>JAKZAP010000016.1:6507726-7707726 GCA_023053575.1 Branchinecta lynchi
GTCAACAGGGTAAAATCTGAGCTCATCTCTCCAACAGGTTCGTTTTGCAACTGTTTCTCAGGCTGTTGGAAGTACATCGGATTGGCTGTTCCTGATGTCTCCCCAGAGAGAGAATTAATAGCCCAAAGATAAACAGAAAGATGGCTCTCACAGCAATTAAATCAGCCTTGCGCACAAACGGCAGGTGGCAACTTGTAGAATTGGCGAATTATTAACGTGCAGATGGCGCCGTGAAACATCTGCTTACTTCACGAACCTTTTGTGAAAGTAAAGTTTCATAAGAATAACCATTTAATGAAGCCGTAAAGGCCGATAAAAAATTATAATTGAAGTTGTCTTTGTCAGCTACAAACTAGTTGTCAACTAGAAGTTGGCGTCGTTTTTCCCAGCTGTCCAAAACCATCCTTGCTCCCAGAGCCCAACATGCAGCTTTCCCTGAGATCTTCTAGAGAAATGCCTTTTCGATTTCATTAACGCCCTTTAGTTCCTAAATCGCACTTCCAGTGCGAAAAGGTGGGGTGATCCTCCTGTAAAATCAATTATGACGAATCTGATACAGATGCAGTACGTGTAACCTCTCATTGAAATTACACGATCGTAGAAGAGTTGGAGGAAAAGCAAGGATGCTGGGGCCCTATAGAATTGTAGGAAGAAGGTGTTGGGTCATGAAAGCTATATTTCATGATAATCACGAGTTTATACAGCATTTTTCAAAAATCAACTTTACGGACCATCAGCAATCAAACAGACAAATAAAATAGACACAAAAATGCACTTGAGAAATCTAGTTAATTACAGCACAACAATACAGGATCTCCGCACTATATTATTTTCAGATTTACGAAGACTGGAGCATATAGCTATATATCATGATTCCGACGACTTGGGGTTGATTGCGGTAATTAATACGCCAGCGGATTTTTTCTGGTGATGTTTCAGCTCTTATTTGCAAGTGTCTTTCCGGCTAACGAATTTCTTTCTCTAGCTTGGGCTAGAATATATATATTTTATATATATAATATGTTTTATACATATTTATGATATATATTTTATATATTAACTTCCGCTAGAACAAAATCAGATGACGTAACTATGATTCGCAGTCACCTTGGGCTGAAAACTGACGAGTTTCTATAGTACCTTTCACAAATCAACTTAACTTTACATCAACAATGCAAACAATCAACGCAATGTAAAACAGAAAAAGACACATAAATACAGCAAATATCAAGCTAGTCTGAACGAGACTATATCGTTATATATATATATATATATATTACAGATGGTAAAAATGACACAGAGAATAAGAAAAAAAAAACAGTCAGTTCAAGCATGTGGCTTTCCGAAGAGCGTTCTAGGACTTTTGATGTCATTGGCTTCCGGGTTCTTTAATCTCGAGAATTCGATTTCTGACCCGACAAGATTTGTTTCTTCAAAAATGTGCACGGCAGTTGTAAGGACTGACTTGATTCCAGTTTGATACAGATTATGCGAGAGTGATAATTTTAGTAACTGAATGCAAAAATGATTATTGTAGCAACTGAACATAACGGGAGTGGAGACCAATAATGAATACACATAGAGATATTGCAGCCTATCCGACGAAAACGGAAAGGGTCATCAACAAAATAATTTAAGTTTGTGTCGTATCGTATAGTACTTTAGACTTTGAGACTGTATTATCGGGGTTGGTAACTGTTCTGAGCCTGTAGATGGCCGAAAAAGTTATTCTGACTCTTTTCTGATTGCAAAATCGCATTTTTGTAGAGAAGTTTCACCAGAAATGCGAGCTTGAAGGCTTCAAACTTGTTCTCCAAAAACGGATATTTCATTCTATTGGTTGGTGTTTGCCCGAAGCGTCACAACCGACCTATAGCATGCGAGACTTCGTTTTTGTGTTAAAACCTTACAAGCCTTCAAGCTCTCATTTCTAATAAAACTATCTTACAAAAATGGAATTGTACAAACAAGAAAGAGTCAACTTAACGTTTATAGCAATATACAGGTTCATAATAGTTACCAAACGCCGATAATCCAGTCTTAGAAGTCCAAAATCCTATATATTCGAATGTTAGATCATTTGTTATACGTCCTTGATGGTCTTGAAGAATAGCCGTTTTCTTTGGATAGGGTGGAATCTCTCTACATTGACTGGCACGACTGCTTTAACCAGGTAGCCACTTAGCATGGTTCAGGGTCGCTGGTTGCTGGTGAGATGTTGGTAGGGGATGTGGCGATAGGTGGTGCAGCGATAGGTGGTGCGGCGATAGGTGGTGCGGCGATAGGTGGTGCAACGATAGGTGGTGCGGCCTGAAAGATACTATACAATTAGTCACATACTAATTATGCCCTTGATACTCTGGAAAACTGCATCGAACCGTATGCCTTGTACTGAAGCCGGAAGTCGCAGTGGGGGGCATGGCACATCCGAGTTTCGCACGAGTGCTAAGAAGTAACTGTAAGACATTGAACTCTATGTTGTTGCGACACTAGGAGATTCGCCGTAGCAATAACGTCTAGATTGGAGAGTGGAAGGAATACAGTCTAGTACTCTATTCATTTTCAGACAAAATACTGCTTTTGCATCCTTGCTTGTCCTACAAGGATCGAATTAGAGAAATTCATTGAAGAAAATGTAGTGCTCCTAATATGGATCTACTATTTCTCCCATTACTTTTACGTCAATTGTTCGATACTGCGAAGCCATGGGTATACTAGAAACCGTGATGAAACGAAAATTAAAATCTTAGACCAGACGTCGTCTGGTAGATGTAAAATATTAGACTCGAATTAGTAAAGGATAATCTAGGAGTGTCTGAACGGAAGAGGAAGGGATTATGATTTAGCTTGGGAAGTGAAAAACAAGAGTACCCCTCAGGCGAGATTTTAACTTACTCCTGTTTAAGAAATGATCATATCTTCCCTTCCAACCCCTTTGTCAAAACTCCCTTGAGTTATGATGTCAGTGTTTCCCATACAAGATTACCAGCCCGCACCTCCCGACCCGAAAATACTGACTTTTTTGGTTCGCCCTCGATTGCTCAGCTTCGTCGATAAAGCTTTCCTGAAGGCTTTGAGGTCCATATTGCTTTGTGGGTCCACTTTCTGGATGAATTCTGTGAAAAAAAGATAAATCATTAGTCATATAACTACATGACTGAATAAATCTTTTGAGCTTTAAAGCACCCATGGTCTTTGTTTTTCAGCTTGCTTGCTTTTTATGCTATCTTTGCGTGAAGACACTACTTCATAAAAGTAAAGTATTCCCAAGTAAACCACATACAGGTTTGCCGTCACTGTGATTCTCAGCTTTTTGTGGTGGATTATTTCTAAGTATGGCACGATTTAGGTTGCACGATAAACAACAGCTGGAGGAGATATGGGTCCGTTTAGTTTGCTAGCAAAAACTTTTGTCCGGGAATTCAGCGATGGTACGAGTTCCAAAAATTAGCAGTTGTATCCTTTTCATTCATGTCCGGTATCACTTAAAATAAAATTGGCATAGCAGGACTAAGCAAACAGATTTCAAAGAAAGGTTGACAGTTGGGCCGACAGTGATTGGTTCAATACTGATGATGTCAAAAGATTTTGCTTATCTACGTTTTTAACTGAGAAATACATTTATCTCATCTATGAACTGCCTGCTTTCACGTGCTGAATGCACAAGTGCAAGTTAAAAGGAAGATCTCTTGGATTCGCTTTCCCCGCCGAGCGCAAGAACAAACGGAAAGTCATTTCGCCTCAGTTGCATCCTTAGAACTTCTCGCTGACTTGCCGAAACCACTTTGTACTCGCGTAGTGGATTCGCTTTCCAAGTCACTGGCGGAAACTAGCGGAGTACAAGAACAGCTCTGGAAAACGAAGCGAGTGTTTACCGAAGTCGCAAGAACAGCCGGCGCATAAGCTCGCGAAGATTTTCAAACCGTCAAAATCCCCTTTAAAGCAGCCGAAACATAAGGTCATATCTATGCTTTGCTTGTGGTAATCTGCAGCTGCGTTTGGTTAAACGTTAAAAGACAGCTGAGCATAGCTGGTCTACAGAGCTCCTCAACTACGGTCAAAACAAGTACAGGTTGCGACTCAGCCTGACTCAAGTTCAGGCTTGGTGTCGCTAGGTTGCAGCTCATTCGGCGTTGTAAAGGGGCACTTAGATCAGGTTAGAAAGATGACCAGATGTTCCCGCTCGAACTTTCTTCAATTTTGCATGGAAATAACAAAGCTCAGCTTCTCCGTACAAAACTGACGACGACCCAGCCATGAGCGCCGTGACCAGGATGGGATAGAAGAGCTGAGTTACTCTATAATCTAGGTTGTCCACCAGAACTAAGGCGCGAGTCGAAGCCAGAGAGTATCGGTTGCATTCCATTCGATAGAAATTGTTAGCAATGGTTCGAAAAGCCGAATATTAAATTTTGTCTACTCAAACATTTTTTATGAGATTTCTCACGAACTTACCAAAGATATCCTGCACCGCATCAGCTGGCACCAGCTTTTTGCCGACCAAATCGGACGGCTTTGCTGAGATCGTGAGGGTCATTGTGACGAGTTCTTCTTTGAATATTTTGTCCAGAAGAGACCCGACAAAAACGCCGTGGTTAGTTCGGCTAATGGCGTTCAATTCCCCTCGCGTGATGGTAAGCGTGGGGCTGTATCGCTCGGACACAACCATAATCTCCTGAGGAACTGTGGAGACAGGTGAAGACGGGGCAAGCAGAAGCCTTATCTCGGCAAGAAGTTGCACTCGACTTTTTGCCAGAAGCTCCTCGAAAATTTCTCGCATCTTTTCTTCGGTGACCGGCCTCGTCTGCAATCAAAGTAATACTCTGTTACCAGCGAAGTGTTAATTTTCAGTCCAGTTGATATCTTAGTGATTACTCTCTTAATCGCGGAGCATAAACTATACAAGTCTATTAGAATTCTTTAAATTATAAGCCGGTAGTTTATGTGACAATGCTTGTTACAGTGACTGTAAAGCATATACGCAAGTCGGAAAAATGTAGGGCAATACGAGGTATTCTGATCTGGTTAACGACAACATCGCTAACAAGATAAGGCCAACTCTTTCGTGACATGATTCGCTAAACAATATACCTTCCTGTTTTGTCGGCTTGATTTCCATATTTCATCCTTTCAGAAAGCAAACCAGGATGTTCACTTAAAACCGCTCACAGCCTACAAGTTTCACACATTCCGTGAAAAGGCTTAATGCAAAGTTTTGTAAATTAGGGTGGTCGGTAAATAGTGAGGGCTGTGGCTAGCTATATAACTATGGTTTTACGTACATGGTCAGTTGTAGCATCGATCCTGAAGGAAGGTCCTCCACTGTTCACGAAAAACATTGCTGAGTCAGCCGGTTCCACATACGCCGTTGGTTCCTTTTCGACCGCTGAGTTTGAAGACCGCTGAAATAAAATGAACAAGAGCTGTAAGCTCATAAGGCACTTGCAAGGGTACGCGGTAGCTAAGGGTATCAGCTAAGATTCGTGCTATCTTGAGGCACAAACGATTATGGGCCCCTCGGAATCATGAAAATGTATGATTTTAGTCAAAGATATGCTTATGCACTTTGCGGTCACTATGCGCACTTTAAGGGGGTTAGGAATCCATTTTGTACACAAAAGCACTGAGGCACAAATGATGATGGACCCTTGGGTGATCATGAAAGTGTATCATTCGCTCGAAAGTTTTTTTGCAGCTATGATGCGAACTTTAACGGGGACTACGAATGCATATGTAAGCAAAACCCTTGAGGCACAAATGATCATGGGCATTTAGGAATCACGAGAATATATATATATACACTTAGCGGTTACGACGGGTACTTTGAGTAGGTTCGGAATTCATTTGTTAGCAAAAACTGAGGCAAAAATGATCATGGGCACTTGGGAATCACGAGCATGTATCTTTTAGTCAAAAGTATTTTTATGGCACTTGCCCGTCTGCCAATTGCCATATAGCGATCGCAATTTCTGTCCGTCTGTCGGTCCGGGTTTTGCTAGTTCGGGCATTTCCACATAAGCTAGGACGATGAAACTTGGCACACAAAGAACCCGGTCAGATTAAATTAGAGTCGCTTCCCCGATCCGACCATCTGGGGAGGAGTGGAGGGAGGGGGAATCCGGAAAAATGAGGTATTTTTAACTTACGAACGGGTGATCGGATCTTCATGATACTTGGTATATAGAAAGATCTCGTGTCTCAGACTTCCCATTTTAAATCCGGACCGGATCCGGTGACATTGTGGGGAGTTGTAGGGAAACCGGAAATCTTGGGAAACTCTTAAGAGTGGAGAGATCGGAATGAAACTTTTTGGAAACAAGAAGCACAAGTCCTAGATACGTGATTGACATAACCAGACCGGATCGACTCACTGTGGGGAGTTGGGTGGGGGGGGGGATCCAAAGTTCTAGTGGTCCCGCGAGTTCGGTTCTTGCGAAGTATTTGCGAGCTTAATCCATAAGCACAGGAAAAGCCGGGGTTTCCATAAAGGAGTTGACCAGAAAAAAAAGGCGTTTGTAATCTATAGATCATAAATAGTTAAAGCACACGTGGAATCATTTTGTAACTTTCAGCTATTTTGTACTTGACTTTTAGCTTATAATCAAATGAGAGTCGCTGCGATTACCGAACAAAAAGCATGTCCTTGTAAACCACATAGATGGCTTGCCGATCGGTCTGATACCTTTAGTGGGACTCGTTGGCGTGAATTCAGATATCTGTGATCAAAGCAGCGATTTTTTCCTCTACTTACATTTCACAATAAGTAGCTGAACAGGATATGTCCGTTTTTGTTTACCTGACAAAAAAAAACTTTGCTGGGGAAGTCTCTGATGGCGTATGTCTTGAAAGCTGGTGACAAGAACGGTCTGAATTAGCATTCAGTCCTTCCTTTTTCGTTTTTAATGCCCGATAATCCATATAATTATACCCACAATTCACGCATAGGCCTATGTATAAAAATTCGAACTCTTGACGTCACCTTTAACGTTAATTTAAGGCTTTCAAAATTTCAAATCTCGAGTGTTCGATTCCTGATCAGGACAAAATATTTTGCTCAAAAATCCCAACGGTAGTAGGCACAAGACCAAAAGTTTCGATGGGATCCCAAAGGAGGCAATTAATTGGATTTCTTCATCCGGTAAATTTTTCGCCACTTAATTTGAAAAACCCTCGCCACCCGTAAATATAGGTCTACAATGCTTGTCTGCGAACTTTAAGCGTATTTGACATAACGGATCCCCACATCAAATTTGAACAAAATATCTCAAAACATTCAAGAGTTATAGTGCTTAGAGACTGACGGACGGTCAGACTAATTTACGAAGTCGTCGGTTACCTGTTTCGGGCTTGAAGCGAAGTCGGTCATCAAATTCCGTTTTGGGACAGAGCCAGACGCTGCGCAAGTCTGAGGGAACACCAGTTTCAGCGGGGTCTTCCCTGGTGCCTGTTCCTTCCAGAACTGACAAATGTCCGCTTCGCAAATTTCTTCAAAGTTGGCAAAAGTTCTTTTGATAACTCCTAGGCATCTGTTTGCCTCGGTATACGTTCCTGAAAGATTGATTTTCTGCGTCACACGCAAGCATATTTTCAACTCGGAACCTTTTCAGGCAAGGACAGGACAGAAAGAATGGTCAGATACAGACTCGTAGAACACAAAAAGGAAACTGACCACGCAAATCGGCCAAAATACTTTCCAATCAGCACAAACAGAACATTGTCTGAAAACCTTTCCCATTCACGGAAATCCTCACTCGTAAGCGAAATTACAAACATAGTTATTCTTTTTTTTAGCGAATAGGGACCAAACTAGCAGCACTGACAACATTAAGACCAGAGTTAGATCAGCATTTATCTCTATCAGGTTATTTTTTTTGGAGGGGGGTCCTTGCTGGTCGGACCTAATCCATACCAAACAGTAAGACAAGAACATAGATCAGAGTTTAAACCCTATACGCAACGATTATTTTTTTTGGGGGGAGGGGTCGAACCCTTTGACGCAAAATATTCCATTTGGTTACAGGAAATGGATTTCTAATAACTATTGTCCAAGATAGCTTACCACACACACAGGCAACGGAGCAAACGCTTGTCCTCGAATTCTGGCCATTCGCGTCGAAGTATCTGTTCATAAACTGAGACGGTGGAAGTCCGTTTTTGTACTGGTTCGGCCAATAGCAGTTGACAAGATCTCGTTTTTGAATGCTAGATTCAAGTGTACTTCTCTTGGACGGCACGACCCAATGCTTTTGTGCTAGAAGATCAGACTCTCATTCAGAACCCTTACTAGAATATCATAAAAGTAACCAACCCCTGAAGCAATCTTTACACTTTTAGATTTAATAAATCCTATGATTTCTAAGTATACAATATTTTTAGGGTATCACTCGAAAGCTTGTTTTGATCTATCTAAAATCAACTATAAGAATACACACACTGCAAGCGAAGGCTCTGGTACTTCGCCTCACTCCCCCCCCCCCCAAAAAAAAAAAAATTATTTGCTAGACTAATTTTGTGCTAGAAACCAGATCCTCACTTGGAACCCTTACGAGGGTGCCAAACCAGTCATCAACCCCTAGTGCAACCCTTACAGTTATAGCTTTATTAAATCTTGCGATTCTTATTCATAGCCCTGACTAGGGTACCATAAGAGTAACCAACCCTAGAGCAATCTTTACAGTTTCTGGGATCCCAAAACGTTAGTGACGGATACCTACGACATCGCAAAAGTTGTCCGTCTGTCCGTCCGTCCGTCCATCTGTGAGCATGATAACTCTCGAAGGGAATGAGATATTTTGATGAAACTTGGTGTGAGGATTCTTTGGGTCGAGAGTAAGGTCTAGTTCGTAGATGGGCTCTGTAGCCCTACATTTAGGGGTGGGGAAGGGGGTTAAAATTAAGGGGGAAACAAAATATTTTGAAACAGCTAATGTGATAGTCGATTATGGGGTAAAAAGACATGCTGAGCACGATCTCGCCGGACAAGTAGTTCGCCTGGAAACCGCCCAAAACCGGAAAGTTTGTTAAAAGTAAAAGTTTTATTTGAAGTTGATTAGATGTTCGGTTTTTGGGTAAGAAGATATGCTGAACACGATGGTGAAAACAATTTTATCGCCAGACTAGTAGTTAGCCCGGAATCCGGCCGAAACCGGAAAATTTGTTAAAAGCATAAGTTTTATTTGAAGTTGATTAGATATTCGGTTTAGGGAGAAGACATGCTGAACACGATGGTGAAAACCATTTTCTCGCCGGACAAGTAGTTCGCCCGGAATCCGGCTGAAACCGGAAAATTTGTCCAAAGTAAAATTTGTATTTGAAGGGGATTAGATGGCAGATTTGAGGGTAGGAATAGACGATGAATCTGTATATGAAAATCAATTTTTACCCGGACATATAGTTCGTCCAAAATCCGGTTGAAATCGGATTTTTTTTATAAGTTAAAGTTTTATTTGATGTTGATTAGATATTCTTTATAGGGATAAGGAGATGCGCTGAATTCTTTTCTGAACTATCTTTTTTGGCTGGACAAGTAGTTCGCTCGGAATTCGGCCGAAACCGGAAATTTAGCAGAAGTAAAGCAGGAAGCTTCGATCAGTATCTTCAAAACAGATATGGCTTGTACAGGTATATCTGAACTTGATTTTCTCAGATGTATCGCCTGGCGAAGACTGGATCTGGCGTAGACAAGACCTAGTTGTCTGGGTCAAATATTAAATTTTTGTGATCCCATCGAAACCTTTGGTCTTGTTTATTTAACAAGTCTTATGCTTTCTAAGAACGTGTAGGTCATCATCAACTGTTGATAACCAGGGATTCTGTCCTGGACCAGGAAGAGGCAGCAATTAGTTGCGTTTTTGTTCGACTTTTCGACGGCTTTTTACTTTTTTTGCGTTTTCGTAAAATAGTCCTAAGCACTGTTTGACAATTTCCCGTTTTTGTCAAAAAGGCAAACGCCGACTTTCGCCTTTTCCCTCGGCTTTTT
This sequence comes from Branchinecta lynchi, assembly GCA_023053575.1. NCBI lineage: Eukaryota > Metazoa > Arthropoda > Branchiopoda > Anostraca > Branchinectidae > Branchinecta > Branchinecta lynchi. The sequence goes on from JAKZAP010000016.1 coordinate 6,517,706, forward strand.
GCAAAAAGGCAAACTTGGTAGGTGACCAAGTTGCGCTCTCCTTTTGGCTTTTTGCCTCGCGACTTTTGTGACTTTACCCAAAAATCCAATCAAGATGGATTTGACTCAAAGTGATAATCAGTATTTGGAGACTGTCAGATTTTAAAGATTAAAAATTTGCAGTACAAATAAAATACAAGTAAAATAGTATTTGTCAAATTTGTGTTTTTATCCAAAAGCGAAAAGTCCTTAGTAGTAACGGTGATTTACAAAAACGCGAGACTGTTAAAAAGGCCTGAAAAGGCTAAAAGCTAAAGCCGAAAAGAGAAAGGCAAAAGCCGAACACTATAGCAAACACTAGATATATCATAGCTCTTGTTTTATTATTTTATTTTATTATTTGTGACCCGCGTTTTGGATAACAGCGGAGTATGAGTAAAATACACAAAGTAAAATACACAAATTCAAACACTAAACAAAACAATGTAAATAAACATTAGCTGCATTATTTTTATATAGTTTAAAAACACAATAAATAGACTTAACAGATTTTTACACAGTGACAAGCACATTAAACGGGTTTTCGATTGAACAAGACCAAAGGTTTCGATGGGATCCCAAAAATGTAATATCTCATTCAGACAATTGGGTCCTGTCTTCTCCAGACTCCTTCCGCATATTTACTACAAAAATTAAGAAACAGATTAATGCCCAATAGCTAATCATCTGAGAAAACCAAGTTCAGATATGGATTCAGCATGTGTGCTTATACCCCTATAAGTCATATTTGTTTCGACGAAACTGACCGAAACTCTTTGCCTTAGCTTACTTCTGCCACATTTCCTGTTTCTGCCAAATTACTGCCAAATACTACTTATCCGACAAAATAACAAAGTTCAAAAACGAACTCATCGTATCTCCTTATCCCCATATCCAACATATAATCAACTTCAAATAAAGTTTTACTCATGACAAATTTTCAGGTTTCAGCCGGATTCCGGACGAACTATGCGTCCGGGTAGAAAACGATTGTCATGTACGGATTCAGTATCTCTTCTTATCCCTGAATCGGAATCTAATCAGCTACAAATAAGACTTTTGCTTTTAACAAATTTTCCGGATTTGGCCGGATTCCGGGCGAACTACTTGTCCGACAATAAAATGGTTTTATAATCGTGTTCAGCATGTCCTTCTATCCCTCAATCGAACATCTAATCAACTTAAAATAAAACTTTTGCTTTTAACAAATTTTCCGGCTTTGGCCGGATTCCGGGTGAACTACTTGTCCGGCGAGAAAATGGATTTCATAATCGTGTTCATCATGTCTTTTTACCCCCAAATCAAACATCTACTCAAGTTCCAATAAAACTTTTACTTTTAAAAAACTTTCCGGTTTTGGCCGGATTCCGGACGAACTACTTGTCCGGCAAAAAAAAATGGTTTTCACCATCGTGTTCAGCATGTCTTCTTACCCCATAATCGACTATCACATTAGCTGTTTCAAAATATTTTGCTTGCCCCTTAATTTAAACCCCCTCCCCACTCCTAAATATAAGGCTACAGAGCCCATCTACAAAAGCAATCTTACTCTTGACCCAAAGAATCCTCACACCAAGTTTCATGAAAATATCTCATTCCCTTCGAGAGTTATCGTGCTTGAGGACGGACAACTTTTGCGATGTCATAGGTATCCCTCCACTTACGTTTTGGGATCCTAAAAACTGGCTAAATAATTTTGTGGGCTGACTGGGCAGGATCAGAGCAAAATAACTATAGGGTGTAACGCGAAGACCTATCCTTCCCATGCATCAAAAATGGGCTACCGTCGCAGCGCCGCCCAGCTCGCTTTCTTCGCTGCGTGCAGTGGCGGACGTAGAAATTCTAGCCAGCGCTCGTTGACGATTGGTCAGAGAAAAATAACTTTGCTATGTGGTTGGTTGAATCTCGGTAGGGATGTTCGTATCCGCTAGTGGAGCTAGTGATGCTGCGATTTCACTGTGTGTCACTTTTTCAAAGTTCGCGCATTACTCCTCAGAGTTATTTTGCTCTAGTAGGTTTGTAGGTTTGAATGCGAACCAACAAGTGTATTGATACTATCTTGAACATTAAAATTCGAAACGAATTCACGATTACGAAAAGATTTAGGAAGATACTTACAGTACTTTGATTCTCATTCTTTTTTACTGTTCCAGGCCCGTTGCCCTCAGTTCTTCAGAGCGTCGAACTCCCAATCCTGAGCAACAAAGAATGTGAAAATATGTACAAGCATGCTGGATCGCCACAGGACATACCTGAGGCTTACTTTATATGCGCTGGGTTTAAGGCCGGCAAAAAGGATGCGTGTGAGGTATGTTCCTTACTCCTGTCGCTGCAGATCAGAGCAAAGTAACTCTAAAGAGTAATGCGTGCGAAGACCTGTCCTTCCCATGCATCAAAAATGAGCCTCCGTCGCTTTGTTCGCTGCGTGCAGTGGCGGACGTAGATTCTAGCCAGCGCTCGTTAACGATTGGTCAGAGCAAAATAATTCTGCTCTGCGATTGGTTGAGTTTCGGTAGGGATGTTCGTATCCGGTAGTGGAGCTAGTGTTGCTGCGATTTGACTGTGTGTCACTTTTTCAAAGTTCGCGCATTACTGTTAAGAGTTATTTTGCTCTGCTGCAGATGACAGCAAGTGAACGCCACTCCATATCTAGTTGCTAGACGCAGTGGGACTCCGCTTAGGGTCTCGGAACGTTCCACTGTAGTCGAAAATCTCAGTGCCCAGTTATGGTAGCTTTTTGAGGCCATGAGTCAGTACTTCAGTTAATCTGTCGGATTTTCGAATTTCGGTCGGGTGGCAACACTGGTGGTGGTGACGGCAGAGGCGTTACTAGCCAAAGTGTTTTTTTTTTGGGGGGGGGCGAGGCATTTACCGACTGCCTGGTTATCTTTACCGACTGTTTCTGGAGAAAAACGACTGTTTTCAACAGCAAAAATTACAGGGGGACGCGCCGACTCAGTTATTTTTTACCGACTGGCCGACAACATTCCATAAAGACATTGGAAAATGGAGCTTAGTAGAATATTGGAATCATCTCCTAGAAAATGTTGTAAATGTCGAAAATATCAACCAATTCAAAGCAGGTGTCGACTACCACCTGGCTGAAATTCAATTTAATGCGTAATGTGTCCCGAGAAATTTATCAAGGCGAAAGCCTTATTAGTTGCAATTATATTATTATTATTATTATTATTATTATTAACCTTTTCATATAGAAACCATTACTGCGGGCGAAAACGGAGCCAGTGAGGCCATTCTACATTTTCCTGTTAATCGTGCCATGATAATCACCGTCATCAACGACTCATTACTCTTCGTTATAATGTAAAAGCTTTTCTTTTCTGTTCCTTACTTTAAGGGTATTGAAGGCTAACTTCCGATATGGAGGTTGATAACGGAAAATAACATTGAGACGGCCATTGAAAATAACCTATCCTAGCCGAAGGCGAGTTAGGTTATGAAAATATCTACCTAGCAGAAGGTGAGGTTGATATTTTCAAATGAACCGAGATAGAGGTATGTTCAATATTATAACATTTTCGAACAGAATATTTGTTTATAGGTATGACTTATTCTTCATTTTTCGTACTTTTTGGTATGGTAGGGAATTATTTTAGTGAAGTAAGCCTACTGTAGACCTACTGGTGGGACCCAAGCAGTTTCTACCAATACTTCTTTTACTTTTTTGGCGATTCAGATGCCATCTAGCCGTTACGAAAGCCTACTATACATCTACTAAAATGAGTACTCAAGGGGTCATGGAAGTAAAAAGTAAACAATGACAAAACCACGTGTTGGCTCGAGAAAACAAGACCAGAACAAAGACAGTGATCAATGCTGAATAGCTAGCTTTTGGAAAGCAAGGGATAACAGGATGTTGTTTCAGTTGACAAGCTGTGTTTTCAGTGGAAACTGATTGTGACAGGCAGGGGCGTCCGGATACCTTCCTGATTGGGTGCAGCTTCAGAATTTTACCGGAATTTTTCAAAGTTTTACCGGAATTTTTTTCAGGTTTTACCGGAAATGCCTCCGTAATGACCCTCTCTACAGAAACACTGTTGTGTTCTCACTTCTATTATGTGTTACAAATAACACAAAATAGGCTCGTTAAAGTTTTACTGAAAAGGCACCTTATTTTTCATTCTGGTATTTGAATACTGAAATATTCGGAACACATCTGAGGGATTTTGTAGTTTTCTTAATAACGTTCAGAGCGTGGGATGCTTGCATGGCAAACCAAAATTCACCCAGACGCGGAGAATTTGAATTCAAACAAAGGCCTGCCTTTCCAGGGCTGAAGATACGACATCGGAGAAGTTAAGCCTGTAGAAAAGTAGGAAAATGATTTTAAATATTCCTTCAGCCCAAGCTGACTGCGAATCATATTTGATAGTGAAAAACGGATACGTCAGCTGAATTATATTACAGCTATATTTCGGTCCTTCTTGGCTAGGGTCCTCTCCAGGCTCAAAGCCGTTCAAGTTGGGAAAACGAACTTGTGGGAAAACCAACAAGTTCGTTTTCCCACAAATTTTGTTGCCAAGAAGGGCCGAAATATAGCTCTAAGAAAATTCAGCTGACGTATCCATTTTGTACTATCAAATAAGTTAATTATTTTTGGATATGTCTTGCAATGAATTTCATATTTTTAATCCATTTTTCGGCAATGGCTTACATTTCTAGTTCGTGAATATTTCAACCCTAGACGGACAAGCACATAGAGGTATCACAAATACGAAAGAATAATTTCATTCTATGAAATCGGACTATCCTTGGATAACGGAGAAACGGATTAACGCATTTTTATTGGGTTTTCAGGAATATTTAAGTGAATAAGTGATATGTTACTAGACGTGTTGGACTATAGACCTATTTGGTTAAACTTTAAGATTGTCAGTTAAGACTAAAAAGTCCTCGACCTTCAACCCACCCTACACTTTTTTTCATCACGTTTTCCATTTGTCCACAACACGTCCAATTTCACATTCTTCAACTGGATCGGTTTCAAATGCCATTAGCAGGGTGTCACTAGCCTTTTACCTTTGGGGGGGGGGGGGGCGTCCGGTTTGTGCCGACGGACTAAAAAATGTGCCGAGAAAAACGCCGTTGATGCTTCGCGGCAACGGCGTACATTTCCCGCAAGCACAGAATAGAACCGGGGTAAAACTAATTGTAATGCATCAGTTGAGATTATTCCTTTGATGTAATTTCGTATTTTAAAGTTCACACATTTGGCTTTTCATTTTAGCCTTCACTAAAAAGCGAAGCTTCCAACGACTGTACCAAGAACAAGTTAAACTAAGCGCCGCAGGAGAAATTTTTTAAATCAGCCTTTTTTCCGGAAAAACTTAGCTATACCTACCATACAAGTTCTAGCTTTTAACGTGTTTCAGCGAATTTCAATCCTAAAACACCAAACTAAATGAAACACTGTTCTTATAAATAAAGAATACTAAAAAATGCGGCGCAGGCGAAATTTTTTGTAAACTAACTGTAACGCAGCAGTTGAGGTTATTCCTTCGGTATAATTTCGTATTTTAAAGTTCACATATTCGGCTTTTCATTTTAACTTTCCCTGAAAAACGAAGCTTCCAACGACTGTACCAAGGCAAGTTAAACCAAGCGCCGCAGGCGAAATTTTGTTAATCTATTTTTTTTCCTGAAAATTCAGCAACAGTACCATACAATTTCCGGCTTTTAACGTGTTTCAGACCCCAAGAATTTCTATCCTAAAAGGAAAACTAAATGATACACCGTTCTTCCAAATAGGGAATACGACAAAATGCGCCGCAGGAGAAATTTTGTGTAAAACTTACTGTAATGCATCAGTTGAGATTGTTCCTTTGACGTAAGTTCATATATTTAATTCACATACTCGGCTTTTCGTTTCAGCTTTTGCTAAGAAACGAAGCTACCAACGACTGTACCCAGAACAAGTTGACCTAAGCAACGCCAGCGAATTTTTTTTAAATCTGTATTTTTTCCGGAAAAATATGCTCCAGACAAATGTTTGCAGAATTTGTAAAGATTGTAAAGAACTTTATTTTTACGCGTAAGCAGAAGCCGATGTACCGACGAGACTTGAACTTTCGGCATGCGCCGATAAAAAGTTACAGAATTTTTTTTGTGTGTAAAAAGAACCCGGTGTGCCGATGAGAATACCGACGCCCGACAAAACCATCGAGCATTTGATTTGTTCTGTTTTTTGCTCGACTAGACTGTACAGAACATGATTTCATACGTGTAAAAATAACCCCTTGTGCCGCTGAAACTTAAACTTACCGGGTGCGCCCGACAAAGTTTGCAAACTTTGATTTCTCACGTGTAAGTAGAACTCGATGTGCCGACGAGTCGACCGACGCCCGACAAAAGCATAAAAAAAACTATTTCTTCTGGATTTCTTATGTATAAAAAGAACCTGGTGTATCGACGAACCGAGGCACGACAAAAGCATGCAGAATTCGATTTCTCCAGTGCTTTGCCTGACAAATGTTTGTAGGATTTCATTTCTTGCATATAAAAAGAACCCGATGTGACGAGTCGACCGACGCCCGACAAAAACTTAATTTTTTTTATTTCTTCTGGAATCCTTCTGTATAAAAAGAACCCCATGTGCCGACGAGAACACCGAGGCACGACAAAAGCATGCAGAATTCGATTTCTTCAGTGTTTTGCCCGACAAACGTTTGCAGGATTTTATTTCTTGCATATAAAAATACTCGATGTGCTGACGAGTCGACTGATGCCTGTCAAAAAGCATACAAAGTTTTATTTCTTCTGTGTTTGCCGGCGCTTCGCGCCGACAAACAAGTGAACTTTCGCCGGGCTTCGCCCGACGAAAGTACTTTCTCAGGACCTTTGGGGGGGGGGAAGTCCCTCCCTCCCCCCCCCATAGTGACGCCCCTGGCCATTAGTAACAGATGCTGGTCAGCAAGTGGCCTTAACCAACACTCATCTTGCTAAAACGTCTTTCCCCTTTTGCTGAGATAACAGGGATTGTCTTGGCCAGCTTGAAAGCTTTCCATACTTGTGAAGACATGTTTTAATCCGCGAAAAACTTCGAATATTTTCTTTTTGTCTGTTTCGAGTCTCTCCTTCCGACTTTTGAGATCATATGTCTGAACAAGGCTAACTCGTCTTTGAACTCTTCTCGGCTTATCACCGGTGAGGAGTCTAGAAAACTGTCGAAACTGCAGTAGACGCTACCGCGAAACTATTCGTGGAACATTATTTGTAGTTGGAAATGATGGGTTTCAGTAGGTTGCCTAATTCTTGAAAGCTACAGAAACTTAGGAGATCACTGGAATGAATGTTCAGGTAGGCTATGTTGTCTGTCTGCAAGAATCACTCTGGTAAGTGTGTGCCGGGGTCATCCAGGTAAGCTGTGAGTATATACTTATCCGGTAAGCAACAAAATTCCGGTAGATTCCCTGAGCCAAATTCTGGTTGATTCCGTGGAGCAAAATTCCGGTAGATTCTCTGAGCAAAATTCTGGTAGATTTCCTGAGCAAAATTCCTGTAGATTCTCTGAGAAAAGTTCCGGTAGATTCCCTGACCAAACTTCTGATAGATTCCAAAATTCTAGTAGGTTCCATGGGGCAAAGTCCGGTAGATCCCCTGATCCAGCCTCCAGTAAATTGACTGAGAAGTTCCGGTAGGTTCCTTGAGCCAGATTTCGATAGATGCCCTGAGCAAATTTCCGGTAGATTCCCGGAGCAAACCTCCGGTATATTCCATGATCAAAATTCCGGTAGATTCCCTGATCAAAATTCCGGTAGGTTTCCTTAGCAAAATTCCGGTAGATTCCCTGAGCAAAATTCCGATAGATTCTCTGAGCAAAACTCCGGTAGATTCCGAAATTCTAGTAGATTCCGTGGGACAAAGTGCGGTAGATCCCCTGATCCAGCCTCCAGTAAATTCCCTCCGAGAAGTTCCGGTAGATTCTTTGAGAAAGATTTCGGTAGATGCCCTGAGCAAAATTTCGGTAGGTTCCCTGAGCAGTAATCCGGTAGACTCCATAAAAATTATCAAGTGCAGGTGAATTTGACAAATTCTGACTGGTGCGGCGAAGCCGCGCCAGTCAAAATTTACCGGAATTTTTTTCCACAGTCCTTCTAGGGGGGTGCTGCACCCCCGACACCCCCCTTCGGGACGCCCCTGGTGACAAGGTATGACTAAGAGAGTGAGATGTTTTGTCATTTTTCCAGCCTCTCTGGAGGATGACACGAAATCGTATCAACCTTCACAGAAGTAATTGTCTATAACTTCCTGTTGGACAAAGGAAGATATGCATTGCATACATGCTCGAGGAAAGTTATATTACATTATCTTTGTGCGTTGGATGTCGGCTGTGATCGGCTAGAGCGCTGGTATAAGACAAATATTTTAATTGTTAGTATGTGAAATCCAGACCAAATAACAGTAGCGAGTAACGGCAAGACCTATGTTGTCCCTAAACTGCAAACGGGTCATACTCGTAGCGCCGCCCACTGCGCTTGCGGTATTTAAAACGAGATAAACTCGCTGGTTTACAAATTTCTAGTAAAGCATACGTGCGGCCTGCAAACACCAAGGAAACAATGGAGGCTGTAGAATTATTTTGCTGTGTTCAGAATATGAAGTTATCGGAGCCACCGCTGGTGAACGACTGAGTGAGTTTCAGAAGGGACGTTCTCTGTCGCTAATGGTGCTAGTGTCGCAGCCCTTCGGGTGTGTCAATTTACTCAAGTCTTGGCGCTACTCCATAGTGTTATTTTGCTCTGATGTAATCTGTTCTCATTTCAGGGTGACTCCGGTGGGCCAATGATATTCTTTGAAGAAGACAAGTACGTAGTCGTTGGTATCGTGTCGTGGGGAATCGACTGCGCTGTCCCCAACCAACCAGGTGCTTACACCCGCGTTAGCAAGTACACGAGCTGGATTGAGAAGACAGTCGAGAAAGAAACGCCGAAACCTCGGAAACAAACAAAAGGGAAGAATCTTAGTTTAGCGTAATGAAAATTCCCACTGGATTCGAATTTCTCCGCGGGAGAAAATTTCATCCGAGATTCGGATCAGAATGTACTGAAAACCTTTATTGCGTCAGACTATTTGCAGCCGACATTCTGATTGTCTTCTGGCGTGCACTAGTTTAACGACTCTCAGCTCGGTCCGAATTTTGAAATTAGAACCGAAGTTTGCCTTGCAAATTCGGCGAAAATCTGCATTTGTGTCCGAAATTATCAATGGACTCGGCGCACGCAGCATAATAGCACTGAACTCGTCCCGAATTTGTTCATGCGGTGATCAGTTATTACCTCCGCATCAACAATTTGTGCGCCTCTCTCTCCTAAAGGGATGATCGACAGCTTGGAGCTCAATCCCAATTTAGCAACCGCGTCCGAAAATTCTCCGCCACTCTCCGAAAATTCTCCGCCACCGAAAATTCTCCGCCTGTCCAAATGTTCGACCATTTCCTCGAGAAACAATACCGGACTGGTTATTAGGTCTAAACTAAATTGTATCGGAAATCCATACAAGCGTGACGTCACGCCCATTTGATCTAATTAACCGCAGAAAACGAAGAATTACAGTTTTTACTAACGTTGGATATGTATTTTAATATAGATATAGCCGAGCGGCCAGCGAGGCTCCGATCACATTTACATATAGAAAACGACCTAGGGACCAGAGGCTTTAATAACCAAAATTTTCGGAGGAGGGGGGGGGGGCAGGTATTTACTGACTGGCTGGTCATTCTTAACGACTGTTTTGGGGAGAAAAGCTTCGGCTTAACCTCTTCTTCTTTTAATAAATAAATAAAAAGCAACCATTATTGAGAAAAAATGATTGTGTTGACGAAAAATCGGCTGATTTTAAGAAAAACTGCTATTTTTAAGCAAAAATTTACTATTTTCACGAGAAACCGACTGTTTATAAAAAAAAATCGATCGTTTGTAAGAAAAAAATCCAATGTTTTTACGAAAAACCGCGGTGCTTCGCGCCGACTCGGCTATTTTTTACCGACCGGCCCACAGCATTCGGAGGGGGGGGGGGCCTTCCCCCTCCTAGTCGTGACGCCCCTGACAGGGACAATCAAATCTTATGTTGGGTCCTCAATCACATGACGTCACACACGTCACGACTGTATGGAATTCCGATACGGTTTAGTCGACACAGTTTATAAGAGCTTAGTGACACTTGGCTCATTTCTGCGCAGAATTAGGCGCCGAAGTGGACATACTAGATCCAAGAAAAGGCAGCTTTTTCGGTTGCTAAATTAGAAAAAAGAAAAAGATACAGGTAATTCTGAGTGTTGTTGTTTTAAATTCAGTAGGTCAATTAGAACGAAACATCATTTCTGATTATATTACAGGAAATAGACTTGTACACCCCTAATTGCTGTCTGCTCATTATCCCTAAGCAGCTGCCCCAAAGCCATCAACCGTTTCGTCCCCTGAGGATTTTCAGAACTTCACCGGCGACCGACCCGATCTGCGCACATTTGTAGACTCCTTTTCAGCCAAGAAATCTGTGCTGATTGTCAAATACTCTATATGACTAAGTCGAAAACACGCAAGTGATCCTCAGGAAGAACGAGAAAATATCTCAAACACAACAACTCAAATCCTGTGTCAACCAAACCACGGCGATCGTTGGAGACAGCTGTGGTGCCGTTTCCGGCTCTTCAGGTATACGGCGATTTTGGATCGGCAAGGAGAGTTAGTCATCTAGAGCAGTGGTTCCCAACCAGGGGTACGCGAGACCCTCGTAAGGGGTAGGCGAAGGTCCCAAATCTCTGAATTAAAAAATGTCTGCTTTATTCGAGAATTAAGAGTTTGGGCTTGCCAAGTTTCAAAGAAACAGCACAAGTGTCTTTCTGATCGTTGACCAGTTTACGGTCGAAAATGAAATTGACAACCTTGCAGCCTCAAGTATCCCATTTATTTATATATATATTTACACATTAATCCCTTACTATGTATGACGATAAGCGACGTCTATTTGGCGTTCTGATCTTAGAAGAATAGTAGAACAGTGATTCCTCAAAAAGGGGTACGCAACCTTTTTTTAATCTTAATTAGGGGTAAGCGATACGGAAAAGGTTGGGAACCACGCCGTTCTGAGCCAAGCCCAGTGGGACCAGGCTCTAACTTCTAAGAGCTTGGTCACACTGGGCTCAAAAGGCCGCCTATTCCACAAACAACTGCTAAGGGACCTGAGATTTGATGGGCTTTGTGGCCTTTGTGGGAGCTTGGAGACAATGAGCAGACTGCAATTAGGGGTAAGTTATGGTTCCTGTAACATAATTATACACACTGTTTTGCTCGAATTGATCTTTTATTCAAACAATGTTTACAACGGATATACGTCAGCTACGATTCTTCATCAGCGATATTTCGGCCCTTCTTGGCAAGGGTCTTAGTCAGGCTGTCAATCTTCTGGGTGAACGTCGGGGAAGGAAACAAACCTGTAATTACAATTGTAATTGTATATTACAATTGTAATCGTATTTCAAAGTCAGCTTGGGCTCAAAGAATACGAATTGATCTTCTGAATTTAAACGACAACGTTCAGAATTAGTTGTATCTTGTTCTTTTTTCTACTTTTGCAACCTAAAAAGACAGGAAATGAGCCAAGCCGACGAAGCTCTAAGTGAAATGGGTTTATTCCCGCTCACAAATCAAAAGCAGAGTGAAGGAAAGCCATGTGTTGACGCGACTCATCTGCGTGGATGTTAACTTTCTCGAATTACCATGGAAGAGTCGAGACAAGAATAAGATCTTACGTGTAGTTTCGTGGGGGTGTACCCGTGTATCAGAATACTCGCTTTCATGTTGGTAGTTCTGAGCACCATCATCACTTCGATATGGAAGTGTTGAGATTTTTCCGCTTTCTCTGAAGAAATCAACTCGAGAAACCGTAGTCGTTTGTCTGCGCCGCGTTACTGGATTAAGGTCATTCAGACTTAAACTCTATCCGAAATTAGTGCATTTAGTTTCAAGTTTACAGATGGGTAATACCACATGTGGGCTTAAGGATACTTCGCTTACGATTCCTTCCCGAAATCCCTTGTCGTAGGTGTAAAAATACTTCAGCGACTCTTTAGCAGGTAATGTTCGAAAGGCGGAACAAGAAGCCTTTCTAGCTAACAGATAATGTGGACCGTGCTGCCTGAAATACTTTGATCTGCCCGTATTTATAAATGGCTCCCATGGAGACTTAGTTTTGATAATTTATTTTTGTTAAATTATATTTTTGTGTGAAATATATTGTGAACTTATTTTCATGCGTAAAATTACTCGATAAAATCTCCGGCCTCTCCGGGGAGATAGCGGAAGAAAGGCAGAAGTGGAGTCGAAGCTGCGCCCAAAGATCGCTGTGATTGATTGACACAGGATTTGAGTCGTTGAGTTTGAGTTGTACGGACACGCTTACTCCTTCTTCCTGAGGATCACTGGCGTGTTTTGGATAGAGTATAGTCGACCGACTCCGACCAGAGCAAAATAAATCTAGAGAGTAATGCGCGAACTTTGAAAAAGTGACACACAGTCAAATCGCAGCAACACTAGCGGACACAAACATCCCTACTGAAACTCGGCCAGTCGTTAACAAGCGCTGGCTCTGCTCCAGAGCAAAGTACGAACAGTTTGCTGAAGCTTTTCTCGCGAAGCGAGCTGGGCGCTGCGACGGAGGCCCATTTTTGATGCATGGGATGGGATGGATATGTCTTCGCATTACTCTGTAGAGTTATTTTGCTCTGCGTCCGACGAAAGCACAACATTTTTATTTCTTCTGTGTCCGACTGTTTTCTTCCGCGCCGACAAACTAGTGAATTTTCACTGGGCTTCGCCCGACAAAAGTAATTTCTCAAGATTTTGGTGGGGGGGTTCCCCCTCCCCCCATAGTGACGCCTCTGGTAGCCGTCAGTGGTGGGAAAAGAGGAGCCCTACATCACAATTAAGTTTGAATATTCGGAGCCTGTTTCTCAGTGAGGGTAATGTTGCTAAAATGGAATTTTTGAAATTTCTCAAGGAAGAAGGAGAATAATTGTACCAGAACAGGGATCTGGTCTCTCAGCTGTTACAGAAGAAGAACAACATTATAACAGGATTCATGCCCTTTTCCGCTTTTCCTACCGGGTTCTTGCCCCTTTCCATCGCATAGCGATATATGCACTGCAGGATTCGTGTCCCTCCCGAAAAGATATCCGGTTCACTCGAAGGTTCTTAATGAGAAATACTTGTAAAGTGTTGCCAGACTAAGAAAACATCAGTCGAAACTTTGCGGGTAGAGTTAGTCTGGGACGGACAGTTTTCAGTTGGATTCCCGGTGAGACTGATTAATAATTGACAAAGAGGACTTCAGTGCTGTCATCAGGTTGCTCAGCGTTGCAACAAGCAAAAGTTATGAAGGACAGGTGACGCAGTGGTCACCCTGGAGCCGCGCAGGCTGGACGCGACGGACGCAAAACTGACGCATAGGCAATAGTTTCAAATTTGATGGGAAACGCGGAGTTGTTCTTTTGTGAGTGATGTTTAATTTGGATAGAGAAAGTAAGAAGCAAGAATTTGGTAAGTCATATTTGTGTCACATCCAATCTTTTCATTCTGATTAATATGGGACTGCTGGTTTTTTAATTTGAATGTTGCAGCACTCTGCAAGATTCAAGCTGGAACTATTCCATGGACTTCAGTGCTGCCATCAAGTCTCTCAGCGTTGCAACTTGCAAGAAGCAAGAGTTCCTTAGCGCTAGGGGGCGAAGTGGTCACCTGCAGCCGCGCAGGTTGGTTAAAACAGACGCGAAGGCAATAGTTTCAAATTTGATGGTGAACGCGGAGGTGCTGTTTTGTTAGTGATGTTTAATTTGATAGAGAAAGTCAGAAGCAAGAACTGTTGTGTCACGTCGCGTAAGTCTTTAGAACTGTATTGTCTTGTCGGTTGGAGAATATTGTGAGGGGCTGCTCACTTCTGTTGCAAAGTGTATGTCACGTGGTTCCTGCCTCCGGGCTAGCTGTTGCCAGGCTGTTGCCCAGATTTTGTCTATATTTCCATGCTAAATTCACATCTAAACTTTGTCTCCAAACCGGACAAATTGCCCGGAATCCGGCAAAAACTTGAAACTTCGTCAATGTAGAAAACATGTTCTGGAGTTGATATACAGGGAAGAATGCATGCTGAATCAGTACCCCTCCTAAACATAAGTATTAAGTAGAAGCTAGTATGAAATGAAGTAGAAATATAAGTAGATTCATTCAAATGCACAAAGGTATTTTCGATGGGTAGGATGCAGATTCAAAATTTTACCGAATCTGTCAGAACTTTAGGGACAATTTAAGCTTTAAGCTAGATTACTCCAATTTTTTCAAAAATTAAAATTTGTACGTCAAAATAGCAATACTAAAAGGAGCAGCACTGCAGCTGCTTAGACAGCAAACTGGGCGTCGCTTTTGCAATACCACTTGGACAGTACAGGCCTATTACTGCGGCCGGTTCCACTGCAGCTTCTAACTACCGAACCCAAGGCAAAATTCAACTGACGGCCGCAGGTGAAATTTTGAAATTCGCTTTATCTTTTCTGCAGAATCTTCAGAAACATTAACAACGGAGAGGGAAACCCCAGCAGCAGCCTCTAGCATTTTCACATGTCTCAAACGAATGTTTCTCATATCTCAAGTCTAAAACCAGATAAAACCCAACCTAAATTATTCCTCCTTCTACAAAATAGATAATACTATGAAACTCGCCGCAGACGAAATTTTTTGAGACGTTTTATCATGGTATTTTTTTTTATCCCAGATGAAAGTAAGGTAAGGTACTGCAATTATAGATCTGTCCCTCTGTATTTGACGAGTGATCCACTCAACCATCTTCTCTCAATGGTGACAAAGCCGAGTTTTGCTCAAACAATGCCCGGTAGGGGCAACCAAACAATTTTTGAAATTATGCGCAGCAGGTGAAAATTTCGAAAAAGGCTTCTTTATTGCAAAAATGCAGAGATTTTGTTCATAGATTAAATGATGAGACAATAAGTAGGAGACCGGAAAATAAGTAGGAAATAAGTAGTTAAGTAGATCCAAAATTTGGTAAGTAGAAAAGGCCAAAAATAAGTATTCTACTGCCAAAATAAGTAGAAGTGGAAGCACTGATCAGTACACGAGACTTACTTTCTTGCCCATTGGAAAATTCAAGATGTGAACGCCGTTGGGGCATTGCCGAGGGGTTGCTCACTCCCAAAAACGATGTACACCAAGTGGCGCGTGCCACGGTGCCGAGCCGGTGCCGCGGTGCCGTGTCGGTGCCGTGCCGGTGCCGAGCCGGTGCCGTGCCGGTGCCGAGCCAGTGCCGTGCCGGTGCCGAGCCGGTGCCGTGCCGGTTCCGCGGTGCCGAGCCGGTGCCGTGCCGGTGCCAAGCCGGTGCCGCGGTTTTTTTTACTTCAAATTACAGTATTGTGATAAAGCACGATTTCTGATGTACATGTAAACAAATTTCATCAGATATTGGCCG
The DNA here is from genome assembly GCA_023053575.1 of Branchinecta lynchi. Taxonomy (NCBI): domain Eukaryota; kingdom Metazoa; phylum Arthropoda; class Branchiopoda; order Anostraca; family Branchinectidae; genus Branchinecta; species Branchinecta lynchi. Next base: position 6,533,210 of record JAKZAP010000016.1, read on the forward strand.
AGAATGAAGTCGGCAATGTGTGTTGAATACAAGAGCTAGCAGCTCATATGGTACTTGCAAGGCTGGGTCAGAGGATGAAATTTAGGAATTTGTAAATTCTTGGGTTTCTTGTGTTTAATTATAAGCCATACCCTTGAAATAAGAATGATTGTGGGCCCTTGGAAATCAAGAGAATGATCTGGTGAAAAGTATTTTATTTTTTCACTTTAAGGGCACTAGAAATTCATGTGAAAGCAAAACCCTTTAGGCAAAAGTGACTATGGGCTCATGGGGATCACGTAGTTGTATATTTTGCTCAAACTAATGCAACCTATAATACTAATGCAACCTACTTCCGTAATCATTACATATATTTCTAAACCCGGAGACCCACGTTTCGTGCGGTACATTCTAACCCCTCTAACAAAACCTCGCTGATTTTCTCACTTGCCGTGTTTTGCTACCTTCGATGTGTATCACGCTGTCGACGGTTCCAGACGGTTGCGCGACGGTTGTCTGCGAGAATTTTTTCCATCAGGAAAATCGGTTATGCAAATTGTTTCCCTGTTTCGCTAGAAGTCAACGGGTCTCGGAAAAGGCTTAAAACAGCCAAAACAGTTAGTTATTTATTGAAAGCACAGCATAGTTAAAGTATTCAAATACTTTAAAATACTGTAAGTTGAAGAGTGATTAGTGCGAGGGGTCATTTAAGGGAGCTGGAAATTCATTTTGAAGCAAAACCCTTGTTTCACAAATAATCATGGGCTCATGGGGATCATGAAAATATATGTTTTGCTCCAAAGTATTTTCTGTACTTTGTGGTTATGATGAGTACTTTAAGGAATGTGGTTGGCTCTATAAAAGAATTTATGAACCAATCTTTTCCTTCCTTGACTACCTACTTAGGCTAACTGGTACATATATTTAGCCACAGCAAGTGCATGAAAATGGCAAAGTTCGAAGCACGAACGTTCAAATAAGCATACCTCTATTGCACTCCCAGAGTGTCTGATGGGGAAATTGACTTTTTCCAAGTTAAATATGCCTGCCAAGTATCATTCTTAGCACACTCTACAAATATGAAAAAAAGATTGGTCGCCACTGAATTACCTTCACCAGAAGCAAAATATACTGAAGCTGACTCAAGTTTTGGGCGATATTCGATACCGATAACGATATATCCATGTATCGGACAAAATATCGATATCGAAAGTAAATATCGATATCGATAAAGATATTTGTTCATTCGTAAAGATTGCAATTAATCCAACATAACCCACACTTATATATACGAAATTGGAGCAATGTGTATTCCGCAATTCCTTTCTTATTTATCCGGAGTTCGAGATGATCCAGTATGCGATATATCGGATATCGATCGATCGATATATCGCACCAAATATCGATATCGAAACGTAAATATCGCTATCGAAAACGATATTTGTTCATCGTAATTATTGTAAATAATCCGAACTAACCTACACTTATATATCCGAAATTGGACAATATGTTTTCCCTAATTCATTTCTCATTTATTCTGAGTTTGAAATGATCCAAGATGCTATTTAATGAAAATTTGGTTCTTAGATTTTGGCGAAACGAAGCATGGTAAGCAAATATCAATATCGATATATCGATTATCGAATATCGAAAGTGAAAATATCGATATATCGATTGTTGAATATCGAAAGCGGAAATATCGATATATCGATTATCTAATATCGAAAGTGAAAATATCGATATATCGAAAAATCCAAGTATCGCCAAGCACCAGTACCAAACCATGGTTGACCACTTTGCGCATTTGGTCAACAGCATCTCCTCATATCTAGTTCAGCTTCTTCTTCGGTTGCATGTTTTCAATAATTCTTTCATTCAAGTACCTTCGTTATTGGGCGCCAGATACCAGATACCAGATGGCGAAGAGTAATCTGCAGCAAAATTTGTCCGTGGCCGGCGTATCGTGCTAGAGGCGCGCCGGTGCCGTGCGGTGCCGTGCCGGTGCCGTGCGGTGCCGTGCCGGTGCCGTGCCGGTGCCGTGCGGTGCCGTGCCGGTGCCGAGCTGGTGTTGCGCCGTTGCCGTGCCTTTGCCGTGCCGGTGCCGCGGTGCCGGTGCCGTGTCGGTGCCGTGTCGAGGTGTACACCGGTGGCGGAGAGAGAGCAACCCCTCGGGCATTGCTCAGATATAGGCTTAACCAAAGGCATCACTAGCCTTTTACCTTTGGGGGGGGGGGGGACCTCCCATTTGTGCCGACGGACTAAAAAATGTGCCGACAGAATGCGCCGTTGCCGCTTCACATATCCCACTAGCATAGAATAGAAGCAATGTAAAACTAACTGTAATACAGGAGTTGAAGATATTCCTTTAATTAAGCTTTTTCATTTCAACTCAAGTGAAGCTTCCAACGACTGTACCCAGAACAAGTTAAAGTAAGCGCCACAGGCACAAATTTTTTAATCTGCCTTTTTAACGACTTTTAACTTTTAACGTGTGTTTCAAACCCAGAGTGTCCAGCCTAAAACACCAACTAAATGAAACACCGATACTACAGAGAATACTATATACAAAACTTCTAAAACTATATACCACAGAAAATACTACAAAATGCGCGCTGCAGGCCAAATTTTGTGTAAAACTAATTGTAACGCTTCAGTTGAGATTATTCCGTTAATGTAATTTTATCTACTTAAGTTCACATATTCGGCTTTCCATTTCAGCGTTCGCTAAAAAGCGAAGCTTCCAACGACTGTACCCAGAACAAGTTAAAGTAAGCGCCGCAGGCGAAATTTTTTGTATTCTGCCTTTCGTCCGGAAATATTTTGTTATATCTACCATACAAGCTCTAGCTTGTAACGTGTTTCAATCCCCTAAGAATGTCAATCCTAAAACGCCAATTAAATGAAACACCGATCTTCCAAATAGAGAATACTACAAAATGCGTCGCAGGCGAAATTTTGTGAAATACTAATTTTATTGCCTCAGTTGAGATTGTTATTTTACTGTAAATTCGTATATTTAAATTCACACATTCGTCTTTTCGTTTCAACTTCACCTAAAAAGCGAAGCTTCCAACGAGTGTACCCAGAACAAGTTAAAGTAAGCGCCGCATACGAATTTTTTGTATTCTGCCTTTCGTCCGGAAACATTTTGCTATATCTACCATACAAGTTCTAGCTTTTAACGTGTTTCAATCCCCCAAGAATGTCAATCCTAAAAGTCAATTAAATGGAACACCGATCTTCCAAATAGAGAATACTACAAAATGCGCCGCAGTCGAAATTTTGTGTAAACACTAATTTTTATGCATCAGTCGAGATTGTTCTTTTACTGTAAATTCGTATATTTAAATTCATACATTCGTCTTTTCGTTTCAGCTTCACCTAAAAAGCGAAGCTTGCAACGATTATACCCAGACTAATTTGAACTAAGATCTTAAGAATCTGATCGTAAGAATCTGTGGTCGACCTTTCGAACCGTCAGTAGTGTCCCGAATGCTCTAGCGTCCACTTTGGATGGACAGGTTGGAGAGTCCAACATAGTGGTAAGATGGCGTTCCCACTTCAGTGACTTGCTCAATTCAGTTCCCGGTGATTCGCATTCGCCTAGCTGTGCTAATGACTGCGATTGCGAAGTTAATAGAATTAGTTTTACGAATAATGAAATTGATGAAGTGATTTCAAAAGAACTGAAAGCGAACAAAGCAGCCGGCGATGACGGTCTCTCTGCCGAGCATGTAAAGTATACTAACCGGCAGCGTCTGTGCGCTTTACTTTCAGTATACTTTACCTGCGCATTCGCTCACAGTTGTCTTTCGCCAGACCTGATGAAGGTTACGATCATACCTCTCTTAAAGAACAAGTGCGGGTACCTCACAAGTATCGATAATTACCGCCCCATTGCTATTACAAAAGTTTTTTCGAAGCTACTCGAGCATTTGTTGTTGAAACACTCTATTGTTTTTTTTAAAGACATCTTTTAATCAGTTTGGTTTTAAACAGAAGCATGGCACCGACTTTTGTATTTTTTCATTTAAGCAAACTGTGTGTTATTATCTGGGTCTTTGTTTTCTAGATACGAAAAGCTTTTGACCGTGTTAACCACGAATTGTTGTTTGAAAAGTTACGAACGAGGGGCATGCCAAAGCTGCTGGTTGATTTCCTTTCAAATTGGTATGTTCAACAGGAGTTTCGTGTGAAGTGGGGGTCAAAACTGTCCGCTCCTTTTCATGCTGCTAACGGAATTAAACAAGGGGGAATTATTTCACCTCTTTTATTTAATGTTTTTGGGATCCCAAAACGTAAGTGGAGGGATACCTATGACATCGCAAAAGTTGTCCGTCTGTCCGTCCGTCCGTCCGTCCGTCCGTCTGTAAGCACGATAACTCTCGAAGGGAATGAGATATTTTGATGAAACTTGGTGAGAAGGTTCGTTGGGTCGTCGGACCAGTCAAGTTCGTAGATGGGCTTTGTAGCTCTACATTTAGGGGTGGGGGAGGGGATTGAAATTAAGGGACAAACAAAATATTTTGAAACAGCTAATGTGATAGTCGATTATGGGGTAAGAAGACATGCTGCACACGATGGTGAAAACCATTTTGTCATCGGACAAGTAGTTCGCCCGGAATCCGGCCCAAACCGGAAAGTTTGTTGAAAGTAAAAGTTTTATTTGAAGTTGATTAGATGCTCGATTTAGGGGTAGGAAGACATGCTGAAGACGATGGTGAAAACAATTATCTCGATGGACAAGTATTTCGCCCGGAATCCGGCCCAAACCGGAAAGCTAGTTGAAAGTAAAAGTTTTATTTGAAGTTGATTAAATGTTCGATTTAGAGGTAGGGAGACATGCTGAAGAAGATGGTGAAAACTATTTTCTCGACGGACAAGTATTTTGACCGGAATCCGGCCCAAACCGGAAAGTTTGTCAAAATTAAAAGTTTAATTTGGAGTTGATTGGATGTTCGATTTAGGGCAAGAAGACATGCTGAACACTTATGTGAAAACAAGTTTCTACCCGGACATGTAGTTCGTCCGGAATCCGGCCAAAACCGGAAAACTGTTGGAAGTCAAAGTTTTATTTCTAGTTGATTAGATAAGCGATTTAGGGGTAAGAAGAGATGCTGAGTCCCTGTGTGACAATCGTATTTTACCCGGACATATAGTTCGACCGGAATCCGGCTGGAATCGGAAAATTTGTTATAAGCTAAATTTCTATTTGAAGTTGATTAGATGTTCATTACTGGGGAAAGAAGATACCCTGATTTCGTCTTTGAGCTTTCTTTTTTCGCCGGACAAGTAGTTCTGGAGTTCGGGCGGAACCGGGAAATTGGCAGAAGTGGCAGGAAGTTTTCGTCAAAACAGATATGACTTATAGGGGTAAACACACATGCTGAATCCAAATCTGAACTTGGTTTTCTCAGGTGATTAGCTATTTGGCCTTAATCTGTTTCTGAATTTTAATTGTAAAAATGTTCAAGGAGTCTGGCGAAGACTGGATCTGGCTAAGACAAGACCCAGTTGTCTGGATCAGATATTGAATTTTTGGGATCCCATCGAAACCTTTGGTCTTGTTATAGATGGCCTTTGTAAACAATTAATGGAGAGCCGTGTAGGCTGTAACATCTCTGGTGTGTTTTTGAATTCGATCGCTTACGCTGATGACATGGTTCTAATGGCGTCGTCGGCGAACGCATTAAATCTCCTGTTGAAGATTTGTGCAAATTATGCAGCGACGCATGATATTATTTTCAATTCTGCAAAGTGCAATTACCTGATTTTTATCCCGAAACATTTTAAATCCCTGATATTTCCGGCTATTCGACTTGGTGATTTTGTCTTGAAGAGAGTGCATTTACTTGGGTTATTTTTTAGACGATGATCTGTATGATGATTCAGCAATTTCGAGTCAGTATCGGGGTCTTTGTGGGCGTGCAAACCACTTAATTCGTAATTTTAAATTTTGTACTGTGTCGGTGAGAATTCTTTTATTTAAGGCGTATTGCAAGCAACTATATTGTCTCCCACTTTTTGATAACTATCTTGAAACGACGATGCGTAAACTATAAGTTTGTTTTAAGAATGCATTCCGTCATCTCCTTTCATACAATCGACGTAACTCTGCTAGTCAAATGTTTTTAGAAAATGAAACTGAACCTTTTGATGTTGTGAGACGGAAAGCGATAGTTAGTTTTGTTGCAAGGGTAGAAGTTTCCGGAAATCCACTTTTAAAGGCAATTCGTGAGAATGCAGAATGCCGTTCCGGCCGTTTCTACCGACTTTTCTGTCGACTGTGTTATTGCCCCGAGCCACCGAATGGTTAAAATGATTGTATATATTTAGTAGAGGAATTTCCTGTGTTAGTGTAATTTTAATTGTGTGATGTGTAATATCACGAATTAAATAAATTGATTGATTGATAAGCGCTGCATGCGAATTTTTTTTAATCTGTATTTTTTCCGTAAAAATTTGCACAACAAAAATGCAAGCGCATAGAGATACCACAAATCACACGCAAAATATACTATTTGAAAATCGATTATTCGTTAATAGCAGATCAACGAAGTAACGCATTTTCATCGGGTCTTCAAGCCAATTTAAGTGAATAAGTTATGGGTAACTAGATCGTCATATCCTAGCCTTTTCAGTCAAGCTTTAAAGTCCCAGTGAAAAGTTCAGTTGAAAAAAAAACAACAAAAAACAACAGAAATTCATTAAGTTAAATGTATTTACTTAACTGATTATATTAAATACTTCTTTTGTACCAAAGGTTTGCCATGCAGCACTGACTACCAGTGAAGGTTTGGACGTAGTCATAGACTGGAACTTCCTCATAGCTGGCTCACAGAGGCATGCACACTACCCTGGCACTATCAGCATGCAGTCTGTCATCAGCTTTTTGATAGCTTTGTCTGCCATCCTAATAAAAAATATTCGAGATTCAGTTGTACCTATTCTGACGAAACTTCCTGCTTTACTTCTGCCAAATTTCCTGTTTCGGCTGAATTCCGGACGAACTGCTTGTCTGGCAAAAAAATGCTCAGAAACGAATTCAGCGCATCTCCTTATCCCTATATCGAACATCTAACCAACTTCAAATAAAACTTTAACTTGTGACAAATTTTCCGGTTTCAGTCGGACTCCAGGCGAACTTTATGTCCGATTAAACAACACCAAAGGTTTCGATGGATCCCAAAAATTTAATATTTGATACAGACAGTTTGGTCTTGTAGATATCCGGTCTTCGCCAGACTCCTTGAACATTTTTACTAACAAGGTTTAGAAACAGAAGGTCAACGGCTAATCATCTGGGAAAACCAAGTTCAAATATGGATTCACCATGTGTGTATTTACCCCTAGGCTGTACGTCATATCTACTTTGACGAAACTGATCAAATCTTCCTGCCTTACTTCTACCAAATCTCCGGTTTCGACCGGATTCTGGGCGAACGACTTGCCCGACAAAAACTAATACTAAACAAGAGCTACGAGCTCATATGGCACTTGTACGAGTAGGCTGTACAAGAAAGTAGATGAAAACGTCACAAAATACACCCGCCATCCAAAAAGGCGGTTCGGAAATAGAAATAGGATATTTAGTTTCTCTCATTTCTGAGCAGTTCCGGCATCGTCTCGATTGCAAATGCACATGACTGTTCAAACTTTCATCCCAATAAATCCATTTGTTTGATCCCTAGACGTGCTACACGATTTCCGGTACTCACTCTATTTCCACCTACCGTGGCCGAATCTGGTTCGGAATAAAAAAAAATCGACCACCTAAAGCATCTTCGTTTATACCATCTACCAAGTTTCACTCGAATCTGAGCATTTTTGGAAAGTTCCGGTACCCCCCCCCCTTCCCACCAACGTTGTCGGAGCCGGTTCGGGCCCAATCTCTTAATTCCCTCATGAAGTTTGACTGAAATTGGAGCATAGCCTATCTGCAAGTTTCCAGTACCCCCCCCCCTACCTTGGCCGAATCCGGCCCAGACGCCAAATAACAAATCTAGGCCGCATAAACTCGGCACTGTCGAATTGCATCTCATTCGGTCCATCCGTTTGGTTTTTGTGCATGTCAAAAGTCCCCCCCACCCCCAATTCCCCTAATCGTGGTCGCATATGGTTCGAACGCATGTTTTACATGTCGAGGCCATCGATTCGTATCACCCATGAAGTTTCACTCGAATCAGACCACTCGTTCGCAATTTATAGAAGTCCATATTTCTCTTCTCTTGCTCCCCCAAAAATGCTCGGATCTAGGAACGGAAGTTTCCGGGGGTATGTTGTGTCAGGTTTTTAAGTCAAGATAATTCGGGTCGCTAATATGCCTGCAAAGTTTCGTTGTCGTTTTACATCTGGAACTATTCTAACTCACGACTACCGGAATTCCAGGAAACCCCCTCCAACTCCCCCCACAGAGCCCCGAAACCATCTGGCTCCGTCAATTTCATCTAGGCCTACTGCTTGTTCCATCCATTAAGTTTCGTCCCAATCCCTCTACTTTTAGAGTTTCTTGAGTTTTCCACCCCCCCCCCCATCCCCACAGGTATCGGACCCGACTCGGACGTGACACTGAACTTCCGAGGCGATAGCTCACCAGACAAGTTTCATTCAAATCCGATCACCCGTTCAAAAGTTATGCACGCCACTAGATTCCAGACTCCCCATCCACCCACTCCCCCCACGATGGTCGGGTCGGGGAAACGGCTGTTCTCAAGTCAATCTGTTCGGATCCCTGACATACCTGCCAAGTTTCATCGCCCTATGACATCAGGAAGTATGCCGAACTCGCGGGATCGCTAGAAAACCGGACCCCCACCCCAACTCCCCCACAGTGCCCTGATCCGGTCCGGTTATGTCAATGACGTGTCGAGGACCTGTGCTTGTTTTTTCCACCAAGTTTCATCCCGATCCCTCCACTTTAAGCGTTTCTCAAAATTTCCGGTTCCCTCCTCCAACTCCCCCCAGTGTCATCGGATCCGGTCCGGTTATGTCAATGACGTGTCTAGGACCTGTGCTTGTTTTTCCCACCAAGTTTCATCCCGATCCCTCAACTTTAAGCGTTTCTCAAAATTTCCGGTTACCTCCTCCAACTCCCCCCAGTGTCATCGGATCCGGCCCGGATTTAAAGTGAGGTGTCTGAGACACAAGGTCATCCTAAATATCAATTTTCATCAAGATCCGATCACCCGTTCAAAAGTTATGCACGCCACTAGATTCCGGACTCCCCATCCACCCACTCCCCCCACGATGGTCGGGTCGGGGAAACGGCTGTTCTTAAGTCTGTTCTTACTGGCTGTTCTTAAGAAGTATGCCGAACTCGCGGGATCGCTAGAAAACCGGACCCCCACCCCAACTCCCCCACAGTGCCCTGATCCGGTCCGGTTATGTCAATGACGTGTCTAGGACCTGTGCTTGTTTTTCCCACCAAGTTTCATCCCGATCCCTCCACTTTAATCGTTTCTCAAAATTTCCGGTTCCCCACCCCAACTCCCCCACAGTGCCCTGACCCGGTCCGGTTATGTCAATGACGTTTCTAGGACCTGTGCTTGTTTTTCCCACCAAGTTTCATCCCGATCCCTCCACTTTAAGCGTTTCTCAAAATTTCCGGTTCCCTCCTCCAACTCCCCCCAGTGTCATCGGATCCGGCCCGGATTTAAAGTGAGGTGTCTGAGACACGAGGTCATCCTAAATATCAATTTTCATCAAGATCCGATCACCCGTTCGCAAGCTAAAAATACCTCAAATTTTGGCTTCACCCTCCCTCCACTCCCCCCCCCCCAGATGGTCGAATCGGGGAATTGATGATTTCCTATTTAAGCTGGTCGGGTCCCAGACATGCCTGTCAATTTCCATCTTCCCAGCACATCAGGAAGCACGGAACTCGCGGGATCACTACAAATTCGGACTTCTTCCCCCCCCCCCCAACTCCCCCAAAGTGAGCGGATCCGTTCCGGTTATATCAGTCACGTATCTAGGACTTTTGCTTGTACTTTCCACCAAGTTTCATTCGGATCCCTCCACTCTAAGTGTTTTCCAAGATTTCCGGTTTCCCCCTCTAACTCCCCCCAGTGTCACCGGATCCGGTCTGGATTTAAAATGGAGGGTCTGAGACACGAAGTCCTTCCATGTATTAAGTTTCATTAAGATCCGATCACCCCTTCGTAAGCTAAAAATATCTCATTTTTCCTATTTTTTCCGGATTCCCCCTCCTTCCACTCCCCTCCAGATGGTCGGATCGAGGAAGCGACAATTTCTAATTTTATCTGGTTCATTTCCTGATATGCTTGCCAAGTTTCATCGTCCTAGCTTATCTGGAAGTGCCCGAACTAGCAAAACCGGGACCGACAGACCGACAGACCGACTGACGGACAGAAATTACAATCGCTATATGGCACTTGAGTAAGCTCAAGTGCCATAAAAACGAATGAGCGTATCACCTTAACCCTATATCGAACATCTAATGAATTTCAGATAAAACTTTAACTTTTAACAAATTTTCCGGTTTCAGCCGGATTCTGGGCGAAGCATATGTCCGGGCAGAAAATGATTGTCAAAAGCGGAGTCCGGGCGAACTACTTGTCCGGCGAGAAAATGGTTTTCTTCTTCGTGTTTAGCATGTCTTCTTACTCCTAAATCGACTATCTCATTAAGTGTTCGCCCCTTAATTTGAAACCCCTCCCCCACCCCTAAGTGTTGAGCTACAAGGCCCATCTACGAACTCGACCTCTCCCTTGACCAAAAGAGTCCTCGCACCAAGTTTCACCAAAATATCTTATTCCCTTCGAGAGTTATCGTGCTTACAGACGGACAGACAGATGGAAGGACGGACAGACGGACAACTTTTGCGATGTCATAGGTATCCTCCACTTACGTTTTGGGATCCCAAAAGTGATTTTCAAATACAAATACTCTTCATACCTCGGAATCGGACATCTAATTAACTTCAAATAAAACTTCTGCTTTTAACAAATTTTCCAGTTTTGGCCAGATTCGGGCGAAATGGGTAGAAAAGATTTTGACGTAAATGTTCCGCATGTCTTCTTGCCCCCAGTTAAAACATATATTCAATAAAACTTTTACTTTTAACATGCTTTCCGGTTTTGCGTGGATTCCAGGCGCACTACTTGTCCGGCGAGAAATAACCGTGTTCAGAATGTTTTCTTACCCGTCAATTGACTATATCATTAGCTGTTTAAAAATATTTTGTTTGCCCCTTTATTTGAACCCCATCCCCCACCCTTAAGTCTAGGGCTATAGAGTACATCTGCGAACCCGCTCTTTCCCTTGACTCAAAGAGTCCTCACACCAAGTTTAATCAAAATATCCCATTCCCTTCGAGAGTTATCGTGCTGACAAACGGACGGACAGATGAACGGACGGACAACTTTTGAGATGTCATTAGTATCCCTCCATGTACGTTTTGGGATCCCAAAACGGTGAGCACCGAAAGCTGAAGCTGCCTAAAGTGCTCGCAAGAGTGGATTGTTCCAAGGAACACTCCACTAAAAACTGTCATAATGTCTTAATGTCTGTCGTAAGGTCTTCTTTGGGGGTGTACTGCTTCGAAAGCAGTTTTAGCATTTGTATTCCAGCGTTAAATTTGTTGGTAATCGCTGTTGGGTTTTCCTTCCATCTCTGGTCACCCCAGGAGTTACTCTCTTTACAATCACTTCTGCCTGAATTTCAGGCTCGTAATTATGTAGATTTTTTTAGGAAAGATAAGGGGCATGACAGTCGTTTTCGACACCTTTCATTGACCTGTATTTAAAGAAGCATCGCTCTGTGTCTGTACATAGCGAAATAATTACTGAGGAATTAGTCTAACAATTTTTGGGATCCCAAAACGTAAGAGGAGGGATACCTATGACATCGCAAAAATGTCCGTCTGTCCGTCTGTAAGCACGATAACTCTCGAAGGCAATGAGATATTTTGACGAAACTTGCTGTTAGGATTCATTGGGTCAAGGGTAAGGTCAAGTTCGTAGATGGGCTATGTAGCTCCATATTTAGGGGTGGGGGAGGGGGTTCAGATTAAGGGACAAACAAAATATTTTTAAACAGCTAATGTGATAGTCGATTATGGGGTAAGAAGACATGCTGAGCACAATAGTGAAAAGTAGTTCGTCCGGAATCCAGCGTTCATTGCTTAAAAGTAAAAGTTTGATTTGAAGTTGATTAAATGGTCGATTTAGGGGTAAGAAGACATGCTGAACACGATGGTGAAAACAATTTTCTCGCCGAATATGTAGTTAATCCGAAATCCGGCGAAAACCGGTAAGTTGGTTAAAAGTAAAAGTTTAACTTGAAGTTGATGAAATGTTTGATTTATGGGTAAAAAGACATGCCGGACACGATGGTGAAAATCATTTTCTCGCGGGACAACTAGTTCGCCCGGAATCCGCCAAAACCGGAAAATTTGTTAAAAGCAAAAGTTCGATTAGATGACAGATTAAGGGGTAAGAAGAGAGGCTGAGTCGGTATATGACAATGGTTTTTTACCCGGACACATAATTATTCCGGAATCCGGTTGTAATCGGATTTTTCTTTAAGTCAAACTTTTATTCAAAGTTGATTAGATGTTCTTTATAGGGATAAGGAGATACGCTGGTTTTGTTTCTGAATTTTTTTGTATTGCTGGACTAGTAGTTCGGTCGGAAATCGGCAGGAAGTCTCGGTCAGTATCGTCAAAATAGATACGGCTTATAGAGGTATATCTGAACTTGGTTTTCTCTGATGATTAGGCTGTCCAAGACTGGATCTGGTGAAGACCCGAGATTGTCTGAATCAAATATTAGATTTTTGGGATCCCATCGACACCTTTGGTCTTGTTCATTTATGCTTACCGCATCCAGATTCTTGTTGTTTTTTTACTTTTGTTTTCGCCTGTCTACACTGCTACATTTTTTACTGTGGAAAACGAAAATTGTATTCTCCATTTCATATTGTCATAAGTTAAGCCTGAATTGTATCATTTTTTAAGTAAAAAAAATTATAAATTAAGTAACACAAATTATATGTACCGTACTAGAGTTGAAGTATTAGAGAGTGACAAAATGTCCTATTGTGAAATTTTATTTATTATATACAGTAGAAAGTTTCACATCGCATTTTCTTTGCATCATTGCTTCAGGTTATTGACGGCACATGTGGTTAATCTTACTTTTACGATACATTTTATATGAAAGTATCTGAAAAAGATTTCTGACTATAAACAAAGAGAAATTTTGCGTTAAGCGATACGATTGACGATACTCATGAAAGCAGACAGACTGCATGCAAAAATTAATGGTCTGTGTAAGAATTTGTCTTCCGAAATTGCGTACATACACTGTCAGAAGTATCACAACATTTACAAAACTCAACATATATGAAATAACACACTATGATAGACTAAGGTTATGTTAAATATGAGCCTTTGAGTGTTCTGTTTCTCCGAAATGTAACAGTGATGTTAGGCTAGATAATACTTAATGTTACCTTTTCCGTAAAACAAAACATTAAACCTCAAATCGTTAGGATTCAGTTCAATTCAGTTCAAATATTTTATTGACCTCCAAGATCGGAGAGTATAAAATGACATAAATACAAACAAACTGGCCCAACATGTAACACTACAAAAAACAATCTGGCCAAAGAATACTAAATATACAAGAAAATAAAATTATACACACGCGTTAAACTATATTAACTCTTTAACCGCTAAATATAGGATATGAGTAAGAGAAGACATTTTCGACAGAAATTTTCCTTGCTTTTTTCGTATAATTTGAAGTGGATCTTTCAAATGGTACAAATTTATAGCAGATGAAGTAGAATGGAATTTTGAAGGTCGACACAAAAATTTACCAAAATTAAAAAAAGGATTTTTATATGCGCAATATTAGAGCTAGAATAATAAGGAAGCCAACTAGAAAATAAAAGGACTTGAGGTAGAGCAACCGTATTGAAGACGTGCGCAGACGATCTCCTAGTTAAATAATTTCGAACAGAAATAACACTACCGAAGCTCGCTGAAACTCTCGACCGAACAGACTTCAACATATGAGCTCGGCAATGGGAATACTTTCATGGAAGAAATCATACTTAAAAGTTCATGATCTGAATAATATTTAAATACTGTGAGGGTTCTTACGTAACTTGTGTTACATAAGAATATCCATGTCTGTTGAGATTCTGCGTCTGTTTTGAAACTTCCGACTGTGGAGGTATATCTCTCCGTTCCCAAAGTTTGGCGTCCGTAACGTTAGGCCGTTCATGGTTCAATAAACATTGACTTCCGAGATCAAGGATGATATCGGAAAATAACGTCGAAATTATTACAAATAACAGCGAGGTCGGTATTTTTGAATGGCATCCAGTTTGTCATACGATATCAGACGAAATGGAGGCATGTTAACTGTTATAATTCTTTCGATCTGAAACATTAATAATTAACTGTTAACCACAGGGTTGTCCCGAGCCGTTTTTCATGGGGGGGGGGGGGCACCTGGTAAGATTGAACGAATCGGTGCCTGATTTTTACTGAATTTTTTTTTTTTTTTTTTTATAAAAACAGCGAGTTGCCTTCATGAAGCTACAACGTAAAAATATATACACACAGTATATACAAAGTATATACACACAAGTCCAAAGAGGAAAATTGGCGCGTTTTCACGCTTTTCCGCTTCTGTTTTTTCGGATCCCAAAACGTAAGTGGAGGGATACCTATGGCATCGCAAAATTTGTCCGTCTATCCGTCTGTCCCTCCGTCCGTCTGTTAACACGATAACTTTCGAAGGGTTGAGATATTTTGCTCCAACTTGGCGTGAGCACTATTTAGGTCGAAGTACAGGTCAAGTTCGAAGATGGGCTATGTAGCTCTATATTTAGGGGTAGGGGAGGGGTTTGAAATTAAGGGGAACACAAAATATTTTTTAAAAGCTAATGAAATAGTCCAATTAAGAGTATGGAGACATGCTGAATCCGAATATGAAATTTATTTTCTCGCAGGACAAAGAGTTCACCCGCAATCCGACGAAAACCAGAAAACTTTTGAAAAGTAAAACTTTAATATGAAGTTCATTGAAGGTTCTTTTCTCGCAGGACAATTAGTTCGGCCGGAATCCGGCAAAAACCGGAGAAATCGTTTAAAGTAAAAGTTTTATTAACATTTGATAAGATTTTCGATTTGTGGGTAAGAAGACATGCTGAATTCGCATATGACGATCATTTTCTCACTGGACGTATAGATCGCTCGGAATCCGGCTGAAACCGGAAATATTTTTAAAAGTAAAAGTTTAATCAGAACTTGATTAGAGGCTGGATGTAGGGGTAAGGAGACATGCTGAATTCGTTTATATTTTTTCGCCGGAGAAGTATATAGTGGAATCCCGCCGAAACTGGAAAATTGGCAGAAGTAAGGCAGGAAGTTTCGATCTGCTTCGTCAAAACAGATATGACTTAAAAGGGCAAACACACATGCTGAATCCATATCTGAACTTGGTTTTCTCGTATGATTAGCTATTTGGCCTTAATTAAAAGTAAAAGTGTTCAAGGAGTCTGGCGAAGACCGGATCTGGCGAAGACAAGACACAATTGTCTGGATAAATTTGAACTTTTGGGATCCCTTCGAAACTTTTGGTCTTTTTTTTCATGAATACGCCGTCACTAGCCTTTTAACTTTGGAAGACCTTTCTAGTTTTGCCAACAGGACTTGAAATAATCACAAAAAACGGTGTTGCTGCCTAGCGACAATGTCGCTAACGGCTGTGCCCATGATTAATTAAGGCGCAGCAGGGAAAATTTTTTGAATCCGCCTTTTTTTCTGGCAGCATATAACTACTTCCCATGCAAATTCTAGCTTTTAACATAGTTGAAGCCCCCAAAGTTCCAAGCCTCAAAAGCCAACTAAGTGAGGCAACCTTTGTCTTACTAGTGAAGACTGAAAATTTTGTGGACACACTGATGATAAAAGTGCCTTTCTGCGATCCCAAGATTCAACCCAGAGTTCTCTGACGACGAAAGGGGCGATCCTTTGTAAAGTGGATACAAAGTAGATTTATTCAGAATTTCCAGCAAACAAAAGTAGGCTAGTTTTCACGTCACGAGACGGGCTTATTCCTGAAGTACTACAATTCTATGAAGCAAAAAAATTAACAGCAACCAGCTGAAGCTACCGTAAATGGTAAAGAACGAGAGCTAAATAAATTCCACTTAAATTACCGAACTCAGTAACTGGGTTGAAGCAAATAATGAATTCTTAGTATACCGAAACACTAACTAAAAAAAAATAAGGAACAGATCGAGAGCGATATTACAACCGAATTTCGCAATGGAATAAAACTCTTGTTAGAACCACCTAAAACAACCGAATTTGGCAAATCTAGTAATAGAAACGGACTAAACAAAATCCGGTAAATTACCATATTCAGTAACGATTCAGAACCAAACGAATCTCACCGAATTTAATTATGAAAGGGAATGACCGAATGCAACCGAATTACCGAATTCGGCAGAGAATTAGACCAAATAAACAGGTTAAATCACCGAATTTACGCAGGGACGGACCGAATGTGGCGAAATCGATGCCGACTGCAAAAGTTGGATGAATTATCGAATTCGGTCACGAATTAAAACCAAATGAATCTGATTAATGACCGAATTATGAAATGACCGAATGCGAAGTACAGATACGGATTTGAGAAAAGTCCGGTGAATTACCGAAATCGCTAACGAATGAGACCAAACAAACAGGTAAAATCACTGAATTTACGAAGGGACAGAAATAATGGTGTGAAATCGATGCGGAGTGAATAGAAGCTGGATGAATTAGCAAATCGATAAAGAAAGGGGAACCCTTGAAGTTCCATGGGCACGTCAAACTACCCCAATCCCACTCTGTAACAACCTAGGAACAATTCTTACTCCCTAGATCAGCAGCTTTTTCAACAGTTTCCTCTCTGTGATATTTCAAAGCGTATTTTTGGGGGGCAGTACATGCTCAGTTTACTAGCTTGGACAAAGATAAAAGTGATGTTTCTTATAACACATAGTAGATCTTTATTTTATGCACAAATCAGCTTGTCTAATTCAGATTTGAATAGGCTATTTGTTTTTTAATGATTTTTGTAGCTATGTTATTTTTTATAAACTTATTGCATATTCTGGTACATTTTATAAAGCAAGTTAATCAAACTTCACAGCACTATTCTAAAAAGAAAAACTTTTAATAGGCACTTAAAACATGGAACTTCTGATGAAACACTAGAACAATCAGGTAAACTGCATCTGCGGCTTGACTTATTGGTGACATCTCAAATCTGTCCTTTTCTATCAAGCATTGCTGGAAGTTTTGAATTTCCTGCCACGATATCCCAGCTCCTAAGATTTGGATCGCCGAAATGCCAGAGAGGTAAAGACAAGGGATAACAAGAAAACGGCCGATTTTCGTAGCGCCCTCTAAAGGAAGTCGGAAATTTTTATTTGTGAAGCATTTAGTACAAAATAAAGCATTAGAAGTGTCCATTGTGCTTTAAACACGTTAAATCACCCAATTTCGAAGTGCGGGGACAAACGATTTTATGAAAAATTGACTGAATGCCCAAAACCTAGGGGGGCGCTGCGCCCCCCCCCCGCCCCCCTCGGGACGCCCCTGGTTAACCATCCACATCATCAGAAGTCCCACAGGTTAAATTAGATAATTGTCACACAGAAAATTAGTGGTGGAAATGACTTAATATCAACTTGTCTGGAGGTTGATGAACTCATATGATGATGATGAATTAACTGTATATACAACTGACGTATGACCGTGTGTCATAGGATGACATGTTTTACGTTCAGAATGTCACCGTATGACGTCAATAACGTTAGAACGTTAACGTGGAAAATATCTTTTTCATAACGTAAGAACATTTTACTTTCAGTCATCCCGTCGTTCTGACCCTTTCATATAATCAGTAGTTTTGAAGCCTGAGCCGTTCAAAAAGGAGCCAAACACGACCAAGCATTTCAGAAGTTTCAACAGATAGCGCTTCTTTTTTTTTTTTTAAATAAAATACATTACTCTTAAATCCCACCTCCACTACTCCTCTCAGTGACGCAACTTTCCTTATTTTTACAACTGAAATTTCTTATCTTTATACGTCACCTGCACTTTACTCCTACACAAAATTCAAATTATTACTAATTTCCTACTTTAAATAATTATCATTCTTTTAATTTTATTTGAGCAGTCAAACTATTAAACTAAAAGAGAGCAGTATCCTACAATCTATCTATAACATTCACATTAAAATGATGGTTCAACCGTATGTTTACCGCCACTTTTTTATTCAGGTAGCCTGTGCAGGCAGTTTTAGATTCTATTCTTTAGATGCGGAAAGGGGTGTTGACCGCCACCCAGGAAATCTTACATTCCCAAGAGGATTAGTTCGTCCAGAGTGTAGGGTCTAATCTTGTCAGACCTAATATTTTGATGGGTGTCCAGCGCCGACCGGATTATGTGTCAGGGTGATTAAGGGATTATCAGTCGCCAAGTAACATCAACTGGTCTAAAATTATCTTTAAGAGCAAATATAATTGCAAAACCATCCTGCGGTGTCGTAGCCTCTCACATTTGAGGGGAAGTATCTTTGAAAAGGGGAATGATGGCTTTCTCCCTGGGATTTTGAAATCAACGTCGCCGAGGTATATGTATGTATGTATGTATTGTACATGGAAAGCCCAACGGGCCATGGTACAAAAATATTATGCAAATCAAATACTAACTACAGATTCAACACACTTTCTGAATACAAAACAAAGAAAACTAACTACACAGTTAAACACTTTAAAAGAACAAAGACCTGTGTCTCAGCCCCACCTGAACAAACACTGCCAGGTTTTTAATAGTAGTAAATGATCGACCCCCCATCAGACCATTTAGCCACTCCTCATCGCCTGTCTGTCTCTGGAGCTGCTCCAACCTTAAATCATTGAGTTCCTGGCAATATGACATGAAGTGGTCCACACTCTCTTCCGGCTCCCCACACATAGGGCACGAGTAAAGACCATCTACCGCACGCTCCCTCCCCAGGTATTTCCTTCTTGATCCCAACGGCAGAAAATTTCCCCTTAAACCCATATAAGATTTTAGCTCTTCTCTCCTAAGGCCCGCTTTAAAATACACTTCTTCACCCCACACTCTCTTCCACTGTGAATACGACTTGAGAGACAGCGACGCTGAGACCTCACACGTCCACTTTTGGATTTCTTGACACTCAAGAATCCATTGCACTTGTGTAGCTACTGTCCCGACCACCTTACCTTCCCCTAATCCAGCATTCCACAGACCTGATAGCCCGCAATTGTTCAATACAGCCCTTACCTTACTCTGCCAAGCATCTTTCCTGTTATCATTAAGGTCCTCAAGCAGCGCAGCCTTCACGAGTCTATTATCTGGCAAACTTGATATCCGTTCCCAGTACTTCACCATTTTTACAATTCTCTTTCCTCTTAATGAATGAATACCTAGGTCACCTCTTAGTACTAATCCGTTAAACTTTCCACTTAACCCTATCAACCTTTTATAATGACTTAGCTGCACGCGCTCAATTTTCTCCCCCTTTTCATATCCCCACACTTCCGCTGCATATGATAATATTGGACTTATTTTTGTATTGAATATTACTTTTTGTTATTGCATATTATCGCAGTAGGGAATTTTGTTGGAAGGGCTTTAGAGTTTAGTAAGATTGAGGAAAGAGATGGAGCAAGTGCGCCGTAGAAATTATAGTAGTGGTGATTGAATGCTGGTTGTATTTATGTATGTTGATTGTTACTGTATATGGCCATACGGCTTTCAAATACAGATTATCTTATCTTATAAGAGAAATAATCATTGAAACTGTTAAACCCTCGGTTAAAACAAAGAGTGGGAAAGAAAATGACGTTTACATTGTTGACGGTTTCTCGTTTCGGAGCTAGAACAGGAAGAATGACTATAGTTACTATGTTTGCTTGAAAGATATCTGAGGCCGTTTTACGTGACCCAAAGTTAAAATGACGTATCGCGAAGGAAAGTCTTCAAGAGAAGTATCTCTGCGGGCGATTTCTCACCTTTCGAAATTTGAATAGTTATCCGCTGCAAGTTTCTTCAAGTTGTACTGTTTCTCTAATATGACCTAAATAAAATAATTATTTGAAACATTAAGCTCAGTCTTCGTATTAGCTAGGATTATATTTCGGAAAGGGGGTACCTCGGCTAAAATTTAAAGGTCAAGATCTAGAATATAGTGATGAATTTACATGCCTAGGTTGTAAGTTGAAGTTTAATGGAAAATTTTCTAGTCAGTTTGGTTTTAGTTGGAAAAAGGGAATTCGTAGTATAAATATGGTTCTTAGGAGTAAGTTAAGTAGGATTGAAGATATGAAGCTACAGAAGCATGTGTTTAATACAAAGATTATCCCTACGATGCGTTACGGTTCTGAAGTATGGGGTTTTGTAGAAGTGAGAAGATAGAACAGCTACAGCTAAGTTTTAAGAGAATTTTAGGTGTTAGTAATACAACGAGTGCAGTAGTCATAAGAGGAGATCTAGGACTATCAAGCCTACGGCGTAAGTGATGAATAAGTATGATAGGGCTATGGGAGAAGTTGTTGCAATTACCGCGTATTAGAATAGTTAAAGCAGCTTATAAGGAATGTATAAGGGACGAGTCGTCAGACTCTTGGACAAATAATATTAAGGACATATTAGATAATTGTGGTTTTTCAATTTGGTGGAACGCAGGTGATGGACCAGGACTACCTGTTGGAGAGGTTGCGCGTGCGGTGGCAGGTAGACTTTTGGACCAGGAAATTCAAGCATGGCACCTGGTCCCTATTCTTGCCCTATGTGTGGTAGCGAGAATGAGAATCTGTTATATCTGATGTGTGAATGCCGTGAGCTAGATGACCTGCGGGTTGAGATTTTGGGAATGTAGTTACAATAAATGATGAAGTATGGATGATGAGCGTTATTGTAAGTAAGTGTTTTCAAGATTTGAAGAGGCTGGTAAGGTTCCTAAAAATAGCTTTTTTAAATTTCCTTTAGTTTAGTTCTACTATTTCGTTCAAGTGTTGTCTTTTTTTGTAATAATTTTTGCCATGGCCTCAGGCTTTTTGTGCAATAAATTCAATTCTGTTCTATTCTATTAGCTATGCTACCTGCACTAGTGAGTTGGCGGTGAACATACGGTAGCGGTGGACTTACCATTATATTTGACCCTACCCTCTGACCCAACTAATCCTCTTGATGATACAAGATTTCCTGGGTGGCGGTTGACACACGGTGGCGGTGTGCCACTCACTTGATAATTTCTAGTAAGGGCTGAAGTAAAACGTAGCATATAATCCCAGCCATAGATAATCGCTGATCCACACAGCGCGATTGTCGTTTTCGGACCCGTTTATTTGCAGCCACATCCTGAAATTCGGTTTGCGGTCTTCGAAAGGACCCACCGTACCTTTGAAGCTAATTCGCTCTACTTCCTAATCTTTCCATCCAATATTATTCCCAAAAGGCTGAATTTCCTAGGTATTGACTATCCCTGATGGACACTAGCCTACAACTGATTTCCCCGCTTGCCGTGTTCGGCTCGTTTCAAAACGCCTCAGGCTTCAAATTAGTTATTCTCGGGAAGCTATTTGTCAGGACGACCGGTTTTGCAAATTTGCCGCGTTTATCGTCCATGCCAATGAGCCTGGACTGAAATTCAAAAGTAGGCGAATACTGGAGCGGAAACAGTAGGCAAACTGATTCGACATGTCCATTGAGTCTCCTTCAGTCCCACCATCTTCTTACAAGGAAATGCTTGGCCATGTTCGGCTCGTTTGGGACGGCTCAGGCTTCAGATTACTAATTATAGGAAGCTATTGGTCAGAACGACGGTTTGGCAAGTTTTCCGCGTAAGCATGGGGCGTAGAAAGAAGTTCTAAGGTACTCAATGAATAATTGCGTTTTTATGGCACTTGAGCATACTCAAGTGCCATATAGCGATCGTAATTTCTGTCGGTCTGTCGGTCTGTCTGTCTGTCGTTCTGTCGGTCTGTCCAGGTTTTGCTAGTTTGGGCACTTCCAGACAACCTAGGACGATGAAACTTCACAGGCATATCAGGGACCAGACCAGATCAACTTACAAATAATCACTTCCCCAATCAAACTTTCCCCGGATCCGGGAGTCCGAAAACTATAAAGTAAAACGAGAGCAAAAAGTAAAACGGGAGCAAAAAAAAGCGCTGCCTGAGCGCGGAATCGAACCTGGAACCTTCGTGTTGCCAGTCGAGTATTTTACCACTGAGCCATGCGACGATGTACAGAAGGGAATGCGGGAATGCATATGGTTTAAAATAGTCAGTCCAAGTCAAACAAATCTAGTGAAACGCTTGGCAGAAATATCAGGGAACCGACAACTATTAACATGCATAACTTTGGAAAGGGTAATCAGACATACGTGAAACTTGACTTTTGTGTTGCCAGTCCAGTTTTCTACCACTGAGCCATGCCCTGATGTATAAAAAAGCGAATGCGAGAATACATACGGTTTAAAGATGGTCAGTCCAAGTCAAACAAATCTAGTGAAACGCTTGGCAGGAATATCAGGGAACCGACCAGATTAACTTGGATATAATCATATTCCGGATCCGATCATAGTGGGGGGAGTGGAGGGATGGGAAATCCGGAAACTACGGTATGTCCCGGTTTTGCTAGTTAGGGCACTTCCACATAAGCTAGGACGATGAAACTTGGCAGGCGCGTAAGGGACCGAACCAGATTAACATGGAAACAATCACTTCCCCGATCCGGCCATCATGGGGGGGGTGGATCAACAGGAAATCCGGAAACTAGTAACATGCATAACATTACAACGGGTAATCGGACTTGCATGAAACTTGACATACGCCAAGAACAAGTGCTTCACATGCTCAGTTTCAAATCCGGACCAGATCCGATAACTGTGGGAGGGGGGGGGCTGGAGGGGGGCACCCAAAACCTCGTGAACCGCTTCCACATAAGCTAGAACGATGAAACTTGGCAGGCGTATTGGCAAACCGACCAGATTAACTTGGAAATAATCACTTCCTCGATCCGGACATCTTGGGGGTGGGGGGAGTGGAGGGATGGGAAATCCGGAAAGTAGTAGCATGCCTAACTTTGGAACGGGTAATCAGATATGCATGAAACTTGACATATGTCAAGAACAAGTGGTTCAGAAGCTCAATTTCGAATCTGGACCAGATCCGATAACTTGGGGGGGGGGGGGCTGGAGGGGACACCGGAAATCTCATGAAACGCTTCCACATAAGCTAGGACAATGAAATTTGGCAGGCATATCAGGGAACCGACCAGAAGAACTTGGAAATAATCACTTTCCCCATCCGGCGATCGTGGGGGAGTGGAGGGATGGGAAATCCGGAAACTAGTAACATGCATAACTTTGGAACGGGTAATCAGACATGCATGAAACCTCGCATGAAACTTGACATATATCAAGAACAAGTGCTTCAGATACTCAGTTTCAAATCCGGGCCAGATCCGATCACTGAGGGGGGGGGGAGCTGCAGGGGGAACCGGAAATCTGGTGAAACGCTTCCAAATAAGCTAGCACAATAAAACTTGACAGGCATATGAGGGAACCAACCAGATTAACATGGAAATAATCACTTCCCCGATCCTGCTATCGCGGGGAGGGGGGGTGGAGGGAAGGGGAATCCAGAATCCGGAAACTAGAAACATGCATAACTCTGGAATGGATAATCGGACATGTATAAAACTTGACAATTGTGAAGAACAAGTGTCTCAGATTTTCAGTTTCAAATCTGGACCGAATCCGAAGAGAGGGGATGAGAGGGGGGGACCGGAAATGTCGTGAAATGCTTAGGGTCGAGGGATCGGGATATCACAGTAGAGGGGTTGGAAGGGGTTTTCCCGGACTTCCGGTGATCACGAGTTAGGGTACTTCCACATGTACTAGGACCATGAAACTTGGCAGACATATTAGGTACTCTTCCAGGTCAACTTGAAAATAGTTCTTTTCCCGATCCGACGATCATGGGGGAGATTCTATTGACATGCATAACTTTGGAACAGGTGATCAGACGTGCATGAAACTTGTCAAGTGTCAAGAACAAGTGACTCAGATGATCAATTTCAAGTCTGGAACGGACCCGATAACATCGGGAGGAGCTGGAGGCGGGGGAGAAATCTCTTGAAACGCTTAGAGTCGAGAGATCGGGATGGGACTTGGAGGGAAGAACAAGCATAAGCCATAGATACATTGTAGAGGCTTAACGGCCTGCCTTTCAATTTGCAAATATATTATTATTATTATTATTATTATTGACAAAACAGGACCGATCGTGTCGCAGTGGGGGGAGTAGGAGGGGGTTTTCCCTAGTTCCGATGATCACGAGTTAAGGTACTTCCAGATGTGCTATGACCGTGAAACTTTGCAGGCATCTTAGGGACTCTATTAGATCGGCTTGCAAATATAGTCCCTCCCCGATCAGATCATCGTTGGAGGAAGATACAATTTTCAATGAGTGGTATAACCATTTCAGATTTACTAGATCAAGCCCGTTATCTGATGAAATAAATATCGGGAGAGAGATCCAGCCTTGAAAACTGCAAACCGTATCTGACAAACATGATAACTGTTCTTACAAGTGCCATATGAGCTTTCAGCTCTTGTTTGTCTCTGGTTCCTGTTCCGTGTTCTGTGTTCACAGTTGTCTGGTTTGGGTAAAAAACGGTGTTTTGCTGACGCTGTCGCTGTTCTGACGAAAACACAAATTTAGGATCCTGAGTATGTCTTAAGCGGAAAATCTGTTAAATTGCAAATTAAATTCCAAAACTCCCATACTTTAGGATCCAGCTTTATCCTCTAAACTTCTGCAATTCTTTCTTTTCTACCTCTGAATCTTTCTGCAATTTTCTATCTGAACAGTGATAAAACATGCTAGGAGATCAAGTGTTTTGCAAAACAGACAGCGGAACACGGAACAGCGTAAAAAAACGGGAAAATGAGAAACAGCGTGTCCTGATAAAAACGGGAAAAATACAAAACAGAGAGAACACAGCGAATAGTACAAAAAACGCGACTATTTTCGTATACTAGAGAGGAAACCCTACCTGGTGCCGAGGGGTTGCTCACTCCCAAAAACGATGTACACCAAGTGGCGCGTGCCGCGGTGCCGAGCCGGTGCCACGGTGCCGTGTCGGTGTCGTGTCGGTGCCGTGCCGGTGCAGAGCCGGTGCCGTGCCGGTGCCGCGGTGCCGTGCCGAGCCGGTGCCAAGCCGGTGCCGAGGTTTTTTTTACTTCAAATTACAGTATTGTGATAAAGCACGATTTCTGATGTACATGTAAACAAATTTCATCAGATATTGGCCGAGAATGAAGTCGGCAATGTGTGTTGAATACAAGAGCTAGCAGCTCATATGGTACTTGCAAGGCTGGGTCAGAGGATGAAATTTAGGAATTTGTAAATTCTTGGGTTTCCTGTGTTTAATTATAAGCCATACCCTTGAAATAAGAATGATTGTGGGCCCTTGGAAATCAAGAGAATGATCTGGTGAAAAGTATTTTATTTTTGCACTCTAAGGGCACTAGAAATTCATGTGAAAGCAAAACCCTTTAGGCAAAAGTGACTGTGGGCTCATGGGGATCACGTAGTTGTATATTTTGCTCAAACTAATGCAACCTATAATACTAATGCAACCTACTTCCGTAATCATTACATATATTTCTAAACCCGGAGACCCACGTTTCGTGCGGTACATTCTAACCCCTCTAACAAAACCTCGCTGATTTTCTCACTTGCCGTGTTTTGCTACCTTCGATGTGTATCACGCTGTCAACGGTTCGAGACGGTTGCGCGACGGTTGTCTGCGAGAATTTTTTCCATCAGGAAAATCGGTTATGCAAATTGTTTCCCTGTTT
Source organism: Branchinecta lynchi (assembly GCA_023053575.1). Classification (NCBI taxonomy): domain Eukaryota; kingdom Metazoa; phylum Arthropoda; class Branchiopoda; order Anostraca; family Branchinectidae; genus Branchinecta; species Branchinecta lynchi. Next base: position 6,559,126 of record JAKZAP010000016.1, read on the forward strand.
CGCTAGAAGTCAACGGGTCTCGGAAAAGGCTTAAAACAGCCAAAACAGTTAGTTATTTATTGAAAGCACAGCATAGTTAAAGTATTCAAATACTTTAAAATACTGTAAGTTGAAGAGTGATTAGTGCGAGGGGTCCTTTAAGGGAGCTGGAAATTCATTTTGAAGCAAAACCCTTGTTTCACAAATAATCATGGGCTCATGGGGATCATGAAAATATATGTTTTGCTCCAAAGTATTTTCTGTACTTTGTGGTTATGATGAGTACTTTAAGGAATGTGGTTGGCTCTATAAAAGAATTTATGAACCAATCTTTTCCTTCCTTGACTACCTACTTAGGCTAACTGGTACATATATATAGCCACAGCAAGTGCATGAAAATGGCAAAGTTCGAAGCACGAACGTTCAAATAAGTATACCTCTATTGCACTCCCAGAGTGTCTGATGGGGAAATTGACTTTTTCCAAGTTAAATATGCCTGCCAAGTATCATTCTTAGCACACTCTACAAATATAAAAAAAAGATTGGTCGCCACTGAATTGCCTTCACCAGAAGCAAAATGTACTGAAGCTGACTCAAGTTTTGGGCGATATTCGGTACCGATAACGATATATCCATGTATCGGACAAAATATCGATATCGAAAGTAAATATCGATATCGATAACGATATTTGTTCATTCGTAAAGATTGCAATTAATCCAACATAACCCACACTTATATATACGAAATTGGAGCAATGTGTATTCCGCAATTCCTTTCTTATTTATCCGGAGTTCGAGATGATCCAGTATGCGATATATCGGATATCGATATATCGCACCAAATATCGCTATCGAAACGTAAATATCGCTATCGAAAACGATATTTGTTCATCGTAATTATTGTAAATAATCCGAACTAACCTACACTTATATATCCGAAATTGGACAATATGTTTTCCCTAATTCATTTCTCATTTATTCTGAGTTTGAAATGATCTTAGATTTTGGCGAAACGAAGCATGGTAAGCAAATATCAATATCGATATATCGATTATCGAATATCGAAAGTGAAAATATCGATATATCGATTGTTGAATATCGAAAGCGGAAATATCGATATATCGATTATCTAATATCGAAAGTGAAAATATCGATATATCGAAAAATCCAAGTATCGCCAAGCACCAGTACCAAACCAAGGTTGACCACTTTGCGCATTTGGTCAACAGCATCTCCTCATATCTAGTTCAGCTTCTTCTTCGGTTGCATGTTTTCAATAATTCTTTCATTCAAGTACCTTCGTTATTGGGCGCCAGATACCAGATACCAGATGGCGAAGAGTAATCTGCAGAAAATTTGTCCGTGGCCGGAAAAATTGTCGCCGGTGCCGTGCGGTGCCGGTGCCGTGCGGTGCCGTGCCGGTGCCGAGCTGGTGCCGCGGTGTTGCGCCGTTGCCGTGCCGGTACCGTACAGGTGCCGTGCCGGTGCCGTGTCGGTGCCGTGCCGTGTCGGTGCCGTGTCGAGGTGTACACCGGTGGCGGAGAGTGAGCAACCCCTCGCCTGGTGCGACGTGTCCTGTAAATCTTTTTCAGTCCGACCGTCTTCTGACAGGGAGTTGAGAGACCGGGCTTGCATTGCATGCTTCTTGACATATCCTCGCTATCTGAAATCCGAAGGGGAATGACACTGGACCTATTAAGGACATCATTGACAAGATCATGTCGTGCGATAATCTGGATCTACTTTCCGCGACCACCCTTTGCTCATTAGGGTGTAATTATTTCCGGATTAAGGGTAAGATGTGAATGACCTCGAGTATAAACACAAGAAATGCTGGTCTGCATTTAGTTCTGCATAAAATTCAGGTCGGCTCTTCTTCGACAGATCTATTGATACTCGTTTGTAAAGCAAGGAATGAAGTGGGTGTGTCCAGTACAAGGGGCTGCCGAGTCTGCCAAGGCTTGGTAATTACAATCACACCACCGACTTTTAAATTCTAGCTCTATTGCTGGTTGGTATTTACTGCTAGATAAAGTTCTGGTCGGCTCTTCTTTCAGCGGTAATTATGCTTTATTTCTGTACAATTCTTTGCAAATAAATATTTCCGATCTGCCGCAGATCGAGCAGAAAATACTCCGTTTTCTTGTTATTGTCCATCTCGGCTGTCCTCCGACAAAACCTAGTATCTAAAAAAAAAAAAAATCGAATTTTAGTTAGGAGGAAATCCCACCTAATCAGACCACGAGGAATTCAATGGTGAAATCAGAATTTTTCTACGAGGCTTAGTTTCTTAGATCTCGTCTAGTATCTAAACATGGTCTCAACTTCATTTCCGGACTTTTACCTAATATGTACATTCTATAGATTGGATTTTTCTCCGAAACCTAGTATCTGACAAACCTATGATCCACCATCAAGAAAATCACCAGCATTATCACTTTATTGTTTACAAAACTACATTTATTTGCTGAATGTATACGAAAAAAGAAGCAGCTTTAAAAAATAACGTTTTCACGTTTTTCTCGGACGCTACTCAGGTCCAGATACTAGGTTTTTTCGGAGGACTGCCGATCTAGGAATCGGCTAGTTTATAATATACATTGTATTCTAGGGGGAGGGGTAATGTGACGTCATTATATTTAAATCCGCCCATTGAATTTGAGAAAACGGGCGCTTCCTGGTTACCAATATCTCTTCAAAAGGATTTCTTGATCCAGTCCCTGCAGATTTATTTTTGACGGTTGAAATACTTTCAAGTATTTTATCGCGTCAAACACTCGTCTGCAATTCCCATCAGATTCTGCATCATGCAGTTCTGAGTATTTAGACACACTGTGCCACCCAATAATCTGTTTGGTACTTCAATTTCACTGGTTTTATTTCCTGCCTGGAAAAGCATGAGATTGATTATTGGGTTCTTACCAAGTTTTAGTTTGTTTTTGTCTTATTGTATTGTTTTTCGTCCAGTACTTTCTTACTGATTTTATAGGGTTATTTGTTATAAAGTCAGGAAACGATCTGAATCGGTCGTACACTGATCCTCAGTTTTCGGGCACATGCCCTAACGCTGGACCGCGATACTGAGTTGAATTGAAAATTTGAATGGAATTTTTGTATGTCTTGTCATGTTGGCGGAAGAATAGCCTTATAACTATTTTGTTGAATCAGTTTGTTTTAAAGCACAATCAACTCTTACTAGAAACGATCTTTCCACGAAGAAATAGCTCAGAAATATCGGATTTCGAAAACACCATTACTTTCCACGTGAATAAAGCGGGTTTCTTGTTAGCGCTTGTCAACTCTATCCAGGCTTCCATGCTCTCCGACGCGGCGGATGAAGGCAACATTTTTGATGGCTGAATGCGCCGTGGTTAAAAAGTGTGAGAACAGGCAAATCAAAAGAAGTCGAACACTGATGATAGACCTGGCGGTCTCTACCAAAATAAAGAAACAACACTTTGAAGTTTATGACGTCCTTCTGCGTGAAAGAGCTGTCGGCGGATCTTGAAGTTTCCGGCGAAGTTGCGTGCCGACCAAAACTTGGCTAGGCCGAAAAATTGCTAAAAGTCGTGGTAAATAACGAAGCAATGGCGAAAGGCGGGAATTTCAGAAGCTTACAAATCCATAGGGGAGTTAGGGACAAAAAAAAGCGCAGAATAAGCAAGAGGGGTCTGCTAACAATTTTCAATGAAGGCTGCACAGGCGTGACGTTGCGGCTTCCGGTGTCCCAAAAAATCCGGGATAACCTGTTTCGGTGACGTCTGCTGGGAGGCCTATTTAACCGCTTTTGCCCAGGCTCTTCACCGTCATAATCATCTCCGCTTACTCTGCACGGAAAAAATCAACCCTACGGGGTTAAATGACTCAATGACATCATGACAGGGGCCTACTTAAGCCGCGTCCATTCTTTATTGCCAGACCTATTTGTTATTTGTACCGTTCTTTTTAGTCTCGTTCGTGTCGTGACGTATTAACCAAAGAGATCAAAGGTTTCGATGGGATCCCAAAAATTTAATATTTGATCCAGACAATTCGCTTCTTGTAGATAAGCCTATCCGTGAAATAAATCTTTTACTTTTACCTTTTAACATTTGTACTATTTCTAAATTTAGGAACAGATTAATGCCAATGGCTAGTCATCTTTTACTTTTACCTTTTAACATTTGTACTATTTCTATATTTAGGAACAGATTAATGCCAATGGCTAGTCACCTGAGAGAACCAAGTTCAGATATGGATTCAGCATCTGTGTTTACCCCTATATGTCACATCTACTTTGATGAAATTGATCGAAACTTCCTGCCCTACTTCTACCAGATATCCGGTTTCGGCGGGATTCCGGATGTACTACCTGTCCAGTAAAAATCTAACGCTGAAAACGAATTCAGGATAATTATATACTTACCCCTATATCCACCATCTAATCAACTTCAGATAAACTATAACTTCTAACAAATTTTGAGGTTTTGGCTGGATTCTGGGCGAACTATTTGTCCGACGAGAAAATAATTTTCATATACGGATTTAGCATGCCTCCTTACCACTACATCAAATCTCTTATAAACTTCAGAAACAACTTGTAAGATTTTCCGGTTTCGGCCGGATTGCGGGCGAACTATATGTCCCATGTATGAATTCAGCATGTTTTACTACCCCTAATTGAAACATTTAATCAACTTCAAATCAAACTTTTACTTTTAACAAATTGTCCGGTTTTTGCCAGATTCCGGGCAAAGTGCTTGTCAGGGTTGAAAACACATTTAATCAGCTTCAGATAGAACTTTTACTTTTAACAAATTTTCCGGTTTTGGCCGGATTCCGGACGAATTAATTGTCAGGCGGGATAATAAGTTTCAGATATGGATTCAGCATAGTCGATCTAGGTGTAACCCTAGATCGACTATTTTATTGATTTTTTAAAACTATTTTTGTTCGTCCTTGAATTTTAAATCCCTCCCCACCCCTAAATATGGGTATACAGGGCTTATCACGAACTTGACCTGTACTTTGACCAAAAGAGTCCTCATGCCAAGTTTGAATAAGATATCTCAACCCCTTCGAGATTTATGTTGCTAACAGACTGACAGACGGACAACTTTTACGAAATCATAGGTATCCCGTCACTTACGTTTTGGGATCCAAAAAGGACTGAAAATTTAAGCCGCGTTCAGTTTTGCCTCCCTTGTCTTCTTGTAAATGCCTTGTCAAGGTCTATCGCTCTTTTGTTTAAGCCTTGTCACTTGAATGACTGCAAATAACTATCCCAAATAAAACGCAGCTGAAAATCTAGCTGAGACAGGACTGATACTTGCTTCTAGATCATCGTTCAAAATGTAAAGAGTCACTTTTGGCTCAAAACAGAGAGCGCATTGGGAGTGAAATTTTATTTCCGTAAACAAACTTGAAATGGTATTTTTTGTCTGGATCACTGTTGCAAAAATTACACCCTTTCCTGTTATTTTTATATAACTTTTTTGGAACAGATATATAATGCATATCCTCCGGTGACCAACGGTCAGTTATATTACGATAGTCTTCACACAGAGAGTTAGCGGTAGATATTAGTGGATGATATTAAGTCATATCAGCCTCCAGAGAGACAACCTCTATGTCCATTTGGAAAATATCAAGCTTGCCTTCTTTTCATAACTTACCTCGCCTTCGGCTCGGATAGGTTATTTTCATTGACCGTCTCAGTGTTATTCTCCGATATGAACATCTCTGTCTGAAGTTAACCTTTAGTCAAACGACCAAAGGATTGGATGGGATCTCAAAAATCTAACATTTGATCCAGAAAATTTGGTCTTGTCTTCGCCAGATCAAGTCTTCGCCAGGCTAATCATCAAAGAAAGCCAAATTTAGATATACCTCTATAATCTATATCTATTTTGACGGGACTGACCGAAACTTCTTGCTTTATTTCTGTCAAATTTCCGGTTTCGGCCGACTTCCGAGCGAACTAATTATCCAGCAAAAAAAGAAAATTCAGAAACTAATTCAGCGTTTATCCTTATTCTTATCTATAAAGAAGCTTCAAATAAAACTTTAAACAAACAAAATTCCGGTTACAACCGGATTCGTGACGAATAATATGTCCGGGTAAAAAGTAATTGTGGGAATAGTTGTCTTATGAGTATTAAACAGTTGACGAGGTTCCTCAGGGTAGCTTTAGCCCATAGAGATAGGTGCTTATAAAAGGTATTATTTTTTTTTGTTTGTGCTTATTTTTCATGTATTTGCCATGGCCTTTGGCTCTTAATGTCATTAAATCTTATCTTATCTTAAGTTTGTCATCTAATCAACTTCAAAATAAAACTTTTGCTTTTAACAAATTTTCCGGTTTTGGTCGGATTCCAGGTGAACTAGTTGTCCGGGTAGAAAATGCTTTTGATATAAGTATTCAGCATGTCTTCTTACCCCTAAATCGAACATATAATCAAGTTCAAATGAGACTTTTACTTTTAACCAAATTTCCGGTTTTGCCCGATTCAGGACGAACTACTTGTTCGGCGAAAAAATCGTTTTCACCATCGTGTTCATTATGTCTTCTTACCCCATACTCGACTATCACATTAGCTGTTTAAGAATATTTTGTTTGCCCCTTAATTTGAACTTCCACCCCTAAATGTAGGGCTACAGAGCCCATCAACGAACTTTACCTTACCTTTGACCCGAAGAATCCTCGCACCAAGTCTCATCAAAATATCTCATTCCCTTCGAGAGTTATTGTGCTAACAGACGGACAGACGGACAACTAGTTGTCCGTCGTGAGTATAATTGAGTACCTTAGAACTTCTGTCTAGCTTTTGCGATGTCATAGGAATCCCTCCACTTAAGTTTTGGGATCCCAAAAGCGTGAAATAGTCACTTCTGGTCGGATTCGCTGCTGCAAAAACGACCCATCTAGACGTTCTGAAATAGAGTGACAGTTCCCACTATCGTGCGATGTCTGGCAACCCTGTGTCCGACATGGCAGTGATAAATTGTTAGCTGACAGAGCAAATAAAACGGCTTGGAGAAGATAAGCCAGAGAACTAAAACAGCGTTTGGCTGCCAGGATCGAGACAGGAGTTGCGTTTTTATTGCACTTGACCTTCGGCCAACTGCTATATAGCGACCGCAATTTCTGTCCGTCCGTCGGTCTGTCCGGGGTTTGCTAGTTTGGGCACTTCCCACATAAGCTAGGACGATGAAACTTCGCAGGCATATCAGGGACTCCAAAAGAGTCCCTGATACTTGACTTCAAGTATTTTACTAAGTTATTCAAGTATTTAAATGTAATGGTCGACGTATTTAGTGCCATGTCGGCGCTACGAGTTGGATCAATAAATATATCTATCTATCTATCAAAGATCAAGTTGGAAATAGTCATTTCCTCGATCCAAGTATCGTGGGGGAGTGGAGGGAGGGGGAATCCGGAATCTCGAGGTATTGATAGCTTTTGAACCGGTGATCGGATCTTAATGAAACTTGGTATTTAGAAAGACCCCGTTATCGATTTCAAATCCGGACCGGATCCGGTAACTTTGGGGGGAGCTGGAGGGGAAACCAGAGATCTTGAAAAACGCTTAGACTGGAGGGATCGAGATGAAACTTGGTGGGAGAACTAGCACAAGTCCTAGATCCATCGTTGATATGATCGGACTGGACTCGGGCACTGCTGGGGATTTCATTGGGTCCGATACTTGTGGGGGTGGAGGATTGGAGGTGGGCACCGGAAATCTCCTGAAACGCCTAGAGTCGAGGGATTGGGACGGAACATGGTGGAAGAACACGCATTAGTCCTAGATACGCAATCGACAGAACCGGATCGTACCGGGGCTCTGTGGTAGGAGTTTGAGGGTGTTTCCGGTGGTTCCAGTTAGGATAGTTCCAGATATGACACTTTGGACGATGATACTTTGTAGCGTATTAGTGACTTAAGCACCCGACATAATGCCCTAGGAAAACTTGTTTCCTGGATCCGACTATCTTTGGGGAGTTGTGGGAAGGGCCGGAATCTGGAAATCAGTGGTCCGATTCGACTGAAATTTTATGGGTGATAAAACTGATGACATAGATAAGCGAAACATGGGTCCGAACCACCTGCGGTCACGGGGGGGGGGGGAACATTTTGACATGCACAGAAAAAAGACGGGTGGACAGAATGGGAGGCAAGTTGGACAGCACCGAGCTTATGTGGCCTGATTTATTATTTGGAATCTGGACCGTTCCGGCAACGATAGGAGAGGGGGGGGGGGGGCGGGAACCGGAAATTTGCAGATAATGCTCCAATTCCAGTCAAAGTTGATGGACGGGAATAGAAGATGGCCGAGATGCGACGTTTATGTTTCCGATTCTGAGTCTTCTTCAGCCACAGTGGGCGGAGTTGGAAGGGGAGTTCCGGAAATGGTGTGGCTAGCATAGAGGTCAAACAAGTGAAGCGATTTGAACAAAACTTGGGATGTAGAGAGATTATATGTCCTAGATGACACATTTTAGAGTTCGAACCAGATCCGACCACGGTGGGGGAGGGGGGGGGGAGTTACCGGAAGTTCCCCAAAAGTGCTCAGATTTGAGTGAAACTTGATAGGTGGTAAGAGAATCTAATATTTGATTCAGCCAATAGGGTCTTGGTAACCTTCATTATTCACTGGGTAACCTGGGCCCAATCGCCCCTGAACCTTGTGGGTGTGAGAGGTGGGACCCCGAAAAGGCACAACTAGACCCCGATATCCTAAAGCGTACCAAGTTTCAATTCAACCTGATGTTGAGTTGTGAGTTCTTAAAAAACGGTGAAAACCGAAAGCTGATGCAGCACTCGCAAGAGTGGATTGTTCATAAATGAAAAATCGAAAGTTGTCAAGTTTGCGCTCTTCGAAGTCATCTAAGGGAAAACTGATATCCAGTCACATCACTAAGTTCCAAACATCTTCCCAGAAATTTGACACAATCCTTGGCTCTTGTGTTGGTGCAAGTGAGATGACTTTTTCAGATACCATGGTCAGTTACCACGTTTGGGACCGTGGCATTGCATATCAAACACCACGGTAACTGGCGAGATACTCAGATACTCACAGGTGGAGTGTGAAAGTAAAATGTTGACCACATTTAATATACAAACAGCTTTAGAACCAAGATATTTCACATCCCCAATAACCAAACACGTATTGAAATAACCTAATCTGTAATCATCCCACTTTAAAAGCTTTAAATGTAAACAAAACGCAAGTATAAATCCAAAGAAATGTTGAAGATCTTGCACGAACGGCTTGATTTCCAAGAATGGTCTGTCAGCCAGTCCGACCCTTCAAACCTCTTTTCCATTAGCAAGGTAATAACCAGTGCAATAAGCCAAATCGTAGCAGCCTAATACCCCATCTGTCACAATTCATTAAGAACGGCATATCATAGATCATATGACAGAACAGTCCAGTTTCCAACTGTTATAATTAAAGATTAAAGTACGTCGCGTCGTCTTATTTGTTGATGTTACACCAAAATCCTTATCGATAGATATATCTCCCCAAATATACAAGAGTTTGACTTGAGACCTGTCATAGACGAACTTAACTCATGGGGAATCTGGGCCCAGGGGGGACCCATCAAAATTTATACGTCTATTTCCTCAAGTATACCAGCTTAGATTTTGATTCCAGTCACGGGTCAAACACTTTTTTCATGGGCTATTTGGGCCCACTTGCATGAGCTTTGAAGTACTCCACAGGTAAGTAAGTAAGTAAGTAAAGTAAAGTATTTATTTCCCGTATTTTTCACTTAAGAACAAAACGGAGTAAAAAAGAAGAAAAAGAAAAAAAAAAAAAGAAGAGACATTTAAGGCACAACATATACAGACACATGACGTTTTACATAATAATTACGGATCACGAACTATAAAAGTGTCTAAGCCAGGGGTGGTTCCATTTCCCCTGGAAATTTGAAATTACCCGATCCACGGCGATACTAGGGTCCGCAATCTGGTGTTTTTCAATCAAAAAGGTGTTCCTCGTCCACAAGGGACAACGCAGCAGAAACTTTGCAAATCTGAAGTAAAGGGACCGGAGCTTACGTTTTTGGGTCTCGGTTAACAAATTCCAAAACGGCGCGACATACAGGATATGCGGCAGTGCGACAGCGTTATACATGATCGCGAGATACTTTCGGCATAATAGGAGTCTACTGGCGACGATAGAACCGTATGCGGTTCGAAGTTTTTTCTCGACGTGTTTAATGATTAGTACACGAGTTTCTTTAAGGTTACGGCCTATCGGCAGACCAAGGTATACGACGTGAGACGAAACGGTAATTGACTCGCTACCCAGTTGAAGGTGTTCAGGTTGAGGGGAATTATCATTGAAAAACAGTACTGCAGATTTAGACGTATTGAAGGCGAGGCCGATTTTTCGATATTCATCTCGTAGGATCATGAAATTCGATTGCAGACCACTAGTAGACCGGCTTAAACTTAATAGGTCATCCGCGTACGTAAGTAGCGACACGTTTATACTCTTGGCGATACATGAAACATTGACACTTGCCTGGGCATTTAAAACGCTGTTATTATACAAACTAGGGGATAATAATGAACCCTGACGAACACCTTTCTCTACCGGAACAACTACTGAAGTGGGGCGGCTTCCTAACTTGATACGCGCTTTCAAACGGCAATACATATGATACAGGACACGGGTGACGCGGAGGTTTACACCTTGCTGGTAAGCCGCTAGAAGGGCCTGAGCATGAATCGACGAATCAAACGCTCTACTAACATCGAAAGCACCGATCACTATGAGGTCACCAGATTCATGGGAATCCGCTAGAATAGCGGCTAGACTGAAAAGAGCGTGAGCGCATCCTAGTCCTGGTCGGAAACCGAACTGATGGTCAGGCATTCTGCACGAATGCTGAATTTCTTTTAGAACTAAAAGCTCGAGAACTTTGCAAAGTACTGGGGCAACGGTGATAGGCCTATACGAAGAGCACTGATCCACGGGTTTACCTTTTTTAAGGATAGGTGATAGCAAACCAACACAAAAAGAATCAGGTACTATACCGGTAGTGAAGATAATCTGGAACAGTAGCGTCAGATGCTCCACAAGCAAAGTGGTACCGTGTAGCAAATTTAGCGCGCACAGATTGTCTTCACCACGGGAATGTTTTTTCTTCAGCTTTAAAATAGCATCAGATACGTTTCCGTAAGTAACAACAAACTCCGGGTCACACTGGTTGGATAGTAACGATTCTAGCCTATGTACGAAGGGATTAGACAAATTTGGGTCGGGGGCACTGAATTCTTTGGAAAAATACGATTCCCAGTCATTTTCGTTAATGGATTCATGGGGTTTTCCGGCAGCCGATTCACTTAACCGTGCTTTCCAGATTAGAGCTGGGTCACTTATAATTCTGGATGAGTATTCTTCTTTTAGTTTGGTACGGTGAGCTTTCAGTTGCTTGTCAAATTTTCGTTTCGTCCACAAACGGATTGAATTAACAGGGCCGGACTTGGGACGGTCACATTCTTGCCAGACTCTGAACCAGAACTTAGCTTCGTTGCAACACTTAACTAGAGCTCGATTTTGCGAGAATTTGGGAACTTCTGTTTTCTTTCTGACCTTTCTAGTAGGAACCGCGATTTTTTCTGCTGAAAGCAGCGAGTGAGTAATCTCGGCACAGAATATATTGACAAGTACTCTTGCTTCCTTGGGATCGGTATTGGAGTTCACTTGGAGTAAATGGAAGGGGATGTGTATCTTTACAAGAAGTGAGTTCAGCACTTGATGATACAGAGAAGTAGTAACTTTGTCCCATTCACTTACAACTTTCCACTTATCGTTTTTGAGAGGACGCAGAGCTGGTTTTATGCTAAGAGACGCTAGTAGAGGCAGATGATCCGCGAACACAGCGTCTTTCAAAACAGATACATTTCCGTTAATTTCCTTCGAACAGACCGTATGGTCTATGTTCGAAACGGATCCAGAGTTGTGAACGAAGGAAAAGTCACTATCCTTTGTGAGAATGGCAAGTTTACCATCGAAGACGCCGTTTAGCAGTTGACTGCGCGGACATGTGCTGTCAAGCAAGTTGCAATTGAAGTCGCCCATGACTACGCACTGCAGATTTTTCTTGGTCACAGACTTCAGGCATTTCGCTAGATCGCGAACTGCGTTCATAAACTTTCGCTCCGATTTATCATCATGGTAGTTTGTAGGAAGATATACATTGAAGAATGCGATATTACCGTAAGATATAGCCAGGAAGTAGTCATGCGTAAACAGCACTTTGCTTTCAATGCATGAGCGGCAAACAATCGCCAGGCCACCAGAGGGACGTCCGAGAGTCCGAGTTTTTGCGGGCTCGACGTAAAAAGTATATTCGTGCGAGAACTTTAGGAGAGCAACATTGTGAGGAGAGAGCATGTGTTCTTGTATGAACATAATATCACAGTCTGAACAGTACTTTTGAATAATGGCAAGTTTGTGTGGGACTCCCCCGTTCATGTTCCATGAGATAATTTTGACACCAGTTGGGCTATTGGACATTAGGCCGTTTCAGCTCACTGACGATTTTTTTTATTACGGGGCACTTGAAAGAATGGCACGTGTGGCGTTTTGATTTGCAGAGGGCGCATGCGATAGGGTTTACACACGGCTGGTCAGAGCTAGAACCGTGACCTTGCTCTCCGCATCTAGAGCAGACTTGCTGGCTAGAGCAGGTAACAGCAATATGACCAAAGTTCTGGCAGTTGAAACACCGCTTAGGAAGAAAAACAAATTCCTCGATGGGGTATCGCTCCAAGTCAATTTTAGGAGGGTTTTTCATGGCGTGGTTCAGATGTTGGCGGGATGAGAAGGATACTTTGAAGGATCTGGTCTTGCCGCATTGATCAGCTTTTTCACAGTTCGGTATACATCTCCTCAGTGCATCGGCATTAACATGTGCAGGAACAAACTTGACCATACCGATGAAAGTGGGAGTTTTAACACTTGCCTGGGTTTCAGGCGATTTTTCGTTAATAGAGGTTGCTAGGATTGCAGCTTTAGATTTGTTCTTAGTTACGAGGCGCCATTCTTCCTTCCCTCGACGGAGTTCAAAATCGTCATCATTCAGAGCGTCACCACAGATATTCGACAGAAAGTTTTTCCTTTCTTCTGCGGTGACAACAGTAGGAGGAGGCTTTTTCAAGACTACTGAGTAAGATGGAGGAGGAGGGGAAGACTCATTACCTTGGGCAGCAACGGGGTTGCCTCCAGGCCACGGTAACGGCGCTTGGTTAAAACGGTCAATCAGGCCGTTAAACTTGCGACTCATCTCGTTCACGGTGGACACTACACAAGCAGCAATCTCTTCGTTGCAGGCGGGAACTTCTTGGGGCTCGAAAATAACAAAATGCGGAAGCTGAATCTTTTCTTTTCTTTGACAGGGTCTTTATTTTGATGTTGTTACACCAAAATCCGCTTCTATACATACATATCCACAACTATACCGACTTGAACTCGAGACCTCATTTCCTCTCCGACATATGTAAACGTTCACATGGTGATGCACTTAGTTGTTTTAATCCTCTTCACGCAACTCGATCTTTTCGAAGGTTTAGTAACTCTTTTGACCTCCGGCGGGAGATCCATGAATAGTTAATGAGGAATTTTACTCATACTCCGCTGTTATCCAAAAAGTGGGTTGCACATGAATAAATAAAATGGTGACCTTGCTTTTAAAAGTGAATTCTGTTCAGGTGATTTGTGGATAACTTTGGCTACCGTGAGGATTCTGAAGAAAACAAAGGTAACAGTTCGCTCGTAAAAACCCGGCGCATCGAAAATGATGGTGTCTCCCACCTTCTTGGCCCATATGAATCAAAAACTTTAAAGTTTAACTGAAAAGCCAAATTATTTTTCCATCATTTATTTTAATACACTGCATTATTTGTATTGTGTTAAGGGATTTTCTTATTTTCACTATTTGCTCTTGTATGACGTTCAGAATATATCCGACCGTCGTCACAGCGCAAAATTCTACTATGACGCGAAAAATTTGAATCTCAACATTCTCAACACAAACGCAGCTTTTCATTCAAACAATGTTTACAACGGATACGTCAGCTACGATTCTTCGTCAGCGATATTTCGGCCCTTCTTGGCAAGGGTCCTCGTCAGGCTGTCAATCCTCTGGTTTAACTTCGGGGAAGGAAATAAACCTGTAATCTTTTCAGTGGTAAGTGACCAGCTCGCATCACTTATTTTTCGTGAATCGTTTAGCCACACAACACAGGTAAAAGCTCGTAGAGGCACCACAAATCCGACAAGGAACTTCCACTATATTCAAATACGATTATTCATGAATAGCTGAGCAACGAAGTAATGCATTTTCATCGGGTCTTCAAGCCTCTTTAAGTGAATGATTGATGGGTATCTAGATTGTCCCGTCTCAGCCCTTTTCAGTTAAACTTTAATGAAGTTCTGATTTTTCCTGATGAGTATGACGGTGCGGACATACGATCAAGGCGTGGCGGTTGTGTAATGGAAAACTTGCCAGAATTTTTACCAGTATTGTCTGTGGAAAAATTTAGATTCTTTTAACTTCTCTACCCTGGTGTTGGGAAAATCGTCCCGGGAGAAGATGATAATGCCTTGGACACACGATTAGGTGCTCTGGGGCTGAAATTAAGGCCGTGACTTTTGGCACCGTCATCACTTCACTACGGAGAAGTGAAGAAAATGCGACCGGGAAATGCTAATAGTGTTTCCACCATTAGCTGGTCTTCTGTGAGCATCATGAGAGGTGCAGGGTCCCTTCCAGAAATTGAAGGCCCTATAGATAGATATATATATAGAATTATTAATTGTAATGCACATACAAATTTTAATGCAGGAAAGCCAACAATAATAACGCGGGCTTATCCAACCAAAAGGCCATACAAGATTAAATACATTGAAACTACATAAATAAACTGTTACACCTGTTACATAAACTAAGCTAAACTTTCTGTTCTAAGTTTAACGCTTCAGCTACATAATCGCAGACTTCCCCGATGAAGTTGGGTTTGGAGATTTCAGGATACCGGAAAGCAGAATAATGCCCCACACCAAACAAAATGAAACATGTTTAACATAGACGCGGTACAAATACCAAGAAACTAGGGATAGATTTTCCCTATGTGCTAGAGAAGACTCGTTAAAGAAAGAGGAATTGCTCGTTGAGCGACGCTAGTGGGAGGTCTATGAGTGACATCAGAAATTCAGTAAGGGCTTGGTTACACTTGGCTCATTTCCTGGCTTTTTTGGATTGCAAAAGTAGAAAAAATAAAAAACATTTAATTCTGAATGTCGTTTTAAAATAAGGAGATCAATTAGAGCAAAACAGCGTGTATAATTATGTTACAGGAACCCTAATTAACCCCTAATTGCAGTCTGCTCATTATTCCAAAGCTGCCACAAAGCCTATCAAATCTCACGTACCCTAGGGATTTTCAGTTGTTTGTCGAATAGGCGACTTTTTGACCCCAGAGTGACAAAGCTCTAAATGAAACAACTTCTGCTTTTACCCAAAAGAGCTCCACAGTGGTGACGTCACAGCATAGTTCGCAACGGGCAATTTAAACCGGGTGTGAAACCAGCCCCAGTGTCGTCAGAGGAACCCCATTCCCATACTCATGATTCCCATACTCCCATATTCATGATATTAGTAATATAATAATATTCCCATACTCATGATATTAGTAATAATAATATATTGCATCAAAATGGTTTTCGCATATGTATTGCTTGAACAAATTGGGAGTAGTCATACACTGCGGAGTAAAATAAATAAATATGTATGATGCACTTGAAACCCTTAATCGATGCAGCATTAACCGATCCAGCATTAACCAAGGTCCGACGATTCTGTCTAAAACTAATCCGCTTATCTTATCTTATCATATGATGACGGTTGACGTTTTTAACATAATTTACAGCTTAGATTAGCTGAAATTTCAGAATTAAACTTGGTTGACAGCATGTACGTTTTGCTTATTTTCAGCATTATTAGAATATTTGCGGTTGCATAGCACGCATCGTGATGTGTCTAGTTGCTGTGGGCCGTGACGTGAAGACGGATAATGGTTTTTATTATATTTATAGAATTTTTTGTTTCAGCTCTTCTGACTATCAGGGCGCGATGGCAGATCTGCGAACTCGAACTCTTGCCGGAGCCTTACCGTGTAACATCGGGGTATCAAAGTTTCTGGAGGAGGAAGTGTGTAGTGATGCAACGCCAGCTAAGGTGAGCAGACACAAAACTCACCATACCTAGTCAAGCCAGTGTTGGCGCTTCGCCCGCTCAGAACCAGAGCAAAATAACACTAGCGAGTAGCGCAAAGACTAGACAAA
The DNA here is from genome assembly GCA_023053575.1 of Branchinecta lynchi. NCBI lineage: Eukaryota > Metazoa > Arthropoda > Branchiopoda > Anostraca > Branchinectidae > Branchinecta > Branchinecta lynchi. Next base: position 6,575,451 of record JAKZAP010000016.1, read on the forward strand.
GTTGACACACACTCGAGTAGCAGCAACACTAGCAAAACTGGTGATAGGGAACGTCCCTAGCGAGACTCAGTCAGTCGTGCGCCAGCGCTGGCTCCGATCAAAGACAACAATAGTGGGAAAGAGCGGTGACTTATCTAAAATCGGGTTTCTGAAAATCGATCTGAACGCTACCTAGCGTTTGGACTTTGTCTATTTTCGAGCATTAGATGAATAATATAATCAAAGGAAGAGGGCGTGAGTAGGCAATGTCGGTCAACATTAATTGATTCGAAGTCGTGAATTCAACATTTTTTTTCCATAAAAAAGCTATTTATTCTTTTCCTACTTGTTTTTTATTCCAGTTAAAGAGAAATCTGAATGGGGAGAGGATGCTCGTCATAAACGAAACGAAACAAAATCAACAAAACGTGCTTTGATGATGATTCTGCGGATAGCGATGGAAGAAAATGTCAACAGAGCGATTTTTTAACGAAAGAACATCCGCTATACGGCGCTGGTTGTTGTGACTCATGGGGCTTACGGGAGTTTCCGGTCTTTCCCACTTTTACTGTCTTTGGCTCCGATATCTTCATATGCTGAACACAGGAAAAAAAAAGATACAACCTACTCTGTTTCCTCGATGATAGCTGTAATAGAAGTTATATAAACCCGCAAGTTTGTCTCGCTTTGAATGTCCTGAGGCTAGTAGGTGGCGCTACGAGTAAGGCCCGTTTCCGATGCATGGAAAGCATAGGTCTTGGTCCCTATTTTTATTTTTCTCTATCCAGAACGCTTGTACTAGTCCTTATCCCCTGGGATTTCTTTCTTCTCTTTTTTTGTACATAATATTTCGTTGTTTTTTTTAACTAGGTCAATAATGCATTTATAAGAAAGACATCTAGCATGGAAGACAATTTCGATGGCCTCTACGTCATTAATAACTATTTACGTTTACCGCACAATTTTTGTTCGCTACTGTAAGGGGGCTAAAGACCTATGCTCTCACTTTTGTCCCAGAGAAATAACCGCGGGGAATGTTGAATGTTTGACTTTTGTCCCAGAAAAATAACCGCCTGGAATGTTTTTTTTTTGTCTCCGCTGTTGGTGAGTGATTATTGCATACGTTTGGTCAGGCGTCACCTTCCAGAATCCTTTTCCGGATTCCAGAAATCCGTTTCTGTCGCCTGGATCCGGAAGAGGAAGCCACGCCGAAAACATCTGAAAGTGCTGGACGTTGGACAACCCTGATTCCGGAATCTGGCATCATTCTAATATCATCTGAAAGAGTTCGCTTTACTGTATGGAAGATCCAGAGATCTGGAAGGTGAAGCCTGGTTTCAAAATAACTATACCACCAGTCCACCACATGGCACCCCTTATGAGTAAGGGCGAGAGTAAGGGGTGCCTGGACTCTAAATCCAGCTTGACTCTTCCTGGAAGTTGCTTACCCAGCAAAAAAATAATTTTAGCTGACAAACGGCTATGAAAAACGCCAGTTCTTCGAAACCATTACCACGAACGTGCGTCAGAAATGCTTTGTCGAAATGATAAAACTGAATAGAAACGACCGAAGGCTGCACTTCCGACTCTTAATTTTAAGCTATTCCCTTACTTTAGCCTACGATAATGCCGAGTACCCACTCGCTTATGAGAGTGAAATCTGTCCGTATACTTATTTTCATTAGCATCTTGACCCTGTACAGTTATGCGTCATCACCTGATCAAAGACTTCCGGAGTTCTTTATAAACATGGGCTTTCCTGCTTTCCCCGTTCTGCTGATCGGATCAGGTATTCTTATAAACCTGGAGTGTTTACAGAGTAGATTGGGGCACCAACTTTACCGAAACCTGCCCTGCGCTGTTTTCTTGGTTGTGTCAGTTTAGACAGTTTGTGTCTGTCCTCTGATCCATTAGAGATAGAGGGATTACGCACTCCCCAGCACCCTGCTGTACACCCTTTCCCTGCACCAGCCGGCACCGGCTGAAATCAGTCGTTTCGGCAGCGATGCCGGCAATAAATTAGACGATTCATCTTTCACACGTTTCTAAACATGCTTATTTTAATGTTCTAAGACGTGGCAGCCGGCACCGCGGCGCTTGCTGTATACTAAAATCGAGAGTGGGCAACCCCTCGTTAGAGATGCTTTGGAGCTGGCATAAGTAGCTGTGCAACCTTTCTTCACTAGCGTAGAGAATCTTTGGTCCAAGGCGATTCTATTCTTTATTCAGGGGGTAGAAAATACAGGTTGTTACAACCAGGGCAATATCCCAGAGGGGGGGGGGGTAGGGGCTCAGGCGCCCCCCAAACGTAAAAAATAATCGTTTCTTATAGGATTTAATCTCTGATCCATGTCTTTTTGTACTTTTGGGTCCGACCCGCGGGCACCCCCCCCCCATACAAAAAATCCTGGATTTGGACCTGTTTACAACCCTTGAATAAAAGCTAGTCCTTGTCCAGAATTATGTATACAGTTTTCCCTGGGAGCAAAAATCTAAATGAATATTTGTCTGTGATTTGGTGCTTTCGGATTGGAATAGAACATGCTTGCCCGATACCCTTTCCATTTGAGAAATATGTTAACAACTAGTGAAAAGTCACTTATTGTGTGAATATCTGTTAATAACTAGTGGAAATTTGTGAATTACTAGTAAAAGTAAAGGTAGGTCTCATTTAATATAGTTCTCATTAGTCAATTTCCAACCTGTTCCAAGAGCGGACAAACTGTCATTACGGAACATGGCTATTCATCGCTGGCTGTAGGTAGCAATGTTGCTACCTGCTACCTAGGTTGCTAGGGGTGGTGATTTATCACCATTTTTTTTTTTTACTTTTTCTGTTTATACCTCAGAATGGCTTAGTTTTAGTGATTTTCACAGCAAAAATGCTTCGAAAATCGGCAGATTTCGATAAGAGTCACCATATTTTCAAAAAACTGCAAGGATTCACTGCGATTTCTTCTTTTGATGATTTGTTTGTTTCTGGCGCAGCAACCCTCGTCACTAGTTTCTAGACCGAAATGCTTGCGATTCAAAGGCATAGGATAAATTGGAGAATGGCAGGCAACTATATCTTTGAATGACTGGCTTTCACCACCATCATCGAATAAGCCGACGTCTTTTAAGAATCCGTCTTGTCTTTGCTTCGGTAGTTTGTCATGGTGTCTTCGGGTTTTCTTTACCGCTCTACCCAGCCGCCGGGTTGTACCTTAAAGCCTGTAACGGGATAATGTGTTGTTCTTTGCATTAAGTTGAAGAAGCTTAACCAGTTGGGATCAGGATAGCAAGGTGTTTAGGCAAGTGGGTCATGGTGCTTAAGTTACACTAAAACCACCACCTTTCGCCGGATACACGAAGTTTAGAAGTCGGATTTTAAGGATAATTTCAAAGATTTTCTTAAGGTAAGTTGAAACTTTTCCTGCTAGTTTGAATATAGACCTGTTAATATTTGCGCTTTATCTGTTTAATTATAACTCGTTACAGGATTATTAGTGTCAGGACTTTCACTTTTTCATCCGGTATCATGTTACTGACATAGTTTAGCTCACCTCAAACCATATCCATTTAAAAACATCTTTATGGGTACAGTGTCCAGCAAATTATTATTCACCAATAATAGTGGTAATGGGCGATGTTCAGTTCAGAATATTTCAACACCCAAATATTAACTATGATGCCAGTTCCCGCCCCAAGAAAGGTACAAAAAAGCACTTGCAACTGGGCTGGTACATAAAACTCACTTCCTAACTAATAATTAACTAGAAACAAAACATATCACAAAAAAGCACTAACATAAAAAACAATAACCAATCTCTCATCAACTCATTTAATAACAATAAGGAGAAAAAAGAAAAAAATAAGAATATAAAAAAAAAACTATGAGCCTTTGTCTAACAAATACTTTTACAATTTATCTTTAATAATTATTTCATGTAGAAACAATTATTGACACGGCTTATGTATACTGTCTCTAATGTGTTTCATAGGTCGAGAAGCCTTAAGCTTCAGTACTTGTCCCATTCATCAATTAATAAATAAGCTTGATTGGATTGTTTTTATTGTGAAACCTCTTCATGACGCTCACTATCACCTGTCTTCTGTTGTCCCGAAGGACCTGTTTAATAGCCGACAAGATCTCAACTAATCCCCCTTCAAAGTATCCTGGGGCGAGTTGTATTTTGATGTACAATTTTTGGGTACACACGTTACATGTTTACAACATACACGCATATCAAGTGTATGCTATTATGTATGTTGATGTATGCGGACACGGCCTAGCTACATTGTGATCCACCGAATAGGGGAGTAGGTAAACAAATATGCGTCACTCTAATGACACTGTTCGTCAACAATTTCAACAAGCCTGGTCATCGAGGATATGCCTATAACTAATTCGTTTACCTCTGTTTGGGAACTGTTTCCTGATGCGATTCAAGTCCCCTCAAGTTTGCCACGGTGTTATGGAAGTTAAAATAAACATATTCCGGTAATTTAGTCTGCCCTGTCTCGAATCCTTTCTACGCTCAAAGTAGGCAAAAAGAAAGAATCTTTAAGTAATAAGTACCAATGCATTTAAGTAGAAGTATTTTGTGCATGTAAGTATATATTCTTGATCCTGAAGGCTTTAACCAACTTACCTGTTGTAATTGATCATTTAGTTATTCAGACTTTTTCAGCAGGTGTTTAGAGGATAGTGAAAAAGGTAAGCTGACAGCGTCCTTGGGGGGTTACTTGAAAAGCCCACTTGGCTGTGTGTGAAGGGTCGTACCAAAGACTATGTGCATATTCTTTGGGTCGTACTAGGAACAGTATGTGGGCTGCAAATGCGCTTTTTTAGCACTTTTATTTATTCTTTCAGTAATAACTAAATCAGTAGTAAAAAATTAGACTAACAAGAGCTAGAAGCTCATATTGCACTTGCAAGGCTGGGTCAGAAGCAAAAATGATGATAAGCTCACCGGGATCATTAAAATGTATATTTTGCTCAAAATTATTGTTTATACTTTAACGAATTGACTTTTAAGTAAAACCATTGAGGCAAAATGATCATGGGCTCATGCGGATCGTGAAAATGTATTTTTGCTTAAAAGTATTTCTTGTATTTTCCGGTTAGGATTAATACTTTAAGGGATGGTCGGATCTGAGAAGTACCTTAGTTCACGATCACCAGAATTCTAACCCCAACTCCCCACAGTGCCCGAACCCGGTCCAGTTCTATCACTGATGTAGCTAGGGCTTGTGCGTATTCTTCCAAGCAAGTATCGTCCCGATCGCTCAATTCTAAGCGCGTCGCAAGATTTCCGGTTGTCCCCTCCACCCCGCCCCCCATTATTCGGATTAGGTTCAGACTTTAAACAGGACATTTGAGGCACGAGGTCTTTCCAAATCTAAAGTCTTATTAAGATCCGATCACCCTTTCAAAAGCTATGTATACGTCAAGATTCGGGATCCCCCTCCCTCCACTCCCCCACGATGTTCGGATCGGGAAACAGACTATTTCTAAGCCAATCGTGTCAAGTCTCTAATGTTCACTCCAAGTTTCAGTGTCCTAGCACATCTGGAAGTACCTTAACACGCGGTCACCGAAATTCCGGACCCCCTTCTAACTGCCCCCACAGTGCCCGAATACGGTCCAGTTCTATCACTTACGAATCTAGGGCTTGTTTTTCCCACCAAATTTCATCCCAATCGCTCCACTCTAAGTGTGTCACAAGATTTCTGCCCCCCCCCCCCCATTCATCTGATCCGGTCCACACTTTTAATGATACATTCGAGACACGAGGTCTTTCCAGATATCAAGTTTCGTAAAGATCCGATCACCCGTTCCAAAGTTATACACACCTACAAATTTCGGATTCCCCCTCCCTCCCCCACATTGGTCGGATCATGGAAGCGACTATTTCTAAGTTAGTTAGTTCCTAGAAATTCTCGAAGTACCCTCACTCGAGAACAGTGGCCTGACGGACAGAGAGACCGACTGAAAAGTGATCAGTATATGGCACTTGAGCGAAGCTGCAAGTGCCATAAAAACTGAAGAAAAAAATCGGCTTCAGATTACCTCGTCCCTAGTAAATTCGTCTGACCGATATTTGTCATCATTCGTACCTTAATTTTACTTCCTATTGTAACTCTTGATCTGTTACCTGTATTATATTATGTAGGCCTATCCACAGGCCCGTGTCCAGGTCAACCCCCTACCCCCCCCCCTGGATACGGCCTTGCCTATCCATTATTATCATATACTGTGCCTCAATGCTTTAACATGTGTTACGTCATGACGATCCTCTGCTAGCTAAGCTGTGTTTAGCTATTATGGAAATAAAGAGTATATTTATTTATTTGTATATGAAGTCAATCTCACAAACGAATACAGAATTCGTGAAAATATTTTTCATTTTTCTTTATAAAGCAGAAGAGATTTTGATTTTATTCACTTGTGTCTTCTCTGAAAAAACCTCAACACATTGCTGAAAGCTGTTTTTACGTAGTTGTAGACTTGTGACCTGGTCACACAGGAATCTGTTAAATCAAAATGTAGGTAGAATTCGCTTTGGGCTTCCACAAATGATATTAGTAATACGCATGTCTTGCTGGTCTTCAAACTGTAAATCCGGTTTTGATCCTTTCATTTTCGTTGGAAATGGCCTACTTTTTGAGCTGTCATGGATCTATCAGCGTTGACTTGATGCCAAAGTGACAAAAGAATACATTTCTGGGCGGTTTTCTGTAACGATTTAAATCCAATAAAGACGTGAGGTAACGGTCTGGAAAATTTGGGGTTAGTATTTGAAACTTAACGCTTCCGGCAAGCTTACAGCAGAATAAAGTTTTGCTGATTTATAATTATACATTGCTTTTTTGCCGGCTGATAAACGTGATAGATGATGTTAGCATTATTTTCGTTTAACCCAGACAGTTAGAAATAATGACCTCTGAGCTACTTTGCTCTCCAGTTGAATCCGAAGTTAGGATTCTTAATTGCCTTCACTGAGCATGAGGAATCATCATTGAAAAATACGCCACGTAAATACTGTTAATTGTAAATATTAGAATGTAAGAAACTCATCCTTGCGAGTGTCCGTTTATTTTGATAGCCTATCTTTTTTTTCTTCTTTTTTTTTCGAAACTGGTTGCTGTCATGGATTTATTGATTTCCTTTGTAACCCGTCGAAACAAGTACATAGCCCTAAGACGGAGTGAATGTAACGTAAAAGAATGACAGATTTTTTTTTGTTTTACGAGTTAAAAAGAAGAGCTTAGAACAGGTTAAAAGATCTTCCAGAAATGATTAATATTTTGTCTATATGTTTCAGTGTGTCTCTCCACTGCTAAAAAGAACAGCCTTATCAAGTCAAAAAGAGTATCCCGGAGTTTCCAGCCACGATCAATATTTATTTATTTACTTCCCTCAGAACTGAGGAGTACAACATATAATGTATGACACAGAACTATGCCTAAACCAACTGATCCATCCAATGGCATGTAAATAATATAAAAAATACTGATATTTTGTCTATATGTTTCAATGTATTTCTCCACTGCTTTTTACGGATCACAGGTCTGATAAGTACACGGACCTTCAGATCTTGGTAGGCTACTGATCTGAATCCTCATGAAAGGGCTGGTTTAAATTAAGCAGAAGCCGAATAGTATTTTAGAACAAGTATTTCGAGATTTTGACGGGGAATTCAAGTCCACTGTTATTTTTGAAGGACCCGTCGTTCCTACAATGCCGATGCAACCCACTTCCGTAATTGCATTCATTAATTCTTAAAGCATACCTCTCGCTATTTATTGCTTATTTTCCAGTTTTAAAACATCTAAGTACGTAAGTAAGTAATTTACATGTAACTCGCCATTTTGGAAAAGCGAAGCAAATGAAGAAAATAAATAAAACACTTAAACAGTAAAATGAAGAAAATAAATAAAACACTTAATCTGAATACTGTAAGCTCGGCTTTTAATAAATTTATCCGCGGCTTTGTTTTTAGCCGTTTCTAAGACCCATTGACTTCTAGCAAAGATTTGACTAAACCAAGATAACCGGTTTTATGCATCAACATCATGATGCGAACCTGCGTCGGGAACATAATGCGCATGGAAACGAGCGAAACTTAGCAAGTGCAAAGATTAGTGAGGTGTCGTTATCGGCTCCAGAATATATGGAATTTGGGTCTCCGGGGTTTAAGTGTTAATGAATGTAGTTTCGGAAGTAGATTGCATTGGCAGTATAGGTACGACGGGTTCTTTAAGCCCGGAGCCTAAATTTCACCTGTTACATTCTAAGCCCGCTAACGATACCTCACTCATATTTGCACTTACCACTTTATTCATGCGCATTATGCTCCCGACGAGTATCAATGAGCCTGGAAAAGGCTTTGAAACAGCCAAAGTCTTTGACAGTTTGTTAAAAGAAGAGCCTAGTTTTACAGTATTCAAATAGTTTTGAATATTATAACATAAACAACAAATAGTACAAGGGGTGCTTTAACTGTTGTACTAGGTGCACCATGATCAGCTTTTATGTTGTTTCAGGATATCCCACTACCATTAGATGGCCTTCTGGACGGTCTTGACGACAGCACTGTCATTGCTAAGCAGTATATCTGCTACACCCGTCAACCCAGTCTTTCACGCAGGTAATTCGTGAGATTCGATTCTTAGCCGCTAGAACGTTGGCACATTTTCGGTTTTAAGGCCTTCACCTTTATTTAGTCTGATCCCGTTAGCTTCATTATGTACCCTGACGGTTTCTGTCATTTTCTTTCGTCACGGAATTAAGCTATATTGAAGACTTTTGTCTGGTGCAGACGAAGATTCGGATCAGCTGAGACGTATAGCTCAACCTACAAGAAAGGGAGGGGAGACAGACCTTGTCTCCTCTGTTAAATCATGCATAGAATTGGGCCATCCCCAACTTTAAGGAATATGGTAAAGTTCCATGAACCTTTAACTTCGATTCATTTGTGCTGTTTTCAACGGACACCACACTAGTTATTATAGGTAAACTTGGCGTTCAGCGTGTCACCGTACATTTTATCAGTTTTTTTTTTTAACTTTTACCGGAAGCTATTGTTTTCTTTTCTTTCGTTTTTATTTGGACCGCCCCGAGGTGCAAAATGGGAAAAGATACAAAACAAAATGCTATCTTTATGTGCAAGATTTTTGTTCTTCAGAATTATTGTAATTTCCCTTGACTTCCCAGGGACACCTTGCGAAAAAAAAAACTTTTTTTCTCCTTTTCGCGTGTTGGGTACAACTTTTTTTTTTCCCGCCACCATCATTATAGATGAACATCTGAATATCAAGCTGGTATGCACACATGGAAGTTAAGTCATCGCTTGCTCACCCTAAGAACTTGTTGCGTTGTTGGCCACAGCCTTGCGTACATTGCAATGACTTCGAGATTTGTTGACTAACAGCTAACTTTGAAGAGGCAGATGCTTCTGGTCAACGACTTCTCTTTATCATACAAGACTAAACATTTCGATGGGATCCCAAAGCGGATTTTTATCGGACTTCTTCATACAGAGAATCGGGTCTTGTGGACTTGCGGTCTTCGCGTAATCGCCTAAACATATATATCTCTAATAAACCCCTTAAAGGACACCTGAATGAAGAGTAACAAGTATCATCCCTATCTGTATGACGTCCGTTCACATTGCCTGCAGAAAACCCAATCCAAATACGAAATACCGTTTCTAAGCTATGATTTTTGCTCCATTTTGCATCTGTCCTCATTTCAGTACCCAGCAAGATTTGAATGAATTGCGCTTTTTGTGGATTCTGCATGTGCAAACCTTCGGAAACAATCATCCCTATTTTGAAAACCTCACGCTCAGGAGAAGAATGCTCTCCGTGTCCATGTCTGTAAATGCATTCTCCATGGTGTGTTCAAGTATGGTTTCATTGTTCAGGTGTCCTTTAACAAGATCCTTAAGGCTCTGTCTATGATCTCTCGTCCAGCCAGTGTTGTAACAAGTACTTAAAATTTGTACTTAAGTATTAAGTATTAAGTTTTTCCAAATTTTGTACTTAAGTATCAAGTATTAAGTACTAGACCACAATTGTACTTAAGTAGTACTTCAGTTTTAAGCACAGAACTTGTACTTAAGTAGTACTTCAAGTAATACTTAAAGGACACTTGAACAATGAAACCATACTTGAACACACCGTGGAGAATGCATTTACAGACATGGACACGGAGAGCATTCTTCTCCTGAGCGTGACGTTTTCAAAATAGGGATGATTGTTTCCGGAGTTGTACATGCAGACTCCAAGACAAAAAGCGCAATTCATTCAAATCTTGTACAGCGCTGGCCGGATCGTATTGGAATTTCTTCTAGATATACGTTTGGGATTATCTGGTTAAAAAATATTTTAGAACAAGGGTTGATTGGAGACATTTGTTCATTTCTAAAATTGCTCGGTACTGAAATAAGGACAGATGCAAAATGGAGCAAAAATCATAGCTTGGAAACTGTATTTCGTATTTGGATTGGGTTTTCTGCAGGCAATGTTAGCGGACGTCATACAGATAGGGATGATACCAGAAGATTGACAGCCTGACGAGGACCCTTGCCAAGAAGGGCCGAAATATCGCTGATGAAAAATCATAGCTGACCTATCCGTTGTAAACATTGTTTGAATAAATGTTTCAAAGTCAGCTTGGGCTCAAAGAATATTTATGATATTTGGTACTCTTCATTCAGGTGTCCTTTAAGTACAACTCTACTAGCATTATTTCTAGCTCAGTCATATTAAGTCGTATAATGGAAAATAAAAGAAAATCATATAAATAAAGGCATTTGGCAGTTTAAACAAAGAGTTAAACACCACGAAAGACATTGGAGCTACACTTCTTTGAACGTTAGTTAGTTTTGAACAGTGCCACTTGTATCCACTTGATGATAGTCATCTACCAGTCTACCAAAGTAACTAATTACGGGCTTCTAGGAATTCCTCAACGGGTGTTTTTTTCTTTTTTCCATTTAGTACGAACTGTACTGTTCTAGGTCAAGCAACATTCGAAGAATTGTGCCTTGCTTAAGACTAATGAAACCAGTTTTGAGTCTTGAAATTCCCTTTTCTGAAAATTCCTTTTCTGTTAAAAAAAATCATTCGATCGAAGAGGAATGTACTTGGGAGAGTACTTGAAGTACTTAAGAATTTATTGGTACTTGAAAGCTTCAAGTACCTATCTATTTTACTTAAGTATTAAGTATTAAGTACTCCAGGAAAAATGTACTTAAGTAAAATTCAAGTACCTTGATTTTGTGTTTAAGTACTACTTGAAGTACACGTACTTGAAGTACTTCCCAACACTGCGTCCAGCTTAGAATACGGTCGAAATAGCAATGGTATTTGAAGAGCCATCGGTTCTACTGGCTCAGCATGCTTTATTTTGAAATGCATCACCTTGTAAATTTTATAGAAGAATGTTTTACATCAAATTCCGGTCATGCCTTATCCGGTAGTGTAACGAACCAGATAAATTGATCATTCGTCTTGTCTGCTGACACGTACAAATGGACAAAGAAATTATTATAACACACGAATTTTCCGGTTTGCCGGATGCCGGCAAATGTAGCCGAATTATCGGACTGATAGGGAAACGAAGCAGGAACATCAGTTCCTTATGTCTTGTCACCCCTGGACCGAAATTCATAACATCTGGTAATGAACGATGCATATTGGATTTCATCCGCAGTGTCGACCAAGCACGAAAATAGCAGACATATCGATTCGGCGTGTCAGCTTATCCCACAATCGACATGCGAAATAACTTTATCAAGAGATAGGCTGCTGTCGAAAATATCTTTTTTTTTCCGAATTCCGGTCCGGCAAGAAATAAAGTGCAGATACTTACCCAGCGTATTTTCATACCTCTCTTTCGACACTAACTGCTCTTCAAACGAAACTTTGACTTCTCGTGCGGATTCTAAGTAAACTACTTGTCCGGCAGGAAAGTTAAGTTCGGATCCATATTTTTCATCCATATTTTTGACCGGATTCCGGACGGACAAATTGTCTGAAGAGAAAAAAAAAACGGAAAAGATATGATATCTTTTCCGTTAGCCCACCCTCAATCAGCTTGAAAGAAAAACAATTTTGACCTTTAATTTGAAACCCACTCTCACACCCCTGTTTAGAATCCAGAACAGAACCCTGGAACCCACAAACTTGACTTTAACCCAAAGGATCCTCGCACCATGTTTCAACAAAGTATCTCAACCTCTTTGTACTAGCGGACGGGCGGACGGAAATACCGACAAACAAACTTTCTAAAGTTACCAACGTTTCAGAAAACAGATGTTTGTGATTAGGTTGAAAAGGGACAGGTAGGTGAAGAAGGGTCACTTCTACATTGCCAGATTGATAGGTTAACGGCCTGCCCGTACGCACCACACCACTATCCCGGTAAAAATTGTGTCCATCCGCCTTTGTTTCCCGAATTATCGCCTTTGGTGCCTTAGTTTAGCCACTTGTAGATTCCGAAATGATTATTAGTCGACCTGTAATGGCTTGTTAGTAAACTTCAAGTAAAACCCCGAAATTGCGGACTAAAATTGAACCAGGCCCAGAAAGCAGATTATGACGGGAATGATGCGGGAGGAAGATAGGTTTTTCAGCTGAATTTCCTTCACATTCATCAGTTTTCTCAAATTTGTCTTCTGGAAAGAATGATGGTGTTACAAATAGTGGCAGCGGTTCGAATCAGCTACAGCCAGACCCTAATAATCTGTCCGGACGATTCGAGTAACTATTATAGGTCGGTGAAACAAAATTGTGGTCATCCATGGAGCTTCATGATGTTTCGGTTTAGTGACTTTTAATTAATTTGGTTTAATGTTGTCGTGTTTCTGTCTTTTTTTTCATTTTTTACCATACTCCGTCTTTACCTAGACGGGTTGCAAATAAAATTCATTCAATTCACTTTTTGGAAAGACAGTTAGTAGGAAGGTATCATGTGGCCTTTGTCAGATATGAAGACATAAAGGAGGTGGTGAACTGCCGGCAAAGGGCAAACAGTTATGTATTTAGAGTAGCCTATGTAAAAAAAACAAAGAAATTGAGAAAATACAAGACCTAGAAGCTCATCTGGCTCTTACAAGGCTGGGTCAGAGGATGAAAGTAGGACTTTGCCAATTCATGGCTTTGTTGTGGTCATTTGTAAACAAAACTCTTTAGATAAGGATGATCATGGACCCTTGGAACTCACGACAATGCATCGTTTGGTAAAAAGTATTTTATTTTTGCACTTGGCTGTGATGATGCGCACTTTCGTGGCGATATCAATTCATCTGTAACCAGAACCCTTGAAGCAAAAATTGTGATAGGCTTACCGAGATAATGAAAGTTTATATTTTGCTCAAAAGTGTTGTTTGTACTTTAAAGAATTCTTTTGTGATCAAAACCCTTGATGCAAAACGATCATGGGCCTTTGGGGATCATGAATATATATTGTTTGGTAAAAAAAAGTTTTTTTTACTTTCGGTTGCTGCAGAAATTCTTTTTAAGCAAAACGCTTGTGACACGAAGATTATGGGCCCTCGGGGATTATGAAATATACTGTTAGGTCAAAGTTTTTTTTTTTACTTTGCGGTTAAGATGCACACTTTAAGGGAGCTAGAAAATAAATATCTAAGCAAAACCCTTGAGGCAAAAATGAGCTCATGGGGATCATGAAATGTATATTTAGGTTAAAAGTATTTTTTGTACTTTGTGGTTAAGATGCGTACTTTCAGGGATGGTCAGATCTGGAAAATGACAATTTCTGAGCCAATCTTGTCAAGTCTCTAATGTCTAAGCCTAGATTTGTCGTCCTAGGACATCTGGACATCTTAACTGGCGATCAAAGAAATTCTGGGCCCCCTCTAACCGGGGGCGTCTTGAGCCTTGGTCAAATTGACTGAATCGGTACCTGGTTTTGGCCGAATTTTGTTTTCTTCTAAGAACACAGCGAGCTAATCAAACGGGCTGCAACCCCCCACCTCGGGATGCCCGTGCCTCCAACTCCCCCACAGTCAGCCCACAGTGCCCGAATCCCGTCCGATTCTGTCTTTATTATATCTAAGGCTTGTGCTTGCTCTTCCCACCAAGTTTAGTCCCGATCGCTCGACTGTAAGCGTCGCATAAGACTTCCTATTCCCCCCCCCCCCACATTCGTCGGCTCCAGCCCGGACTTGAAATGGGACATCCGAGTTTCAAAATATCAAGTTACATTAAAACCTGGTCACCTGTTCCAAAGTTATGTATACCTCAAGATCCCCCCCCCACTCCCCGATGAGGCGTAGATTAAATACCATACGAGTCCTTAGACCATATCGTCGAACAATAATATATGAATTGCTTGTCCAATCGAGAGTTTTGAGTAAGAACTTAGCATACCGAAAGTAAGTGGATGGGATCTTGATTGACTGATTGATTGATCCATTAAGTCTGAATGACTCATAAAATCAAAACACAACACAATAATCAGTATTCATGTCTCTTAAAACTCATTAAACCCCAAAAAGAACATAATATCATTGTTCATGAGCTTTAAGCCCCGTTTACACCCATGCCTAGGCACAGATTTTGGGCCGGGCACGGAATTCGAGACTCTAGAACTCGGGTACGAGCTTGAGTACGTGACTAGGCATCTGTGCTTGGCTAGGCGTGCTTGTGAACGCGGCGTTACGGCCATGTTTAGGGAAATTTAGGAAAAACTGTTTCGATACCGCTAGTTTGGCAACGCTGATCTCTGGATCTCACTTTGGGGGATACCTGTGACCGTAAAAGTTGTCCGTCTGTCTGTCTGTCCGTCCATCCCTAAGCACAATAACTCTCGAAGGGAATGAGATATTTTGATGAAACTTGGTGCGAGGATTCTTTGGGTCAAGGGACAGGCCGAATTCATAGATGGGATCTGTAGTCGTACATTTAGCGGTGGGGGATGGGTTTAAATTACGGGGCAAATAAAATGTTTTTTTTTTTAACAGCTAATGAGTTAGTCGATTTAGGGGTAAAACGACATGCTGAACACGTATAAGAAAAATATTTTTTTGCCGGATAAATAGTAAAAGTGAAGCTGATTAGATGTGCTATCTAGGGGCAAAACAAGACCAAAGGTTTCGATGGGATCCCACAAATCTAATATTTGATCCAGACAATTGGGTCTTGTCTTCGCCAGATCCAGTCTTCGCCAGGCTAATCGTCAGAGGAAACCCATTTCTCCTTATCCCTAAATATAACGTCTAATTAGCTTCGAATAAAACTTAAACTTATCCGGTTACAACCGGATTCTGGACGAATTATATGTCCGGGTAAAAAAAAATTGTCATTTACAGACTCAGCGTCTCTTCTTACCCCTCAGTCTGTCATCTAACACTTCAAATAAAACTTCTTCCTTTAACAAATTTTCCGGTTTTGGTTGGATTCCGGGCGAACCAGCTGTCCTGGTAGAAAATGCTTTTCATTTAAGTGTTCAGCATGTCTTCTTACCCCTAACTCGAACAGTTAATCAACTTAAAATGAAACTTTTACTTTTTGCTAACTTTCCGTTTTTTGCCGGATTCCGGACGAAGTACCGACGAACCTGACCGGCGAAAAATAGTTTTCACCACCGTGTCTTCTTACTCCATAATCGACTATCACATTAGCTGTTTAAAAATATTTTTATTATATTTTATATATATATATATATTTTATTAAACCCCTCCTCTACCCCTAAATGTTGAGCTACATAGCCCATCTAAGAACTCGACCTTTCTCTTGACCCAGAGAGACCTCACACCAAGTTTTATCAAAATAGCTCGTTCCCTTCGAGAGTTATCGTGCTTACAGACGGACAGACAGACGGACAACTTTTGCGATGTCATATCCCTCCACTACTTTTCGGGATCCCAAAACTGAATCCATTTATGACAATAATTTTTCACCCGGACAAATGGTTCGAACGGAATCTGGCCGAAACCGGAAAATTATAATTTTTCAGGTCTGCTGAATCCGTATATGATAATTATTTTCTCGCCTGACAAATATTTTGCCTTAAATCCGGCCAAAATCGAAAATGTGTTAAAAGTAAAAGTCTTGTCTGAAGTTGATTAGAGGGTCTGTGTAGGGGCTAGGAGATCTACTGGAATGTTTGAGCTCTAGGATTTTGACCGACAAATAGTTTACCGAGAATCCTGCCGAAACAGGAAATTTGGAAGCAGTAAGACAGGAATTGTTGATCAATTTTGTCAAATTAGGTACAAATCGATAATGTCTGGGCTTGCCCCCCCCCCCCCCCCCCCCCCCCCCCTCCCACGAAAACGGGTTAGTTTCGCCACTGCTTAAAACCAACTTTAATCACTTAGCTTGGAAAACAGTGTACAGGGGTAAACACACATGTTGAATACATATCTAAACTTGATTTTCTCAGAGTCATTGGCCTCGTTAGTAATCGGCCGTAATTTGTTTTTTAATTTGAACAGTAAAATGTAACGAAGTCCGGATACCTGCAAGACCCAGTGGGCTGGTTGTCTTGGTTTAAACCTTACAGTGAGGTTTTATAAGCGTTTTTTTTTTCATTCTTGCTTTACAAGCTAGTTTTACGGAATATGAGTCTGTCAATTTTATCGCCCACTTCTGTTTGCTACTGTAACCCTTTACACCTCACAGTTCGAAAAAGCTTACGCCTTATTTTTGTGAAGAAGGTTAGAACGGGTCTTCACTAAATTAGTAAAAAATTGTATGTCTTGAGTTTATTCACAAGTGCTTTTCATGGGTTTCAGATGAAACATACGGTCAACGACTTTTCCAGATGTACTCTGCTTCCGTCACTCATGCGTGACGCTAATATTACCTTCTTTGCTTGACTGAAGATATAAAGCTGGCGAATTTATGAATTTTCATATTTTCTCTGTCATTCCATTTGATATTTTATCAGCAAAAATAAGGAAATTATTCGACGCTCAACGATTAGCTAATCAGGCAGCTATTGTAATAACTAAAAGCGCGGCTATATTGGTAGAAAGTCTTTTTTTTATTTTAAGACCAAGCTGACTGTGCTTCCAGATCTGTGTAATATAGACATCGATGTGCGTAGTATATATATTACGGCAATATTCAGTATTGCTTTCGGAGCTCTGAAATATGAATTGTAGTGTATGCAGATGTTGATTGATCAGTTTTTCGGTCCGAAATAATAGTAAGGGGTAATAATATTTGCAATAATAATACTGTAGATACTACACTTAGTTGTTGGTCCCATTCCTATCTATTTGACACTGTTTCCTTCTACCCATTCCACAAAGTTTGGGTGCAATATTATAACCATGCTAAGTCATTTTAATCAGAATTGGCTTTGACTGTGACCAGGCACCAATTTTTTGCATGTTCCTTTCTGTTGGACGTCATTTTCATATTACCAGTTCCAGTTCCACCACGTCTGGATGAGGGTTTTGTATACCATAAGCTGACCCACTTGGGACGGAAAAATTGTGTGCAAGAAAATAGTCGTTACACTTTTTAGTCAGCCTCCGCCCGCCGTAACCGGCTAAATTGTTTTTCCAAGTCATTTAAATGAACAGCTTTGTCTAACTGACCTAAATTTGACACCTAATGCAAGCTCAGAATCTTCATTTCCTGAGCTGGGCGCGGCTGATAAATGTGACAAGAATGCTAAACACAGACTGGAATTTCAATGGACAAGTGCCCACAGATTTTACATCGAAGTTGTGGCGGTTATCTGATTTTTGGTAGGTTAGCTGAGGCTAGCAAATTGGTGAACGTGAAGGAAAAAAGAAGGACCTCTGACTAGTCCTATAGTTCATCCGAATGATTATTGCGAAGGTAACTGAACCTTTCTTTCAGCAAACCCGAACATGAGCCGAAATTATTCAAAAGTAACCTGTTAACGCAACAGAGCCAACCCGTCGCAGGCTCATTAATTATCCAATGAATTGAATAGTATTCGTTGAGCTTAGGTCCTTCTCCTGCTTCTGATATCCTACATTTACTTTATTTTTCTAGGTCAAGGAAGAAATATCCAGCCACTTCACTGTGTCAGCAAAACTACCAAAGAGTCAGGAGTATGCATGTTTGCTTGGAACTGCCTGAAGGCAAATGGGACGCATCTTGGAACATGCATTGATCGATTCTATTTCGGGTCTTGCTGTATGATAAAAGACCAGCAAGCTCTAGTCCTAACGACCACGAAGCTGCCTCAGACGCAGAGTGAAGCTGAAGCAAACCCCAATGCTATTGATCAGAATCCAGTTCCTGAGGTATGGCCGGTTGAAAATGTCAAGTTCCCAACGGTAGCTGTTGGCGTATCTACGACCGCGCCAATTCCTTCGACTGGACTTCCAGTCAGTCCGGTTTCAACGCTGGACTCTGGTGCTGCAAGCACAAGTTCAGAAAAACCTGTTTCAGGAATTTCGAGTGCCGTGTCCGAAAAAACAACAAGTAAGATAAATGTGGTGTCGACTGCTCCCAGTGTTTCGTCATTCACGTCGAAGAATCCAGAACTAACCTCCACTACTGTAAAGGCAGAAGAAAAAGTAACCGAAAAACCTATTTCTGCAACGGTCGAACCACTTGCTAACATCAGCACTCCGGCACCATCTGCTACTATTACCCCTTCCACATTTGCACCCACTTCTGCACTTCCCTCTGTAATTTCCACCCAAGCGCCAATAGTGACCTCTACTGAGCTTGTACTTAGCACCAAAGAACCTGAGATTCCTCCTAATCTTGTTGATGCAGTTGTGCAGATTTCGGTATTAGCTGAGGTACCAACTACCCCATCGCCGTCCTTAAGTCCTGGGATGGGTGGTTCGGCACCTACTGAAAGCGTATCCCTGAGCACCGACGGTGCAGAACAAGCTGGCGTGGAAGATGTCCCACCTGGGGCTAAGCCAGTCCCTGTCCTTATTAATGTACAAAGCTCCGTTCCAGATTCAGCAACAACGCCTCATTTTGAAAACGCACATCCACTACAAGTAGATACCAGTGTTCAAAGCTCAATAAGTCCACTGGAACCGACAACGGTGGTGACTGTTAGCGAAGAGGAAGCCGCTACTCAGGTAGACCTAGAAGCCGTTGGAGTCGATGAAATCAGCCCCAGCGAGCTATCGCCATCTATAGAGGTTGAAAACGTAGCAGAAGAAGAAACTACTGTTACTTCACAGACAAGCTCTGTGGATGTGGCCATGGCTGTATCAGTATCCCAGACGCCGGCACCAGCTTCTGGTATAAGTACTAAAGTCCCAGACTTGGCTCCACAGCCACCGGTCATACTTGGTGAGATTGATGTTGCTCCAACTACCACAGCTAGCCTAACCGGCAGTCCAATGTCTGTCATCTCGACAGAGGTATCGAAAATGCCGTCTAGCGAATTTCCATCACAACAGAGCTCTACAGAATTGCCTATTTTAGAACCCACTATGGTTGACATGGAGGAAACCACGGATAAAGGTGAAGATGTTGGTATCGTCGGTTTGCCGGAGAGCTCCACAGATGTTCCGACAGCGATTGTGAAAGATGAAACTGGGACGTCTCCACAAGCTCCCGAGCCGTCTTCTTCAGCTCCAGTCGATCCCACCTCTATGACTTCTGCTAAGCCGACTGAAGTAGTCACTCAAAGACAAAACTCGACGACTTATAAACCTCCCAGCTCTGAAAACGAAAAGTCATCAGCTGCCCTCGAAACAACAACTCACTCTGTCGGCTCACATCAGCAAGAAACGACGGTGCTTTCATCTTCTGAACAACCGATTGCGATTACAGAAGTAGTGCTATCATCTATTCCAGGAACTCCAGAAACAACCGTAGGTCCGTCTACGAAAGGATCAGTAACTACCACTCAACCACTATCCAGCTTTGCCAAGTTGACGACATACAAACCATCTGCAACTCAGGCTCCCGCAACAAATGCCAATACTGCTGAAATTCCAACCACTACCGAAACGACTACCATCACAGTTTCATTTTCCCAGTCACCAACTACCTCTGCAGAAGGCACCAAACTGGCTGAAACAACAAAAAAACACGCTGAAGTCCCGCAGACGACTGTCGTAATCACCGAGCAATCAGTAACACTTAATGTCACTGAACCCACGACGACTGGTGTCGTACCTCAACTGTCAGCGACATCAGTGAAGGACGTCGAGCTACCTGTTACGACAGAAAGGTCCACCGAATCACCAGCAACTACGGACGAGGCTACAAGTGTACCTTCCACATCCATGGAAGCTACCATGCTTCCATCGACAACCACTTCAAGCACGAAACAACCGGCGACGACTGCAAAAGTTGAAGAACCGTCGACAACAATCGTAAAAGTTACTGAACAACCAACAACGACTGCAAAGGTAACAGAAACTCTGACTACCTCCGTCAAGGTTACTCAGCCACCAGTAACGACTGCCAAGATCACGGAAACGCCAAGTACTACCGCTAAGGTTACTGAGTCGCCAACGACAACAGTTAAAGTCACTGAACTACCTAAGACTCAACCAGTGACAACCATAAGTACCACGACAGTGTTGCCAACAACGACAACCACCGAAGCACTCCCGGACGAAGCCATTCTGCCCTACGACCCTAATGACTACAAGAAAGGTGAGTTTATCTACTCTTTTGGGACAAGAATAATTCGGTTGCTTTCTTTTGTTATCTCTGACTGGGCTGAGAATTTGCCAAAGAATTCACAAGATACAGGGATCCTAAATGTTAATTAATCGATTCCGGTTATTCTCGCCCTTCATCCCTCAGAAGGAACTGTCATATGACTACGTCTCGACTCACGTCAGGCAGGGTGGATAAATCAAGATAATTTCTCGTCTTGGTAGATTAGCCTCTTTTATAAAACCTTAAATGTAGTAAAATGTGAGATACAGGAGGGCCGGGCCCTCTCATCTTTCTGGACTACAAGTTAAATTATTTCCGAAGGTAAACTTGTTTGTTTGTTATTATAAGTGGATAACACCGACACGTTTGCTTTCTGTTGCATTATTTTGACAGATTTATGAGAGGTGTTCGTGGTAGGTGTACATTTGTATAAATTCAAGTGTGTTTCAGATACGTCCGTATTTTCCACCCGTTTCTGCGCTAGAAATAAATTCTAGCATGAGGCATAATCTATGAAATAAATTATGCCTTATTTATTTCAAGGAAGTGATGGGAATAATCTCAGTGCTATTTAGTCGCCCTAGTATAGTCTGTATATATGCACATATCTCGAAGTACTGTAGATACTATCTCAGTATATTTATAAATGTATGATACAATTGCTTCTTGCGCACGCTTTAGCTATAATTCGAAATTCTCGCGCCAAACCAGCGTTGCCGATTTGGCGCCAATCCAGAATCATCTCAGCCTTCTGGCAATCAGTTAAGTGGTTCATTGTACCCGTACGGTCTTCGCCCTCACAAAAACGGCTTATTACGATATTGTAAAAGCAAAAAGTATTCAGTGACAGAATAATCAAAATATTTATATAAAGATAAACTGAAGAAGAAGCTTTGACGTCTGAGCTTTATCGCGCAGTAATGAAAACCTCAGCAATGCCGGATGGAAAACGTTTTCAAGGCACTTTCGGTACAAATTCGGGAAGCGTTTTCTCCCGTCAAATACATTCGATGCGGCTATTAAACTGAGGTTGAATAAGGATTGTTGGCTAGTAACCATGTTAGTATGCGGCGCAAATAAAATATGTCCTTTTATCCACCAGTTTCGTTGACCAAAAATTACCAAGTCTCATCTTTGTGGATAAGCAGGAACAGTGCATGATCAGTCGTTCTCTGGTGCTCATTTTCCAGAAAGTTTCTTAGAGTGGGAAAAGGGACGCCAATCCTATTGTCTGGGCGCCGATTGATTAACGTAAGCGGAATCTAGGCTTGCCACAACAGTTAACAAGGGAATAGGTTGAACACAGAAAATTAAACTGTGATCTTATCTGTGAGATTTGGAGGGATACATTTGTTAACCACAGAATCGTGTAGCATTGCTACGCAGTACTCTCTCTATATGACCAAGTTCAAAACACGCCAGTGATCCTTGGGAAGAACGAGAAAGCGTAGCACTAACGACTCAAACTCAACAACTCAATCCGGTGTCAACTAATCACGGCGATGTCTAGGAGCAGCTGCGATACCGCTCCCGGCTCTTCCGCTAGTTACAGGGCGATTTTACAACGGCAAGAAAAGTTAGTCATCAAGAGCATTGACAAACGACAATTCATAATACAATATTTTGATCGCTGTTTGGTTTGCATTCAGACATCGAATTAAGATGACTTTAGGATGTCTGGTTATTTCCTGATTTTTATATCTTCCTATATTTACAGTTTGCGGTAAACCAGTTTTCCCACAAGCAAGAATCGTGAATGGGGAAACAGCGGCCTTTGGGCAGTGGCCCTGGCAGGTTAGTACTGATCATTTTTCAATCGATTTAAAAAATCGAGCGTTATAAGTAAATATAAGTTTTCGCTACCAGCGACGTACGGCGGTGTACGATGGTGCTGCCATCTTCTGAGAAAATATGAGCAGTGGTGGAATGTTCGGAAAATTCCACGGGTGTTGTTTCAAATATGTGCAGCGGTTGCTCCTGGTAGCCTACAGATCCTAGAAAGCAGGTTACTAAAAAGTTAAAGATTAGGTTAGAATTCCATCTAGTAAGTTTTCGAACAGTATACCTTCTGCTACCGGTTAACCCGGCTTCCATTAGTGTGTAGAAACAGTTGAGTGCTAAGACATGCCAGATTGTGGAGATTATTTTTCGTGGTACTTTTAGTGTCTTCGGACTCATCAGAAAACAAGAGCAAAGGTTTCGAAGAAATCCCAAAAATGTAATATCTCATCCAGACAATTGGCTCCTGTCTTCTCGAGACTCCTTAAGCATTTTTACTAAAAAAAAATTCAGAAACAGATTAAGGCCAAATAGCTAATCATCTGAGAAAGCCAAGTTCAAATATGGATTCAGCATGTGTGTTTACCCCTATAAATCATACTTGTTTTGACGAAACTAATCGAAACTTCCTGCCTTAGCTTACTTCTGCTAAATTTCCGGTGCTGCTACTACTTATCCGACATAATAACAAAGCTCAAAAAACGAATTATCGAACATCTGATCAACTTCCAATATAGCTTTAACTCAGGAAACAATTTTCCGGTTTCAGCCGGATGCCGGGTGAACTATGTGTCCGGGTAAAAAAAAAAAACGATTGTCATATACGGATTCAGCATCTCTTCTTATCCCTAATTCGGAATCTAATCAACTACAAAGAAGACTTTTACTTTAACAGATTTTCAGGATCTGGCCGGATTCCCGGCGAACTACTTGTCCGGCGAGAAAATGGTTTTAATAATCGTGTTTACCAGGTCTTTCTATCCCTAAATCGAACATCTAATAAACTTCAAATAAAACTTGTCCGGCAAGAAAATGGTTTTTATAATCGTGTTGTGCATTTCTTATTACCCCTAAATCGAACATCTGATCAACTTCAAATAAAACTTTTACTTTTAACAAACTTTCCGGTTTTGCCCGAATTCCGGGCTAGCTACTTGTCCGGCAAAAAAATGGTTTTGACCTTCATGTTCAGAATGTCTTCTTACCCCATCATCGACTATCACATTACCCGTTTAAAATATTTTGCTTATCCCTTAATTTAGACCCCCTCCCCCACCCCTCAATGTAGGGTACAGGGCCCGTCTACAAACTAGACCTTACTCTTGACCCAAAGAATCCTCACACCAAGTTTCATCAAAATATCTTATTCCCTTCGAGAGTTATCGTGCTTACAGACGGACGGACGGACGGACAACTTTTGCGATGTCATAGGTATCCCTCCACTTACGTTTTGGAATCCAAAAAAGTTACTCCTTTAGAGAACGAATATTTCAAAAGAAAAGAGTAGGCTTAAGGTGTTATATACTAAAAAAGCTGAGATCGGGGTACAGGCTACTAGGGAAAAAGACCATCACCATAGTCCATTGTAGCATCTCATGAAAATGACAATACTTTAGCAACCGATTCTTAAACGATGACATAAACCAACCTTTTCACAAAATAGGCATACAAACTAGGAAAAATCGGAAACCCGTCACCGCCGGAGATGATTATTACCGACCATTACTTTCAAGTCCCTGACTTGTCTCACCACTGGATTCTGCCTATTCTTTATTTGAGTGTGAACCCTACCACTAAAGTTGTCAACACCTCAAAGACTTAGTTATAGTTACAATGATAGACATCGTGGAGACTAGTTTTCTTACCCTCAGATTTCTAGATATCAAATAAAATGTGCACCGATTTGCACTAGTTTCTAGCCCTCATGAACTTCTTCTAGCAACCGATTCTTACTTACAAGCCCATCTACCCGTGATGGACATGGTACCAAATTGTTTTCACCATCAGATACACCAGAAAGAAAGAATAGGATTAATAAAATCACCAACTAGCAAAAGTTGCTGACCCCTCGTCGCCGAAGATGGTTATGGTCTAAAAGCAGATTGTTGCTTACAAGTCCCCTATATGTCTCACAATTAGGATAGGCCTTTTTTTTTCAGTGTGTATCTCACTACTATAGTTGTCAACCCCTCTAGACTTTCAAACTTTTGTATCTCATGAAGGAAATATTGTGCCAAAAAATGGAAGACGTACACTTTGACCTGCTCATCAAGATCTATCGACTGCAGTTAAAAAAAAAAAAAAAATCTATCTTTGTTAGTTCAAAAGTTGCCTTTTTGGCCGTAGGCAAATTTCTACTATCATCACTTATAAAGGAGCAAAGGATAAGCTCTAATTTCTTTAGCAGAGAGAGAACTTTTAAAGTTCTGATATCAGATATATGATCTGATATCATTTCTCTTAATCCCAAGAATAAGAAATGGAATGATAAACTCAGCAGAAATCACGAACAGAAATGGGTAGAAACAAAAGACGGCAGCACTTTCGGACCCGATTGTGTAAATTTTTATATTTATCACTCGATGATGATATACTGGCTTTGGGGCCGGGGAACTGTCGTACCATCTTCAGTTTAAAACTCATTTAGACGCAAGTTCCCCACGTGCGTCTTGCGTCTAAATCAGTATTCATATCCCCCAAAACAACCCATTGTGGGACGATTTAGGGACTTTAAAGTAATGGTCGGTAATAATCATCTTCGGCGGTGAGGGGTTTCCGATTTTTCCTAGTTTGTATACCTATTTTGTGAAAAGGTTGGTTTATGTCATCGTTTAAGAATCGGTTGCTAAAGCATTGTCATTTTCATGAGATGCTACAATGGTCTATGGTGATGGTCTGTCACTGTAGCCTAGAATTAAGTTTTAACGCAACTGATACAAATGATAATGTAAAACAACGACACAATTATATCTATTGTATTTTGGTCCTGAAAAGTAACGGATAGCTTTATAATACCAACTAGGTTATATAAGATATTGTTCCAAGTTTTCACCAGTCACGATTTTTACGATTGAAAAAGATAAGTTCAACTGGCTTCACAGTCAATTTTGTGCCTACTTCCGATATTCTTTTTTTTTACGCTGATGGATAGCCATTACATGTGATAACAGATTGTGTCATCAGTTCAGAAAAATATCCTTCTCCGATTGGAACATACCATTTTGAAAACCTCGATGGGTTGATAAATTAAGCATTTAACCGTTAGCGAAGAAACAAGACCTTTAGTACTTTAGTCGGCGAAGCCGAACAAAGTTTGATGTAGGACTTCACGTTGCATCGTTAACTTTTCTCTAGATAGCAAGAGTTTATTGTGATTTATTTCTGAAACAGAATTTCAGTTAATTTCATTTGTCTGTTTCCAGATATCTCTGCGTCAGTGGAAGACGGCTACCTTCTTACACAAATGTGGTGCTGCACTCTTGAATGAGAACTGGGCCATCACAGCAGCTCACTGCGTTGACAAGTAAGTAGACGATGCGGTTGGTACCTACTCCTGGACAATCTGATGTCCAGCAAGCGGCGCTCCAACTCCTTATAGCCCTCTTTTACCTGCTTTTCTCCTGACCCGTTGGATTCTAGCAAAAACTCAAAACATTTGCGTAAGCGGTTTTCTGACGACTGAGCTTCTCGCAAAGAATCTTCAGAAATAGATAGATAGATAGATAGATTAGTATATTTCAAAAGCCCACGGGCCATATACACAAACAAACAAAAACAAAATATAACTTAAACAATCAGAAAATGATACACATCGATTGTAGAGGAAAAGGAAACTTCAAAAATTAGTTTGGTTTCGGGTGCCTTGTTTATGGCACTTGCCGTTTGGTCAAGCATCGTGGGGGAGTTCAGGGAGGGGAATCCGGAATCTTGAGGTATCTATAACTTTGGAAAGGGTGATCGGATGCTGATGAAACTTGATATTTGGAAAGTCCTCGTGCCTCAGACGACCCACTTAAAATCCGAACGGGATCCGGTGACTTTTGGGCGAGTTGGAGTTGGGAGTTGGAAATCTTGGGAAACGCTTCGAGTGGAGGGATCGGGATGAAATTTAGTAGGAAGAACAAGCACAATTCCTAGACACATCATTGACATAACCGGACGGATTCGGGCATTGGGGGGGGGGGGGAGTTGGGGGGGGGGGGGGAATTCTGGTGATCAAGCGAGTTCGGTACTTCCTGATGTAATAAGATGATGAAACTCCGCAGGAATTTGAGGGATCCGAATAGACCGACATGAGAACAGTCGTTGCAGGATTCGAACATCGTGAAGGAGTGGAGGGATGGGGAACTCGGAATCTAGTGGTATTTATAATTTTGAACGGGCGATCGGATTTGAATGAAACTTGGCAAGTGGAAAAGTTGTTGTCTCAGATGTTCCATTTCAAGTCCGGACCGAATCCTGTACTTGGGGGGGGGGGGGTGGAAGGGGGGTTTTGTGAAACGCTTCGTGTCGAGGGATCGGGATGGAATTTGGTGGGAAGAACAAGCATAAGCATTAGATACATTCTTGACGGAACCAAATCATGTCGGGGCTCTTTGGGGGGAGCTGGAGTGGATTACCCGGAATTCCACTGATCGCGAGATAGGATACTTCCAGATGTGCTTAGGACGATAAAACTAGGGTGGCATATTAGTGACCCGACCAAATAGACTTAAGGACCCGGCATAAAGCCCTAGGAAGGCTTCCGTTCTTGAATCCGGCCATTTTTCGGGGAGTAGAGGGAGGGGGAATCCGGAAATTACTGACTTCCGTAGGTTGCAAAAGAATGGTCCGATTCAAGTGAAACTTTATGGTTGATAAAACTGATGACCTAGATATACAAAGCATGTGTACGAACTCATGCGGCCATGGTTGGATGGTTGGAAGAGTACGGGGGGGGGGGGCTTTGTGACATGCATAAAAACCAAACAGATGGGCAGAATGAAATGCAATTTGGCCAATATCAAGTTTATGCGGCCTAGATTTGTCAATTGGAGTCCGAACCGGATCCGACCAAGGTAGGAGGAGGATGAAGTAGGAACCGGATATTTGCAGATTCTCCGATTCGAGTTAAACTTTATGGACGGGGAGAAGAGATGTTAGTATAGTATGTGTACGAGTCGTATTCGGCCACAGTAGGGGAGAGTCCCGGAAATGTTTTGGCTCGCATAGAGGTTAAACGAGTTGAGTGATTTGAATGAAACTTGGAAAATAGAGAGATTGTCTGCCTTAGATGACATATTTTAGGGTCTGGACCAGAACCGAGCACGGTGGGGAGGGGTATCGGAATTCCCGAAAAATGCTCAGATTCACTTTGTCGCTTCTCACACCACCTACTCGTAACAAGTGCCGTATGAGCTCGTAGCTCTTGTTGAATGTAGTTTCGTTGTAGTTTGACGTACTTTTGGTCCAGTTATGAAAGTACAGTATGTGTAATGGACAAATAAAACGGTATTACTTTCATAACTGAAGCAAAAGTACGTCAAACTACAGTGAAACTACACCGAAACTGCATCCGAAAAAACGCACCTTTCGTTAGGGAGGTTAGAATGTACCTTATGAAATCTAGATCACGGTACTAATGCAGATTCGTTGGCATTATAGGTACAAAGTGTCCTTGAAGGTCTATATCGAGATCTAACTTGAAGATGTTCAAGGTTTAATTTACACTTCTGTATAAAATCAAAATAAATAGGGTCAAGCCGGGGACACAAGGTCGATTGACAAAAACCCAAAGCGACAACATTAAAATCGCCACCTGTACCAGATTTAAACTTCCGGATATTCCTTCTTCTTTGAAATCCGTAGTTAAGTCATTTCATTAGTTTCTTAAATTGACATGCATACACTGCATGTGTTGGCGGATTGTCAGGTACGAAATGCCGTTAATCAATCCGGTTCGGATTGCTTAATGATTTAAGAATGGCGTTAACCGCAAAATTCGTAAATGGAGGAATTTTCTCACACCAGGTGACTGATTCTCAAAGAAAATTACTGGCCGAGCGAAACTTGGAGAGAACGTGATTTCTTTATCCAGCATCATCCCACCATTGCGCTGCTTGACTGATTATGCTGGGTGATAGTTTGAAAGTCGGTTAGAATCAGTACAGATTATTTAGTCAACGCACGGTTAACGACCTTAATGTGGCCCGTGTCAATGGGCCGCATTAATGGGCCCAAATGGGGGGACCGGGCAAAGAGGTCATCGAAAATTTCCAATACGGCTCCGAGCAAAGGATCAGAATAAAGTAAAGAAATTTTAAATAGGACAAGCGATGCAAAAACGAAAATAAGCTGTTGCTGAAAAGCTTTTTGGTTTACCCTCCAGTTTGGTGGGTTGAAATAAATTGATAACTTCAGCAAGAAGCTGCATACTCCGTTTCATCCGGTCTCAGGTCATCCTCCACAGATCCTGGAGTGTTGAATTTGCCTGCTGCAGAAGTAACTGTGTTACATTCAGTCGAACTTGTTATTGTCATAACGAGTTTTCTATCCACTGGAATGGTTTGATTCTACTGGTGAGGACGATCTTCAGTTATTGAATTTGATTCAAAAAGCCCGTGGGGCGATGTCGGAAAAAAAAAAGTTACGCTCGAAATGAACACCAAAAAAAATCGTAGGCTACCGCAAAAAATGCTCTCGATGCTCCATAGCCTGCATGATGAACCTCCCGACCCGATGAAAGGTCACAATTTTTTCGCCATATTTTTGCCATATAGATCCTGTTCCTCCACTATTTCTCGTCCAAAATTTGTATCATGCAATGACCCTCGAAACAAAACAAAAAAGACTATCGTTTACTTGATTGATTGAAAAAAAAAAGAAAAAAAAGTTAGTTCTGTAGCGGTAGCAGGACTACCCTGCACGATCCTTACTGCTAGAAACACACAGTCCTCTTTTTAACTAACCCCTCTTATCTTTCCCGAGAGCTTTCCTCGCAGTGCTTTTTGCTCTTTTCGTGTCATGTCGTGTGAAAATCTCTAGAAAAAAAAAGGTTCCAGTAAATCCTTAAAGGACCTGTCTTATCCATAATAATAATGCATCCTACTTCCATAATCACTCCAAATCCTAAACTCGGAGACCCTGCTTTCTAGCGGTACAGTTTAACTAAACCACGCTGATTTTCTCACTTTTGCTAGTAGCAAATGCTACCTTCGATGTGTATCACGCCGTCGACGGTTGTCTACGAGAAATTTTCCATCAGAAACACCGGTTATGTAAATTGTTTCCCTGTTTTCGCTTCAAAGTCAACGGGTCTCGGAAAAGGCTTGAAACAGCCAAAACCGTGGGTTATTTGTTGAAAGCACAGCATAGTTGTAAAGTATTCAAATATTTTAAAATACTTTAAGTTGAAAAGTAAGTAGTGCGAGTGGTCCTTTAACAGTTGGATTAACAGATTGATGAGGTTTTCTCGGAAAAAATTATCCTGTCAAAACCTCCTGCCTCATGCATGATGTGATGCATTTCCCTTATAAATTGAGGCCAATCTCACATTGCAGACATGTGACTTATCGCTTGTCATGGAGGTTAGCGGTTTTTGGCAACTTCACCTGAGAATGTCGTAGTTTATTCTGGAGGAAAAAGTTGGATATAAAAGAAAGCGAATTGTTTGCAGTATACTTACATACCGCATGCGAGGGTCTGAAGTAGGCTGGTGGCCAACCTCTGTTAACGTGGATATCAAGCCAATCGGAAATAACTAATGGTATTTCTTTGGCATTGCTGAATATTTATTGACAAACGCCACAGAAATAGAGTAGAGTAATTTGCGGATTGTCCACTTCGACGATGTGTAGCAACCCGATCACTGATTCCCTCGTTATGGCACTTGCAGCTTCGCCCAAGTGCCATATAGTGCCATATACATTCTCGTGTTACCTGTTGTGAAACCTCTGACAGTGTAGTACACAAGCATCGCTTCTGTGAAACCCGAGGTCCGGTTGGAAGTAGGTTAGAAGGTGAACATGTCAAATACATCCAGAAATTCCGAACAGTATGGCTTCGGAAATGACGATACTACGGGCTAACACGATGATGAGGACTTTCGGTCACGAATAATAATGTCTATCGTTAAAGTCTGTTGTCAGTCTACCCTTTAGATGGTCCTTGTATAATTTTTGTCAGGTTCCGGTTCTTTTAATAATAAATTAAACAAAAAAAGTTCCAGAGGCGTGTCAACAATTTCAAACAAATTCGTTGTGCACAGGATGGAAAAGACTAATTAATCCAACATTTATCTCAGTACATGCCATTCATACTAATGGAAATACGCGTTTCTCCCGTCAGCACCAGGTGACACGTAGTACGTGTTGTTGGGAAATTCGTCAGATACGGGTTGTTGAGAAATTCGTCAGACACGGGTTGTTGGGAAACCCTAGACATGAGTTACATTTTTGCTGATGCCATGGTATCTGTTACCACGGTAACTGGATCTGCAATTAGTCGTTTTTGAAGTTATCGTGGTATCTGATACACGGTGCTCCGCAAAAACGACTATTGCCGAAATTACGCTTTTCGAAGTCATCCCAAAAGAAAACAGATATCCAGTTACATCACTAAGTGCTAAACTTCTTTCTCACCAATCTGACAAAATTTGAATGAAGTGAGATGACTTTTCAGATAGCACGACCAGCTACCACGGTCGGACCGTAGTATCTGAATATCTTATACCACGATAACTGGCCAAATACCACGATAACTGCAAAAACGCCTTTTGACCGTGGTATCAGATACCACGATAACTGCAAAAACGACTTTAGACCGTGGTATAAGATACCAGGTATCTGCAAAAACGCAACTATGGTTTATTGTCTTCCTTAAATCGAACTGTTCTTATCCGCCGTCCGGTGAACCAGAAAGCGACCAAATCGGGAAATAATGATATGTATATTTTGATATTCCTCCTTCTGTAATCGGTTTCTCGCTT
Source organism: Branchinecta lynchi (assembly GCA_023053575.1). Lineage (NCBI taxonomy): Eukaryota > Metazoa > Arthropoda > Branchiopoda > Anostraca > Branchinectidae > Branchinecta > Branchinecta lynchi. Next base: position 6,606,772 of record JAKZAP010000016.1, read on the forward strand.
AATACTCTGAGGAAGTATCTGAGAATGCCAATAAATATAGGAATACGCACATCTAAAATAAGCCTCGAAGCATACTGAACCCCGCTAGGCAGAATTCACGACGTGTGCCAAAACCTAGCTTGTCCTTTTCGGTCGAGGAATGGGACAGTGCCAAATCTTGTCCCACCTTTTCCGTTTTCCGACTGAAAGTTCAGCGAGACAGTCGGTCATAAACAGCTATCATCTTTACTAGAGGAGCCAACGCCCTTCTGCCCTACTACCACCATTATTGTTCTAACTTATGTGCTTGTTTGTTTGTTGACACTCGTGCTAAACGTGAATGTCTCAGCTGTGCACAACCTACCAAATATATTGCTTCTTGGTTAGCATTCTGGTTTTGGAACGTTTTGGAGGCAGTGTTGCCAATGGTAGCAGAAATCTGCAATTTATCACGATATTTTTACTTCTCGTGGACCCAACAATTCTGTGCCAAAATTTTTCGCAGGAAATCTAACATTTGCCAAAAATGTTTTGCCAATTTTAAGGCAAGTCTTTTCGGGAAAAGGATTTGGTCATGATACAAACATATAAGAGGTTTTGCTTTTAAATTTGATCACATGACCGTATTTCTTCTTCTTTTTTTTATAGATTTTCGCTCGTTCCGTTTCCCGTGAATAAAAGACGGACGAAATGTGTGTCACTTAAAAACGGAAGTAATGGACTTTGCCACAAGTTTAACTGTAAACCCGATCCCACAAAAACACACCACTGGTCAGCCACAGAAATCAACAGTGTTGAAACTGAAAAAAAAGGACCAAATTCCATAGGCTCCAAAATGTCACAGGATTTGTTGCCAAAGATCACAGGTTCCGTCAGGGAAAAGCGGCAACACTGTACAGAGGACGGTTTTGTATTTACCTCTCACTGTATCAAAAATGATATACACGGAATGATCGATTTCATGCGAACTACCCATTGGCAGTGTCGTGGATCGCGTTAGGATTAGGATCCTCTTTTGCAACCTGCCATACCTCATTTGAGGTGAACCATTGAAATTGCCCCGGAAACTTTATTAACTTCCAAGGTCAGTCAATGTCCGCGTCTCGCTAGAAGGTAAAGACACACGCTCAGTGCCGTCTTTTACTTTTGGTGAACCCTAGGCCGTCCATAGGTTTTGGCCCCTTTTCATTAGTCAAAAACGTAAAAACGCCAGCACATAAGCACAGTTCTTGGTCAAGTCACATCTGAGCATAATTTCGGTAACGTAAATGATGGTGCAATGTAGCTTGTCACAACACAACAAGGGCATGAAACTTAGGCTAGCGACCATAGCCTGATTTCTCTGCAATTTACACCGGCCGCTTGGCCTCTCGTTTCCCCTGGCCCCCGGCACAAAGACGGCACTACACACGCTTAGGTCTAAAGCTCCTAATCAAACCATCTCAGCTCACCACGTACCGATATGCCGTACGATTTATGTCTAGCCTTTCGTTGTCACAGGCCTCCACAGAAGTCATCAGAAAAGAGCAATGTCCTGTTGCAAGATTGGCAGAGAACAAGAGAGTGATGATGATGATGATGAAATTTTATTTACGCACTTAAGAAGAGGAAAATAGTGCAGTATAGACAAAGAAAAGGAAACAAATACACTGAGCTTTCAATAATGTAGTAAATGCACGAGATCATAAAATAAACATTTAAAAAAGAAGAAAGAAAAGGGGACTAATCGGATCGAAAAAATCTTCTTCCTAGATGGAGTGCAGAAAAATGGCCAAGGGCAGAGACGTGAAGGTCTTGGGCAATCGAAGATAACTTTGCACAAGGGTCAGAGGGCAAAAAAGTTGAAGCTATACCGGAATTCCTGTATACGTTTGTCACGTAGTCTAACCATCTCCCTTTTCTAGCGTTCAACCTGAGGACATCCTCCTTCGTATGGGTGAATACGACTTGGCCTCCGAAAACGAACCGTACAATTACACAGAACGACGTGTTCAGATTGTCGCATCTCATCCGAAGTTCGACCCTCGAACGTTCGAGTACGATCTTGCCCTGCTGCGCTTCTATGACCCAGTACAGTTCCAGCCTAATATTATCCCGATCTGTATTCCAGAAGGGAACGAAACATATGTTGGGAAGACTGGCTATGTCACCGGATGGGGGAGACTGTATGAAGGTGAGTGTATGAATTTTGCTGACGCTGCTAGTCGGGCATTCTAAATTTGGAGACATTCGTGATCTCAGAGATTGGAATAAGTTCCCCCATGTATTATTTAGTTTTGCTAAAAGAGATAGCCTATGACCTTGTCGGTTCAACCGTCGGAGTTAACAAACGCTTTAGTATCAAGGTCATATCAGATACTAACCGTTAGTGTAGTAGCAAGAGCTAATAAGCCAGTAGAACCTCCGTCTTTGGTCCCATGCAGCGACTATGGATACCTCGACAAAACTGAGCTGAGCTAGAGGTACTTGCTGAGCTTTGAGTTGATGTCCGTCTAATTCACTCTTCGCTGCTGCGCATATCAGAGGAAAAGGGGCAGGAGGCGCGCCGAATTCGCTCTGCAGCGCGTCCAGACAACCAATCGGCTTTTGCTTTGGAACATTCTTCTCCCGGGCTTACTGCGATGCTATTTGTAGAGGTAACGAATTGTGATGTTCCACGTAGCTCCTGTCCTCCGCTCGTTTGTATCGGGCAGGGTATAGGAATCTGTTCTTACAGAGATAGGGAGATGTAGGTTCTGATGATTATTGTGTTGCGAGAGCAACACTTTGGTTTTGTCCTCGTTTTTTTTTTTTTTTTTTTTTTTTTTTCCTATGACTCCGATTTCATTTTATTCCTAGTAACTGAGAAGGGTCTAACCTGTGCGGTTTTTACGGAAAGTGTGGAACTTAGGCCGGATTGATGAATATGACATTACATTTTGGAAAGCTCCGTAGAACTCTTGCCTGGGGCCAATAAGGATGGTTTTTGCTTGTCCTCGAACCAGAGCCTACGGTTTGCGAAGTGAAGTGGAGTTGTATAGCCTATGTCAGAGAGGACTATCTGAAGTTGTGTAGCGAACCTTTCGTTTCATCAAAAGATGTTTCTGCTTTCGAGTGGAAAGCTCCGTTCTAGCACGCAAGCAGGCAGGCACCAGTTTCAAATTGAAGATGGACTAAAATCTATAAGTGTTAAATATATGCGGCAGTTACCCGGCCCCACAGCCAACATATCTTCTTTGAGTGATAAATAGAAAAATCTACAGAGACAAAAAAGTGGCTTTTTCCCACGGGTCCGAAAGTGCTGCCATTTATTGTTTCTGTCCATGTCTGCGACGATTTCAGCTGAGTTTATAATTTTTTTTGTTTGCACTTTGGTTTGTGGTAGAGTAACGGTATCAGATGTGCCTTCTTAAACTTTAAAAGTTCTCTCATTGCTAAAGAAACTAGAGCTTATCCTTTGCTCCTTTCTAAGTCGTGACGTTAGAAAGTTGGCCTACGGCAAAAAAGTCAACTTTTGAACTAAGACAGGTAGAATTTTTTTTCGACGGCAATCGATAGCCATTGATGAGCTGATCAAAGTATATGTCATCCATTTTTTGGTACAAAAATTCCTTCATGAGATACACCAGTATGAAAATTTCAAAGGGGTTGACAACTTCATAGTAAGGTACATTGAAACCAAAAATAGGCGATACCAGTTATGATACATATAGGGGACTTTTAAGCAACAGTCGACTGTTAGCCCATAATCATCTTCGGTAATGAGGGGTTTGCAGCTTTTGCTAGTTGGTATACCTGTTATTTGTTTCCGGTGTATTCGATGGTAAGAACAATTTGGTTCCCAATGGTAAGATATGCAAGGGACTTGTAAGTAATAATCGGCTGTTATGCTACAATCATCTTCTGCGATGATGGGTTTGCAGCTTTTGCTAGCTGGTGTACCCATTATTTGTTTCCGGTTAACTTAATGTATATCACGGGAGAGGGACTTGTAAGTAGGAATCGGTTCACGAGGGGCTAGGAATTTTTGCAAATGGGTGCACATTGTATTCGATTTCTATAAATCTGACGGTAAGAAAGTTTGTGTCGATGGTCTATCAATGTAACCGAGGATTAACTGTTTACACAACGGATACAAACGAAAATGTAAAGCAATGAGGTAGTTTCATAATAATTAATAGTGTCATCTATGATATTTTAATCCTGAAAAGTTACGGATAGCTTTCTATTACCAACTAGATTATATAAGATATTGTTCCAAGTTTTCATCCGTCACGATGTCTACGATTGAAAAGGATAAAGTACAACTGACTGCAAAGTTAATTTAGTCCCTTCTTCCTATATTATTTTGTTGTTGTTTTTACAACGCTGAAGAATACCTTTTGATCATATGATTAATTTTTTTAGAACATCCCGTTTAAAAAGCTTATGCTATAATCATCTTCGAGGGTCTAGAAATTTTTGAAAATTGGTGCACATTGTATTCGATTTCTGTAAACATGACAGTAAGAAAGTTTGTATCGATGGTCTATCGCTATAACCTAGGATTAACTGTTTACGCAACGGGTACAAACGATACGGTAATGTAAAACAATAAGGTAATTTTGGAATAATTAATAGTGTCATCTATGGTATTTTAATCCTTAAAAGTTACGGATAGCTTTATAATATCAACTAGATTATATAAGATATTGTTCCAAGTTTTCATCCGTCACGATATCTACGATTGAAAAGGATAAAGTTCAACTTCGACGGCAATCGATAGCCGCTGATGAGCTGATCAAAGTAAATGACATCCATTTTTTGGTAAAAAAATTCCTTTATGAGATACACCAGTTTGAAAGTTTCAAGGGGTTGACAAATTCAGTAGTAAGGTACACACTGAAACCAAAAATAGGCGATACCAGTTGTGAGACATTTAGGGGACTTGTACGCGACAGGTGACTGTTAGCTCATAATCATCTTCGGCAATGAGGGGTTTGCAGCTCTCGCTAGTTGGTGTACCTGTCATTTGATGAACAATTTGGTTCCCAAATGTAAAACATGCAAGGGACTTGTAAGTAATAATCGGCTGTTATGCTACACAAATCTTCAGCGATGAGGGGTTTGCAACTTTTGCTAGTCGGTGTACCCATTATTTTTATCCGGTGAACTTGATGTCTATCACGGGAAAGGGACTTGTCAGTAGAATCGGTGCACGAGGGGCTAGAAATTTGTGCAAATTGTTGCACATTGTATTCGATTTATATAAATCTGACGGTAAGAAAGTTTGTATCGTTGGTCTATCGCTGTAACCTAGGATTTACTGTTAACGCAACGGGTACAAACGATACTGTAATGTAAAACAAGGTAGTTTCGTAATAATTAATAGTGTCATCTATGGTATTTTAATCCTAAAAAGTTACGGATAGCTTTATAATACCAACTAGATTATATAGGATATTATTCCAAGTTTTCATCCGTCACGATGTCTACGATTGAAAAGGATAAAGTTCAACTGACTGCAAAGTCAATTTAGTCCCTTTTTCCGATATGCTTTTGTTGTGGTTAGGGCAATCGATAGCCCTTGAAGAGCTGATCAAAATATATGCCATCCATTTTTTTGAACAAAAATCCTTCATGAGATAAACCAGTTTGAAAGTTTTAAGGGATTGACAACTTCAGGAGTAAGGTACACACTGAAACCAAAAATAGGCGATACCAGTTGTGAGACATGTAAGGGACTTGTAAGCAACAGTCGACTGTAAGCAACAGTCGACTGTAAGCAACAGTCGACTGTTAGCTCATAATCATCTTCGGCAACGAGGAGTTTGCAGCTTTTGCTAGTTGGTATACCTGTTATTTGTCTCAGGTGTATTCGATGGTAAGAACAATTTTGTTCCCAATTGTAAGACATGCATGGGACTTGTAAGTAATAATCGGCTTTTATGCTATAATCATCTTCAGCGATGAGGGGTTTGCAACTTTTGATAGCTGGTGTATCCATTATTTGTTTCCGGTGAATTTGATGTCAATCACGGGAGACGGACTTGTAAGTAAGATCGGTTCACGAGGGGCTAGAAATTTTTGAAAATTGGTGCACATTGTATTCGATTTCTGTAAATATGACAGTAAGAAAGTTTGTATCGATGGTCTATCGCTATAACCTAGGATTAACTGTTCACGCAACGGGTACAAACGATACGGTAATGTAAAACAATAAGGTAGTTTTGTAATAATTAATAGTGTCATCTATGGTATTTTAATCCTGAAACGTTACGGATAGCCTTCTTCCGATATTGTTTTGTTGTTGGCTTTTGATTATGTGATTATTCTTTTTAGAACATACCGTTTTAAAAGCTTCGATAAGTTGACAATTTCAGCATTTAACCGACAGCGAAGAAACAAAACCAAAGTGTTGCTCTCGCAACACTTTAGCCGGCGAAGCCGGACAAAGGTTGCCGCAACACTTCACGTTGCCCGGGCAACGTAGGTCTAGTTTGTTCTTGGTAGTAGGATGAATTCATAAGGACAGTTCAGAGATGGTACGAAACGATAGGACAGAGGCGACTAGTTGCCGTTCTGAAAATGTCCAAAGGTCGTTTTAAAATTAGCTCATTTTCTAAAGAGAAAGAATACACAGTAATCATTTCAGTTTATCAGTGAAAGTTGTGGCAGCTTTGAAGTGAGCGATACCATAAAGTTGTGCATAAACCGTGTCAAGCTTTCAAAATAATCTTTCTGTAAGGATGTGTACAAGTAGAGTCTTGCATACTATGGTTGTATGCTCTGGTTCCGAATCCTACGCCTGAACGGAATCGAAAATTCTGCTACTACACTATTTATTTACATTACTAGACTAAAATAGTTACACTTATTTATACTCAACTTATATATCTCCGTATGACCTTCTTCACTGAAACTTCATACAGAACTGTCTGAAACTAGTTAAATCACTTCCCGAACAAACCCAAGCAAAACCCACCGGACATTCCCAGAATAACTAAACCTCCGTGAAACTAAAGAGTGTTGAATCTACACTGTCAGAAGTTTCATAACAGATAGCGTATAACACTTTCAAAAATAACACCTTTTCACTTAGAAATAAAGTCTTATGACCAATTAAGTTTACAGTATTTCGTGCCTAGATCTCCAACAACGCCTTCAATTGGTAAAAAATACTAACGGGAACGAAAGAAACATAACGGATAACATCCCAAAGTGTTATCTGTTGAAACCGTGCATCCTTCTGATTTCGTTATGTAACTTCTGACAGTGTAGTATTTTTACCTATTGAAGGTGTTGCTGGAGATCTAGGCATGAAATAGTATAAACTTAATTGGTCATAACGCTTTATTTCTAACGGAAAAGGTATTATTCTTGAAAGTGTTATGCGCAATCTGTTATGAAACTTCTGACAGTGTACTTAACCTAAACTAAACCCCAGCGTAGAACACCCTCCCCCCCCCTCCTTACAATGAACCGTCCCCGACAGACAATTCGTAACAGGCAACACTTCTGATGTTGTCTGTTGTGTTTGAAAATGTTATGCATAACTTAAGTGTTGCCATCAGGAAGATCGGAAAAACCGCCAGAAAGTATCTGCTGAATTTCAGACATCGTCACGACAAACAAAAAGGCAGTAGATGCTTTTTGGCTGTTTTTTTTGCTCTTCCTGGCAATGCTTTTTATGCATAACATTTCATCTATAACGTTTTCCAGCACAACAGAAAACATGCCAAGTGTTGTCGGTCACGCACTCTCTGTTGAAACCGCATCCTTCTGTATCTGTTATGAAACTTCTGATAGTGTAGAACAGAGCCGAACCGAGTTGTTGGAACCTGAACAGGCTCACCGAAGACGCGATGTACGTTATGTCAATCGCTTAAGAGCTCTGTGTGTATAATAGATAAGATTTTTAACTTCGCCTCGGACGATCATGCCCCACTTTCTTTGAGATATGTACAGGCGAAAGCCACAAAGACTCACGTTATATTAGCTGGATTAAACTGCGCAAACTATGAAACTTCCACGCCTAGTCCTCGAACTGGAAAGCTTTGCTGAAGGTCCGTCTGTTATCCACGTAGGCTAAAATGCGTTGGTGTTTCGAGGTTGAAGAATGTTCCAGTGTGTAGTCGCCGTAGCTACTCCTTACGATTTTTTTTATTTAGACGGACCCTTGCCGTCTAAGCTGCAGCAAGTTACAGTTCCAATAGTGACGAATTCAGAATGCGAAGGAATGTATCGGAGAGCCGGATATGTAGAACATATTCCAGGGATTTTCATCTGCGCAGGATACTCAGAAGGAAAACGAGATTCTTGTGAAGTAAGTATACTTGATCACGCTGTAACCATCAGGTTTGCCACATGGAAAAAAACTAGTGAGTGATTTTTGATCGAAAAGAGAGAGTGAATTGGGAGTGAAATTTTATTTTCATGACAAAATCTGAAATGGTCACTTTTGGTCGGAATCACTTCTGCAAAAATGACACCTTGGTTTTGTTTTCATAAAACAAAACGGGAAATTATCTGAATCACTGCTTGAAAATGACACATCTTGATGATCTCTGAAATAGAGTGAAGTTTGTGTCCGACGTAACACAAGATTGACAAAAACAAAATCGAGTGACAGTTCACACTATCGTGCGACATGTGGCAACCGTGGTAACCATATTTGTGTCTGCGGACTCGAGGGCAAATAATTCCACCTTATCCCTATCGCGGTTCATTCATAAGTAGCCTGCTCCTTCAGTCTAAGCTGACTGAGAATCGTATTTGATGGCGTTGAAGTAATAAGTCAAGTGAGATTTTTTCGAGCGAGATTTCTTCCCTTCCTGGCAAGTGTCCTCTTCAAACAGAAGAAACGAACTTGTAATCCATTCATTCAAAAATACTCCTTCAGACCAAGCTGGGAATCATGTTTGATGACGCTGAACCGATAGGTGAGCAGGTTCATATTTTAAAGCTACGTCCTGACGGGGACCCTTGCCAAAGGGGATACAAGACATCCCTTTAACAAATCTCAGCTGACTTCTCCGTTTATCCCCGTCGAATCGAATGCATTTTTTCCACTAAGACGAAAAGAAGGACTCCTTCGCAAGGGATTTGAACCGTGACAAATAAACCAGAAAACATTTTTGAATTCCTTAATTTTTCCAATCTTTCCGTAAAATATATCAAGTCCCGTGACTTGTGGAAATGAACTGCGTAGATATATTTGCACCGAGCGGAATCACTGATCCTGCAGTCCGTTTTCCTCTCTGACCGCTGTAGTTGTTTGCGAATTTTGTTCACGAGCCCCTCAGGCCTCAGTAGCGCAGTGGGTTAGCGTGTCAGTTCATGTTAGTGTGAAAGACTCAGGTTCCTATCCCCACCGAGGAGCACTTTTGTTTTTCAGTTCACCACTTACAATAATTTTGAATACCTACAAAGACACTGCCGCGTAAACTCTTTTGAACTTTTGAACCCTAAAGCTCTCTAAGCTAGTCAACTTCTTGATATAGTTTGCTGTCAAAAAAGAGAAAAGGAACAATTTATAGTTGAATATTAGCTTACAGAGAAGTGTTCCACCACCACACGTTTAAAGGACACCTGAATGAAGAGTACCAAGTATCATCCCTATCTGTATGACTTCCGTTAACATTGCCTGCAGAAAACCCAATCCAAATACGAAATACCGTTTCCAAGCTATCTGTCGTTATTTCAGTACCGAGCAATTTTAAAAATGAAAAAATGTCTCCAATCAACCCTTCTTCTGGGGTATTTTTTAACCAGGTAAGCCCAAACGTATATCTAGAACAAATTCCAATACGATCCGGCCAGCGCTGTACAAGATTTGAATGAATTCCGGTTTTTGTCTTGGAGTCTGCATGTGCAAACCTCCGGAAACAATCATCCCTATTTTGAAAACGTCACGCTCAGGAGAAGAATGCTCTCCGTGGCCATGTCTGTAAATGCATTCTCCATGGTGTGTTCAAGTGCGGTTTCATTGTTCAGGTGTCCTTTAAATATAACTTTATTTTGTAGTTTTGGCTGCACTATGTTTCCACCAGGTTTCCAACTCACTAAAAAGAATTTCAAATGATTATTTTCTTAAATATTCTCTTGTGTTGCCAAGCACCCAATCCTCGATGTTAACACTGTGTTGGATCGAACCCGTAAAGCAGATTTTTCTGGTTAAGTATGTCTTACTTACCCACTCACTTTCTTCCAGGGAGACTCCGGCGGACCAATGGTGATCAAAAATGGAGACCATTGGATACTAGGAGGTGTGATATCCTGGGGAATCGGATGTGCCGAACCTAACCAGCCTGGTGTATACACGCGGATAACAGCCTTTAAAGACTGGATCAACCAGATTATCGTATTCTGAGAGAAATTTAATTTATTAGTGATATGAAATTACGCGCGGTTTACGCTAAACCGAAGTTGGCTGCCACGTTAGGCACATTTTTATACCATACGATGTGGGAAGCTTTGGCAATTTGTAAACTGGCTTCGTCGGCGTTGGCAGCACAGCTCATTTTTAGTTTCGTGATAGTGTGGTGCTCAGGCTGACCGTGGAAAGTCAGGTTTTGTGTGGTGTGGACTGCTAGCGGCACTGCTAAAGTACCAACGAATAGCGTCGATTGATGGCTACTTTTAGACCGTGGGGTTTTCATTAATCCCTCTGCCAGGCGTACCAAATTCTTAGAGTAGAGACATGAACAGCGTGGCGGTGTGTGTGGCAGGCAAGACGACGGAAACCTGAAGATGTTCTGCAGCACTAAAAGACATCATAAGCAGAGAAATCCCGGCGTGTGATCTTCTGGTGAAAGAAGATGAGGAACCGAAAGATGCTACGTATGAAGGATTTGACGCCCAGGACAAGAAAATATCAACAAATCGATGTTTCTTCAATACTCGTCTCTGATCAAAAGGCAACGTGGCGTGGAGAAACTCAGCAGTTTGGATCCACAGAACGTTTCATCCGTCGCTGACAATAGACCATTCTTCATCAGTTTGACTGACGAGAAATTCAGAAACAACAGTCCTTCAAAAAATAACGTCTGTACAAGAGATCAAAACATGATCAAGAAACGCCGCTTTGTCACTTTATGTGACAATCCTTTACTCCTTTGAACAGGTGCGAACTGGAAAAGTCAACAAAACCCTCTTCCGATGCTGCCAGTCAGATTCAGTCGTAGTGTTGTTGCTTGGTCAGAAGAATCGTTTGACAGGAGAGTAGAAGATATGAAGAAAACGGTACGAGTGCTTCGTAAAAAGGTGACGGAGGGGGAGACATATTTTGGGTTGATATTTGCTCGGTAGTTAAGTCCCAGTGAAGTATTCGTTTTGTACTAATTTATAATCTGTAATTTATTTTGTTATTTATTAGGCAATTGTTTTCGCTGGTCATGTGTCGTTAAACTAAAGTTGCCAACACGTTCTGTATCGCCAGAAATACCGAATTTTCGATGATAAAAGTTTGATACGCAGCTGTCGCGCTTTCCGTAGGTCAAAGCTCCGAAAAAATGCTCTTTGTTTGTAGTTCTTTGCAGAGGCGTCACGCAATCCCCCCCCCCCCCGATGTTGTCAGCCAGTCGGTAAAATCACTGAGTCGACGCGAAAAACAGTCGGGACGTACCCCCCCCCCCCTCATCTTGTCAGAAACAGTCGACTTATATAGAACTCGATAAAAAATAGCCAGGCGGTCGTTAGCCCCCCCCCCCCCCCCCGGACACAACATTTTGGCTGGTAACGCCTCTGGTCGGTTGTAACAGTTTTCACGAGGGAAAAAACGGCGAAATTTGCTGATATTAGATGACCAAATGTTTAATCGTCGTAACTTTGTCTTGGAATGGACCTCTTCCTAGCATACAAGGCAGAACTTCATTCATCCATTTATTCAAACTACATAACATAAGTATAAGGCAGGAAACAAGACCCCCTGAAGCTCAGAAACAAGATACCCTGAAGCTATCAAGACAGGGTTTCGAACACGGGTAAGGGCAATATTCGGCTAGAGTATAGGATGGGAGCTGGAGGGTCCATGATTAGGAGTTGTTGGAAATTTCTGCAAAATAAATTAGTAATTCTTCGTCCTTGATCTTCTTGTGCTACTGAAACGTCGTTGGCAAAAAAGACAGCCATAGATACACATATAAAATTCTTTTATTTAATATTGTTGAAAATCCAGTCAAGATAAGACGTTACTCTCATAAATACTCCATAAAAACCAGGCTGTGCACATTTATAGCCGGATGAGATGACACCGATAAGGTAATAGGCACCATCGATTTCTGTCATCAGAGGCCCGCCAGAATCACCCTAGAAGAAAAGGTAAGCTTCAGCAAGGTTACACATCTGCCATGAGCTGCCCTCTATTTAGCCTTGTCTTGATCCTGTCTCAGTCCTGTCAGCCGAGTAGGCCTACCGTTTTACTGATCCAGCGTGTCGCTTTAACGCCTTTTCTGAAAATTGTCAGTGCCTCAGACAAGAAGTGATGGATGATGACTTGATCTAGGAACAAGTCTCGGCCCTGTCTAAGGTAGATCTATCTTTTGTGTTTTAGCTTCTTTGTAATACTTGTCAGCAGATTCATTCACCTGGCAATGTTAAAAGAATCAAACCTTGACAAGGCAGTTACAATAAGATAATGGGAAGGAAGACGCCTTCCACACAAGCAAGACGTAAATCAAACGCGGCTACACTTAAGCCCCATTCAAAACATGCCTAGCCAGGCACGGATGCCTAGGCACGTGCCTAGCATCACCGTTCACTCCCATGCATCGGCAAAGATTTTGGGCCAGGCACGGAATTCCAGACTCTAGAACTCGGTGCCTGGCTAAGCTTGGACACGTGTCTAGGCACAGATTTTGGGCCAGGCACGATATTCCAGACTCTGGAACTCGGTGCCTGGCTAAGCTTGGACACGTGTCTAGGCACAGATTTTGGGCCAGGCACGGAATTCCAGACTATAGAACTCGGTGCCTGGCTAAGTTTGGACACGTATCTAGGCACCGATTTTGGGCCAGGCACGGAATTCCAGACTCTAGAACTCGGTGCCTGGCTAAGCTTGGACACGTGTCTAGGCACAGATTTTGGGCCAGGCACGGAATTCCAGACTCTAGAACTCGGTGCCTGGCTAAGCTTGGACACATGTCTAGGCACAGATTTTGGGCCAGGCATGGAATTCCAGACTCTACTCGGTGCCTGGCTAAGCTTCGACACGTGTTTAGGCAAATGTGCTTGGCTAGGCATGCTTGTGAACGCGTCTTTAGAAGGCACTATTTCCCCGGGGTACTGCTTAAGCCGCCTTTCCACTTTAACTTTTATGTTAAAATCAGAACCCGCAACGCCGAAGTATCTAAAACAAAAGACTTAAGCGCAATTCGCTCAGTAACAAACATTCAACAGACTAGAGTCACTCGATTTCGATCTCACCCCCGCTCAAAGAAAGTTGTTTTAAGTTTCCCTTGCTTTCGGGCACATCAGACTTTATGCCGGATGGGTTGAACCATCAATATAAATCATAAATCGTATAAATCAAATCCACACCCTTACCTTTTCATTTAAGCTTTCACTAATGAGGAAAGCTTCCAATGCCTGTACCCGGGATAAATTGAGTAAGCGCCCGCAGGCAACAATTTTTAATCCGCATTTTCCTGGAAGAATTTAACCGTACAAATTCTAGCCTTCGATGTGTTCCAAATCCCTTAAGTTCGAAGCCTAATCGAAGCCTAAAATAACACACCATCACAATTGAGAATATTACAAAATGTGCCTCAGGCGAAATTTTATGAAAATGCCGAGGAGCAGAGCCTCTTTTTGTGATCCCTGCGAAAAGTAAAGAGTACCGACTAATCACGAATTAGTCCGTCAAAAAAAGTAGCAATCCAGAACAAAATAGTAACGAAGTAGATTTGTTCTGAGTTTTAAGAATAAATGCTTTTCACGTTAAAAGACATGCTTACTCAGAAACAAAACGAGAAAAACAGGTTTGCTGGTGCATTTAAAAGAATAATAATCCCGATTTACGGACGTAGCAAAATTCTGATCTTCGCCCGAGAGGAGTTTACTTATTCGGACTTTACTTGTGTGTAAAAAATATCCCATGGGGGGGGGGGGGGGGTTGACCCCCCCCCCCCGTGAAACAAACGAAAATAATAATTTGTATAGGCTTTTCTCTCTAATCTATGTCTTTTTTGTACTTTTTTTGTCCGACCCGCAGGCCCTCCCTCCAAATAAATTCCTGGATACGGGCCTCAAGGGAGGGGGGATTAGGGGGTACTCTTGGACTCGGCAGGATTTCGAGACGAGTCCGAGTCCTCCTCCACAAAGGACGAGTCCGAGACCCAGAAAAAGGTGTCTTTGAGACCGTCTCGAGACGAGTTCACAGTCTGGGTCCACCACCTCTGGGATCCGGTGAATTTTGGGGGGTGCTGGAGGGGGCAACGGGAAATCTTGGGAAACGCTATGAGTGGAGGGATCGAGATGAAACTTGGTGGGAAGACACAAAGCCAACAGCAGATACATCATTGACATAACCGAACCGGATTCGGGCACTGTGGGGGGAGTCGGGGAGGGGGGGGGGTCCTGAATTCTGGTGATCTCGCGAGTGTGGTACTTCCTGATGTACTAAGACGATGAAACTGGGCTGGCGTATCAAGGACTCGAACAAACTGACTTGAGAATAGTCGTTTACATGATCAGACCATCATGGGGGGGGGGGGGAGTGGAGGGATGGGGAATCCGGAATCTAGTGGTATTCATGACTTTTGAATGGGAGATCCTATTTAAATGAAACTTCACAAGTGGAAAGCGGATGTCCGGCAAGGCTCAACAATCATGCCCCATAGAAACAGTCGCGAAAAAGTAAAGCCAGTATTTGTAAGGTTAAGATGAACCTCATTCATAATAACAGGAATTGGCTTTCTTCATATCCCGGCCCGCAGCAGCTTCTGACCACAGTATATCGGACAGACTGAAAAAGAGCGCTGCTTGCGAAATTTTGTTAATTTGACCTTTTCCGGGCAAAATACTACTTCCCGACAACGTAATCTAGGTTTTAAGCTACGAAGTTTACGAAAATGTGAGGAATCCTTTCTGACCAGAACGTCTTTTTGGATCCCAAACGAAAGCAAGGGCCACTTGTGATACAGATGTGAGTCACTACACCTGTGAGTCAGATGTCTGTCTGTTCTCACGATGAATCCCGGACAGTGTGAGACATTTTGCTGGAAGTTCAGACATGACAGTGATTCAGTTCGACTCTTTCCGAAAAAAGTACTAACCACCCAGAACAAACTTGAAACAGAGTTTTGCGCTGTCAATACATCTTTCCTTATTGCTGCCGAAGCAGATTTATTTATAAAACTCGCTCTGGAAGATAATTCTTACCATCAAAATCTGTTCTGCTAAAATACCAATGCATGAGACTAGAAAGTCTTGAAAATGTGCGCCACAACCAATATCAGCCTGATTTTTGGGATCCCAGAACATAAGTGGAGGGATACCTATGACATCGCAAAAGTTGTCCGTTTGTCTGTCTGTCTGTGAGCACGAAAACTGTCGAAGGGAATGAGATATTTTGATGAAATTTGGTGGGAGGGTCCTTTGGGGCAAGGGGAAGGTCGAAGGGGCAAGGGGAAGGTCGAGTTCGTAGGTGGACTAGGTAGCCCTACATTTAGGGGTGGGGGAGGTGGTTCAAACTAATGGACTAACAAATATTTTTAATCAGGTAATGAGTCGATTAAGGGGTAAAAATACATTTTGAACACGATTATGAAAACCATTGGAAAGTCTGTTAAAAGTAAAAGTTTTATTCGAAGCTGATTAGATGCTCGGTTTAAGAGTAAGAAGGCATCAATAATTTTCTACGTGGACAAGTAGTTCGGCCGGAATCCAGCCCAAACTGGAAAATATGTTGGAAGCAAAAGTTGTATTTACAGTTGATTAGATGTCCGGCTTAGGGGTAAGAAGAGATGCTGAATCCATATATGACAATCGTTTTTGCCCAGATAGATAGTTCGGCCGGAATCCGGCTGAATCCGTAAAGTTTGTTATAAGTAAAAGTTTTATTTGAAGTTGATATTCAGTATAGGGACAAGGAGATACGCTGAATTCGGGTTTGAGCTATATTCTTTTTGCAGGACTGGTAGTTCCGGAATTCGGCTTTCGATGAGTTTGTCAGAGTAGATATGACTTATAGGGGTAAACATACATGCTGAACCCATATCTAAACTTGTTTTTCTCAGATGATTAGCTATTTGTCCTTAATCTGTTTCTAAATTTCAGTTGTAAAAATTGTTCAAGGAGTCTGGAGAAGAATGGAACTGGCGAACAGGGGCGTCGCAAGTGCATTTTCGGTGTGTGTGGGGTGGGGGGTGGGTGAAGAGCAAAAATTTTACCGAATCTTTCAAAAATCTTACCGAATCCTAGAACTAAGAATTTGAGCTTTAAATTATGGAACAGAGACGATTACGGAGGAAGAGCAACAATAAAGGGCAGCATGAAAGACGATGAGCCAACTATTAGGCAGCGTTCTGGCGAAGGCCACATGGAGAATATACTGCCGGGCGTGATTGCAGTAACAGATTCTACCTCTTATAGCCAATAGAAAATTAAATCGAGCACCGCTTGCGAAAATTTTTGAAATTAATTTTTTTGCTGTAGGCTAAAACTAACTGCTTAGCTCTTACAAATTCTATTATTTACCGTTGATTAAACGCCGAGAGTCCAAGAAGTTCCAGAAACCGGATGCAGCGACGTTCCGGCAGCAGCAGTAACTGTAGTCTAGTCAATATACTACTCATAATCACCTAAAGTGAGCGCCGCAGGCTAAATTTTTTTTTTGCTTTTAATTTTAATCTTAATTTCCATGCAAATTCTAGCTTTCAATGTTTCGAAATCTCAATCCTAAAACTGACTTGAAACCCCGTCAAATGACGCGACGTTACACAAAATACAGAATATTACGAAAAGTGCTGCAGGAGGAATTTTTGAAATATTTATAAATAGATATTCTTTTTGGAGGAAGGACTATCGATGATATCATAGATCATCCATTTTGTCTGCGACCAGTGCTTCACTCGACCTCTTCTGAGTTTCGAGGTTCGTGGTAACTTCCTAATCCTGGCAATTATAACGAATAAATTACCGAATTCCACTTATTATACCGAATAAGTTTAGGCCGATAGCATGATCGGGATTCTGTATAACTAGCGTATCCCGGTTATTATACTGAATTGTTTTGGTATCGAAAGACTACCGAACAATATCCGGTATACTTTCGTCGAAACTGGAACAAAGTAAGAATTCGTGGTTAACTTCCTAATCCTGGAAATGATACTGAATAAATTACCGAATCCTAATCATGGTACCGAATAATTTTGAACCAATAGCTACGGAATCTCCATAAATATGCCGAATAGTTCCGGCATCGAAAAATTACCAAATGATTTCAGTAAGTTCTCTCATCAAATTCGTGATAACTACCGAATACTGGCAAATATACCGAATCCCGATGATTATACCGAAGAGATTTGTACAGATAGCCTATTTAGGATTCTACATAACTACCGAATCCCCCTAAATATATCGAACAGTTCTGCTATCGAAAAAACACAGAACAATTTTTTAGCCTCCGGCCCAAAATTTTACCGAATCTCAAAAAGGTGGGGGGGGGGGGGGGTGCTGCACCTCCCTTGCGACGCCCCTGCTGGCGAATACTAGACCCAATTGTCTGGGTCAAATATTCATTTGTTTGAAATATGGTCAAATATTTCAGTTTTCAAATATACAGCCATCGAAACCTTTGGTCTTGTTACTAAAACCGAGGGATACTGGTAAAAAGTCGTGTTAAACGCGGATCGTCTTAAAACTTTACGCTGCAAGGAGAAATTCATGATTTTGATAACTGCTCTTTGTCGATCTTGGATGCTGAAATCTAACATTCATTCAACCTTATTCTGACAAACGGACAAAATGTGACTGAAAAATCTCTTCGTGTCCAAGCAACTAGAACCCGCCTCTTTATGTCAATCTGGCAAGCTCGAAACCGACGACTGGGAATCCAATTCCTCCAAGTCTCAAACGCTCGAGGCAAACTGCCGATCTTCAAGCTCGATGTCAACTCAGTTTCTTGATGCCCTTAACTAGCCTTACTGGTTTTATCGAACGCACTGCCATACCCCTGTTCCGGTTTCCTGGGTGAGGGCCCAGTTCAGCTTAATTTTTGGGGTCAGTCGCCCTGCGAGCGCCCAGTTTAGGTCATTTATTTTGACAGAGCACTCTGCGAGCGCCCAGTTTAGCTAATTTATTTTGACTGGGCGCTCAGAGCGCCCACTTTGGCTTTTTTGTTTCTTCGACGGGGGTGGTACCCGTCCCCCCCCCCCCCCAAATAGCGACGCCAATGAGTCTGAGACTCGATACGCGACGGAAAATGCTCTATACAGCAATTGAAGAACCAAAAACTAAGTTCGCTTATAGTCAGAATTACTTACGATAACAAGACCAAAGGTTTCGATGGGATCCCAAAAATTCAGTATTTGATCCAGACAATTGAGTCTTGTCTTCGCCAGATCCTGTCTTCACCAGACTCCTTGGTCGTTTTTATTATTAAAATTTAGAAACAAATTTACGGCAAATAGCTAATCATCTGAGAAAACCAAGTTCAGAATGGATTCAGCATGTGATGTTTACCCCTATAAGTCACATTTATTTTGACGAAACCGATCGAAACTTCCTGATTACTTCTGCCAATTTTCCGGGCCCGCAGAATTCTGGAACTACTTATGGGGTAAAAAAAATAAAGCTCAAAACGAATTCAGTGCCTCTCCTTACCCCTATAAGATAAGATTTTAAGATAAGATTTTATTTGCGCTAAAAGCCAACGGCCATGGCAAATAAACATCTAATCAACTTCAAATACAAACTAAACTCTTAATAAATTTTCCGGTTTCAGCCAGATTCCCTGCGAACAATATGTCCGGGTAAAAAATGATTTTCATATACGGATTCAGCATTTCTTCTTACCCCTAAATCGGACATCTAATCAACTACAAATACAAAATTAGCTTTAACAAATTTCCTGGTTTTGGCCGGATTCCGCGCGAACTACTTGTTAGTACAGTCAATCTAAATTAATTTTAGGGTTACCTCAAACAAATTGCAAAAGTTTTGATTTTGGTATCATTCGAACCGGACAAAAATTCTCTACAACATATACAAAATCGGCCAAAATCGGTCGAGGCGAAATTGACGTTTGTTCGTCTTTTCTTCTAAAATAACGACTTTAAAAAAAAATAACTTGCACTTTTAAAAAGTCGGCGATAGGAAAATCTGGTACGCGCGACATAAAGCGTGCATTAATATACGTTGGATATTACACGAAGTCAGATCCACGCAGAGAAAATTTACACTTCCTATGCCGAAGTGCCAGGAAAAGTCGTGTCCTAGTATCTTGCATATTTTGTTCCCCCCCCCCCCCCCCCCCACGTACACCCAATCAAATAAATGGTTTTGCACACATCTCAAAATCGTCCGGCATCTGCATACCATTGTAGACGCAGCACTTCACTCGATTCTGATAAAGGAACTTGTAGACGAGGGTTCAGATGCAGAACTTGAATTGAATACAGAACTTGCATTGAATAAGGTTGAGCTTAGTGAAATCAAAGACCTATATGAGAAAGTGACGAGCTTTTCTTGATCATATCTCCCAGTCTTCAAGTCTCATGAAGGTCAAAGCTTCTCTGTCGGCTCTTAAATCAGAGCGAAGTCACGAGACTCGAACAGGAAAACTGTGGATCCAGTACATGGACATGGTTGCCATTCTTCGAAATTTCCTCAGAGCTGAACGTACAGGTCAATAGAAACTTCATTTGCAAACAGTTTCCTACATGCTCCCTTACCTCGCAGCAGCTGGTCACAACAACTACACGAAGTCGGCGAGGCTGTACCTGCAGCAGATAAACAGACTTGAACATACAAGCCCAACACTTTTTCCAGTCTTTCGAAAATGGCTTGCACGCTGTGAGAAGATCGGACAGATTTTGGGCCGGTTTATCTACAGATTTGGTTATAGAACGAGAATTGATGAGAAGTCTGAAAACGGCAACCGGATTGACTAGAGGTAGAGGAATGATGGAAGTACAGAGACTTCAGTGGGTAATGGGACGTCCAGTTAATCTTCTGATGCAAAAACTGACGGATGTTTCGTATCACACAAGCGACAAGCACAAAGAGTCTGGTCTTTCAAGGCAGCAGAGGGACTGCAAAGACACACAAATAGTTATTGACTTTGTCGAGCAGTCGCCTCCTTTCGAGGGTGATCCGCTATCGCTTCGAAGCTGCTACTGGCATGACTGCTGCAGAAAACGTGAACACCGACAAAGCAGGGGAAGTCGGGAAGAAGATTCTTGACGGAATGGTAGGGAAATCGCTGAAGGAGCATTCGTTCAAACGGAAGGATCAGGCAGTCCTTATGACGGCGAAGCAAAAAAATGGAGGAGAAATCCACCGTTTAGACCCTTCATTGCTGTTTGAGCGTCTTCTAACTGTATCCAAAAGACTGAATATGGACGAGGAATCTTCATTTAAATATGAGCTTTGCTTCGAAAGAAGAGATTAAAGCAGCGGAAGAGGCTGCCCTTTCTATATTGTACGGTGGAAAATCTACTGACAATCTTAACAGTAACCGGCACCGAGTCTTTCAGCAGAAAGTAGCAACGTCTACAACTTTCGTCCATCCCCAAGATCTATCTCCTACTTCAGCAGCAGCGAAATTTCACTGTTTCCGAACCTATCTTCAAGTACAAGATTGGATCGGGCTTCAGAGCACTGCCGTTGATCCTGAAATTGACGTACACGACTTCTTCTCTGCACTAGAAGTCCAATTTTTTTCTGTATGGATTCAACTTCGCGTAATGTTGTTTTCAGACCTATATCGACGCTTGATTTATGGGCGGAAAGGAGGGAGGGAGTTGAACATGAGCGTTCAAAACAAAAACAAAGTGCATATTCGTGATCTACGTACCAGACTTACCTATTACCAATTTTCTATACAATGACGTTGTTTTTAAAAAGTCGTCATTTTAGAAGAAAAGACGAAAAAAAGGTCAATTTCGCTTCGTCCGATTTTGGCTCGATTTTTTATATGTTGTAGAAAAAAAATTTCCGGTTCGAATAGTACCAAAATCAAAACTTTTGCAATTTGTTTGAGGTTAAACCTTAAATTGACTGTACTATGTCGGGTAGAAAATGGTTTTCACATAAGTGTTTAGCATGTCTTCATACCCCTAGATCGAACATCTAATCAACTTAAAATAAAACTTTTACTTTTAACAAGCCTTTCTGGTTTTGGCCGGATTCTGGGCGAATTACTTGTCCGGCGATGAAATGGTTTTCATGATCGTGTTCAGTATGTCTTCTTACCACTTAATCGGCTATCTCATTAGTTGTTTAAAACATTTCGTTTGTCTCTTAATTTGAACCCCCTTCCCCGCTCCTAAATGTAGGGCTACATAGCCGATCTATGAACTCGACCTTTCCTTTGACCCAAAAGATCCTCACACCAAGTGTCATCAAAATACCTCATTCCCTTCGAGAGTTCTCGTGCTCACAGACTGACAACTTTTGCGATGTCATAGGTATCCCTCCACTTACGTTTTGGGATCCCAAAAAGAGATCATTTTCTAGTTTTAGCAATTCCTGGTGTTCTCATCAGAGAGACTGGAATTTTACGAAGGCTTCACTTTAACAACTAACCTATAGTAATTTTGACAGGCTAAATTGGAAAGACCTCAGTGAGACAGATGCAAATCATTATGCGAACAAAACAGGTTTTAAAACAGGGCGAGCTGCTGCCAGCCCAGACCCTTCGTTCGAGTTATTGAGAACTATGTCTCCGTGCTAGCTGGGTTATGACACAAATCTTCAGTTTTTGGGCATGGTGCCCCAACGTATGGGCATGGTGCCCATATGTTGGGGAACCATGCCCTGGAGCATGGGCATGGTGTCATTTTTATTCCTTTACGAATTAAATTTCCTTTCCTTCCAAATTCCTTTAGATTGTTTGCTTTTTGTTGCATTTCTTTTGAGTTTTATGAGTTATGATAACAATCGTTGACATAGCCGAAAAATTGCCTCTTCCATGCTACCTAGCAGCCGTTTTCTGAAAAAGGATATAGTAAACCCCGCTAAGAAAGAAGTGGCCTCCACAAAACTCAATGGATCTTGGAAGTGCTCTAACATTTTGAAGACTGGAAAATTAGGTTGGATAGAAAGTAAAAACCGGTATCTTTTGATCTACGACGGGAAGACAACCATATTTTGGTATGTAACCAGTCTCAGTATGTAACCAGTCCAAAAATTAAGGATTTTGTGTATGACTGGCTTGTGAAGCAGCCAGGATTTACGACTGAAGATGGGTAGTGCCAAATTAAATTATTTTTTTTTGAACGACTCGGATTTTCTTTGAGTAAAGTGAGCAGCCGGGACCTCGGTCAGGCAAAAAACAAAACCAGGGGGGCGAATCACCCTCCTCCCACCCTCTTCGGGCCACCCTTGGCGCTGCGCTGATAGAAAGATTCACCCAAACTTCAGCTTTTGCTTGACACAAACCTATACCTTCTCTGTGGTCACCATCAATGCCAGCTGAGATTTCAGACGTATAACAGCAACCAGTTTCCAGCAAGAACAGAAAGAAACTTGAAAGGAAACATTGTCTCTAGAGACAACTCGCAGATTTTACACAATGATAGTTATTCAATGACTATTTGTTATGATCATGGAAGGAAATTTAGAATCACGGCGTCACCGAACGGTTTCCAGATGGGAGCAAAAGGGTCATTAGCCATTTGCGAGTTGATTTTAAGCAAAAGCAGCGTATTTAGAAGTCCTCATAAAAGGCATACTCTCCCCATCCCAAGTCAAGTTGAATTACGTACCTGACAACTGTCTCGTTTCCCCGTTGCATCGCCAGCACACACTATTGTGTCATCGAAACGTATAGAGGTGCGAATCCCGTTAAAGGCGGCTTTGCAAGAATCCGAGGCGACCACTGGAAGACTGATGTGCCTGAGCGCAGGACTCAGTTGTTGTCCACCTTCAAAAGAAGTTTACAAGCAAAGAAAAGTTTTTAGCAAGGTTAGGAGGCCGGCAGGAAAGGATCTAGATGGCTCCACCTTCCAGATTTTCTGTTCGGCTTCCACATTGCCGTTTTCGTCGAGGCCGATCCGGAAACTCAACAGGCTAAAAGCCAGTTTTCACCTTCTAGATTTTTCTTCCGGATTCCAGACAGCCGTTTCCGTCGAGACGGATCTGGAAAGCGAAGCCAGGCCAAACACGTCTGGGTCCGGGGTGTTGGACACCCCAGATTCTGGATGTCTGGAATGTGCCATAGAGGCAACCCGCTCGAAAGACACAACAAATGTGCAAATGAAGGACGAAAAGGGAAAGTGACTGACAGTCGTGATTCGGATGCAAGAGATATTTGAAAAGTGTAAGGACCTCTAGGAAATGTTGAAGAATAGCAAATTTAGCTGTCATCGTTATCATGAAAATCTGGAGGGTTGGCTTGTCTATACGGAAGCCCCGGACGTCTGGGAATCTGGATTCCAGACAGCCGTTTTCGTAGAGAGGGGTCTGGAAGGTGGAGCCAGACCAAAAACGTCTGGAGGTCCGGGGTGTTGGACACCCAGATTCCAGATGTCTGGAAGGTGCCATAGAGGCAACCCGTTCGAGAGACACTACAAATATGCAAATGGTAGAAGAAAAGGGAAAGTGATTGACAGTTATGACTGGGATGCGAGGGATATTTGAAATGTAAAGGGGACATCTAGGAAATGTTGAAGGACAGCAAATTTCGCTGTCGTCATTATCATCAAAATCTGGAAGGGTTGGCTTGACTATGCGGAAGCCCCGGACGTCTGGTAATCTGGAAGGTGAAGCCTGGCTTTAAACAGGCTAAACATGTCTGGGTTGTTGAATACCCCAAGGTTCCGGAATACTCTTTATGATTAACTCTTCGGCCCGATCAAGAATGACCGTGCCTAGCCAAGAGCCGAAGCGTCACCACAGCTGTCCCAAAGAACGCCATTGATTGGATGACGTAGGATTGGCCAGGTGACGCTTCTCGTGCTTCCCAAGGTTAACTGGCGTGTTTTAGACTTTGTCATATAGAGTATCTGGATGGGTGTCATAGAGGCAACATTTTGGAGATACAATGGTGCAGACTGATGATGTAGGTGAAATGGAACAGTGACTAACAGGCGAATTGGGCACCAAGGAAATGTTGAAGAACATGGAAAACAGCTATCTTCATTATCATGAAAATCCGGAATAGTAGGCTTGACATTGGGGAAGATGCATGGGCATTTGGATCTTCAAGCCTGGCTTTAATAGTCTTTCATGAATAACTTGTTATATAGTCTGTTTTCCTCTTATTGGTATGCATCAGTCATCAGAAAATTCGGTCGCCGTTGAAAGAGGTGGGATACCTTTTGACGTCAACACGCGATGCCCTTCACAAAGGACTCAGATTCGTGCAATGGCAATGTGGTCCGTCAACTGCTATCGCTAGGTAGACCTTACTTCCTGTCACAAGTATACACAAGTCACAAAACACAACAAAGACACAAGTCCTGTCACAAGTCACAAGTATATAGGTACATCATGCGTTACAATTTACCAGGAACAAAAACCCGAGATCTGGGACTACGATCACAGGCTAAGAGCTTTCGATCATTGTCTGACATTAATGACTGAAATAATTATCGCCGCTAAGACTAAGCGATCCATGCGAGAATTCTCAATGCTAAACAGGAACAATATAAAATGATGAACTCCGATTGTAGCTCTCACAGATAATCATTTATGCGAAGGTCGCGTATGCCTACAGTAAAGCCAAATATTACTCGCCAGTTTGCGAGGAGAACTTAGTACAGCTCTATCATAAGGTCATGCAAATTGTTCGTTGTAATGACGCCTTACGAGAGTTACGAGTTCATGGTGACAGCAATTTACCATAGCATTTATTGATAGTTGCGCTAGTTTGGCTTACCGTTTTGAAATTGTATCAGTTTAGTTCCTAGTTTTCAAGAACTTCGTCTGGTGTATAAGATGAACTGGTTGATACAATGGTAAGGGAACGCGGTTTAAAAGAGAATCATTCAGCGCAAGCTGACTGGCAATCGTGTATTTAACAAAAATCACTCAAAATATTTGTCAGTGATACTCCGACTCTTCTTGGGAAGGGGCGTCTTAAGCGATATATTGAACTCGGTTGTGTACATCTAGGAGCCGGAATATTTTTCCTGAATGTCGTTTGAAGGAATTCTTACGTTCGTGAGCGCGTTGTTATTTAGTTTATTATTAAAAGAACCTGAACCTGAACCTAATAAACACGCCCTCCCTATTCGTGCGTTACATGAATTATTTTTCAAAGTACGGTACCGAAGAATAGATCATTGGTCCTTCGTTATAGACTAGTGATAAATATGGAGACCCAACCTCAGAAGGTGCCCCGACCAGGGGTTTCTAACGTCTACTTTCAAAAGCCAAAATAGCCTGCATTGAATTTGGAAGAAAAAAAAATTACCACCAAAAAGGGGCCCTATATCTATATCAGGGCCAGTCGACAGATTGTACTATACCATTCAGTGCCTTACTTGCTAATACGTTTCCCCAGCCAGCTGTGTATGCTGTAGCACCCACATACTTCCGGCTACTCAGGTCGCTTTTCCAGGGTAGACAAACTGGTATGATGTTGTCTGAAACGGAAATTTTTTGAGGATATGCGAATTATTATTCCCCCTTGCACAAACAGATACGCAATGCTAGATAATGCTACACCCCCCTTAAAAACTGTACTATGGGTTATGTTATTCCACCTGCTTCGCTCCTGTGGGGTGTCCTATCCTTTCGAACCTACTGGAAGGCTAGAACTTCCGTTCTAGCTATCTAGCTATATTTTGAAGTGCCTTTGTGGTTTGGACAGATGTTCTGTTGAGGTGTTCGCTCCAGACTTCTTGTACGATTTTCGGTACTGTCATTGATTCCCTAATGCAGCGTTTACAAGTACAGGAAAACTTGAACAGAATGACAAGATGGTGACAAGATTCTGTTTACACGCAGAAAAAAGAAGTTAATTCTTCAAACCAGGAAATCTGACAAAAATAAATTCACTAGCCAATAAAAAGTGTTTTGAGTGCATTATTGACATCAGTACTGATGATAACCGCTGCTCTCAAAAGCTAGGTAGACTTTTTTTTTGTCTTCTTACCAGCACCGCCGACGAGATTCATCTCAAGTAACCGGAATTCCTTTCATCATGAAAGGATTCTCATCCCACTAGACTTTTTTTCTAGTCGTCTTCACGAACGGAATCCTTTCGAGTCGATCGGAATTCCTTTCTACTCGTCGGGATTTCTTGTCCGTGTAAACTCTACTCGAGAGAAATTGGGATGTTTTCTATTTTCCCGGCCCATACTGGTGGCAATAGGTAATATCCGACTGGGAAATTCTGATCGTTTTCTACGCGACCATTACGTGTACAAAGTCTACACCTGCCCGTGTACTTTTCGGGACAGATGGATTATTTGCTATCTGTTCCTTATTAATGTCAAGAACAAGTAAGCCAGTAGAACCTCCGTCTTTGGTCCCATGCACCAACTAGGAATGATACTCCGACACTGAGCAGAGCTACACTGTCAGAAGTTTATTAGCAGATTACACAAGGATGCGCGGTTTCAACAAACAGCCCGTAACAGATAACACTTGGGATGTTACCTGTTGTGTTTGAAAATGTTACGCATGAAATATTATGCATAACAAGCTCTGTTAGGAAGTGCCAAAAAAGCATCTCCTGACTTTATTCTTTATCGTCATGATGTCGGAAAACTCAGCAGATACATTTTGGCGGTGGTAACGCTTATTAGGCATAACATTTGGAAGCGCAACAGATAACATCCGAAGGGCTATCTGTTAAGCATTATCTGTTGAAACCGCGCATCCTTGTGTTATCTGTTATGAAACTTCTGACAGTGTCGAGGTACTTGCCGAGCTTTAAGTTGATGCCCGTATACTTCCCTCTTCGCCGCTGCGCAAACCAGACGAAAGACTGTATCAGGATGCATGACCTGATCTGCAGCGAGTCATATGTGACGTCACAATGGTAGAAAACCAATCGGCTGTTACTCTGTATAGTTCTTCTCCGAGGCTGTACAGCGATACAGCTGTCTGTAGAGATAACGAATTGTGATGTTCCGTGTAGCTCCTACCCTCAGCTTGGTTGCATCGGGCAGAGCATCGGGGGTCTATTCGACTCCGAGTGGTCGTTTTACAGAGATAGGGAAACGGAGGTTATTGTGCTTATTTGTTCCTGCTGCTACTAATGTAAACCGTTGTATCCCTCTCCTTCAATGAACAAACTCAGGCTTTTTGACTTTATGACTGAAATCTCGAAATGTTGTCTCACCTGTGAAATCGACGTTTCGTTGTAATTTCAGAATAGCCATATCGTTTATTGATAACTTGTTCCTAACATAATCCGGGTGGACGGTCGTTTTCTCTATTCCGACTTCGATCCAAGTTTTGCCTTGTGCCGGCGTCGACCGGTCAAAAATTGGAGCTAAGTGGGCGCCCAGTCTAACTGCTTTCCTGAAATAATCAACAGGTAAAAAGAGAGGGGGTGCGCCCCCTACATAGACACGACGCTACGTAGACACGTCAGTAAGTGGAAAAACCCGACGCTGCATGGACAAATTTCTTGACACTACGTGGACAAAAAACTACGTATACACGACGGTACATCAAACGACGCTACGGAGAAGGTACAGTGAACGACACTACGTAGACACGACGGTATATCGAACGACGCTGCGGAGACACGGCAGTACATCGGATGACACTAAGTAGACACGACAGTGCGTCGAACGACATTACGCAGACACGCCAGTACGTCGAACAACACAACGTAGACACGCCAGTACGGCGAACGACACTACGTGGACACGTTACTATACAAAATCCGACACTACGTCGAAAATTAAAAAGTTTCTACGTAGTGTCAGTATTCGTACCGTCGTGTCCATGTAATGTGGGTACTCATACTGTCATGTCCATATAGTGTCGGTACCTGGTCAGTCGTATCCCAATGTAGTATCGGTACTTTTACTGTCGTGTCCATGTAATATCAGTCTTCGTTCCGTCGTGTCCATGTATTGTCGTGTCTCTGTAGTGTCAGATCATTAAGCGAGAAAATGGTTTTCACAATCGTGCTCAGCATGTCTTCTTACCCCAAAATCAAACATTTAATCAACTTCAAATGAAACTTTTACTTTTAACAAACTTTCCGTTTTTTGCCGGATTCCGGACGAACTACTTGTCCGGCGAGAAAATGATTGTCACCATCGTGCTCAACATGTCTTCTTACCCCAAAATCGACTATCACATTAGCTGTTTAAAAATATTTTATTTGTCCCTTAAATTGAACCCCCACCCCCAAATATAGGGCTACAGAGCCCATCTACGAACTCGACCTTACCTTTGACCCAAACAGTCATCATACCAAGTTTCATCAAAATATTTCATTCCCTTCGAGAGTTATCGTGCTTACAGACGGACGGACGGACGGACAACTTTTGCGATGTCATAGGTATCCTTCCACTTACGTTTTGGGATCCCAAAAACAGCTGATGAGGTATTCGATGTAGGGGTAAGAGGACATGCTGATCACGTATATGAAAATAATTTCCTCGAGGGACAAGTAGTTTGACCCTAATCCGGCTAAAACCGGAAAATTTGTTAAAAGTCCAAGTTTTATTCAGAGTTGATTAGATGTTTGATTTAGGGCTAAGAAGACATGTTGAATCCATATATGGCAATCATTTTCATTTTCTAGCCCAGAATCCAGCTGAAACTTGAAAATTTGTTCAAAGTTAAGGTTTTATCTGAAGTTGATTAGAGGTTCGATACACTATAAGTGAATATCATAGATTTCGTTTTTGAGCTCTTTTTTTGCCGGACTGAGTAGTTCGCTAGTTGACCCGAATCTGGCCAAAACCGTGAATTTGGCAGACGAGATCAATTTCGTCAAAGTATGTTTCAGCATCCATATCTGAACTTTTTTTTCTCAGATTAATAGCCATTGTCCTTAATCTGTTTCTAAATTGTAATGGTAAAAATGTTCAAGGAGTCTGGCGAAGACGGGATATCTCCAAGACCCAATTGTCTGAACGAAATATTACATTTTTAGGATTCCATCGAAACCTTTGGTCTTCTTCCACTTGAAATTTCCATTGGAGGTTATCATCCAGAATGACACCAAGAATTTTAACAGACTTTTAAGTTTTCATTGACGATTCCGACTCAACTGTTTGTAAGACGTGTTTCGTGAATTTAATTCTTATGACGTGACTTATGGATTCGCTGACTTATAATTTGACATCCCAGCGTTCTTGATGGAGATTGGCGATCGTGTCATGGAGTATCCGATCCTCATTGCTTCGACGTTCGCGCAGAGGGGTGAGCTCATCAGCAAACTTCAGCCACGCCACCCTGCCCCATCTATGCAACTCCCAACCAGGATGAGCACTATTGCACACGGTTGACACATTTTGCGTTCTCACACACTCTGATTTTCTGCACAGAAACGCTGATTTCGCGAGACGCTGCGTTTCGATAATGTTATTTTGCGCGTGAAAATCTTCAGCTTCTGCGGCAGAAATCAACGGATGACCGCACTTTGTATGAACCATTCGCCATTTCGCCATTCGCAATCAACTTCTGCGTTATCCTCTGCTGCTGGTCCTGGCGGACCGGAAACAGGTATTTCGCTACCTGTGTGGCGAGCTTCTGGGGCAAAACTTTCTTCCAAGGATCGACTCTTGTTGACTAAGGCTTTAGCTGTGGTAGCTTCGTACCTCCCATCTACATCTACTTTTCTCTTAAAGGACCTGTCTTACCGATAATACTTTTGTAACATACTTTCATCATTACTCCTTACATTTCTAAATCCGGAGACCCCAATTTCGTACAGTACGTTATAACCCCTTTAACAAAACCACACTGGTTTTCTAACTGGTGTTTTGCTACCTTCGATGTGTATCACGCTGTCGACGGTTGTCTTGCGAGAAGTTTTTACATCAGGGACACCTGCTATGGAAATTGTTTCCCTGTTTTCGCTACAAGTCAACGGGTCTCTGAAAATGCTTAAAACAGCCAAAATCGTGGGTTATATGTTGAAAGTGCGGCATAGTTTTAAAGTATTCAAATATTTTAAAATATTGTAGGTTGAAGAGTAAATTGTGCGAGGAGTCGCTTAAATAAATTGTCACTTCGTCGAAACACTGGATATAGTAGAGCTATAGTGTTACTCAGTGCAGAATCAAATCCGGTTATAGCGACGCAAGCTATCGGGCAAGCATGTTCCGCATTTTTGCTTTGTGCATTTGCTCGACACACAAATTATTGATTCTGTTCTCATTGATCGTTCTAGTCAAAGTAGTAAGATGGCAGGACTGTCATGGAGCTTTCAGTTTTTACACGCACCAGCGCAATAACCAATAAAAGCTCGGTCAGACATATTTGCCCAATTTACCGCCTAGATTTATCAGGTACTGAATCTGGAGAATATAAGCGAAAATGAAACTGACTCTAGAAACGACCGAAAGTTAGCTCCGTGTACTTGACGCCGATGTACTTCAGGGAATTTTCTTTTATTTGCTTGATGTACCGTCGTGTCTACGTAGTGTCGTTCGATGTACCGTCGTGTCTACGTAGCGTCGTTCGACATACCGTCGTGTCTATGTAGCCTTTTCGTTTTCGACGCTGTGACGTGTCTTCGTAGTGTCGGGCCTTTATTTATCTCCGTTCTGACGTGTCCATATAGCGTCGTGTCCCAGTAGTGTCGGACATTTATGTCTCTTCCATCTTGAAATTCCAGCTTAGGATATTGTCCAGGATTTATCTTTGACACGTTGGAGTACAAACTAACAACGAAGTTTCTGCCTGCTACTCTTTGTGTACGCCAACACTTTGGTTAAAATGAAGTATGAACGCTAGATGACACCCCACCCTTGTCTTTGTTAAAATTTGGCTTCGGTTGGTGTGTCTGCGAGATCTCGATTTCGGGCACTCATAAGAAAGCGAGGAGTATGAAATTTTATACGGGAATAAAGGTTGGGACCTGAAATAGACTCAAGCAAGTCCGGTTGCGATCCGACCCATAGGTTGGGGCAGTGAGGAGGCTTTCTGGAATTCGATCATCAGCACATAGACTCGAAAGGATGGTCGAGTTCAAACCAGACTTAGTGGGAATTAAGAGCTGGGATTCTAGTTGAGTCTCTTTGAGGGTACGAACCCAATCCGGCCTCTGTGGTGGGAGTGAGTCTGTAAACTCTTGCCAGCAATCTATCTGCTAGAAGCGCTGGCGGAATCAGGGATGGCCCGAAGCACTCATACCAGGGGGGGGGGGATGAGACCCTTCATTTCAACGACTCCTGGATCGTAATATACGACTCGCACGTACCGACAAAAATGACTGTTGCCACTACGCGGCAATGGCGCACATTCCCCACCAACAAATAATAGAGCCGGTGTAAAACTTGCTGGAATACATCAGCTGAAATTATTCTTGTAATCAAAATTTCTGTATGCATACCTTCACAGCCTCAGCTTTTGGGGATCCCAAAACGTAGGTGGAGGGATACCTATGATATCGCAAACGTTGTCCGTCTGTGCGCGCTATAACTCTCAAGGGAATGAGATATTTTGATGAAACTTGGTGTGAGGACTCTTTGGGTCAAGAGTAAGGTCGAGTTTGTAGATGGGCTCTGTAGCCCTACATTTAGGGATGGGGGAGGGGGTTTAAATTAAGGGGCGAATGAAATATTTTAAACAGATGATATGATAGTCGATTATGGAGTAAGAAGACATGATGAAAACGATGGGGAAAACCGTTTTGTCATCGGACAAGTAGTTCGCTCGGAATCCAGCCAAAACCGGAAAGTTTGTTAAAAGTAAAAGTTTTATTTGAAGCTGATTAGATGTTCGATATACGGATAAGAAGGCATGACGAACACGGTGGCGAAAACTATTTTTTCGCTGGACAAGTAGTTAGCCCGGAATCCGGCCAAAACCGCAAAGTCTTTTAAAAGTAAATTTTATTTGAAGTTGATTAGATGTTCAATCTAGGGGTAAGAAGACATGCTGAACATTGATGGTGAAAACCAGTTTTTTCGATGGACAAGTAGTTAGCTCGGAATCCGACCAACACCGGAAAGTCTTTTAAAAGTAAAAGTTTAATTTGAAGTTGATTATATGTTTGATTTAGGGGTAGAAAGACATGCTGAACACGATGGTGAAAACCATTTTCTTGCAGGGCAAGAAGTTCGCCCAGAATTCGGCCAAAACCGGAAAGTTTGTTAAAAGTAAAAGTTTTATCTGAAGTTTATTAGATGCTCGATTTAGGAGTAACAAGACATGCTGAACACTTATTTGAAGTGTATTTTCTACCCGGACAGGTACACAGTACAATGCCCTCGTGAATCGTGTCTCCGACCTATCGGGGTTACAAAACCGGATATAAACGACTCGACTTGCCTTTAGAGACGGGCTTACGACTGAAGCTGTGCACAGCCAAAATTAACAATTTTTCTTTAAACGACTCGGATTTTCTTTATATTAAAATGAATGCCCGGGACTTCGGCCAGGCCGAAATAAGCGACTGATACGACTTAGCAAAAGGCAGGGGGGTGAATCTCCCCCCCCCCCTTCGGGCCACCCCTGGGGGCACCTTCTGAGGTTGGGGCTCCAGGCAGCTGCATGGTTGGCCTAGGCAGACGTTTGCCACTGTCTGTAAGGGACCACTAGTCTACTACAGCCAACCTCTACTGCATATTTATCACTAGTTTATAATGAAGGACCACCGATCTATTCTTTGGTACCGTACTTTGAAAAATAATTCTAATGTAAAGAAACCTAACAGTTCATGTAACTAACGTACGAATAAGGACGGCGTGTTTGTTAGGTTCAGGTTCAGTTTCTTTTAATAATAAACTAAATAACAAGAGCTGGAAGCTCATATGGCACTTGCAAGGCTGGGTCAGAGGATGAAAGTAGGAATTCTTCATTTTGTGGGTCTGTTGTTAAAAAACGCTTTGTTCGCCCCTAAATTTGAACCCCCATCCCTAAACGCAGGGCTACAGAGCACATCTTCAAATTCGACCTGTCCCTGATCCGAAGAATCTTCACAGCAAGCTTCATCAAAATATCTCATTCCCTTCGAAAGACGGACGAACGGTCGGAGAGACAGACGGACAACTTTTACGAAGTCATAGGTATCCCTCCACTTACGTTTTGGCATCCCCAAAAATAGTGAAAGATAGCTGTGCAGCCCGTCGTTCCTTTTTATAACTGAAATGGTTTGGGGATTCCAGGCCGAACTAGTCACGCTTTACAATACTTATGTCAGGCCCATTTGAGAATACGGCTACCAAATGTGGCATCCGTGGTTAAGTACTGCAAAGAAAGTTAGACTAATACTTGGCCACAGTTACCCATCCTTTAACGAAAGCCTTCAAATCTTCGGCATCGAAAGACTGTCTGATAAAAGACATAATCTTCTCATACGTTTTTGGCCACCACATTTTGAATTTTGGACACTACAGGATCATCCTTCCAGACTTCGTTACATCCTCTCTTGACCCTAACACGCCAACCAAGAACCACCCGAATCCCAAGCTTCTTCCCCCCTTCAACGAAAACTTCAGAAATATATCTAAAAATCGTTTGTTCCGTATTCCACTAAACATTTTAACTGTACTTGATTTTCATGTTCGTTTCGAATTTATTGTTTGTTAGTTAGTGTTTTATTTGTATTGTACGTGAGTGTTTTTTCTCCTATTTCCACCTGTTCTAGCCTAGTCCTATTACGGTTCAGATGAAACTGATTGAAAAAAAATGGACGTATGTTCTACTATACAGTAGAATTTTCTTGTACTTACAATTGCATTTCTTCCCAGGTACAATGGGCAGCCGTTATGACGTGTCGATTTGTGATCAAGGCGCCTCCGCAACCGAAGTAAGTTTCGCCACTTCCGTCCGGGATGCTGTACACTAATGCTGCGACCCATGGCCATGCACCTGTAAGTCCTCACTACTTTAGAAAAACCTGTTTCGTAGATCAAGTTGATCTAGTTTCATAGATCATGCCATTTATCTGGGCACACACAATTTCTGCGTTTACATGCTACGCCTTGAGTCAAAACGGTGCAACCCCTGATGCCAGAGTTTCGGTATTGATTTCAGTATTGAGTTAAAAAAAAAATAAACATTGAAATTGAGAGCTTTCATTGAAAAATTCCAACTATTTGTGTCTGCGGCGGTGAGTCTTTTCGTCTCTTTTTACAACGCAACCAGTGAAAGAATGAATTGTATGCACAAGAAGCTCGAGGGCCATGGCAACATAAAACAAACATAATAATCACTCTTAATGCCCTGAATCTATAAAAATCCCGTCGCCAACCTCAGGTGAATTCCCTAGTTGTTCACACTAAAACATCATCCAATTTTGTATTATCTTACCATCCGTACTTTATTGAACCTCGCTGGCCACTCGGCTATATACATGTATATATTAAATATATTTTCACGGATAAGAATAAACTACAATTTTCGTTTTCTGAAGGAAAATACATCAAATGGTGTGACGTCACGTTTGTATGGAATTTTGATACAACTTAGTTCGATTCCTCGCACTCGCACACTAATACCAAACTCTCATCTGCCCTATCACACAGACGACATACAGGACAAAAGTAAGAACCGTTCTTCCCTTTTCTCTTACCAATTTATTTCCTCCTAGCCGCAAGCGGTAAGCAGACGAAAGAAGATTGCTTCACGCTTTCCAGACTCCAGACGAGAATCAACGACGAGGCGCCAAAAAACGAGAAAATCAGGATCCCTGTTCTTTGGGGTTTCTTCTTCTTGTTCCTTACGTCAGTATCCCTGTTTTGAGACAGGATCCTATTTTTTATTTCAGACAACGGATCACTGCTCCTACTCCAATGGTAAACTCCTACTCTGGACTTCGAACAAAATTTCAACAACGATCCTATTTTGGACTTGAAAATTTCAGTTCATCTTTTCAAGGTTTCAAGTTAGTCAGACATTTCAAGGTAGTCAGACATTCCTCTGTACTACATAAAATTAATTATTTCACAGCCCATACTGATTTGTTTTCAGAAAGCGAACGTCGATGCAGTGACTATATTGTTCGTATTATCTTTTATGCAAAATTGAAAAAAAATACGTGAAGCATGTAAAAAATTATTGATGTCCAAAAAATGCACTTTATACTAACTTATTTTATAAATCTGAAAACAAAACTTGGAAATCACATTTCATGCTCTTAGTGCCTAAAGGCATCCTCATTCCTCAGTGAGGTTAATTTAATTTAGTTTTTTTATCGACATTCAACTATTCACGTCAACTAACTTGTAATAAACCCATTTTTATTTTTATTTTCTTCTTATTAACAAGAGCTACGAGCTCATATGGCACTTGTTACGAGTAGGAATACAAGAAAGTAGATGAGAACGTCACCAAAAACACCCGCCATCCAAAAACGCGGTTCGGAAATAGAAATAGTATATTTTGTTTCAGTTACGGCATCGTCTCGGATTATCTGTAGCAAATGCGCATGACTGTTCAAACTTCCAAGTTTCAGCCCCAATAAATCCACTCGTTTGATCCCTAGACGCGCTACACGATTTCTGGTACTCCCTCCATCTCCCCCTACCGTGGCCGAATCTGGTTCGGACTATTAAATGGATCATCTAAAGCATCTTCTTTATGCCATCTATCAAGTTTCACTGACATCTGGGCATTTTGGAAAATTCCGGCATCCCCCCCCCCCCCCCTACGTTGTCGGATCCGGTTCGGCCCCAAAAATATGTCATCTAGAGTATATTTTCTTTCTACATTCCAAGTTTCATTTAAACTGATGCACTCGTCTGACCCCTACACGAATTGGCTTCCCCCTACACCATCTGGCTCTGTCAATTTCGTATCTAATCCTAATGCTGGTTCTCTCCATTAAGTTCCGTCCCAATCCCGTGCCTTTAAGCGTTTCTTGAGTCCCCCCCCCCCTCACAGGTATCGGACCCGACCCGGACTTGACGCTGGACATCTGAAGCGATAGCTCTTTCCAGCTGACAAGTTTCATCGTCATTTTACTTTTAATTTGAGGCCTGTCAGTCAAGAAATTGGATCAGAGGAAATATGGCCCCAGTTACCCATGAACGGAAGGGGGGGGGAG
Source organism: Branchinecta lynchi (assembly GCA_023053575.1). Lineage (NCBI taxonomy): Eukaryota > Metazoa > Arthropoda > Branchiopoda > Anostraca > Branchinectidae > Branchinecta > Branchinecta lynchi. The sequence goes on from JAKZAP010000016.1 coordinate 6,643,013, forward strand.
GGGGGAGCTATCAAAATACATATCTAGACCTATATTTGCTCAAGAATACCAGCCTAGAATTGGTTTCAGTCACGGGTCAAAAAACTGACTCATGGCAATATGGGCCCACTTGCCTATGAACGTGGAGGCTCGGAGGGTGGTTCAACTTCAAATTCCAACCCTAAGGTCTAAAAGCACAAGTCATTTCATTGCCTTCTATCACGTTATTTTTAAGTTAAAAATATTAAGAACTGGGCGATCTAGGCCCAATTACCTCTGAACCAAGTGGGAGTGAGGTTTGGGACCCCCAAAAAGCAACAAGAGACCGCAATCCCCACATGCCTACCTAGTTTCAACTTGAAACCTTTTGATTCCTATAACTCAATTCAATTCAATAATTTTATTCCAGTGACAAAGACCATAATTAAGCACTAATAATTAAATAACAACAAATAAAGGAAAAAGAACAATCACACGTTTAACCATTCTCGATGGGTTCATACAGTTTCAACCAAACTGGAAGTGACAGACGCAGCAACGGAGAACGAAGAGCTAATATCAACGGGTTTTCAGAAGCTAAAAGCAGTTCTCGCAGAGACACTCTGTTAGCGTAATGCAGTTGGCGAAAATTCAAAACACAAATATCAGCGCATAGCTCCGTGGCACTGCTGAAACGCGGTATTCCGTGAAGGAACCTTATCGTATCATTGTACGCAACGCGAAGCTCACGGATTCCGTTCTTAGTGTAACTATGCACAAGTGGGAGACCAAAAATGCTAGTACAATACGAACGGAAAAGAAATGTTTTAACATCAGGTGAGCAATGATTGAACTTTCGTAGTAGCATATTACCTCGGAGGTAAACCGAGCGGAGTGTGTGACGGACGTGCGCATCATCAAGTAGGTGTTCATTAAAAATAAACCCAAGGCACCGAAATTCTTTTACGAAAGTAAGCTCAGTTCCACACAGTTTTACTGGGGGGATGATAGGCGAAATTGATCCCCGGGGCCGGAAGCATACGCACTCGGTTTTTGACGTATTGAAAACAATATCAAGCTCAGCAGCAAAGCTTTCACAAATTTTTAGCAACAAATTAAGGGAGTTTGGACAAGTTGCTAGTAACACTAAGTCGTCAGCGTAGCTCAGATTATTGATACATCGAGAAGATATATGGCAACCAATACCACTGGCAGTCAGACGCCTATTAAGGTCATCACAATAAGCAGTGAATAAAAAAGCAGACAAAACTCCGCCTTGACGCACTCCATTTGACGCAGAGAATGGGGGGCTAGATTCAGATGCCCAACGTATCAAAAATCTTTGCTCGTTGAACCAATACGAAAGAATACGTAGATAAGGCACAGGAACACCCCTTTCCCTTAGAATATTAAGGAGCTTCTGGTGATTTACACGGTCAAACGCTTTCCTTACATCAACAAAAGAAGCATACACGTAACTAGAAAATAACCAATAATATTCTATAACTGATCGAAGAATGAAAATCGCAAACTCCACCGACAGTTTCTTTTTATAAGCAATCTGGTTATCACTAGTTTCAAGTAAATACCTATGCGTGCGAGAATCAAATGTTCCAGCACTTTAGACATTGTTGATGCTAAGGCAATTGGACGGAAGTTATCAGCTCGGGATGAATCACGAAGACGACTCTTCTGTATAGGAACTAGGGTAACAGCCATCAGTGAATTAGGAAGAATACCATGGTTAACCAACAGAGAAAAAATAATCGCAAGATAAGGTGACACAACGTTGGCACAAAGTCTCAAGTGGTTAGACGATATATTATCGAGTCCACCTGAACAATTTGGTTTTAATTTACGAATTGCAAGCAGCACCTCTGCGGCTGAGAAATCTTTCACTTCTGTTCTAGGGATATTGCAATCAGAACCTCGAGAACAAGCTGAGTTACCCACAGAATTAAAAATTTTCTCAAAATAATCCTTCCAAAACAGGCAAATCGAATCAGGGTAACTGTTTCCCTCGACAACAGGCGGAAGAGAATTTGCGTTACGGTTAGATGCAGTAACTTCCGTCCAAAAAGCACTAAAACTTTTATTGTAAAAATTTGCAGCCAATTGGTTGGCCCGAATAGCAGTCTCCTGTGAACGCACCCAATTTAGAGTATTCTTAAACCGAGATTTCCATATACGGCGGGTCCGGTCAAGAAAACCATCAGGTCTGGAACCTTCCCTGACCCACTGCACGAACCAATATCGGGCAGTATCGTATACAGGCTTCATAAATCGAGACCAACCCGGCAATATAAATTTCTTTCGCACACTTTTTGACTGCACTGAAGGAATAGCTGCCTGGGCAGCTAGAATCATTATCAGGCATATCGAACTATACAGGTCTAGAATTCCACCTCTATGCGACTCACAGATACACTGACGTCTGGACAACTAGTTAGCTCAGGATCAATATGGAGATCCTGTAGACCTTTTAACACGGCATCACTATAGTTGAGCAACTCAGCTCTACCTGCATCATTCCACAGAAGCTTGTTTGTGTGAGGCGTACTCGTGCTATGATCAGCTGCAGAGCTAGACGCGCAATTCACATTTAAAGCACAAGATAAAGGTACGTGATCTGATCCCAGCACATCATACAACAATCTAAACTCGGCGATATTAGAGATTAGCGAATCTGATACTAAATAGTGATCAAGCCATGATCTAGCAGCACATGAGTTACTTAGGAATGTAAAGCTGTCAGACGGTAAGAAAAGACTATCTGCAATATGCATACTATTTTCTTCACAAAAATCACGAAGCTCATCGTGAAATAGGGTTTTCTTGAGTATATTCGAGTTCAAATCACCGGCAATCAAAACCCCATGAATATCATCCTGGCTGTTGCAGAAACCAATGATGTTGGCTAGACACGCACGAAATTCTGGAAGATTATCAGCTTGACATACTGGCATATAGACATTGAACAATAACATGTTTCCTTTATCAGTCTTGATATGCAGCACTTGAAGTCGATCGTCATCGACAACCAAAGGGTGAACGTTAGCTGCAAGCGATCTATGCCACATCATGCAGAGTCCCCCGGAGGGACGGCCTTGGATGATTTGCGAATCACAGCGAAGAGGGGATTTCGATGAAGTAAGAAAGTTAGGGTGTAGATTTTCTAGAGTACTAAAATTAAGTGGCAATAGCATGGTCTCTTGGAGGAAGAGTAGTTCATGAGTTTCACACAATGACAAGATCTGCTGAGTCCGAAGTCGCGCAGAGCAGCAATTGTAACTAGCGATCTTTAGCGGCATTATTAGGTATCAGAGTGTACGCTGACTGAGCCACTGCGAGGAACTCGTCCCTCAGGATTCGGTTTCTCATAAAACTTGCGGAACAGAATGCCAGCAGGCCAGAACCGTGGGGTTAAAACTCTATCCAAATATAGGCTTGGCAATTCCAATTTGAAGGAGCAGTAGCTGTCTGATTTCGTTTGCAGGGGCTCACACTTCACTTGACATTTAATCGCTTTGCTGACAAAGTCACTGACTTTCACGAACTCTACTCTTGGGCAGTCTGGGCCCAGTCGCCCATGAACGGGGTGGCTGGGAGAGGCACAACTAGTATTTTCCTAACCCTAGGATCTACAAGTAAAAGGAATTTCATTGTCTTATTCGCAGCTCTGGTCAAGTTATGGACATTATTCACTGGGCAATCTGGGCCCGATTGCCCCTTAACTTGGTGAGTGTAGGGGTGGTACCCCGAAAGGCAAAACTATACCCAAATGCCAACGCGTATACCCAGAGGTGTTACTAGCCAAAATGATTGGGGAGGGGGGCAAGGTAATTATACCGACTGGCTAGTCATTTTTACCGACTTTTTTGGCAGATAAAACGACTATTATTGAGAAACAAGAGTGCAAGTGCTCAGACATGGAGGGTCGAAAGTAAAATGTTTATCACATTTTATATACAAACAGCTTTAGAACCAAGACATTTAACATCCCCAGTCACCAAACAAGTCTTGAAACAACCTAATTTATAATCATTCCACGTTAAACGTAAACAAACCGCAAGTATGAATCCAAAGAAATGCTTAAGATCTTACACGAATAGCTTGAGTTCCTATAATGGTCGGACAGCAAGCCCGAGCTTTTAAACCGCTTTTCCATTAGCAAGGTAATTACAAGTGTTCCAACAATGGCAATAACAACAGTTTCCAACTGTTCATTAAAGAAGTACACTGTTAAACCAAAACCTCATCCATAGATATAACTCCCCAAATATTCAAGAGTTGAACTTGAGACCTGTCACAGACGACCTTAAATCATGGGAAATCTGGGCCCAGCTGCCCATGAACGGGAGGGGGCATCAAAATGCGTATTTACACCCCTTTTTCCTCAAATATACTAGCTTAGAGTTTTTTTTTTCCAGTTACGGGTCAAACACTTGCTTCATGGGCAATTTGGGCCCACTTGCCAATGAACGAGGAGGGTGGGGGGTGGTTCAACTCCACATATATATCTCCAACCACTACGATCCAGAAGCACAAAGAAATGTCGTCGCCTTATCTCCGGTCATTGTAAAGTTAAAAACATAAGAAAATGGGCAATCTGGGCCCAATTCCCCCGAACCTAGTGGGGGTGGAGTTTGGGACCAGCAAAAAGTAAAAAGAGGCTCCAATGCTCACAAACCTACCAAGTTTCAACTTGATACCGTTCGATTCCTGTCACGTATAACGAACTTTACTCCTGGGCAATCTGGGACCAGTTTCCCATGAACGGCAACTTTAAAAGCAATTTCCCAGCCCTGGGATCTACATGTATAAAGAATTTCATCGTCCTATGTCTAGTTCTGTTCAAGTTGTGAACATTATCCACTGGGCAATTATTCAACCGGGTTGGGTGGAGGTGGGGGCCCAAAAAGGCACCACTAGACCCCAATACCTACTAGTGTACCAAGTTTGAACTTGATACTTGCACTGGTTCACAAGTTATGCTCCACCAAAATACGGTGAAAACCGGAAACCAAAAATGAAAGCTGTTGCAGCGCTAGCAATAGTGGACTGTTCCAAGGAACACTCCATTAAAACTATTGGGTTGACAAAAAAAAAGGGCTGATTTTAAGAAAAACTACTATTTTTAAGAAAAAATCGACTATTTACGAGAAACCGACTTCGCGCCGACTCGGCTATTTTTTACCGACTGCCCGACAAAATTCGGGGGGAGGGGCGTCCCCCACTCCCCCCTAATCGTAACCCTCTTGCGTATACCAGGTTTCAACTTGATACTTGTAATGGTTCACCAGTTGTGAACTCCAGAAAAAATGGTGGAAACTGAAAACCGGAAATCGAAAAGGCTACAGCGGACACAAGAGTTTACTGTTCATAAATGAGTACTCCACTAAAAATCACCAAATTTGGCGATGGATCATCAACGGTTGCAAGCCTGAAATTAACTCAACGAAAATTTGGAGAACTCACCGGGAGCGGACGCATTTCCTCCTATAATCCGAGTGGAAATAATCCGTGGGACACCACAGGAGGTTTGAAAACCGACAGGAGGCGCAAGTGGTGCTTCTCTCGTCGGTTCTACTTCTCCGAAGGGCGGTTCTTGAGGACGTGGAGGTTTCAGAGGTTTACCTTCGCTTGGTAGAGGAACAGACGGCGGCTGTAGTGGAGGAGAGGGTGGTGGAGGTCTACTGACTAGGGGTGCACTTATGATCACTTGAGGTAGTTCGAATGGGTTTATTAGGTTTCCTGAGGCGTCAAACATTTTGCTGGAAGTGGGGCAGCAAACCTGCAAGGATGCTTTGAAGTTAGCAAATTCCAAAGATAAAGTTTTGCACGTCGCAGATTTTGTATATCGCGGTATTGGGCTTTCCAGTATGGATGGACGCAGCTTTTGTCCTGGCGTTTTCTTGCGGTTTCGCGGTATTCGCCGTTCAGTGATCGTTTTTGGGATCCCAAAACGTAAGTCGAGGGACATTATACCTATGACATCACAAAAGTTGTCCGACTGCACTGTCAGAAGTTTCATACCAGATTGCGCATAACACTTTCAAGAATAACACCTTTTCACTTAGAAATAAAGTGTTATGACAAATTAAGTCTATACTATTTCGTGCCTAGATCTCCAACAACACCTTCAATAGGTAAAAATACTACACTGTCAGAAGTTGCATAACGACAACGGAAGGATGCGCGGTTTCAACAGATAACACTTTGGGATGTTATCTGTTATGTTTCTTTCGTTCCCGTTAGTATTTCTACCAATTGAAGGTGTTGTTAGAGATCTAGGTACGAAACAGTGTAAACGTAATTGGTCATAACACTTATTTCTAAGTGAAAAGGTGTTATGCTTGAAAGTGTTATACGCTATCTGTTATGAAACTTCCAACAGTGTGTCCGTCCGTCTGTCAGCACGATAGCTCTCGAAGGCAATGAGATATTTTGATGAAACTTGGCGTGAGGATTCTTTTGGTCGAGGGTAAGCTCAAGTTCATAGATGGGCTCTGTAGCCCTACATTTAGGGGTGGGGGAGGGGGGTCAAATTAGGGGACAAACAAGATATTTTCAAGCAGCTAATGTGATAGTCGATTGTTAGGTAAGAAGACATGCTGAACATCATTTTCTTGCCGGGCAAGTAGTGCGTCCGGAATCAGGCCAAAGCCGGAAAATTTGTTAAAAGCAAAAGTTTAATTTAAAGTAGATTAGATGATAGAGTTAGGGGTAAGAAGAGACGCTTGGTCTGTATATTACAATCATTTTTTACCCGGACATATAATTTGTCCGGAATCCGGTTGAAACCGGAAAAATTTGTATAAGTTAAAGTTTTATTTGAAGTTGGATTAGATCTTCATTATAGCGATAAGGGGATACACTGAATTCGTTTCTGAATTCTCTTTTTTTGCTGGACAAGTAGTTCGGAATTCGGCCGAAACCGGAAATTTGGCAGAAGTAAAGCAGGAAGTTTCGGTCAGTTTCGTCAAAATAGATATGGCTTATAGAGGTATATCTGAAATTCGTTTTCTCAGATGATTAGCCTGGCAAAGACTGTATCTGGCGAAGACAAGACCCAATTGTCTGGATCAAATAAAAGAATTTTGGGATCCCATCGAAACTTTGGTCTTGTTGCTTTCGTGGTACACTGTCAGAAGTACTGTAACAGATAACACAAGGGTGCGCAGTTTCAACAGATAACACTTGGGATGTTGTCTATGGTGACTTTGCAAAAGCTATGCATTAAACGTTGTGTATTAACAGCATTGCCAGGACCGGAAAACCGCCAAAAAGTTCCGGCTGACTTTTCCGATAGGCCTACGCGATGACAGACAAAGAAGTCAGCCGATGTTTTCTTCAGCGGTGTTTCGGCTCTGCCTCGGCTATGAATACCGTTTTAGTCCGTAACGTTGGAAAAACATAACAGCTGACATCGTAAGTAAGCTGTAACCACGTATCCTTGTGTTATCTGTTGTTGTTGTTATCTGAAACTTCTGACAAGGTAATGACCGGTTACCGGTCCAGGTAGATTAGGCTTTCTGTTGATACTCTATGTCCAAAACATGCCAGTGGTCCTCAGGAAGAACGAGTAAACATCTCACTAACGACTCGACCTCAACAACTCAAATATCCTGCGTCAACCAATCAGGGCGTCCCGAGCCTTTCTTCAATTGGGGGGGGGGGGGGCCTGGTAAAATTGACCGAATTAAACCGAAAAAAAAAATCTAAAAACACAACGAGTTGCTTTCACGAAGTTACACGAAAAAGTTGCAGAGTATATACAAACAAGTCTAAAGAGAAGAATTGGCGCGTTTTCACGCTTATCCCCTTTTGATTTTTTTTTTTTTTTCATGGACACACCGTCACTAGACTATTACCTTTTGAGGACCTTTCCAGTTTTACCAATAGGGCTTGAAATAATCGCAAAAAAACGGCGTTGCTGCATATCGACAACGTCGCTAACGTCTGTACCCAGGATTAATTAAGGCGCCGCAGTCGAAATTATTGAATACGCATTTTTTTTTCTGGTAACATTTAACTACTACCCGTGAAAATTCTAGCTTTTAACATGGTTCAAGCCCCCCAAAATTCGAAGCCTCAAACGCCAACTAAATGACGCACCCTTCGTCTAACTAGAGATGACTGCGAAATGCGCCGCGAGCTCAATTTTCTGTAAACATTGATGATAAAAGTGCCTTTTTGCGATCCCAAGATTACCTATTAAACCCAGAGCTATCTGGCGAAACGGAAAGGGCTATCTATTGCAGGGTAAAGTAGATACAAACTACATTTGTTCGGAAGTTACAGCAAACAAAATAGACAAGTTTTCACGTCAAGAGACGTGCTTATTCCAGAAGTACTGCAATCCTGAGAAGTAAAACAAGAGCTGGAAGCTCATATGGCACTTGCAAGGCTTGGTAAAAGGATGAAAGTAGGAATTTGCCAATTCGTGGGTTTGTTGTGATCGTTAGTAAACAAAACCCCTGAGATAAGAATAACGATGGACCGCTGGAAATCATGAGAATGTATCGTTTGGTAAATAATCGTTTGGCACTTGGCTGTGATGATGCGTACTTTAAGGGTGCTAGAAATTCATCTGTCAAAGGATCATGAAGATGGTCAAAAGGTAATTTTCAAAAGTATTTTTTTTTTTACTTTTCGGTTAAGATGCGCACTTTAAGGGTGCTAGAAAGTTATGGCAAAGTTGAGGCAAAAATTGTCATGGGCTCATAAAAATGTAGATGTGGCTCAAAAGTATTTTTTGTACGTTGCGGTGAAGATGAGTACTTTAAGGGATGGTCGGATCTGGGAAGTGACAATTTCTAAGCTAATCTTGTCAAGTCTAATGTTTCAAGTTTCATCGTTTCATCGTCGTCATGTTTCAAGTTTCATCGTCCTAGCACATCTGGAAGTACCTTAAATCGCGATCACCGGAATTCCGGACATCCCCCCCCCCCCTCCCCAGCCCCCCAGAGTACCCGAATCCGGTACGGTTCTGTCACTGATATATCTAGGGCTTACGTTTGTTCTTCCCGCCAAGTGCCATCCCAATCGCGACACTCTAAGCCTGTCATAAATTTCCGACGCCCCGCAGACTCCCCCCACATTGATCGGATCATATCCGTACTCGAAATGGGACATCTGAGACCCGAGTTCTTTCCGAGCATCAAGTTTCGTTAAGATCCGATCACCCGTTCAAAAGTTCCGGATTCCCCCTCCCTCCACTTCCCCACGGTGGTCGAATCGGCGAAGTGACTATTTCCCAGTTAGTTTGGTAGCAATATGCCTGCCAATTTTCATCGTCCTAGCACTTCTGGAAGTACCCTAACTCGAGATAAGTGGCCTGACAGGCTGACCGACCGAAAAGTGATCGGTATATGGCACTTGAGCGAAGCTGCAAGTGCCATACAAAAATTAATAGCAACCAGTTGAAGCTACCATAAATGGTAGTAAACCACGAGAGCTAAATGAATGCCACTTAAATTGCCGAACTCAATAACTGGGCTGAAGCAAATAATGAAAAACTGAATAACCGCAAAACTAACTAAAAAAATAAGGAACAGATCGAGAGCGGCAAAACAACCGAATTTCGAAATAGAATAAAACTCTTGTTAGAATCACCTAAAACAACCGAATTTGGCAAGTCTAGTAATAGAAACGGGCTAAAGAAAAATCCGGTGAATTACCGAATTGGGAACGAATTCAGAACCAAATGAATCTCACCGAATTTATTTATGAAATGGACTGACCGAATTACCGGATTCAGTAATAAATGAGACCAAAGAAACAGTTTAAATCAACGAATTTAGGCAGGGGCGGACCGAATGCGGCGAAATCGATGCAGACTGAACAAAAGTTGAATGAATTATCGAATTCGGTCACGAATGAGAACCAAATGAATCTGATTAATGACCAATTATGAAATCGAGAAAAAAAACTTGAGAAAAGTCCGGTGGATTACCAAATTCGCTAACGAATAAGACCAAATAAACATGTAAAATCACCAAATTTACGAAGGGAATTAGGTGAAATCTATGCGGACTGAACAAAAGTTGGATGAATTAGCAAATTCGATAAAGAATGGGGACCAATCAACTTTGACCGAATTTTTCGCCTTCGACGAAAATTTGACCGAATGCCGAAAATGCGCCCCCCCCCTCTCGAGACAGCCCTGCAGCCAATCACGGCGATCATTGGAACAGATGTCATACCCGGCTCTTTCGCTAGGGACCCGGCGATTTTGCATCGGCAACCAGAGTTAGTCATCAAGAGTATTAGCAATGGGTGAGAATCTTTGGAAAACTGGATTCTTTGCAAAACAAAGCTCTGAAAATTGAAATGCGTCAAGGAAAAAGAAGAATAATGACACCAGGACAGGGATCCTGTCTTCAGGAAGAAAATTTAAAAAAAAGAACACTTCCGCGTTTTTGCGATTTACCTGCGGAGAATTTGTCGAATAACCGCATAATGATAGCTGGACGATCTTTAGATTTGATGCCAACAGTGGCCTTCTGGTCAACCGTTGAATCTTCGGACATATCAGGATGTCCGTGCAGAATCCAGCTTCTTTTCCGAGGAAGCGGCAAGGCCTGGAGTCTCTTTGCAAGCCGTTGTCGACAAACACGATAGAATCTACAAGGGAGAATGAATAAAGAGTGGGAATCCCTGGAGCGTGTTCGACCCTTCTTACAATAGTAATAGCTATTAGCTGCTATTTTCGTTCCAATCTCGTATAAAGTTACTACGCTGACCGTTCCAACCTTCTCAAAATAGTAATTAAGAGACTGTCAGAAGTTTTAACAGTTAGCGTATAACACTTTCAAGAATAACACCTTTTCACTTAGAAATAAAGTGTTATGACCAATTAAGTTTACACTATTCCGTGCCTAGATCTCCAACAACACCTTCAATTGGTAAAAATACTAACGGGAATGAAAGGAACATAACAGATAACATCCCAAAGTGTTATCTGTTGAAACCGCGCATCCTTCTGTTGTCGTTATGTAACTTTTGACAGTGTAGTATTTTTACCTATTGAAGGTGTTGTAGGAGATCCAGGCACGAAATAGTATAAACTTAATTGGTCATAAAACTTTATTTCTAAGTGAAAAGGTATTATTCTTAAAAATGTTATGCGCAATCTATTATGAAACTTCTGACAGTGTAGTAACTATTTGCTTATCATGCGCGGGGGCGTAGTAAGCGTGAAAACTACGTCTCTCTCTAACTAATAGGTCGGATTCGTCGTGCTTGAAAATATAAAAATCGTTCCAGCCTTGAAGACAAAAAGCCAGAAATTTCTGACGTCATACGTAGTAACTACGGTAGGTAGGGTGGAACACGCTCTTGGCAAAACTCTTGAGAGTTTAAGAGGGCTGTCCAGATGAATTCAGCTGGAGAGTACATTTCAGCTGCCAAGGCCCATGATGTCTTGGTCATAGTTTACTCTAAATGACGAAGTCCGAAACACGCCAATAAACCTAGAGAACAGGGTGGGGAATGTGGTTCACCAGTCTCGTGACCGGTTTGAAAATCGAACACACCAGTCTCACTGTTTCGAACCACAAGTCTCATAATAACTGCGCCGGAACCAGCAGTCTCGGAAACGATACCAACAGTCTCAAATCGAGACCAACAGTCTCATCTAATTTCCATTTTCGGGGGGTAAAAAAGTGTTTTCTTTGTTTTTCTCTGGCATTCCCTTGAATTAGATGTGTGTGTCAGCATGACAGGTAGAGCGAAGCTTGGACTTTCCATACATGTATTTATCTCTGCAGATTCTTCTATTTCTTTTTCTCCTATGTCAACCAATCGAGAAGTTTCTGGCTCTTCCAAAGGCGATTTCATCGACACGGAGAGTTAGTCATCAAGATTATTCACAAGAGACTTCCTCGGCTATATACTTCCCCTCTTATAAGTTTTCTGCATTACCGCTAGATGACTCAGACAGACGGGTAAATCGAAAGATTAAAATGGACATCCACGCTGAAAGTACTTCATTCAGTCTGAACAAAACGGCTCCACGGGCCTTCCGTTTCAGTGCATTCTCTAGTTATGGTGCCAACAAACGGATCGACGGAAAGTTTTTCAGTTTGTATGTATCAATTACTCTCGTCTCGACTTTCGTTTGGGATCTTTAAAACGTGTTTATTGATGCGGCGAGGGGTACTACTGTATCTTCATGCGGTTTATACTGAATGCCGTAGTTCGCGGACAGTCGACTGGGAGTAGAAATACAGTGAAACGGTCTGGGCATCGGTCGGGGGAACAAGGCAAATGGGCGATTTGGTTCGGCGAATCGGTGTTGGCAGTCATCCAACTTTTCTGCCGTTTGCCTTCCAGCCCTTTCTCTCCCAAATTGGCTCCCTGTAGTTTTTTTTTTTTTCGTGATCCCACAAAAGTGTTTATAGCTCGAAAAGGGTTTTAGTGGAGTGTTCCTTGGAACAATCCAGTACGGCGAGCGCTGTAGCAGCTTTCAGCTTTCAGTTTTCACCATATTTTGTGGAGCTCATAACTCGTGAACGAGTGCAAGTATCAAGTTCAAACTTGGTACAATTGTGGGTATTAGGGCCTAGTTGTGCCTTTTGAGGGTCCCACCCCCAACATCCAACCAGTTCAGGGGCAAATGGGCCCAGATTGCCCAATGGATAATTGCCATTGCCAGGAATCAACAGGTATCAAGTTGAAACTTGGTAGGATTGTGAGTATTGGGGTCTTTTTTTACTTTTTGCGGGTCCCAAACCCCACCCCCACTTGGTTCAGGGGCAATTGGGCCCAGATTGCCCATTTTTCAATGTTTTTAATTTGACAATAAGCGGAGATAAGGCGATGAAATTTCTTTGTACTTTAGGATCATAGGGACCTGGGAGAGTTAAATCACCCCACCCTCCCCGTTCATGGGCAAGTCGGCCCAAAATTGCCCATGAAAAAGTTTTTGATCCGTGACTGGAATCAAACTCTAAGCTCGTATACTTGAGGGACAAAGGTGTAAATAAGCATCTTGATGGGTCCCGACCGCCCCCCCCCCCCCCCCTCCCGTTCATGGTTTAGCTGGGCCCAGATTTCCCATGAGTTAAGTTCGTCTATGACTCTTGTATATTTGGGGAGGTATATGTACGGATGAGGATTTGGTGTAACATCAACAAATATGACGACGCGACGTACTTTAATCTTTAATGAACAGATGGAAACTGGACGGTTTTGTCATATGATCGATGATATGCCGTACTTAATGTATTGTGACAAAGTGGGCATTACTCTGCTACGAATTGTTTTATTGCATTTGTTATTACCTTGCTAATGAACAAGAGGTTTAAAGGGTGAGATTGGCAGGCAGACCATTCAGTGTTCGAACAAATGCTATTCGTGCAAGATCTTCAACATTTCTTTTGATTTATACTGGCGGTTTGTTTACATTTAAAGCTTTTAAAGGGGGTGGTTACAAGCTTATTTCAGTACTTGTTTGGAAATGTCTTGGTTCTAAAGCTGTTTGTATATAAATGTGATAAACATTTTACTTTTACACTCCACGTCTGAGCGCTTGCGCACTTGTTCCGTTTTGGTGGGAAATATTTGGTGGCAAATTGAAACAAGGAGACCACGATATTACATAATTATTTTAGGTACACCAAGCCAGCGATATTACAGAATTGGCACGTAAACTGTGAATCAAAAACGAGTTTGTGCTTTCCTGAGAAAATTAACTTTTAGTAAATATAGTATCAGAATGTCATATAAAATTTTTCCGACAGGCAAAGCGAAACTAGGCGATTCAAATTCTCCAGTCAACTTGCACCATGAAGGTAAATATTGTTTCTGAAATTAAAAAATAACAGATTTACGATCGCTGTTTGGAATTCAGTTTTTCTTTCAGAATTCGGCAGAGCAGTTTAATATTATATTAAAATTGAGATTATACCAGTTCAACATACGATTATCGCCATTATAATACTCGGTCTACTCCTTCAGTTGCCCACTCACCCCTAATTCTAGCTTACTACGAACTGAGCTCCTCAAATAATTTGATCGTGGGCGTTCTGAACCGTGGGTATTTTGATTCTTAGGCATTGTGAGCCGTGGATTCCTTCTGACCCACCTCTGTGAGTCACACTGGACTAAAAATCCCTTCCTAAGAAAGGAAATAGGCTGTCGCCAGCTCAAATCTCAGCTGACTTAGGCTATCCGTTTTGCGCAATCAAACAAGGGTTTAATCGTTCTATCGCGTGTGGTCTGGACAATCGAACAACCTGTCCACTTTTGAAGCAAGGAAAGGGTTCACCTTGAACATTGAATCCTCTCTCTACCTACTCACTGCTTTTCTCCGTCACATTCGTGCATCTTGACGTTGTCTTCGTTTGACCTCTAGTCCATAGCTAAATAATATACCTGACTCTGACAAAAGGAAATAACCACTTTATCAGTTCACTACCATGCCGGACGGGTTCTCCGCATCAACTGACACACTGCCCGCCAAAAGGTTGCCAGGTCTATCTCAAATGAACCCTCATTACGCCAGTTCTCCTATTAGTCGGCATAACCTGGATCAAACTTCACCTAATGTTCGTTTAATCCTACGATTATGAGTCGTGGGCGTTTATGTTGGTCATTTTCAGTCGCGGGCATTGTGATCGTGGGCATTAGAAAACCCTGATCGTGTATATGTAGCATACAAATCACCTCAGAGTTGTTTGTCAGATTTTAGCCACAGTACGAGACAGAATGAACTTGTTGGTCATAGGAAGAGGTTGTGGCCACGAAAATGATCGCAGAAACACCGAGAATTCCCGAACGAACAATTTCTGAAACAAAGAAAATTTCCGAACCACAGAAGACGACACTTGCGAGACTTACCTGACTGTCTTCCTGGGCGACTTTGGGGTTTCGCCTCCAGAAACCAATCTGGAGAACCACAGACGAATACGACAAGTGTCAATAAATCATTGCTGTGCATGTTGTTTACACTCTTATCATAAACAACAGCTCGTATCACTACCAAATTTAACTGAGGCTTTGGCACGCTTTTCTTTGTCAATTGTTAATTCAGTAAACCTGTTATTGGCCTGGAAAAGTTGATAGGGTTTTTCCGGAATCTGCTCTGTAATCTGGCAGTTCTAATTGGTTGTCACATGTCAATTGGTTTGAAATACTGCCTCCTGAGCGAAAGTTTGTCGCGAATCTCCTCGAAGAAAGGAAATCCACTAACCGCAATCGTATTTCCTGATGCAAGTTGATGCAGCAGTCAAAACGGCCAAGCTTATGACGTAAGAACCAGTGCCAGTTAAACCCTAGTTGCGTTCGTTGCACTCCGGGCTGTCTCTGGTGTAAAATTCTTGACAATGCGATAGCCGGCCATCTGGCGATTTTTTCCATAATAGTCACAAGACTCTTGATGACTGACTCAAGGTGTCGACGAAGAACGGCTGTGTGTCTAGCTAGCGGAAGAGCCGGAAGCGTCACCACAGCTGTCCCCAACGAACGCCGTTTATTGGTTGACACAGGATTTGAATCATCGGTTCGGGCAATGTTTCTCGTTCTTCCCCAGGTTCACTGGCGTGTTCTGGACTTCAACTACAGTATTCACGGCTTACTGAAGTTTTAACGAACGCCGTTTATTGGTTGACACAGGATTTGAATCATTGTTTGGGCAATGTTTGTTGTTCTTCCCCAGGTTCACTGGCGTATTCTGGACTTCAACTATAGTATTCACGGCTTACTGAAGTTTTAACGAACGCCGTTTATTGGTAGAAACAGGATTTGAATCATCGTTCGGGCAATGTTTCTCGTTCTTCCCCCGGTTCACTGGCGTATTATGGTCTTCAACTATAGTATTCACGGCTTACTGAAGTTTTAACGAACGCCGTTTATTGGTTGACACAGGATCTGAATCATCGTTCGGGCAATGTTTCTCATTCTTCCCCAGGTTCACTGGCGTGTTTTGAGTTCATCTAGAGTAGAAGTAGAAGTTTTATTTCAAGCAAGCGCCCTTGTTTTTGTCCGATCTCGAAACACGCCATTCCTTGATATTTCTAAACACGCCCATTCATCGATACTTTCAAGATCTTGGCTAAATATTCCTTTGGCCCAAGCTGACTGCAAATCATATATTGATAGTGCAAAACGGATACGTCAGCTGAATTTTATTATATTTAATAAAACTCAGCTGACGTATCCGTTTTGCACTATCAGATAAGATCTTGGCATATTTTATATCCTTAAACACTCGTAAACTTCAAATAACTGACTTTATTTATAAATACGGAATTAGGGGCCACGACAGATCTTTGGGGAACTCAAAATGATTCTTAACTCAGATCTCTAAAACACTTCAAACAACTGACTATTTATAAATGCGGCAATTAGGGGCCAACGACATCACTTCGGGGTACTCAAAATGATTCTTACCTCAGATCTCTAAAAGAATGAAAGATGCAAAATAAATATTAAAAAACTTGACCTCATCGATGAAGTAAGGGACAAATAAAATAAGAACATACAGATAAGGCATGACAAAGATTGCAACTAAAATATTGTTGGGTTCTTTGTTGTTGCTATTTTACTGTTACTTTAAAAAATACGTCTGATGGCGCTAAACTGATAGGTCAGCTGAGATTTATTCTAGCGATGTTTCGGCCCTTCTTGGCATGGGTCCTCTTCAGGTTCAAGCTGGAAAAAAGCTTCAAGCTTTACGATTCCCTTTCCAAAAATGGACGAAATATCACTAAACCAAATCTCAGTTGATTTATCCGTTCATCGTCATAATATATGATTTGCGGTCACATTCGGCTGAAGGAATAATTATACTTTAACATCAAACCCTAACCCACCAAAATACTTTACCAATTTCCAAACACACGTGACTATTTCTGGATATTACCAAGGCTTAGCATACTTCGAATTTGAAAAACTCCTCTGATTTTGAACTAAAATATGACTGTATTTATAAATCCGGCAAGTTGTGTGCTAAAGACAGTGATGTTCGGGAATTATCCGTACTACACTGTACAAAAAAATCTTGCAGTATTTGCTACTGGAACTAATCTTGTCTCTACTGAGATAAACTTTTCTTTAATTCGGATTAATCTTATCTCAGTAGAGATGAGAGTAATCCCAGTAACAAATACTGCAGTTAGCTTTCATCCTTACTTCGGAAAAACTTTTTACAGTGTAGTACTCGACAACTCCAAAATATTCATTATTACTACATTATTGAAAGCTCAGTATATTTTTTCCTTTTATTTGTCTATACTGCACTATTTTCCTCTTCTTAAGTGTGTTAATAAAATCATCATTATATCAATACACTGTCGGAAGTTTCATAACAGATGCAACAACGATGCTCTGTTTCAACAGTCAACACTAGAAATGCAGTCTGTTTGCGATTTTGAAAAAGCGATCCAAGTGATAACAAGAATTGCCAGGAAGAGCCGAAAAAGAATCTGCTGACTTTTTTGTTTTTCTGATCTTCCTGGCAATGCTTGTTATGCATAGCATTAAATGCATGATATTTTCAAAATCACAACAGACTACATCCCAAGTGTTATCTGTTGAAAGTGCGCATGCTTGTGTTATCTGTTACGAAACTTCTGACAGTGTAGTGATTTGGTCCGCTTTGTGTCACTGAAACCGTAAATGAAGCGAGCTCTTGCTTATTGGTTATCCTGCCAGTGGGACTGGAAACATGCTAACCACCTTTTTTGCCAACTTCTGTCTAGAGGCCACGGATATGGACAGAATCGCAATGTAAAAACGAGAATGCGTTTCTAAGGTATATTTGGTAGTTTTCTGTGTCATTCAAAATCTGCTTGTCTAGTTTCTATTATAGATAAAATACAACAATAAACACAATTTTTTTTAGATTACCAAAAACTGTGTTCAAGTCTTTTAACGGATCGGAATTCTGAATTTTCGATTCTAAACTGACATGGTCTGTAATTATGTTTGTTATCGGATTGCATTTAAAATTTTTAACGTATATGGGATTATTTATGACTATGTCGACCATGTATGACGACTATTTTTGTTAAAAGATATCATGGAATTAAACGAATTAATTAGATTAAAAAACTGTCTATGGGCCCATGATCCGGGCCTGAACCTGACAGTGGCAGCTTCCCAAGGAACTTCAGCGATAGCTTCTGAAAAGTAACTAAGACTATTTACCGCAGGGTTGCAGAATTGCTGCTTAAAAAAGCAAACATAGTATTAATAACCGAAACGAGCCGGTTTTAGAGCATCACTCTAGTTTCCAGGGTCCCTTGTTCCTCTCATAGCAACTATCTACTAACCAAGCAATACGTTTCATTATAGCTCTTGGGATGAAGTTTTTACTGTATCCTGTATTTTCTCTTTTTCCTTCTTCTTCTCTAATCCACTCTACATCACCAGCATTTTGCATAACGATGGGTAATAATCACATCCATTCATTCATTCACTACTCGCTGACTATTGCACTACTTCTGCTTGAATTTCCGAAATCTAAATTAAATTCTTGTGCGTTTAGCACGAAAGCATCACCAGCGGCCTATTTAATTTCATAAAATCCAACGCACTTCACTAAAGCTGGAATGCTAATTAAATTACCGACTGAAGTGACTATACTTTGTCACAATTTTCACAACATTTATCCTATACGAAGATGCGCAAATTCATCAGACAGACATTGTTATCACACAGAGCGTGTTCCACCCTTCTGACAATAGTAACTCTTAATTGGCCATATTCCTGTTCAGCGCTTCCAAGCGGACTAGTTTATGTTAATCCCCCCATGCCTCACCGTCATTATTTGGATCAGACATGGTAAAACAGATCCACAGGTTAGTGAGTGGAAAACCCGGCATCTGTGTCCCAGGTAATGGAGGTTTTGCATATGTTTCAGCAGCAGAAAGTTAAAGTGACCTACTACCCTATGGATTAGACTTTTTACTATGTCTTAACCAACACTTGTGTAGACATAGTAAAAAGTCAAATCCATAGGGTAGTGGGTCGCTTTCCCATTCTGCTGCTAAAACATATGTAAAACCTCCATTACCTGGGACACAGATGCCAGGTTTTCCACTCACTAACCTGTGGGTCTATTTTACCATGTCTGATCCAAGTGATGACCGTGAGGCATGGGGGGATTAACAGAAACTAGTCCGCTTGGAAGCGCTGAACAGGAATATGGCCAATTACCATTTCTGTTCCAACCTCACAAAAAGTTACCACGCTGACCGTTCCAACCATATCGAAATAGTAATTGATAGTAACTACTTGCCTACCATGCTCGGGAGGATAGTAAGCGCAGTTACCACGGATTTCTGTAACGTGATTGGCTGGATTACCCCGTGGAGTGATATCTTAGCGAAAATACACAAATGTGTTCCAGCCTTGACGCCAAAAAGCCCAAATTCCTGACGTCATGCGTAGTGACAACGTAAAGTATGGTGGAACACGCTCACAATATATTTTGCTGCTGCACAAAAACTGTCTTATGAGCAATGTCTCACGTAAAAAAAAAAGTTAACTTTTATCGGAACAATAACAAGCAGATGGTGAGCGTGTTCCACCCTCCTAACAATAGTAATTATTAGTTATTGTTCCAACCTCGTGAATAGTTACTATGCTAACCGTCCCAACCTCCCCGAAATAGTAACTAATAGTAACTATTTGCTCATCGCGCTCGGGAGCGTAGTAAGCGTGGTAACTACGAAAACCCCTGTGACGTGATTGGTCAGATTAGCCCGTGGCAGGATATTTTGCTGAAAACAGAAAAATGCGTTCCAGCCCTGAGGCCAAGAAGCCAGAATTCGTGACGTCGTGCTGACGTCATGCGGTGGAACACGCTTGGTGTGTTATCTCAGTGGTTCCCAACCGGTGGTATGCGTACCCAAAGGGGTACGCGAGGCCCTTTGAAGGGGTACGCGAAGGTATCAAAATCGGTTTAGTCTGTAGCTTCAAAACCTCGCCGATCTTGCCGAAAGCCTAATATTGCCAGCAGAGGCGCCACTAGCCAAAATGTTTTTGGGGGGCAAGGTATTTTTACTGACTTGCTGGTAACTTTTACCGACTGTTTCAAAAAAACAACTGTTTTTACGAAAAATCACGGCGCTTCTCGTCGACTCGTTTCTTTTTAATCGTCTGACTGGCCGACCACTTTGGGGGGGGGGGCGCCAACTCGTGCGTGGCGCCTCTGACTACAAGCCCTTGCGAAAAGTCAATGAAACAATGTTGATTCCAAAACAGCTAGCCTACTGCCGTAGAATCGTTTGCTGTGTCAAACAATATTATTTCAAGAATAACCGAAGACATTGCAAGTGATATTGTCATTCAGGCTGCGAATTGAGCTAACAAAAATGTTCGCGATGGAGCTTGTGAAAGCACGGAGAATATTAAAACCAAACACAGAAACAGGCTGACTGTAAAAAATATTGCCATTAATGACGTCGAGCCGAGATCCCACCCAATTTTTGCTACAAAGCAGTTTCAAATGTCTCTTGAATTTTCTATACGTTTCTACACATGCCTTATCATTTATGATAATAAATACCGTATATTTCCCGTTCTGGAAAAGGGGGTACGAAACCTTTTCAAACCTTGATTAGGGGTACGCGGTACGGAAAAGGTTGGGAACCACAGTTATCTGTATTCAAACAATGTTTACGACGGATACGTCAGCTACGATTCTTCATCAGCGATATTTCGGCCCTTCTTGGCAAGGGTCCTCGGCAGGCTGCCAATCCTCTGGTTCAACAGGTTTGTTTCTTTCCCCAAATTTGAACCAAAGGATTGACAGCCTGACGAGGACCCTTGCCAAGAAGGGCCGAAATATCGCTGATGAAGAATCGCAGCTGACGTATCCGTTGTAAACATTGTTTGAATAAATGTTTCAAAGTCAGCTTGGGCTCAAAGAATACTTACCTACACAGTTATCTGATACCTTCTGAAACTGGCTTTCATTGTGTAAATGTGATGAAACTTGTGACAGTGTAAATGGACAGTTATTTGTGCGAAGACACTTTTTACAAAAATCAAACAAAGAGTGAATTTCCCACAGATTCGCAGGAAAGCACTACAGGAATGGGGAAATGTGACAAAACTTGTTTAAACTTAGGACAAGATTTTGTCAACAAGTTAACATGTAATTTTAAAACGACAAAACCTGACGTATTTTTGTCACGGGCCTAAAAACTTCGACCTTTATGTTCCACAGAGAGGATGGCAAAATAATTTAATGGCAATGCTACTTAAACCCCTTTCAGGAGCATGTATACGCCTTTCCCATGCTAACAGAAAGCGTCTATTCAAAGTATGTGGGCCTCACTGAGGACAATATACCGTCAGCAAAATTCAAAGATGTGCACTTCGTAATGCCTTATAAGAGTTGTAATCGTTAAAAACGAACGGGTCACTTTTTTAAGCCAGCACTCTGTTTTCTAGGTAGGTTCAAAAAAGAAAAAAAAGGCAATTCTGTTTGGGATATTTTCGGTCCTGCTTTTCTTTTTTTCTTAAATCAACTGACTAGATTATATTGTTAAGATACTACAGTTTAAAGGAATATTTTTTAACGCTCAATTTACGCGTCTCAAGGTTCTCTTTACGCGTCTCAAGGTTCTAAAACACAACGAACTTCGATTTTGGACTAACATGAGTATTCTAATGTTTTCTTTTTCTAAGGGAAGATATTTTTAGACGCCTTCTAGGAACCACACAGCCATGTACTTTCAACTTATTAAAGTCTACACTATCACAGACCAAGTTCGGCATATGAAGCTCACTCCACACATACCGCATCTCTGCGGGTTCAACCCCGTGTACAGTTACTTGTTGACTGTACAAGCAAGCTTCTGATTCAACTTTGTTGTGATCGAACAAGCCGAGATGAACCGGACTTAATCCGGCTTTCTGTGCTGCTAATCCAGTCACAAACACATCTTCTAAGTGCACGATAGGAATATCTAGTCCTGCTTCATATAACTTCGCAATCACATCACCAGATAAGACATAGGCAGTGCCAGATACATAAGGGGGGTAGGAATTATGTGGATATATGAAATTCGGACAGAACCATTTTGAACTAGGAATTCGTATCGGTGCTACATTGCAAAACAAACTTCCGCCAACTAGTTTTTCTCGGCCGTGAGTTCTGAGCAACTTCAAAAGATTATCCAGGTGCAAGTACACATCGTCATCAATCTTCAATATGTGCTTTGCGCTACTGCAGTGGTTGTTAACCCATTTCAGCATCATTAGCGACTTTACAGTCAAGTTGTAGTAAGTGTCAACAAAGTCTTCCTGAATCAGATCTCCAAATGCATTGCTCTCTGCTATGACACGGTCCTGGTAGGATTGGTTCACTGGCTTACCGACTAGAAAGGCAAGTCTGACGTCATGACCTTCGTAGTTATTCTGTTTAAGCACTGAGCCCCACGTGTCTCTGATGGCAAGTCGGGAGTTAATTCGGTCAATTCCTGATGTCACAATGACTAGAAGATATGGTGCACTACTGTTATCACATAGTTCGTTGTTCGGTATTAAGGCAGTGTTGTTTTCGGGGTGGATGTACAGGCGAGCATTCCGGCTCATATTGGCATTCCAGACAAACGGGGCATCTCCTATGAAGAAACGAGAAGTTTACTAGGGAAATCAATCACTCATAAATACTAAATGGGCACGCCAATAAAAATCACACTCACGCATTACCCTTCATAATGAAAACTTCTATCACACCACGGACCACCCTACTAGAGGTGCGTTTTTTTATGTAGTTTTTTAGTTTGAGGTACTTTTGTTTAAGTCATGAAAGTACAGTATGTGTAATGGACAAATAAAACGGTACATATACTGTACTTTAATAACTGAAACAAAAGTACGCCGAAGTACACCGAAACTACAGAAAGAAAACGCATCTTAGGCCTATGGTACGTATTCGATTTTGCTTGTCGAGACAGAATTCCTTCAGAACTCTTCTCTTATATTTTTTATTCATTTATTTCCCTCAAAACTGAGGAGTACAAAATAATGCATAAAACAGAACCATGCCTAAACCATCTAGTCCTTTCAATGGCCCATAAATATTATGTTCGGAGGATGTGTTAAATTTAGGTTAGGTTATGTTCCAGCAAGTCGTCATGCAGTCCAAATCGGACAGTCCGGTAGAGAGTCGCTTGGCTGGCGATAGTGATGCCTCGCTTATAAAATCTTTTGTCCCCCACATTTCCAAAGTGGGTAACTTAACACGGTTATAGGTTGCCATTTTTTTTTGTTTCGAATTTCGTAATTTGTCCAACTTTTGTTCAGTCCGCATCGAGTTCATCGCATTCGGCCATCCCTTAGTAAATTCGGTGATTTAATGTGTTTATTAGTTTCATTCGTTACCGAACCCGATGATTCACCGGGCTACTAGTCCGTATCTGTCCCGTCGCATTCCGTCAGTCCATAACGTGGTTATTGGTTCCCATTTTTATATCGAACTTGGTAATTCATTCAACTTTTTTCGTTCCGCATCGATTTCACCGCATTCGGCCGTCCCTTCGTAAATTCGGCGATTTAACGTGTTTATTTAGTTTCAGTCGTTACCGAGTTCGATGATTCACCGGACTTTTTCTCAAGTCCGTATATATTCTGTCGCATTCGGTCGGTCTATTTCATAGTTCGGTGATTAATTCGATTCAATTGATTCTGATTTATTGCCGCATTCGGTAAAACATCGGATTTTCGTTTAGTCTATATCTATTACCAGACTTGCCACATTCACTTCAAAAATGTGATGAAGCGGTGTTTTAAAGCCTCCTTTTGCTTTCCGTACTTCGTACTCTTTGAACGCGCCTGCAGCTGGATACGCCTTTGTTCAATACGGCCCAATCCTAAAACCAACGATCACATTATAGAAAATCGGTAATAAATATATATATTTACATGCCAGGAACAGACGACACTCAAAAGTTACCCCAACAAGACATACGAACGGCGTATAAATCAAAGGGCAATTTTCTAGGAACATAACCCTACTTTGACGGGAAAAGAAAGGGGCCTATCTCTCCTCGCGAACCTAACCGAAGCCAACTGATTGCACGTTTGCAAACCGTTGGCCACCAAAACGGCGTTTTTGGCGTTAGGGGTACCACCAAAATATATGCCGGGATACTACTAGCAAAGAAATCGTTCCCAGAAGAAACCGGCAGTGGAGACGGTGAAAAATGCGACAAAACTGTCCCACTCGCACTGTTCATAGCGTTGGAATCCAACGCCAGTTGTTTTAGGTGGTAATTCGGTTTTTATATCGCTCCCGATCTGTTCCTTATTTGTTTTAGTTAGTTTTTCAGTAGTACGAATTCATTCTTTGGTTCACCCCAGTTACTGAGTTCGGTAATTTAAGTAGCATTTGTTTAGCTCTTGTTCTCTACCATTTAACGGTAGCTTCAGCTGGTTGCCATTCACTACTGAACTTCTAATCATTGCAGTACTTAATAAGCACGTCTCTTGACGTGAAAAGTAGCCAACTTTTGCTTGCTGTAAATTCAGAAAAAATGTACGTTGTATCTACTTTACCCTGGATGGCCCCTTTTTTTTCGCCAGACAGCTCTGTGGCTTAATACGTAGTTTTGGGATCGAAAAAAAGCACTTTGATCATCTGTGTTTTCACAAAACTACATCCGCGGCGCATTTTACAGTCTTCACTGTTTAGAAGAAGGTGCGTCATTTAGTTGCCGGTTGAGGCTTTGAATTTTGGGGGGCTTGAACCAAATGAAAAGCTAGAATTTGCATGGAAAGTAGTCAAACCTTGCCAGAAAAAAAGGCGGATTAAAGAATTTCGCATGTGGTGCTTTAATTTTGTCCTGGGTACAGCCGTTTGCGACGTTGTCGCTTTCCAGCAACGGCGTTTTTGTCGGCATGTTTCCAAGTCCTTTTGGCAGAACTGGACGACCCGCGAAGGTAAAAGACTAGTGACGAGCATCCCTGAAGAAACAGAAGTGGAAGAGCATGAAAACGCACCAGATATTCTCTTTGGACTTGATTCTGTACATACTACGCAACTTTGTATATTACAGGTTCTTGAAGGCAACTCGCTGTGTTTTTAGAAAAAAAATTATAAATTCGGTAAAAATCATGTAGCCTACCGATTAGGTAAATTTTACCAGGTTTGCGGTCCCCTCCCCCCCCCCCCCCCATGAAGAAAAGCATGGGACGCCCCTGCTTACCGTAGTAATTACCGTCGTAACTATGTATATATATATATACTATGCATGACATCACAACTTCTGGCTACTTGGCGTCATGGCTGGAACGATTTTTTCCACTTTCGGCAAATATCGCGCCATGCCGCCATGCGCTAATCCTGCCAATCGTATCAATGAGACCGTAGTTCCCACGCTCACTACGCTCCGGAGCGTGGTAAGCAAATATTTACTATTAGTTAGCCTACTATTTCAAGAAGGTTGGAGCGGTCAGCGTGGTACTTTTTACGAGGTTCGAAACTAATAGGTAGCCTACTATTGTTAGAAGGGCAGAACATCTAATCTCCTATATAGCTTCTGCGTAAACATGATATATGATACGCAGTCTGCTTGGGCTAAAGGAATAACTAAGTATCTATGGGTCGTCTCCTGGGAAACAGTATTTTTGTTTAGGCTACAAAAAGCATACACACCTTCATTTGAGGTGACAGTGCAATTGAGTGGAACATACACAAGTACGAGCGTTATAATAACTGCCCGTTAACTGCGTCTCCTGGGAAACAGTATTTTTGTTTAGGCTACAAAAAGCATACACACCTTCATTTGAGGTGACAGTGCAATAGAGCGGAACATACACAAGTACGAGCGTTATAATAACTGCCCCAAGCATAATCCAAATGCGACTTTTCCTCCATCGAAATTTCATTTGCTCATCAGTGTCTTCTTCCTCATATAAATCAAGCAACTTCTCTCGTTCAGAGTAAAGCGGAGAACTTGAGCCGGAGCCACGAGGTCTTGAGGACATGTTATTCTCTTCAGAACGAAGTTACTAGAATGTGCTCCTTAGTATTTATGCCACCTATGAATGCTGCAGTGGTCCAGGAGCAGCAAAGCAGCATTGATGGATCTAGAAAAAGTGTTGATAAATCAGAAACTCATCCTCACACTTGCAACCCTTTGATAACTATCAGAGCTACTCCCAGCAGCCTGCAACACGGTGTCGGACATCGTCCTGTTAAACAATAGGCATATTTCTTTGACACCCAGCCTTTCATCCTTTGCACTTCAAACTAGTGCTGTGGAGAAGGCTTGCACTACCATTCAACAGAAGCCTTTTCTGATGCTCTCAAACCTTAACAAGACCAGAGGTTTCGGTGGGATCCTAAAACTTTAATATTTGATCTAGACAGTTGGGTCTTTGAGTCCAGACTCCTTAAATATTTATTGGACTTATTGATCCAGACATTCGGGGCTTTTAGACATCTGGTTTTCGTCAAACTGCTTAAATATTTTACTATTTAGGGAAAAGTCGGGTAGAATCTTTGGGATTTTTTTTTCTCTCACAGTTTTTCAGTACTAGTAACTCAGTAGTTTGATTTTCGGGTTTATTATTATATTTCATTCAAAAGCTTTCATTAAAACAAGACCAAAGGTTCCGATGGATTCCCAAAAATTCAATATTTGGTCCAGACAATTGGCTCTCCTCTTCGCCAGATCCAGTCTTCGCCAGACTCCTTGACATTTTTACTATTAAAATTCAGAAACAGATTAAGGCCAAATAGCTAATCATCTGAGAAAACCAAGTTCAGATATGGATTCAGCATGTCTGTTTACCCCTATACGTCATATCTGTTTTGACGAAAACTTCCTGCAGAAAAACTTCCTTCATCCCAGTCACCCCATCGTTCGATCCCTAACTAGGCATGCCCGACAATTTTCGGGGCTCTTGCACCCCCACTGCCCCACCCCCACCCACAGTGGGGGGTACTACTTTTCGGGCGAACAAAGAAAGCTCAAAAACCAACTCAGCTTATCTTTTCTCTCCAATACAGAACATCTAATCAACTTCAAATAAAAATTAAACTTATAATAATTTCCGGTTCCAACCGGATTCCAGTCCAACTATATGTCCGGGTAAAAAATGATTTTCATACACTGCATCTCTTCTTACCCCTAAATCGGATATCTAATCAACTACAAATAAAACTTTAATTTTTCTGGTTTTGGCCGGATTTCGGGCGAACTAGTTGTCCGGCGAGAAAATGGTTTTCACCATCGTGTTCACCATGTCTTCCTACCCTTATATCGAACATCTAATTAATTTAAAATACAACTTTACTTTTAACAGACTTTCCGGTTTTTGCCAGATTCCGGGCTACCTACTTGTCCGGCGCAAAAATGATTTCCACCATCATGTCAAGTATGTCTTCTTACCCCTAAATCGAATATCTAATCAACTTCAAATAAAACTTTTACTTTTAACAAACTTTCCGGTTTTGGCTGGATTCCGAGCGAACTACTAGTTTGATGACAAAATGGTTTTCACCATCGTGTTCAGCCTGTCTTCTTATCCCTTAATCGACTATCACATTATCTTTTAAAAATATTTCATTTGCCCCTAAATTTAAACCCCCTCTACCACCCCTAAATGTAGAGCTACAGAGCCTATCTACGAATTTGACCTTACTCTTGACCCAAAGAATCCTCACACCAAGTTTCATCAAAATATCTTGTTCCCTTCGACAGTTATGGTGCGCACAGACGGACGGACGGATAGACGGACGGACGATGGACAGATGGACGGACGAATAGACGGAAGGACGGACGGACGGACAACTTTTGCGATGTCATAGGTATCCCGCTACTTACGTTTTGGGATCCCAAAAACTAAAGAATTTGGAATCATCATGAATCAAGAATATGGTGTTTTCAGCAAGGTTAACTAAAAAATATCATTCCAAGTTTCATCCCAGTCACCCCATCGTTCGATCCCTAACTAGGCATGCCCGACAATTTTCGGGGCTCTTGCACCCCCACTGCCCCACCCCCACCCACAGTGGCCAAATCCACTTTCGACACATTATCTAAGCAAGGGAATTTTCCCATACTGCCTACTAAATTTCACTTAATTCCGAATTTCCAGGAAACTTCCTGGCCCCCTGCTCTACCCCCCTTCCAATCAGATCCGACCAGGACCATAAAATGGGTTAGGCTATCTGAGAATGTGAGCTCCACACCTTCGGGTTTCATCCCAGTTCCTCACACATTTGATCACTAAGGCTGCCGAAAGATTTCAGGTGCTGATGCCCACCGTGTCCGAACCCGGTTCGGACACGAAAATGCATGATCTATGGCATCTTCTTTTACCATCCGTGAAGTTTCACTTGAATTTGAGTATTTTCGGAAATTTAATGGTATCCCGCTCAAGCTCTCCCAACCGAGGGAACATCCGACTGATACCAAAGATTGGATCATCTGGAGCGTACCCTAGGTTCACACAGAGCAAATCGCGGCGATGAACGAGATTTTTCAATCGCAGCGACAGAAGATTTATATCGCCTGGATGTTCACACTGAATTTTCGTTGGCAACAGAATTTAACGCGAAAAATAATTAAAATTAACCCTTACAATAATTAAAATAATAGAAAATAATTAATTTTTCTAAAAGTAAGTCATCAAAAGGGCCGTCCATGTATAAAATCGTACTGTCGCCCGATTAAAGTTGAATTTTCCCAACATAGAAAATCACCTGACGAAGCAACAGAAATCGCCGATTTTGGCGACGAAGACTCGACGATGGCCGATATCGCCTCAGTGTGAACGTCTGTGTGAACATAGGGTAAGACCTTGTAACTTCTAATTTACAGACCTAAGAGCTAAAGACAGAGTCAGAAATCTGCCAGCATCACAGCATGTTTAGGGTAATATTCCCCTTGCTGTCCACTAGTACGAACACGAGTTGGAAAAGGTAAAAACCTGACTTTTTGGGTTTTGGGAAAAGGAGTTTCTCAACTTCTCAACGCAGCCAAGCTGCTGCATTTGAAGGCCACTCAAAACGGGGCATAGCCGACAGCATTCCTAACCTTAGACCTTAGTTTGTCCTCCTTCTGTGCTACCAGACCCACACAGGTTACTCACGAATAGGCGCTAGTCTTATTTATGGTGTTCTGCTGCCAAGACATTCATTCAGCATGTATCCTTACCCCTGTACCGAACCTCAATTAAACTTCAATTAAAACTTTTACTTTTAACAAATTTTGCGGTTTTGGCCGTATTCGAGGACAACTATTTGTCTGACCAAATAATTATCATATACAGGAGTCATTCCATCTTTGGTCGTTTCTGTTTGCTCTGAGTTCGTAGTTATCGAAGTATGTTTTTCCTTTCCGTTGTTTCTCTTTCGATTTTCTTGTTTTTTACTCCGTCTTTTCCGGACCTCGCCCAGTTTTGTTCAGTGACGGGTTATACGTAAAATGATGATGATACGGATTCAGCATGTATACTTAACCCTAAATCGACTATCTCATTAGCTTTTACAAAATATTTTGTGTCCCCTTAATTCAAACACACGCCCATAAATATAGACCTGCGGAGCTTATCTATGAGCTTAACCTTTCCTTTACCCAAATAATCCTCGTATCTAGTTTGAACAAAATATCTGATTCCCTTCGAGGGTTATCGCGCTTACAGACGGAGGGACACACGGACAACTTTTATTAAGTCCACTTGCGTTTTGGGATCCCAAAAACAAATGTAACCTACACCTAACAGAAATACTACATATCAGGATTAACAAACTTCTGTGTAGGCTACTCTAAACATAAGCAACGGTATTGGCTGAAGGACAACTCTGGGACAAGGCAATGAACAGATGAACCCATTATATTCGTCTAGGAGGTCATATCATTGCGGAATTCCATATATCACAAACATGATATCACAACCATTTGATCTATTTAATCTTAGAACATTGGTTTAATCCTATCGGTGAAGATTTATTTGAATCTATATTCGGTAGAGGTATGCTTATTTGAACAGTTACTTAAATATGAACAGTTCAGTTTGGGGCTAAATGGTAGAATGAAGATCCAAAATACCTGTTCATGTATTTTCAGAGGCCCTTAATTGCCTATTTTGGCTAACTGGTAGTTGACTTTAGTCACAGCAAGTGCATGAAAATGACAACGTTCAAAGTGAACAAACGTTCAAAAATGCATACCTTTACTGTAAATAGAGCCAGGCGGCCAGCGAGGCGCCAGTCATGTTTACACTTATAAAATGTCCTAGGGATAATCAAATCGTATGTTAGGTCCTCAACACATGATATCACAATGTTGTCACAACTGTATAGTATTCTGTCAGAATTTGCATTGTAACAAATATAATTAGAGCGTGACTCAGGTCTTACAAGGAAGTACGACCGACCATTACCAAGCAGGTGCGGAGGGTTCTAAGACAAGGAAACTTTTGGGATAAGGAAAATCTTGAGATGGTGCAAACCACCTGCGAGGTGTAATAAAGTTAGCGGAGAAAACTATTTTCCGGGCGTATGATCGTACGCTTTGGAGCCACCTATTTAAACCGAACCCGGATAGGATTCAATATCTTACCTCACTCTCTCACTCATTTACTAGCTCTCTTTCTAACTCTCTCTCTCTTATCTTTCTCTTAAGCTCTTCTCTCACTTGAATCATCCACGCTCTATTAGTCTTAAACTCTAGCTCCTCTTGTCGTTCGTGTCTTTGACCCGATCTATATCTACGGTTATTCTCGTTGAAATTGTCTACTATCACACAATGTAAGTGTCACTCCTGAATACAGTTCTCTAACCGATCGAGTTTCTACCTTCTTGACTTCCGTGTACTTCCCTCCCTTCTCCTAGTAAGCTCTGACGCTCCCCATTATGCGACCCCCGAAGTATACCTTATAATATAACACCATCTAGAGTGGCTGATAGGCAGTAGCCTGTATTTGCGAACGACAAGAACAACAGTAGATCCCTGAAAAACAATATAAATTGGGGTAATTCTCAGAAGCACCCATCTTGTCAAGGACAGTGCACTGTGCAAGTCAAGATAACTTATGGTAACTATCAGCCAGAGGCGTCTCGATACCTTCTGATAGGGGGGGGGGGGGAGTAGCTTCAGAACTTTACCGGAATGTTTCGGTGTTTTACTGGAAATATTCCGTACCGTAGTGACCATCTCTTCACAAACTCTAGAATGCAGTTGTGTTCTGACTTTCATGGTGTGTTACACACGACAGTAGGGAAAAATAGACTCGTTAAAGTTTAACTGAAAAGGCATAGGCTACATCTGAAACTTAAACAGCAAGTACTGACAAGAACAACAGTAGATCCCTCAAAAACAAAATAAATATTGGTAATTCTCAGGAGCAGACATCTTGTCAAGGACAGTGCAATGTGCAAGTCAAGATAACTTATGGTAACCATCAGCCCCGATACCTTCTGATAGGGGGGGGGGGGGGGAGCAGCTTCAGAACTTTACCGGAATGTTTCGGTGTTTTACCGGAAATACTCCGTAGTGACCATCTCTTCGAAAACTCTAGAATGCAGTTGTGTTCTGACTTTCATGATGTGTTACACACGACAGTAGGAAACAAGACCAAAGGTTTCGATGGGATCCCAAAAATTCAATATCTGATCCAGACAACTGGGTCTTGTCTTAGCCAGATCCAGTCATCGCGAGACTCCTTGAACATTTTTACAATTAAAATCCAGAAACAGATTAAGGCCAAATAGCTAATCATCTGAGAAAAACTTCCTGCCACTACCGCCAATTTCCCGATTTCGGCCAAACTCCAGAACTAATTGTCCGGCGAAAAAAAGAAAGCTCAAAAATTAACTCAGGGTATCTTCTTTCCCCACTAATGAACATCTAATCAACTTCAAAGAAAAATTTAACTTATAACAAATTTTCCGACTCCAACCGGATTCCGGTCGAACTATATGTCTGGGTAAAATACGATTGTCACACATGGATTCAGCATCTCTTCTTACCCCTAAATCGGTTGTCTAATCAACTAGAAATAAAACTTTAACTTCTACCAATTTTCCGGTTTTGACCGGATTCCGGGCGAACTACATGTCCGGATAGAAAATTGTTTTCACTTAGGTGTTCAGCATGTCTTCTTGCCCTAAATCGAACATCTAATCAACTTCAACTTCAACTTTTAATTTTAACAAACTTTCCGGTTTGGGCCGGATTCCGGGCGAACTACTTGTCCATCGAGAAAATGGTTTTCACCACCGTGTTCAGCGTGTCTTCCTACCTCTAATTCGAACATCAAATCAACTTAAAATAAAACTTTTACTTTTAACAAACTTTCCGGTTTGGGCCCGATTCCGGGCGAACTACTTGTCCGTCGAGAAAATGGTTTTCACCATCGTCTTCAGCATGTCTTCCTACCCCTAAATCTAACATCTAATCAACTTAAAATAAAACTTTTACTTTTAACAAACTTTCCGGTTTTGGCCGGATTCCGGGCGAACTACATCTTTGATGACAAAATGATTTTCACCATCGTGTTCAGCATGTCTTCTTACCCCATAATCGACAATCACATTAGCTGTTTCAAAGTATTTTGTTTGCCCCTTAATTTGAAACCCCACCCCCACCCCCAAATGTAGGGCTACAAAGCCCATCTACGAAATTGACTGGTCCGACGACCCAACGAATCCTCACACCAAGTTTCATCAAAAATATCTCATTCCCTTCGAGAGTTATCGTGCTTACAGACGGACGGACGGACAGACGGACAACTTTTCGATGTCATAGGTATCCCTCCACTTACGCTTTGGGATCCCAAAAATAGACTCGTTAAAGTTGATACAATCAAACTCAACAGTTTGTATCCTTGGATGGAGTGTATCTTTTTATCCCTAGATATATGTCTTTTAAGTAAGTAATTTATTTTTGACCCGCCATTTTCAGAAAGCGGAGTAAATGTAGAAAATAAACAAAACACATATACATACACAAAAAGACACTTAATTTCAATCGTCGGCCAGGAAGCAGTGTAGAAGGTCGTACGCTGGTTGGGCTCTGTTGTCAATGATTTTTTTATAGCGACGAAGAAACATCCAAAAGGGTAGCACTTGCATCTTGAATTTTGAACTTCTTCGTCAAAGTATGGTTATGGCATAATTTCGACAAGTGGAGCAGGTGCTTTGCATATTTGAAATAACATGATCTCATCTTTTTTATCTCCTTCTTTCGCAGAACATGAGTGACACCAGAACGAAATAGTATAGAAAGAGCGCAGAAGGTGCTGTACAATTTTCCCAAAGCTTTACGATTATAGCGCCCCCGCTTGGGGACGATGTGCCCATAGGCGGTACGAATTGATCTAGAAACTTCTTGAACAACCGAAGAGCAATCCAATCCAAAAATGTAGAGCCACTGGGTCCAACGTTGTCGTCGGTCCCTTTCGGCCTTTCTTTTGGGTAGGGCCGATTACCACTGTAATTGCCTCTAGAGGTAGATTTTCTTCTCCCGGATGACGTTGATTAGGGCTTTGTAGATTTGGTACTCGGTCTTCTTCGGGAACATCGTTGTGGTGATTGTGCTGATGGAGCTGGGGATTTTGAGCTCGTTGCATATGACCTTGAGTTGCGACGTCATCGGGCTGGTACTTCTGCACATGAACAGGATGTGTTGCAGGGTTTCTTCCTCCGCACCGCAGTTTCTGCATTGTGGGGATGAGCTGAGTTTCCACTCAAACAGCGTTTTGTTGAGGAGGATTGACTCTGTCTTAAGTCTATAGTACAGTACAGTGTTCTGTCTGTCTCTGAATGGTGAGGTCGTTGCCTTTCTCTTTTGTGATGGGACTCTCGATCTTAGGGTATCCCTCATCATGGCCTTGCGAAGGTGGCTGGTTGACGGCGGTCGGTTCACTTCTGCTGCTTTGTTGGCTAGTTCATCTGCAACGACATTGCCTGTAATACCCTTGTGGCTTGGGATATGCTGAAACCTCACTTCCGTATTCAGGTCTGTTAGCCTCCTTAGCAGTATTCTGATGTCTTTGAGATCTGCATCTATAACGACTTGGTTCACTTTGCTAATCAGCTGAAGGGATGATTTGGCGTCTGACAGAACAGCCATTTTCTTTGACGTTGGTGGCTTCTTCACGATGACTTCCAGTGCCTTGGAGATAGCGGTAAGTTCTGCGGTCAAAATCGACGATCCTTCGCGGAGTACAGTTGAGATTTTTAGGTTGTAGTCGGGGATGTATGATGCCGCGCCTGCCTTCTTTCACAGAGCCATCGGTGTAGACTTCCAGGTGTCCAGGATACTGGGTAAACATTTTGTTTCTGAACAGTTGGGTAATTGTCTCGTCCGAGTACATGGATTTATCCATATGGATTAGCTGTAGGTTTACTATCGGTGGGGTCATTTTCCATGGTGGTGTATCTGCAAATGGATAAGCTTCTAGGGACTCTTCTTTCCATGTCGGGTCATCTCTGGTGAACTCTCCCCACGAGGTTCTTGAACTCCCTCTGTCTGCTGGGTTTGAGAGTATGGTTTCGTACACGATGTGCTTCCTTCCATATGCTTGTATTTTGGTGCAGTATCTGATGCGTTGGTATTTGGCCCTTTCACGGAGTGATGGTATACCCGCGATTTCTCGGAGTCTTGCTGTTGGCGTGTGCTTGTGCAAACCAAGTACTATGCGCAGGGCTACATTCTGGGTTGTTTCTAGAGTGTCCCAGTGAGCGTTAGCACATGTTTGGGCTATCTGCATTCCGTATTCCAATGTCGGTCTTATGTATGTTATGTAAAATTTTGACAACGAGGATTTGAATGTTATGCCAAGCCATCGTAGAGATTCTGCTGATGTGACGGCGAACGATCCAAGAGAGATAGAAGCTTTAGATGCATTCAAACGATTTGACGAAGGGTTTAAATACAGGTACTCACATTTTGAGAGGCTAACTTCAAGGACGATTTTGCGAAGTTCCGACGACAGCTTACAGACATTTTTGGTGAGTGTGGATTGGCTACGGCTTACTAAGAGCAAGTCGTCCGCGTAAGCTATGTAGCTGAAGGCATGGTCTTTATAAAAGTATGCAGGGTGTAAAGAATTGAGACAAGAAGATATGGCCGATTTGAAAATTTGGGGAGATAAGACTCCCCCTTGGCGAACACCAGTTCAGACAGGAATAATCTTTGACAAGCTACCTTGCCATTTAAACATTACTGATGAATGACCATATCAACATTTTGACAGACTGACAACAGACAGATTCACGCCATTGGTAATGAGAGAGTAGGGCCTGAGAATGCGTTATATTGTCAAAAGCCCCAGCTATATCTATATAATATATATGAATAGCAGACTTCTCGCGGGTAGCCTGCTTCATCATTTTTGTCAATATGTGATGAGCGTGAGCAGAACTGGCACTCCTACGGAATCCAAGTTGCATTGAACCAAAACGACATTTTTCAATTAATTCTGGAAGAGGAAACTATTCGGAACCAACCCTGGCATATACAAATTTGAAACAGAAGTTGGAGGTGTTGTGTTAAAGCTGGACACTCAATTTTGAAAAAATCGGCACTAAGGCCATCAGAATTTGTGGAACCAATTCTTCTTAATTTTCGGAAAGCAATTTCGATGGAAGAATGAGTCACGGGAAGAACAGAGGGTTGAAATATCTTCCTTGGTAGGTATTTAAGAAGTAAATTTGCATAGTGCAAATTTACCCTATATTCTAGCCGTTCCTTTCGATTCCCCGAGGGGTCCTCGGGGAATATATTTCTAGTTCGTAAATATTTCAAGCGTAGAGGGACAAGTAGTAGACCTGGAAGCCGCGCCGGTTTTATTTCCGGCGGCGGCGCGCAAAAAAAACCTCGCCGTGGTGCGCCGAAATTTTTCGGCGGCGCGCCGCCGTTTTCCCAACTTTTAGCACTGTAATTGCAGCTTTCTCGTGGCACAAGTCTGGATTATTCTGTTGCCCATTGGCTGAAAGGTGCCAGTTGACCCAAGTTAGACATGAATGCAAATTCATCAATTTTACACAAGACTGTGTAGACAACTAACCAGTAGAGCACCCTAGGAGGTCAAAGTTGAGCAGCGGTGAGCAGCTTTTACGTATTGATTTCATGTCAGTACCAAAAAAAAACTCCATTAGCAGCATACCTAATAAACGTACAAAACTTTGGCAATTATTGAAATAATATGAAATAATCTAAGACGCCAAGCACTAGGAAACATGGAACATCGAAAATACATAGATCATACTGCAAAGATGTCAATCACTTGACATCATTTCAAATCACTAATTAGTCTACCACAACATAACTTCAGATAGGATGTCTGTTTGTCTGATCAAAATCTACCAATGAAAGCGAAAGTTATTCGCCAGCGAAAATTAAACAGATGAGTTTATTAATGTAGCCTGAACACAATTTTTGAAAAATCAGCAAGAAGAGAACAGTTATTTTTTCTACATTTTCAGAGCAACAGCTAGCCCTCTGCTTGGTCCACTAGAAAATAATTTTTGTGATAACTATATTTGCTATTTAAACGACAAGCATAAATCAGGTGAAAAACAGGAAATGATATTGTAAGTGCTTTAACAAGAACTGTCTGTGCTGTTCTAATTAGGTCGTAAATCATTAAGATGTTGCTTCTTAATCTCGACAGGTAGGACCTAGTTAGAGCTGCCCTGAAGTTTGCTTTTAACATTTTAGGGGCAGTTCTGAGTTAAAGTTTAACCGAAAAAGGCTGGGACAGATTGGCAGACATGTCAGGGACCCGACCAGACTAAATAGGAAATAGTCACTTCCCGATCCGACCATCTGGGGGGGGGGGGGTTGTTTTGTTGATCTTGATGATATACCACGTCCTTAAAAGCCCTAGTTTCTTGTACAAATATTCTTTCAGGGTAAGATAAGTACCATCTCTGCATGTAGAGCATTTACAGGCTTTAGAACGGGAATGGTCCTGTCTGTATAATTAAAATAAGTAATCAGTCAGCAGTAAGCCTATAGTAACCACCCAAATTAGTTTGTTAGTGACCTATGACCAGTGACTAACTCTAGTCCTAGTCTCACTCTCAGCCTGATGTTATGGCGAGGGGTGTAGTAGGCCAGACATAGATGGTAAATGTCCTTATATACAGTCATTGGAGTCAGGACAGCCTAGGGCGTCTGGTGGCCTACTACATGTGCAGACTTCACGGGTTCATTGTAGATTCCCCGATCGATTCACACTAAGGTTTGCGTACAGAACCACAATAGGCTATAAACCACCCATCATACACTAGGCCTTACAGGCCAGCCCACTCTAAGGAGCTTTAACCAAGACTCACAATAATGACCTATGGTCCGTAAAATAAAAAAAAGGTTTTATTCGGTGGTATAAAGGTACTTACAAAAATAAACCACCTTTAGGTCAAAAGGGTTGTTCCCGGTCGAGGCCCGGATAAGAAGTGGTAACATCTTGTCAGGATCCTAGCCCCATTAGACTGACATTCACTCAATCAATATACACTGCCACTGCCACTGATGAAGCCTAGTTACTAGACTGTTAGATCTGAGCTCTATTCAGTTAAACTTTAAAATTGTCACTTAAACTAAAAATTCTTCGACCTTCAACCCACCCTACATATTTATTCATTGCCTTTTAAGCATTTTCCATTTTTAAGCACATCCAATTTCAAATTCATGAACTAGATAGATCAATATTCTTTGAGCCCAAGCTGACTTTGAAACATTTATTCAAACAATGTTTACACGGATACGTCAGCTCTGATTTTTCATCAGCGATATTTCGGCCCTTCTTGGCAAGGGTCCTCGTCAGGCTGTCAATCTTCTTGTTCAACTTCGGGGAAGGAAACAAACCTGAAACAAGACAGGTTTGTTTCCTTCCCCGAAGTTGAACAAGAAGATTGACAGCCTGACGAGGACCCTTGCCAAGAAGGGCCGAAATATCGCTGATGAAAATTCAGAGCTGACGTATCCGTGTAAACATTGTTTGAATAGATAGATCAGTTTCATATGCGATTAGTACAGACTTTCAAGATGCTGGTCAGCCATTGTTGAATACAAGGTGGTTCTTAACCACCTTCAACCGGCCTTCATCTAGCTAAAAATTATTTTCCCTGTTGCTGAGGTAACAGGGATTGTCTTAGCTAGCTTGTGACGTTTTCTATACT
The DNA here is from genome assembly GCA_023053575.1 of Branchinecta lynchi. Lineage (NCBI taxonomy): Eukaryota > Metazoa > Arthropoda > Branchiopoda > Anostraca > Branchinectidae > Branchinecta > Branchinecta lynchi. The sequence goes on from JAKZAP010000016.1 coordinate 6,681,081, forward strand.
AGTTGTAAGCAGTTGTAAGAAGACATTCTTCAATTCTTGAAGACTGTAAAGTGCCTGAATGTTGGCTAGGTCTCACTTTCTAGTAGTATTCTACACTGTTTTTTGAAATATAGACCACATTCAAACAAATTGGTTCACCAGTTCACAGAAGCAGAAACATAGGCCCAGCATAGGCCCACATAGGCCTACCTAGGGCTATAATAAACCCTATCTGACCTAACCTGGTGCCAGTATGTGGCTGATCCAACCAATGGCTAGAGAAAACGTTCATCAAAAAGGCAAACCTCATTTACCTTTTTAGCTAACATTCGAATTCTCTCTGACTCTTAAGTTCAAAATTCAAATGGTCCTTTCCAAAGTTTTCATTTTTCGTCGTCATTCTATCTGCCGAGTCTTCTATCTATGTGCTTTGATGCACGAGTCGCAACAAGTCAGATGCTAGATGCCATGAATGACGCCTCACTTGAGAAGGGTTTTGCCGAGATCTCGGAATCACTTTCCGGCGAGCGAAGAGCATCGCGAAAACTGTTGGAAAGCGATTCCTGCAATAACTTTCCACTTTCCAACTGGACTCATCGGGAAACGCATGAAAAGCTGGTGTCGCCGAGAAAATTGTGAATTAAAAACTTTTCGACAAAATATTGTTCACTCAACGTTTTTTTTATTCTCATACATCCCATCGAAGTCATCTTAATAACGATTGCCTTTTTTTTTTGTTTTTATTAGTGACACTTGCACTGTTCTCTCTCCACATTTTTGAAACTCCCGACGAAACATTCAACTTTCCGCGGAGCTTTCCACTAGCCTCGTGGAATCACTTTCCGGGAAAGCTGCTTCGGTTTCCAAAGCGCGAAAACCCGGTTGGAAAGTTCGGCAACTTTTCCGCAGTGGCGCGAAAGCCATTGGAAAGTGATTCCGACTTCGCTTTCCAGCTCGCGAAAACCCTCCTGTGTTCTTGGGAGTCGGGACGCATCCATCAAGTTGCGATTGTTGCGAACAGAACTTGCAAATCCGAACTTCCGAAGCTTCCCTAGACACGACTGTCAGGGTGAAGATAATTGGACTTCTCTTCGCCGGTTGCAGAATTCTGATTCTTTTCAGAAATTTTCGCTTCTTCGACTAAACGAGCCAGATTTCTGAGACTGGGTCCATACCAGTTAATACAAATGGAAGCGAAAAAGTTGAGGCATATAATTATGAAGATGATACTCGAGATTTTCGTTAATATTTGGTAAATGGACAGGCCCATATCCAGGATTTTTTTCGTGGGGGTGGGTGGGCTTTTCGGGGGAGGGGGTTTGCCTGCGGGTCGGATAAAAAAGTACAAAAAGGCATAGATCAGAGGAAAAAGCCTCTGAGGAAAACGGCCTTGTGAATGGACTAGGATAACAGGTTTCTGCCGCAAAAAGTCACAGGTTGCATCAGAGAAAAGCAACAACACTGTTCCCTTGGGAAGACTCAGTAAAATTTGTCGCACTCCTTGTAGTTTCTAGTTTTACTCGCCACAGTTGTGTCTGGGTGTTCCTGTAAAAGTATTTGTTTGGTCTCTCCATTTGTCGGTAACTTCCTTTTGGAATTCGCCTCCCCATCAGGTTCTGATTTGTCCACACTGGTGAGGTAAAACCCGACATTGGTGAGGCCGAACACGGTTTATAAAACTAGGATGCAGCCACCAGTAAATCTATAAACGACTTATAAAAAACATAGATCATAATGAATACTGCGGCAGTCAAAAACGCAGCTACTCTTTGCCCAGAATCGCGCAACCTCTATTTTAAATTTCAAAGTCGCAGACTGTTACCCTTTCTGGGTAGTAATCTTATGTAAATAGTGATAGCCCTGGCATGCAGCGATAAAGCCTCTCCAGTAACCCTTTTAATCTAGCACGCGTTGCAATCGCCATCAACTCAGTCTATCAAGCACTCTTGACTGAAATGGTGATTCTGTGGATTTTAATTTTACTATATTTTAAGGTCAGTCAGTTTACTGCAGACACTCATTTAATGATTCCTTCATTGTAACTTAGATTTGCTTTAAATTTTAGTTGCAAGGCCAGATCTCTACGGGACCATGTACACCAAAGTTCACCAGTACGCATCCCCTCGATTGAAATAAATGCCATCATTTGATATGTGCACATATACTATATTATTTTATTTATATCCGCTGAACAACAGTGAAAAGAGCAGAGAAGGAAACAAAAACGAAGAGAAAATGGAAAACATGCAGAGCGCGTTCCACCGTACTTACCGTAAATACTACCCATGACGTCACGAATTCTGATTTTCTTTTTGCCGTCAAGGCTGGAACGAGTTATATAGCGATCGCAATTTCTGTCAGTCCGTCGGTCATTCGGTCCGGTCTTGCTAGTTCAGGCCCTTCTACACAAGCTAGGACGATGAAACTTGGCAAGCATATCAGGTAAACGGAAATATTAATTTGGAAACAGTCATTTCCCAGCGTTGATGGAGGGGGAATTCGGAATCTTGAGATATTTTTTACTTTTGAACGGGTGATTGGATCTTAATGAAATTTGCTATGTGGAAAGACCTCGTGTCTCAGACGACCGACTTAAAATCCGAACCGGATCCGGTGACTTTGGGGTGGGTGGAGGGGGGACCGGAAATCTTGGGAAACACTTAGAGTGGGAGGATCGGGGTGAAACTTGGTGGGAAGAACAAGCATAAGTCCTAGATACATCGTTGACACAACCGGAGTAGATTTGGGGAGCTGGGGGGGGGGGGGGGGATTCTGGTGATTCAGCGAGCTCATTACTTTCCGGTGTACTAAGATAATGGAACTCGGCAAGAAGATGAGGGATTCAGATAGACCGACTTGAAAATAGTTGTTTGCACGATCTGAACATCGTGGGGGGAGTGGCCGGATAGAAAATCCGGAATCTAGTGACATCTATAACTTTTGAACGGGCGATCGGCTTTGAATGAAACTTGGCAAGTGGAAACAGCTAGTGGCTCAGATGTTCCATGCCAAGTCTGGACTGGATCCGATACTGGAAGGGGTGGGGGGTGGAAGGGGGCACCGTAATGTTTGTGAAACGCTTAGCGTCGAGGGATTGGGATGGAGTTTGGTGGAAAGAACAAGCATAAGCATTAAATATGTTCTTGTATCTAATCGAGATCATATCGGGGCTCTTTTAGGGGTTGGAGGGGTTTTTCCAGAATTCCGATGATCGCGAGTTAGGATACTTCCAGATGTGCTAAGGAGGATAAAACTTGTGAGGCATGTTAGGGACCCGATCAATAGACTTAGGGACCCGATACCATGCCCTAGGAAGACTTCCGTTCCTGGATCCGACCATTTTTCGGGGAGTTGAAGGAGGTGGAATCCGGAAATTACTGACTTCCGTAGGTTGCGAACAAATGGTCCGATTCGAGTAAAACTTGGTCGACAGGAAGAGGAGATGTTTGAGATGCGAAGTTTACGTGTCCGCGTCGTTTCGGCCACACGGGGGGAGGTGGAGTGGGATTCCAGGAAATGTTATGGCTCGCATAGGGGTAGGACGAGTGGATTGATTTGAAATAAACTTGGAAAGTAGAGAGATTGGATGTCTTAGATGACATATTTTAGGGGCCGGGCCGGGTCTGAGCACGGTGGGGTTGGGGGTGAGGGTACCGAATTTTCGGAAAAATGCTCAGATTTACTTTCTCGTTTCTCACACTACCTCACTCTCACCACTACCTACATGCGAGCTCGTAGATCTTGTTCTAGTTTCCAGCAGAATATCATGTCACGGGCGAATCCGACCAATCACGTCATAGACATGCGTAGTTACCACGCTTACAACGCTCCCGAGCATGCTAAGCAAATAGTTACTATTAGCAAGCTATAAGTTACTATTTCTAGAAGGTTGGAACGGGCAGCGTAGTAACTTTTTACGATGTTGGAACGAAAATAGTTACTAATAAATATTATTGTTAGAAGGGTGGAACACACTCACAATATAATCAAATTATACTGAGAAAAATCAACAAGAATGAACGAATCAAATAAGCAGCCACCTAAAAGCGTTGCGTTATTAGCGCTCTAGTTTCGACATGAATTTCTTTTATACCTTTGGAGCATTTAGGTTCGAATAAAGTTAAATCGGAGTTTCATATCAGAACAGGATACTCCGCTCCTGTGGGCTACCGGCATAGCTTACCGGTTTTTCAAGGACTCAGCCTAGATAGGACACTCACATATGACACTCAATAATATTACCGTATATAATATTATATTTAGTGATCACTGTATTTTTAAATATGTTAGTTAAATGATTTTTGATTTAATAGTGATGTTTTAGTTGAATGTGTTAATGATGGGAGCAGCCCCTTGTAGTCGTGGGCATTTTGTTTTTTACCTTTTTTACCGTTTCCAGTAAAGTACTTAAGTTTGAAGAGTTTGAATGTATATTTGAGTAGCCGGAACGGAAGATTAAATTTTGTATATATATTGAAATAAATTTTCTGGTTTATTGTGCTGTCTTTGTCCTTGTGTTTGTGCCAGTAAATAGCTGAGGTTGATGACTTGCTGTGTGAAGGTGTTGAGGATCTTTATTTTTTTATTTAAGTGTTTATTTTTTTAATAGTTTATATTTAGTTGTTTAAAGAAAATGTATTTAAAGAAATTTTTAAAAGATCCAAATGAGAGAATTAACTTCCAAATATTAGGGGCGAAAAATCGTAAGTAAAATATGAGTTAATTTAAAAAGTTAGGTGACGTGAATAGTTAAAATTGGGTAAAAATATATTAAAAGTAACGTCACTGAGGGATGGAGGTGTAGCGACAAAAAGTACTAAATATGATTTCTTAGCTTTTAAATAAAATAAAAATAAGTAAAAAAAAAAAAATATTACCGAGGGGTTACCCACTCCCCGGCGTCTGCTGCACACGCTTTCCCAGCCCAGGCAGAAATCGCCTCCTTACATGAACGAAGGCTGAAACTCTGCATGGAGTTTGGTGTCAAATCTCTGAATCGCCCAGTCCATACAAATATTTTCCCGTCCGAAAAGCTGACTAAAAGGCTCCCTCGCAAGACAGTTACTTTGGTTGAAAAGTTACAGCCTATCAGATTTGCCCACCAGAGATTCGCAAGAGTTTGTCCCTTTTTTTCTAGATTTGTAGAACGAAGCTTAAGCTGAGCTGTTAGTTAAGTTATAAAAGTTATTTATGTTTGTTGTACATACGTAGGCCCTGCATGTGCCTATTATGATTTAACGTGTGTGTTCATGGGTTTATCTATGACGATACCAAATCAATTCGGCGTAAGCCATGACACGAGGCGTTACTATCCAAAATATTTTTTTTCTGGGGGGGGGGGCAAGGTATTTAACGACTGCCTGGCAATTTTTACCGACTGTTTTGTAGATAAAAACGACTATTACTGAGAAAACCGACTGTGTTGACAAAAAATTGACTGATTTTACGAGAAACCGACTGTTTAAAAAAAAAAAAAATTGACTGTTTCCAAGAAAAAAATGGACTATTTCTACGAAAAATCGCGGGGGGGAAAGGGCTGGTCTTGATGCCCCTGGCCATGGCATCTTTTTGGCGAATAAAAAGGTTTAAACCAGCGGTGCTGGCCATAAATAAGTAAGTAAGTAATTTATTTTTCACCCGCCATTTTGGAAAGCGCATTATAAAGGAAATGAAAGAAAGAAATAGAAACAAATTCAAAACATAAAATAACATAAATTAAGCGAATCCCGCTTCTAAACATCCTACTTTTAATGTTCGAACACGTGGTCACCGGTGCCAGCTGCTGTCAGCTGTACGACACCAGCTGGACCTTTGCTGCATACTACATTCTAGCATAGATAACTACTTGAATATTTTTTCGAAAGCCGGCCTTACCCTTAAAGCACAAGTCACAGTAGAAGCAGTTTATGTTCCAGTATTCTAACATACATGACTCCTTTGAAACTCTGCTGGGTTTCTCAAAGATTTAAAACCCAGCGGTTTTGTTTAGCCTCGCTTGGCCCCTTTGGTTCAGATGGGAAACACGGAAAATCTTGCATTAACCGGTATTTCTGACTACTGATCTCCTGGAAAGCAATAGGACGCAGCCCGATCCGCCTCGAAAACAGCCAAACGCAAAAATCATCTTACTGCTGTTTGAGAGAGAGTAAAGTAACATAGAAACTTCGCAATCTCGGATATGAGTAAGACGGGTCCTTTCGGCTAAGACCTTTGTACGATTCTTTTTACTGCATTCCTCTGCGCCAAAATCGTGCGGGATAAACCCGCGAAAAATAGTAAATAATCACAAACTACGCACTTACTTACTATACGCAAACAAATCTCAAACAAACATGAATCAAGATTATCATAGAAATGACTTTAGAATACTTATATAGGTTACCTTTACAGCACGAGAGATTAGAGGCATAAGAGATGTTCAGAGTTTGCTGTCTATAGATAAGAAGGGAAATTATTGACTTATGCGTGCTCGTGAGTCAATCCATGATGTTCTAGCATCTCTCGAAATAAAAGCTAGAAACTACACACTGGTAAGTGCGTGGGTACGCCTTCCCAGCGACTTGCAACCCTGACCCAAAACAGCCAGGAAGATCGTTTTCAGCTCTGGTCTCGATTTCGGTTATGTATACTCTTGATGACTATCTCTCCCTGTCAGGGGCGTCACTAGCCTTTTACCTTTGGGGGGGGGGCGTCCAGTTTGTGCCGACGGACTAAAAAATGTGCCGATAAAAAACACCGTTGCCGCCTCGCGGCAACGGCGTACATTTCCCGCAAGCAAAGAATAGAAACGGGCTAAAACTAACTGTAATGCATCAGTTGAGATTATTCCTCTGATGTAATTTCGTATTTTAAGTTCCCATGTTTGGCTTTTCATTTTAGCTTTCGCTAAAAAGCGAAGCTTCCAACGACTGTATCAAGAACAAGTAAACTAAGCGCCGCAGGCGAAATTTTCTAAATCTGCCTTTTTTCCGGAATAATTTAGCTATACCTACCATACAAGTTCTAGCTTTTAACGTGTTTCAGACCCCCACGAATTTTAATCCTAAAACGCCAACTAAATGAAACACCGTTCTTCCAAATAAAGAATACTACAAAATGCGGCGCAGGCAAAACTTTTGTGTAAACTAACTGTAATATATCAGTTGATATTATTCCTTTGGTATACTTTCGTATGTTAAAGTTCATATATTCGGCTTTTCATTTTAGCTTTCGGTAGAAAGCGAAGCTTCCGACGACTGTATAAAACAAGTTAAACCAAGCGCCGCAGGCGATTTTTTTTTCATCCGGCTTTTTTCCTGAAAATTTTAGCTATAATACCGTAGGGTTTGCGGCTTTTGACGTGTTTCAAATCCCAAGAATTTCTGTCCTAAAACGAAAACTCAATGATGCACCGTTCGCCCAAATAGCGAATACCACAAATGTGCCGCAGGCGAAAAAAGCGAAGCTTTCAACGACTGTACCCAGAACAAGTTGAACTAAGCAACGCCGGCGAAATTTCCAGAAAAATTTGCGCCCGACAAGAATTTGATTTCTTACGTATAAAAAGGCCCGATGTGCCGACAAGAATACCGACGCCGAAAAGCATTCAGAATTCGATTTCATTTGTATTTTGCCCGACAAGACAGTAAAGAACTTGAATCTTTACGTTGTTTGTGATGTACCGACGAGACTTGAACTTTTCGCATGCGCCCCATAAAAATTGAAAGAATTTCGTGTTTGTGTAAAAAATAAACTGATGTGCCGACGACAATACCGACGCCCGACAAAGCCATGTGCCGACGAGAATATCGAGGCGCGACAGAAGCATACGAAATTCGATTTCTTCAGATCTTTGCCCGACAAATGTTTGCAGGGTTTCATTCCTTGCGTATAAAAAGAAACCGGTGTGCCAACGAGTCAACCGACGCCCGACAAAAACATAAATAATTTATTTCTTCTGGATTTCTTATGTATAAAAGGAACCCGACGTGCCGACGAGACCACCGAGGAATGACAAAAGCATGCAGAATTCGATTTCTTCTGTGTTTTGCCCGACAAATGTTTGCAGGATTTCATTTCTTGCGTATAAAACGAACCCGATGTGCCAACGAGTCGACCGACACCTGACAAAAGCATACAACATTTTATTTCTTCGGTGAACTTTCGCCGGGTTTCGCCCAACAAAAGTACTTTCTCAAGACCTTCGGGGGGGGTTGAGTCCCCCCCCCCCCCATAGTGACGCCCATGCTCCCTGTCGATGCAGAATCTCCGGGTACCTGCGGAAGAAACGGTGTCAAAGCTGTGCTGACTCATAGCTTGTTCACACGGGAATGAAATAAGCGCGTAAACAGCGGCTGTGTTCACATTGCTCTGACAGAATTTGAACTGGATTGACCTAAAACTCTCCAAGCTTGACTAATTCCCCTAATTACAGTCTGTTTACTGTCCCTATATATAGAGTCATCAAAGGTCACATTCCAAAGGATTTAGTTTATCCCGACCGGTGACCGCGACGAAAATAAGCGCCTATTTGGAAAATCAGCGGCTGATTTTTTTAATTTTTTCAACCGCTATTTACGCGCGTAAATCAGCCGCTGATCGAGAATCGGCCGCTGTTTCAGCCCCGTGTGAACAAGCTATGATGGTGCATTTACACACTGCGTAAAATCCGAGCGTATTTTACGCACGTTTTGAGCTTGAAAACGTTTCTAGCAATACGGAGGTACTTGAGAAATCGGTCGGTTTTGTATGTATTACTAGAAATCTTTTCAAGCTCAAAACGTGCGTAAAATATGCTCGGATTTCAAAATACGCTCGGATTTTACGCAGTGTGTAAACCCACCATCAGCATTTGAGTCGTTACGGACACGTTTACTCCTTCTTCCTGAGAATCACTGGCGTGTTTTGGACTTAGTAATATAGAGTATTTCTGGTTTCTGGTCAGGCAAACTCTCACTTCCACATAATTTGTTTCCTACCCGGGGTCGCATCAGTATTTCCTATTACCGTGCAAATATTGAGCAAAATGTTCTGTCCTCAACAGGAGCTGCGTTCGTTGCACTCCGGGCTATCACTGGTGTTTAGTCACCAGTGTCCAGTTCTTCCCTTAAAACGCGTTCTTTTGGTTCACCGATGAGTTGATGAAAACCGGCTAACTCCTCGCTGAGGCCGGGCTCAAGAGCAGGTTCTGGTTAGTCCGCACTGGTGAGATAAAACCGGACACTGGTTAGTTCAAGAACGGGTTATAAGACTGGTGAGAAGTCACCGGTGGATGCAAAAACGGCTTCTAAGAAAAACCGGAGACCACCGGTGAGAACTCCCGTGACAAAGAACGCAGCTAGGATCGAAAAAAGTGACGGCAAGATTAGGAGAATTTTATTGTGAAAAGCCAGACGCATCCATGGCCATTTAATTTTATTGCTGGGTCAATAAAACCGGGACCAAATAAAGTATGACTCCGATTTTGATGAAATTTGGACATGTTACGGGTCTTAGTCCTAGGATAAGCCCTGTCAAAGGTTTCCAAGTTGCGGCCATTTTTAGTGAGCCAGAACTCGAGAAAAAGGCTTGAAAAACGTAAAAAAATTACTTTTCTTATGATTTTTTTTTCCTGGAACCAAACAAGCTAGAGAGTTCTGGTTTTTGTCTTTCTGATGCAGTTAGTTACCTTGAGCTTTTTGAGGGGATTTCTTCAAACGACCAGTTTGAAAACTTGTATAAAATGTTGAGGGTTTCATTCCGTAGTTCAAAATACGATTTTTGCCAAGTTTGATGGGATATGAAAAATTGCCCCTGCTTCAGATATTAACAAGTGCGCAAGCGCTCAAACGTGAAGTATTACAGTAAAATCTTTATCACATCTTATTTTCGAATAGCGTTAGAACCAAGACATTTTACACCAACAACCAAAAAAATATTGAACAATTTCAAATCATTCCGCTTCTTGCAAGAACGGTCCCATTTCCAGTACCGAATGTCTTGCCAGCCAGCCTGTCCGATCCTTTAAGCCTCTTTTCCCCGACCCTTTAAGCCTTTTTTGAAATTTGATATTGGGAAAGACCTCGTGTCTCAAATGTCCTATTTAAAGTCCGGACTTGATCCGATGAATGTTGGGGGGGAGGTGGGGTGGTGGAGGGGAGAATCGGAAATCTTGTGACACGATTAGAGTGGAGCGATCAGGACGAAACTTGGTTAGAAGAACAAGCTCAAGCCGTAGATACTTCAATGAGAGAACCGGACCGGGTTCGGGCACTGTGGGGGGAGTTGGGGGGGGGGGGGGGGTCCGGAATTCCGGTGATCGCGAATTAAGCTACTTCCTGATGTGCTTGGACGACGAAACTTGGCTTGGACATTAGAGACTTGACAAGATTGGCTTAGAAATTTTCACTTCTCAGATCCGACAATCCTTAAAGTACGAATCCTAACCGCAAAGTACAAAAAATACTTTTAAGCAAAATGGACATTTTCATGATCCCCAAGAGCCCATTATCATTTTTGCCTCAAGGTTTTTGCTTACAAGTGATTTTTTAAAGTACAAACAATAATTTTCAGCAAAATACAAATTTTCGTGATTTCGATGAGCTTACTATCATTGTGCTTCAAAAGTGTTCATTACTGATGAATCTCTAGCACCCTTAAAGTGTGCATCATCACAGTCAGATGCAAAACTAAATTAGTTTGTTTTACGAACGATAGATTCTGTGATTTCCAAGGACCCATGATCATTCTTGTCTCAAGGACTTTGCTTAAACATGATCGCAACAAACCCACGAATTGACGAATTCCTACTTCCATCTTCTAATCCAGCCTTGCAAGTGTCATATGAGCTTCCAGCTCTGGTTGAAGATGGGCAGTGGAAGCACTGGCATCTGTCAATCACTCCCTTTTTCTCCTACTCCATTCATTTGCATAAATAATTGAGTCTCCCAAATGTGTTGCCTGTATGACACCTTCCAGATTCCGGCGGACTTCCAGACGTTATTGGCCTGGCTTCACATTGCGGATCCGTCTCGACGAAAACGGCTGTCTGGAATCCGAAGAAGAATCTGGAAGGTGAAACCTGGCTTTTATGCAGCGTTTACAAGTACAGGAGAACTTGAACAGAATCCGATCTTGGTGACAGGATTACATTCACACGCAGAGGGAAAAAATAAATTCTTCAAACCAGAAAATCTGACAAAAACAAATTCACTTGTCAACAATAAATGTTTTGATATCATTTATGACATTAGTACTGGTGATTGCTGCTCTCAAAAGCTAGCTAGACTTTTTTAGTACTTTTTTCCAGCGCCGCCGACAAGATTCCTTTCAAGTAGAACGGAATTCCTTTCATCATGAAAGGATTCCCGTCCCGCTAGACTTTTTTTCTACTCGTCTTCACGAACGGAATCCTTTCGAGTCGACCAGAATTCCTTTCTACTCGACGGGATTTCTTGTCCGTGCAAACGCTACATTAGAGAATCTTGCAGTTCAATAGTAATCATCTTCGAGGACACCAGTACAAAGTGAGAACGGAACGATTTTTTTAAGGACATGGGCCGCTGGACTTTCGGCAACCGAGTGGTCCAGCACTCGAACAACGTACCAGAGAGAGTAATCTGCTCCACAAACCTACTGACATTCAAGATGGAAGTTGATGAATATTATTTAAGTGACATTTTCTCCTTGTGCAAATTTAGAAGAAACTACGAATTTTTTAGAGGCTTAATGGCCTGCCATCCATTTTGCGAATATATTATTAATTATTATTACCTTAATTCGCACTTCGGAGCGATAAGGTCCAATGGATCTGTGTTGCTCCGTGAGTGAAGATGGCTGACATCTGTTACTGTCTTTACTGTCTTACTGTCTACTGTCTGACGTCTTTTTATAGATTTGTTTATTTCAGGCATGCAACGCTGGGCAGGCAAATCGTCAGAACTTGACTCTAAATGCCCGAATCCTTGGAAGAACTCTATCGATTGACAGAAAATCTTACCGACCTGGACACCATATTTTATCGAAAGAAGAAGTCGGCAGTATCCACAGCCCGGGGTTTGGAAAGCGGAATTACCATTCAGGAATCTACCAGAGATGGAGTTTTGAGGTATGGACGACGAGCTAGGAGGCGTTAGTTGCGTTTTTGTAGTTATCGTGGTATCTGGTACCACGGTCAAAAGACGTGTTTGCAGTTATCATGGTATCTGGCTAGTTATCCTGGTAACTGACCATGGTATCTAAAAAAGTAATCTCACTTTCGTCAGTTTTTGTCAAATCGGTGTGAAAGAAGTTTGGGACTTAGTGATGTCACTGAATATCAGTTTTCTTTTGGGATGACTTCGAACAGCGCAATTTCGGCAATTGCCTTGACAAATTCTAGTCAAAGTCGAAAACAAAAATCTTGTTTGCCGAGGAAACACGCTTGTGGGTCGTCGACGAAAACACTCTTTTCGAGCCACAACCGAGACACAAGAACTTCGTGGAATCGCGGGAAAGCGCCTGTAGTGCAGCCTTATAACAAGTGATGCTAGCATGCATACGGAATGTATAGTAGATATGTTTAGCCAATGGGCGAGGTTTTACCCACTCCCTGGCACCTGCTGTACACCCTCTCCTGGCACCGGCCGTTACTGAATCGAGCCAGCGGTACGACCAAAAATTAGGCGTTTCCCACCTTCTAAACTTGCTGATTTAATATTCTAACACGTGCAACCAGTCCGGCCTCGGCCGGGCACCGGGCACTGGCTGTACAGTAAAATCGAGAGAGGACAACCCCTCGCCAGTGACGTTTCTGAAAACTAATCCTGTCCAATTACATATCAAGGCCCTTTGGTTTTCGATGACTCCGAGTTAGCATGGGCAACTGCATGGGCAAGTTTTACATGATCGAAACGAAGACCGTGTGGGACAGTGTTAAGATATGATGATATGATGATATTTATTTGCCTTGAAATTTCAAGGGCCATAACAAACAAGTGGCGAGAGAACGCGAATTCGCGTTCGCCTAGGCGAATTTGACGTCGCTTGTGAAAAAATTCGCTTCTCTAGGCAAAAATTTCGCAACGCGCTGTTTCAACTCCAAGTCAAATTATTTTCGCGTCGCCTCAGTTCGCGCTGAGGAAATTCAGGACATCAACCTGGCCAAAGTAGAGTATGTAACCAGATACAGAGTATATAACCATAAAGTTTTATTTTCACCGTATTGTCGTTCTAATCCTACGTATCGTATTCACGTATACATATCTAGTCCTGGTGAATTCATTCACGTATTCACTGCCAGTGAGGTCTACGAAAACGAATGAGCGACGCTGAGCGACGCGAAAGAACAAAATTCGTTGGCGGAAAAAAATCGCGTTCCTTGGACCCCTATCTTAATGCTGCGGACAGACGATCAAGTTTTCGTGGCCGGATTTTCTGCAGTTTCATCATGAAATTTAACAAATCTCAGTTGTTTTTTATTGAATTGACGATGGTGCCGAAAGTCCTGCAAGGAAGCATTCTTGCACTCGACCATGATATCGACTAAAAAGAGGCACGACACAGCACAGCGTGGGGCGGGAGGCATGACTAGTAACAAGACCAAAGGTTTCGATGGGATCCAAAAATTCAATATCTGATCCAGACAACTGGGTCTTGTCTTAGCCAGATCCAGTCTTCGCCAGACTCCTTGAACATTTTTACAATTAAAATTAAGAAAAAGATTAAGGCCAAATAGCTAATCACCTGAGAAAACCAAGTTCAGATTTGGATTCAGCATGTGTGTTTACCCCTATAAGTCATATCTGTTTTGACGAAAACTTCCTGCCACTTCTGCCAATTTCCCGGTTCCGGCCGAACTCCAGAACTACTTGTCCGGCGAAAAAAGAAAGCTCAAAGACGAAATCAGGGTATCTTCTTTCCCCAGTAATGAACATCTAATCAACTTCAAATAGAAATTTAGCTTATAACAAATTTTCCGATTCCAGCCGGATTCCGGTCGAACTATATGTCGGGTACAATACGATTGTCACACAGGGACTCAGCATCTCTTCTTACCCCTAAATCGCTTATCTAATCAACTAGAAATAAAACTTTGACTTCCAACAGTTTTCCGGTTTTGGCCGGATTCCGGACGAACTACATGTCCGGGTAGAAACTTGTTTTCACATAAGTGTTCAGCATGTCTTCTTGCCCTAAATCGAACATCTAATCAACTGCAAATAAAACTTTTAATTTTGACAAACTCTCCGGTTTGGGCCGGATTCCGGTCGAAATACTTGTCCGTCGAGAAAATAGTTTTCACCATCGTCTTCAGCACGTCTCCCTACCTCTAAATCGAACATTTAATCAACTTCAAATAAAACTTTTACTTTCAACAAACTTTCCGGTTTGGGCCGGATTCCGGGCGAAATACTTGTCCGTCGAGAAAATAATTTTCACCATCGTCTTCAGCATGTCTTCCTACCCCTAAATCGAACATCTAATCAACTTCAAATAAAACTTTTACTTTCAACAAACTTTCCGGTTTTGGGCGAACTACTTGTCCGATGACAAAATGGTTTTCACCATCGTGTTCAGCATGTCTTCTTACCCCATAATCGACTATCACATTAGCTGTTTCAAAATATTTTGTTTGTCCCTTAATTTGAATCCCCTCCCCCACCCCTAAATGTAGAGCTACAAAGCCCATCTACGAACTTGACTGGTCCGACGACCCAACGAACCCTCACACCAAGTTTCATCAAAATACCTCATTCCCTTCGAGAGTTATCGTGCTTACAGACGGACGGACGGACAGACGGACAACTTTTGCGATGTCATAGGTATCCCTCCACTTACGTTTTGGGATCCCAAAAAGAGATTAGCAATTGGTAGAAGTAGACAAGTAAGTGAGAGTTCATGACTCCAGACCCTAAAGAAGGCGCGTAGAACATTGTTCCTGCCCGTCACTCTGAAGCCTGAAAGGGCCCTTTTAGTTTTCGCGCCTCTTTTTAGTACTCGTGGACTGAGCATGTTCCACCCTACTTACCGTAGTTACTACGCCATGACGTCACGATTCTGACTTTTTGCCGTCAAGGCTGGAACGATTTTTCTATTTTCCAGCAGGATCTCACGCCGGGGGCGAATCCGACCAATCACGTTACAGAAATGCGTGGTTACTACGCTTACTACGCACCCGAGCATGGTAAGCAAATAGTAACTATTAGTTACTATTCAGACAAGGTTGGAACGGTCAGCGTAGTAACTTTTCGTGAGGATGGAACGGAAATAGTAACTAATAGTAACTATTGTTAGAAGGGTGGAACACGCTCACTGTGTCGTGTCGGGCCGTGCCCTTTTTAGTCGATCCAAGTCACCATGGTATCGGAAAAGCCAGCAGATCTGCAGCAGATGCTTTTTCCTTCTTCCTGGCAATGTTTGTTATGCATATGTTAAACTTACTGCAGAACGTTTGTAAACTCAGAACAGACAACATCCCAAGTGTTATCTGTTGAAAGAAGAAACCGAAGCCCCAACGCTTGACTACTTGAGCAAGAGCCCGTCCATCTGACGGCGTCCCTAGAGTATTGATACCAAGAACAAAGAATGGAAGAACGTTCGAACTGCAGGTTTGAAGAAGTGCTGTGAATTCTGCTAGATAATTGTGAGCGATTATTTTAGAGTGGAGACGGCTGTCAGCTGATTATGAACTGCCCGAGCATGAACATAGCACACTCATCCCTGTGCAAAGATGACTACCTTCATGTGACAGACCACAACACAACCGACAGCAGGTAAAATTTGTTGTTTCCAAAAAATTTAAATGTAAAATAAAACAAAATCGAGTTGGCGTTGAAACAGTGAGAAAAAAATTGTATTTTTGTTATGCTAAAAAAAGCATTAAAGGACCTGTCTTACCTATAGTACTAACGCAACCCATTTCCATAATCATTCCTATTTCTAAACCCGGAGACCCCAATTTCGTACGGTACATTCTAACCCCTCTAACAAAACACGCTGAATTTCTCACTTGCCGAGTTTTGCTTCCTTCGATGTGTATCACGCTGTCGACGGTTGCCTGCGAGAAGTTTCTCCATCAGAAAAAACCGGTTGTGTACATTTTCCCCTATTTTTCTGTAAGTCAACGGGTCTCGGAAAAGGCTTAATAGAGCCAAAACTGTGGGTTATTTGTTGAAAGCACAGCGTAGTTTTAAAGTATCCAAATATTTTAAAACACTTTAAATTGAGTAGTAAACAGTGCGAGGGGTCCTTTAAGCTTCGCTTTTCATCTTGTTGGTTTGTTGTCAATGGGCAATCATTTATTTTGTTGTACTAAAAAAAGTATTAAGCTTTTGCTTTTCATCTTGTTGAATTGTTAGCATGGGCAACTGCAATATTCGAAGCCGGAAGACGTGGGGGCCAGTGTTATACTGCGGACAGACGATCAAGTTTTCGCGACCGGATTTTCTGCACTTCATGATGAAGTTGAACCAATCTTTACGCAACTAATGCATTCACGGTTTAGTGTTATGCGTGAAACAACTTGAACTTGAACTTGTACCCGAAGCTTGTCCGTTCGGGCTGGTTGGATGTTTTACAATTGAATGAGCTCCTTATTTTTGGGATCCCAAAACGCAAGTGGAGGGATACCTATGACATCGTAAAAGTTGTCCGTCTGTCCGTCCGTCCTTCTGTCCGTCTGTTAGCACGATAACTCTCGAAGGGAATGAGATATTTTGATGAAACTTGGTGTGAGGGCTCCTTGGGTCAAGGGTAAGGTCAAGTTCGTAGATGGGCTCTGTAGCCCTAGCTTTAGGGATGGGGGAGGGGGTTCAAGTTAAGGGGCAAACAAAATATTTTTAAACAGCTAATGTGATAGTCGACTATACGGTAAGAATACATGCTGAACACGAATATGCAAAACATTTATTCGTCCGACAAGTAGTTCGCCCGGAATCCGGCAAAAACCGGGAAGTTGGTTAAAAGTAAAAGTTTCATTTAAAAGTTGATTAATTGTTCGATTTAGGTGTAAGACGACATGCTGAACACGATTGGGAAAACCATTTTCTTGCCGGACGAGTAGTATGTCCGGAATCCGGCAAAAACCGGAAAGTTGATTAAAAGTAAAAGTTTGATTTTGAAGCTGATTATATGTTCGATTTACGGGTAATTAGACATGCTGAACACTTATGTGAAAAGCATTTTCTACCTGGACAACTAATTCGCCCGGAATCCGGTCAAAACCGGAAAATTTGTAAAAAGTAATAAGTTTTATTTGAAGTTGATTAGATGACAGGTTTAGGGGTAAGAAAAGACGCTGGGTCTGTATATGACAACCATTTTTTAACCGGACATATAATTCGTCCGGAATCTGGTTGTAACCGGTTTTTTTTTGGAAGCTATAGTTTTATTTGAAATTGATTAGCTGTTCTTTATAGGGATAAGGAGATACCGTACGCTGATTTTATTCTGAATTTTGTGTCTTTGCTGGACAAGTAGTTCGCTCGGAATTCGGGCAAAACCGGAAATTTGGCAGAAGTAAAGCAGGAAGTTTCGGCCAGTGTCGTCAAAATAGATTTGGCTTATAGAGGTATATCTGAACTGAAATGATTAGCCTGGCGAAGACTGGATCTGGCGAAGAGAAGACCCAGATGTCTGGATCAAATATTAGATTTTTGGGATCCCATCGAAACTTTAGGTCTTCTTATGTTCGTTCCCATGGCTATTTTTAGGCGGACATGCAGTTTGTTCCAGGAAGTATATTATTTTTTTGTGTTAATAAATAATCGGAAAAAAAAAAATCGGAAATCCTTATTCCAGGTTTTGTGGATCCATTGTACCAACAGCACCAGTGGTTTCTAAGAGTGGTGACTTTCAGATTGTCTTCCACAGTTCTCCAGAATCAACATCAGACATTGGCTTTGCCTGCGTCGTTAAATGCAAAGGTATGCAAACGCGAATGATTGATTTTGTTTATCTTTCATCTGCCGAAGCGATCCTTATACTTTCTTCTGTTAAAGGGCCTGTCTTACCCATAATACTAACGCAGCCTACTTCCATAATCACTCTATATATTTCTAAACCCGGAGACCCCAATTTCGTACGGTACATTCTAATCCCTCTAACAAAACCACGCTGATTTTCTCACTTGCCGTGTTTTCGCTATAAGTCAACGGGTCTCGGAAAAGGATTAAAACAGCTAAACCGTTGGTTATTTGTTGAAATCACAGTCTAGTTTTAAAATATTCAAATATTTTAAAATATTGTAAGTTGAAGAGTAAATAGTGCGAGGGCTCCTTTAAAACTGGAAACCTAATGTGAATTGGTGGACCCAGCAATGAAATTATTGTGCCAGTATTTGAAGCTGGCAGGGGGAGTGAAGATCTCAAAACAAATGACTGGCTAGTACTCGGTAAGGCTCAAGAACTACGCGATGAAAATTTTTCAAGAATTAGTCACTTGGAGTTGTAAGTCTTAATAGTATACAGTATATTACCAGTGCATACTTCTATTAGCAAGAGTAATGCAGCTTTTACAAGTACAAGAAAATCTGCTTGGTGACAAGATTGTGTTTACACGTAGAGGAAAAAATTAAATTCTTCAAACCAGAAAATCTGACAAAAATAATTTCACTAGCCAATAAAACAAATTTGAGAGCATTTGTGACATCAGCACTGATGACTGCTGCTCTCAAAAGCTAGCTAGATTTTGTTTAGTCTTTTACCAGCGCCGTCGACGAGATTCCTTTCAAGTAGACCGGAATTCCTTTCATCATGAGAGGATTCTCGTCCCACTGGACTTTTTTTCTTGTCGTCTTCACGAACGGAGTCTTTTCGATTCGGCCGGAATTCCTTTCTACTCGAGGGGATTTCTTGTCCGTGTAAACGCTACATAAGAGTGGATGCGACTATAGCAAGACAGGATGCTATTGAATACTACTGCTTAAGACTGGCTCAGTCTGAGCACATTAAATGATAGTATTCTGTACTATTACATATCAATACATGCAACTTTTTCATACAACTACCAGACAACTACACAGGCTACACATTTTTCGTCGAATATAGGCTACTGATTAGAAACAATGGGCAAAGCAATGGCTAATTTGGCCATATTCCCGTTCAGCGCTTCCAAGCGGACTAGTTTCTGCTAATCCTTCTATACCTCACCGTCAGCACTTGGATCAGACATGGTAAAATAAATCCACATGTTACCGAGTGGAAAACCTGTCATCTGTCTCCCAGGTAATGGAGTTTCGCATATGTCTCAGCAGCAGAAAGTGAAAGTGACCCACTACCCCATGGATCCGACTTTTTACTATGTCTAACAAGTGTTGATTATTATATTACTAACAGAAACTAGTCCACTTGGAGTGCTGAATTGTAATAAGGCAAATTACAGCAGTACTAGCAGGCCTGTCTCTGTAACTTTCGCTGAAGGGAGCGAAGCTCGGCAGCAGCAACTACCCACCTTGTACAAGACAAAATTAACTGTAGTGACACAGTTGAAATTTTTTAAGTTTACCTTTTATCTTGCAAAATTTAACTACTTACCATAAAATTTGTAGCTTTTATGTGGCTTAGAACCCAAAAATCTCAAGCTGAAATATCCAACTAAATGATGCGCCCTTCCACTAAATAGAGGAAATTTATGGAATGCGCCGCAAGCAAAAGTTTTGTAAACATTTATGATCATCAGTGTCGTAGTAGGATGCCAAATGAGACTGAGGGTTACCTTTGATTTCATAGGTATCCCGAACATAGTGAGATATTTTGACGAAG
Source organism: Branchinecta lynchi (assembly GCA_023053575.1). Taxonomy (NCBI): domain Eukaryota; kingdom Metazoa; phylum Arthropoda; class Branchiopoda; order Anostraca; family Branchinectidae; genus Branchinecta; species Branchinecta lynchi. The sequence continues at coordinate 6,700,757 of JAKZAP010000016.1, forward strand.
GTTCGATGTTGGTGCAAAAAATTGTCCGAATAGCATTAATATAGAGGGTTTTCGGTTCTAAAATAAAGCGGTGATTTATTTAATAATTCATTATTAATTATTGGGAATATTTAATTTGTTTATTTATTGTTTCCAGAAAAACGGTAAGCTTGTCACCACTATGTGGTAGACACTGGTCTTAAAAGTGTTTACGGAAGTTGTTCACTCCAGCTTAGCTATGTAACTTCTTGACCTGAAGAGCCTCCCCATCAAAGGGGGTCGAAATATCAGGTAGCCTTTTGCAGAAGCTGCGTTCGTTGTCACGGGAGATCTCACCGGTGGTCTCCGGTTTTTCTTATAAGCCGTTTTTGCATCCCTCGGTGACTACTCACCCGTCTTATAACCCGTTTTTTGAACTAACCGGTGTCCGGTTTTACTCACCGGTGCGGACTAACCAGAACCTGCTCGGGAGCCCGGCTTCAGCCAGGAGTTAGCAAATTTTCATCAACTCAGCGGTGAACCAAAAAACGCGTTATAAGAAGATAACCGGATACCGATGACAAAACACCAGAGACAGCCGGAGTGCAACGAACGCAGCTAGATTAGCCTACGAGAATGGTAGTTATAAAAAACAACAGCCAATTTTTGTTTTCAGATCTAAACACCTCTTCCGATGTTTTTGTCTCCAGTGACGATGCCGAGCCCAGGTCGGGTGACGACGACGAGCAGAAATATTTGGATTGTAGTAAGTATATTGTTATACTTTATATGACTAAGTCCAAAACACGTCAGTGATCCTCGGGAAGAAGGAGTAATTGTCTCCGTAACGACTCAAACTCACGACACAAATCCTGTGTCAAACTAATTACGGCGATCTTTGGGAGCAGCTGTGACACCACTTCTGCCTTTCTTCCGCTAGGTACCCGGAGAGGCCGGATTTTGCGTCGGCAAGGAGAGATACAAGAGTGTACAGTTTCTAGATAAGAAACCAGAGGACCACATTGAAACTGTTATGGTGTTGGAACAGCCAATCGCAGTATCGGAAATAGCGCTGCCGGCAGTTGTAGGAGACAATGTGCAGTCCTTCACTTCAGGGAAAGGAAACAAACCTGTAATCATGACAGGTTTGATTACAATTTTGTTAATGATTACAGGTTTGTTTCCTTCACCGAAGTTGAACCAGAGGATTGACAGCCTGACGAGGACCCTTGCCAAGAAGGGCCGAAATATCGCTGATGAAGATATCCGTTGTAAACATTGTTTGAATATATGTGTGGAGTCTTTTGGAGTCACAACTTTTGTTGTGAAATTACCGTGATTTTGTGATTTGTTCCAGCTTGTGGGGTATCACTGAATGACATGGGACGAATCGTCGGTGGCACTGAGGTTCAAATCGCTCGTTATCCCTGGATGGCAGGGATTGTCTACAAAAAGCAGAAACGTCCGTTCTGTGGCGCTGCTGTTATAAACGACAGATACGCACTGACGGCTGCACATTGCGTACAGGGGTGAGTTGTTTCTCTTCAAAATTATCCTTACACATTGTCTGAACTGTTTGTGCATCTTTTTGTTAAATGTTATGAGAATATCCCGATGAAAAATTTATCTCAAGATAGTGGTATGAAGTTGTACGAAAAATTAGCATGCAGTACGAACGGATGCTACTACATGCTTCTATGTCAAGGCGCCAGAGGCTTTACTAGCCAAAATAAAATAAAAAATTTTGGGGGCCAAGGTGTTTACCGACTGGCTAGCCATTTTTACCGACTGTTTTCGCAGATAAAAAAGACTATTATTGAGAGAAAACGACTGTGCTGACGAAAAATTGGCTGATTCGAAGAAAAAATTGACTTCTTTCACAAGAAACCGACTGTTTTAAAAAAAAATCGACTGTTTCCAAGAAAAAATTCGACTGCTTTTACGAAAAATCCCGTCGCTTCGCGCCGACTCGACTACTGTTTACCGACTGGACGACAACATTCGAGGGGGCGTCCCTCCCCCTAGTCGTGACTCGTGACGCCCCTGGGCAAGACTACCGTGTTACTGCATTCTACTGCATGCTACTGTAAGCAAGATAGGATGCTACTGCTTAAGATTGGCCCAGTCTGAGGCACATTAAATGTTTTTGCATTAAATGATAGTATTCTTTACTATTACATATCGATACCTCGGTCAATACATGCAACATTTTCGTACAACTTTCATACAGCTACGCAGGCTAAAAAATTTCATCGGGATATCTGTCATGACCCTTTAAAGCACAACTCTTACTAGAAATGATCTTTTCATGATGACCCCATAACAAATTCTTTGACTGTGTATAGTAGTTGTACGAAAAAGCTGCATGTATTGATAGGTACATGCAGCTTCTGGAATACTTTGATCTAACATGCCTCCGACTGGGCTAATCTTAAATAGTAGTATCCGATAGCATCCAGTCTTGCTGGAAACGCATCCGGTTTGCTAGCAGTAGCATGTAGTGGCAGCACTTACTACTGCATGCTACTTTATCGTACAACTCCATACGACTAATTCTCGAAAAATTTTCATTTTAACAGTATTGTATTTCAAAAACACCATTACTTTCCACGTGAGATTAACGATTTTCTTGTTAGCGCTTGTCGACTTTTTCCAGCTTTCCTGCTCTTCGACGCGGCGACTGCACGCAAACTTTTGAAACTGAATGCGCCGTTGTTAGCAATTCAAAAGAATTAAAAAACAGAAGAACGACCTGGTGGCCTATCATGTCTTCCAAAAAGAAAATAACATCTTGAAGTAGCTCGACCGAATAAGCGCTAAAAAGTCGTTGGTAAATGAGGAGGAAATGGCGAAGGGTGGGAATTTCAAAAGCTTAGGATTCCATAAGGGATCTAGGGATAAATAAAAGTCATAATAAGCTAGAGGGGTCCTTTAAGTGCTATGTTCCAAGACGAAACTTCTCTTATGACTACTTTAACTACCTTGTTTCGCGAAATGATAACATTGAAAAGAGTAATAACAGATACATTTTCATAACGTTTAATAGAAGGATGCGCAAACATGTATTGAATGTAACGTTGAATTCATCTTACCAGCATTTTGTTTTGACGACAAGCTCTAGACGGCAAAAGCTGGACTCCCGATTTTTGTCTCTCGAATTAGCGTCCTTGATTTATATTCTTGGGTCTGTTGATAAATAAAGTAAGGACAAGGTAGAATAGGTAGAATAGACAGAGGCGAAAGCCTTTTTTACTGCAGTTATATTATTAATATCTTCTCTTAACTTTTTTTTGTTTCAACTATTTACATTGGTGTCAGCCAACCTAGCTTTGAGTTCAGTAACATTCATTTTCTTGTCTAGTCGCGGAGATAGAGTTTCATCGTCATCATCACCATTACTAATCAGTAATCAGCTCGTACCGGGTTAATAGTTCAACCGGAATTCGAGAACCGAGAATTCTGTCAAACCAAAATTGTCTTTACCAAATTGGGCTGTCGAAAAACGGGGTTAGAAGATAATAAGGCTATGCTAAAAGCCAGGTTTCACCTTCCAGATTTGTCTTCTGGATTCCAGAGAGCCTTTTTCGTCGAGACGGATCTGGAAAGTAAAGCCAGGCCAAAAACGTCTGGAAGTCCGGGGTTTTTGGACAACCCAGATTCAGGATGTCTGGAAGGTGCCATAGAGGCAATGCATTCGAAAGACACAACAAATATACAAATATAGGAAGAAAAGGGAAAGTGATTGACAGTTGAGACTGGGATTATGCAAGAGATATTTGAAATGCGAAGGAGACATCTAGGAAATGTTGAAGAATAGCCAAATTAGCTGCCATCATTATCATGAACATCTGGAAGGGGTTGGCTTGAATCTGCGGTAGATCCGGACGTCTGGTAATTTGGAAGGTGAAGCCTGGCTTCATTTCCGTGTCTCTGTTTCCTTTTCTCGCCTGGCGAAGTAGGTTGAACCCCTTAGTTGATCTTTTATTTCAGAATAGAAGACCCGGATATAGTCGAACTTATCATCCGAGAACATAACTACCTCCAAGATGGCGAGGTCTTCAACCTCCCAAGCATCCGCGCTGTAATTTCGGAAATTCGCATTCACCCTGAGTTCACAAAAAAGAACATAGATGGCGATATTGCGCTTATAAGACTAGCGGATCCATTGGAGCTAGACGGCTCTCAAAAAGCTTCGATCGCTCCTGTCTGCTTACCGGAAAGAGCCAATAGAATTCTTGGAAAGAATCTGATTGTGACTGGCTGGGGAGTGACTGTAGAAGGTAAGTCCTAGTGATCGCCTTAACAAATGAATATACTACTTAATTGATAAATTTTATTTCTAACCCGATAAGTGCACGAGGCCACAGCGAAGTCGAAAAATTGACAAAAAGAAAGAAAAATTAAATCAACAGTTTGCAATCAGTTCAAATTTGGTAGTTTTTCTAGTCGGGTAAGAAGGATTCAGTCAGTCAATTAACTGAAGCCTGGCGCAGCGATAATTGTTTTTTAGTGATCCTTTGGTCATGACTCATACAATCATTTAAATTAACCTTAACATTCATTGATATATATATATAGAACTTTTAATCGACTCAACTTCAAACATGACTTATTTCTTCGAATTATCCTAATTATATGGTTCTGATCGAACCTGTAAAATTTAATGATCGAATTTTAAGAGTAGAACAATGAATTTTATGGTTTTATTTGGTTAAAAAAAAAATATGAGTAGACTAGCCTAGGTTAATGGTAAAGAAGACCGGTGTTGCCAGATGGGCTTGTTTCCCGCCCCATGGGCTTCTTTCTGTTGGCTGGGGCCGGGCAATTTTTGCGGTGGGCTTGTGGCGGGAAAGTGTGCTTATTTGTTAAAATGTGGCTTCTCTTGGGCGTTTTGGGGACCCCAAGCTATTTTTTATTTATTTATTTATGACCCGCTTTTTGCGTAACAGCGGTGTATGAATAAAATACAGAAGTAAAATATACATATTAAAACACTTAAACAAAACAATGTAAATAAACACGACAACATTCTTTTCATATAAATAAAAAACACACTAAATAGACTTAAAATTTGTACACAGTGACAAGCACATTAATCGGGTTGAGACTGTGTTCCTATACATCAGCTATACCTAACTGAAAATCAAATATTTTCCAATATCCTAACTACACAACTGTTGCATACTACTCATTGTTGAGGCTGGCACCATAGATTTGACCATTTTTATTCGGGTTCTCTTATATTTTTAGGTACAGGGCTGCAGGTCCCCCACGGCTGTGTATGAGCATCTGGTAATAATCGCTATTTCAAAATTAGACTCTACTGACCCTTTTCCAGTCCGGAATCGTGTTTGACATATTTCTTTGGTTCCGAACGGGGTTGTTATGACCCTCTGCTAGTTTTATGACGATACTCTTGGAGGTTCATATCACGTCGTATCTACTAAGTAACTGTTTGACCATTATATTTTAAAGAAATAAGAATTATTGGGAAGTTCCTCAGGTTAGCTTTTAAACACCGGAAAGATTTCTTCTGATGGGGAAATTGTGTTTTTAGTGCTAAGAAAGTATTCAGTGTAAATTAAAAATATTAAGAGTGTGTTAGTGTGTATATGCGCATGTAAGATTGTTTACTTTTTGTTTCGTTTTGTTGCATGATGGCCGGATGGCTTTAATGTTAAAATAAATCATTCATTCATTCATTCATTCATTATCGTAATATTACTGCACGTGATAATTTTTTTTAGTTCTGTTCAAAAAAGTTCAACAGTTAACATGACTTGACCTCGGTTGATATCGGAATAATAAGCTCGATGTCCTCAAATGAATGGAGCGATTCAGATGAAGCTTCGGAGGGTAAAACCTTTCTTATTTCCGTGATGATCTGGCCTGGGTCCCCTTAATATTACCCCCCCCCTCCCCCTAAATATAGGGCTTGGACAGGCAACTTATGAAACATAGGTTGCCCTTAATTTTATTTGGGATCTCAAAAAGATGCTCTGATGATTCATGTTTTCGTACTTTCGTACTTTTTTGCATCGGAATTTTAAAGAATGAGCCATCAAAGCTAAAATTTTATTGGAGAGGTTTTAAGATGTTTTCTCGACATCTCGGCGTACTTCGACGATATGGTGAGATGGCACAGCTTCTATTGAAACATTAGAAACCATAAAATGTTTGTATGTTTTCGAAAGCCTCAAAGGGTTGAAAGAATGAAACAGCTCTTTTTCTGTGTTTCGTGTTTTGTTTACTTTCTTCATTTACTCCGCCTTTCCGAAATGGCGGGTCATAAATAAATTACTTACTTACTTACTTATTCCAAGTACTCATATATTTTTTTTTCTACCTTGGGAAAAAAGTAGGGTCTGTTTTGCTCCTCATGGTATATTCGAAATTTACTCCAAGGAGAGCAATTGCATTTTGGGGCTGAGTAACAAACCTGGGATGGGGGCCCAAAATTAATCTTGCCCTCCCCCCCCCCCCCCAGAGGTTTAATGAAACACCACCACTGGCTTGAACAGCACAAATTTGGGGGAAATAAACCGGGCTTGTTTGGGATTGATTGCAAAGGCCGTGGGCTTCTTTCTGCGAAGACAATCTGGCAAGACTGGCTGGCTCTGATCTGATCCTCGATGTTTGCACCACATCTTAGCATTGCTAGAATTCTCTACGTCCGCCACTGGACACACGAACAGTTTGCTGAAACTTCTCTCGCGAAGCGAGCTGGGCTGTGCTGCGACGGAAGACCATTTTTGATGCATTGGAAGGATAGGTCTTCGCATTACTCTCTCTCTAGAGATGTTTTGCTCTGATTTTGGAAGACATGGTAGACCATGTACTTTCCGTTTTGGACTTGTTTGGTTTTGCGTGGTTTTCCCACTTTTTAACCAAGGGGTATTCGGTTTTCAAAGATTTTGCGTCCAGAGGCCGCGTGGAAGAGAGGGAGGCAGGAAAAAGTGGCTGGGTAAGAATCGGCAAGTGCTAACAAGAAAAATCCTAATTTCTCGTGGAAAGTAATGGTTTATTTGAAAAAATTATTTCTGATCCATTTGATATTGAAGAGATAATTTCTAATAAGAGTTCTGCTTTAAGAAGAAGCTTTGCACAGTAACATGGCAAAAAGATGTATAGTAGCCTAGTCCGTGACAAAAAGGATATCAGACCAGTCGCTGGTAGAAAGAGGTTATCGCGCGTTTGGACAGTAAAGCACTGAAGTATGTAAATATCGCGTGATTTTGCAGAGCCTATTTGCAGAGTTCAAACTTCCACGTTTTCCATTGTTTTTATTCAACCAGAGTAGTTACCCACTCGACGACATGTGGAGTACACATTTCCCCGGCACCGGCCATAAATTAGGCGATTGATCTTTCAGCGCTTCTACAAATGCTGATGTTAATATTTCAACACATGGCAACCGGCCATAAAGTAGGCGATCCATCTTTCAGCGCTTCTAAAAATGCTGATTTTAATATTCTAACACGTGGCAACCCGTGGCGGCACCGTACACCGAAATCGGGAATGCCTTGTCAGAAGTTTCGTAACAGGTAACACAAGGATGCGCAGTTTCAACAGATAACGGTTGGGATGTTATCTGTTATGGTTTCAAAACGTTATTTGTAACAAGCATTGCCTGGAAGAGCTGAAAAACCACCGAAAAGGTATCTGCGGACTTTTCCGATATCATGATGGCAAATACAAAAATCAGCAGATGTTTTTCGGCAGTGTTTCGCTCTTATTGTTTGCATAACGTTTTGCGCATAACGTTTGAAAAACATAACAGCTAACATCCTAAGTGTTACTGTGCATCCTACTGCGCATCCTTGCGTTATCTGTTACGAAAACTTCTGACAGTGTGCGCAACCCCTCGGCTCAACTTTATTCTCACGGATTTCGCTTTCCGAAAAGCAAAAGGAAAGTTCGCCACGAGCACGAATTCATCGAAAGCGTTCGCGCTTTCACCATTTTCCAAGATCACTTTTCACTCCAGCGTTGCCACATCGCAAACATTTACTGAAGGACTTTTGGCCCGTAACAGAGAGTGAATTGCGAGTGAAGTAATCTTTTCAGGACAAAAACGTGAAATGGTCACTTTTAGTCGGAATCACCTTTGCAAAAATGACACATATGAATTGTATTTTTATGAAAAAAACTGAAATAGTCACCTCTGGTCGAAATCCCTGCTGCAAAAATGACACATTTGGACCATATCTGAATCAGAGTGATTTGTATGTCCTAAGTAAGACAAGAGTGACAAAAACAAAATAGAGTTACAATTCACACTATCGTGCGACATGTGGCAACCCTGTTCCACTCCCGTCGTGGACCAAAACAGGCGAGGAAAGTGAAGCTAGTTTGAGTTGAAGTCGCAAAAACAACCGGTGCATCAAGTAGCGGAGCTTTCCAGGCCTCCAGAATCGCCCTTCCGTTTATAGTATGTTAAATTCTCAGAACACAAGTCGGTCTCGATTTTGTTTTTGTCAGTCTTGTCCTACGTATGACATAAAAACGAGCTTAAAAATCACTGCTTTCTGAAAACATCCAAATGTGTCATTTTTTGCAGCAATGATTCCGACCAAAAGGGACCATCCCAAATTATTTCATTAAAAGAAAATTTAACTCCCAACTTCAAGTTCGAGTTCTTTTATTTTTTGAATATACATATTTAACACTATTTACATAACGTGTTCAGCAAGGAGACTGGCTCGAAAGCCGGGCGACAAACGGGATAAACAAACAAACCGAGAAGAAACGGATGCCATCACGCTTCTCACTCCATTTATTTGTATAATTATTATCATTGTTTATCCGATAGCTAAACGGCCGGGAGCTACTCACAAACTAATATTCATTAATAAGTACAGCTTTAATTTTAGTTTTTAATGTTATGAGCCGCAGACTCTGGTTAAAACAAGATTCATATTGTTTCCAATATTCAGTAATAATATTTTTATGGGAAAATCTCGATCGCTCAGAAATAATTAAGGGCATAGGAAGCTTACTTGAAGGACAACGAGTATTGTACGGTCGGACTGAAGGAGGGCCTGGAAAAATGATGTAAAGCAAACTGGTAGCTGATCCTTTAGACAACGGACACGGAAAAGTATACAATGAAAAACTAGGGTACAACTCACTCTCTGTTTTGGGCCAAAGTCACTCTCTGCATTTGTTTCATATGTCGCAACCCTGATTGGAAGATAGTAATGTTGGGTTTAACTTTGCTAAAATCCGAGCGTAATTTACGCGTGGATTTGGGCTTAAAATATATCTAGCAATACGGTCGGATTTGAGAAATCCGTCCGTTTCTTATATAAATACGTCCGTAGATCTTTTCAGCCCAAAGACGTGCGTAAAATACGCTCGGATTTTACTCAATGCGGAAACCCACCGAAAGTCTGAAGGCCTGAACAACTGACCACGCCTATTTCGAGTTCAGAGGCGTCATTGTGTCAGATGAAATTCGGCCGCACTCGTTGCAAACTAATACGTCACGCTCAATTCCACACAGTCAAATATCTTTTTCTACACAGATTGTCCCTGATCGTCTTTCTAAGACGGAAAAACTTCGGATTCTATTTCTGAACTTCACGTCTGCCGTGGATCCAGGAGTCACAACCCGGGGCGGGGGGGGGGGGGTTATTAATTTTAACTTTTAATATCGGTCGGATCTATCTGGATTTCCAGAGACAGCGGTACGGAGCCTTCCGATTCACCCATGTGCCAGCACAACTCTTATTAGAAATGATCTCTTGAAGTTTAACTGAAAAGCAAACTCATTTCGTGTCATTTAATTGGATCCACTGAACTATTTGGATTCTGCAAAGGGATTTTTTCATTTTCCACTATCTGATCTAGTTATGGCCTTCAGAATAATTATACTATGACGAATTTAGTCTCAACAGTTGGAGGGGGGGTACCGGAAAAGGAATCAAACGAGTGGATCTAAACTTAAAAGGTAGAAAAGTAATATGCCCTAGATGATCCGACGCAATGCCGGAAATACTCAGACCCGAGTGAAACTAGATATCCTATTTCTAGGTCCGAACCTAGGGGGGTTGAAGGTGGTATTTTGTGACATTCTCATCTACTTTCTTGCATCACCTACTCGTAACAAGTGCCATATGAACTCGTAGCTCTTGTTTTATTTCCCACTAGCTGCTCTAGTTATGACGTGCAGAATATCTGCGGCAGTCCCCACAGCGTAAATTCTGCTATGACGTGGGAAATTTTAATCTCAGCACAGACGCAGCTTTTCAGTGGGCAGTGGTGATATTGGTGAAGATTGCTTAGTGCCGGAACAAAAAAAACCATAGATCTTTTCCGTAAGACGAACAACAAAATTACAAGCGCATACAGGTACCACAAATCACACGGAAATTCCATTATTTGAAAATCAATATTCGTGAATAGCTGAACAACGAAGTAAAAAAAAATTCAGCGGTTCTTCAAGCCAATTTAAGTGAATAAGTGATGGGTAACTAGACTGTCCTACCCCAGCCCTTTTCGGTTAAGCTTTAACGATAAAATGGTTCAGAAACATCGTTTTTCAAAAGTACTAAGACTTTCCCCGTGAAATTAGCGGTATTCTTGTTAGCACTTGTCGGCGTCAGACTTTCCGCTCTCTTAAGCGGACGTTTGACGAGAAATATTTGAAAATTGTGCGTGACGTGGTTAAAAGTAGCGAACGCCAGCAAAACAAAATGGACCTGAATTCGCCACGAAATGCATTATGTGACCTATCAGACAGACCTGTTGGCCTACCATGTCTGCCAAAACGAAATACAAATACCGAAACTTGATTTTATCTATGCCTTCTTCTTGGTTTAGTTGTCGGCATTTCGGGAAAGTTCGCGCTGCTTGACTGGCTAATTCAGCGTGGCCAAAAACGATAAAAAGTCGTAGGTGCAAAATAAAACTGTTGCGAAAATTTTAGCGCGGGGAACGACTTGTAAAACATGATCGCCTTAAAAAATCAAGGGCCTTTCCCTTGCCCGGTTGTGTAGTGATTTCTGTAGACTTCTTTTTTCTTTTTACTGCACTTATACCCTTGGGGCAGTGCGTCATAAATCCTTCATTCATTAATTAATTCAATGCAATTTAGCAATTATTTATTTATTGATTTCCCTCAGAACTGAGGAGTATAAAATATAATGTATAAAACAGAACTATATGATAATGATGATTGATGATTTTATTTATAACCCGTCAAAATAAACACAAGGCACAAAGACGGAGTAAATAATAAGGAAAAAAAGAGAAAAAGAAAGGAAAACACGAAAGGAAGTAACTTACAAAATACACAGTATAACTTTTACTATGCAACTAAAGCAAGAGGGATTTCCAGTCGTGATCAATATTTTGGCTGGATGTTTCTATTTGTTTCTCCACTGCTGTTAGTGGATCACTAATTTGATAACGACTGGAAATTTTTTAGTTTCTCGTCCAAGGGGGGAGGCGCAATATATATTTGGCAAAACGATAGAATGTTGACCGGACTTGTTTTTTGTCTGTTTTGGTGAAAAGTCTCCAGAAGGGTGCAGTATACAGGATGTGAGGTAGGGCGACGGAATTGAAGATAGCCGCGAGGATGGGACGTTGAAAGCGTAGCTTATTCGATACTACAGATCCATATGCACCTGCAATTCTTTTACGTATATGCTTTATAAGTAGAGCACGGGTTTCTTTGATGGATTTTCCAATAGGTAACCCCAGGTAAATTAGGGAATCCAGTGGCTTCACATGAACACTTCCCAGCCGTACTGTTACGTCTGGGTCAGATTTCCGGTTGAAAAGTACGACTTGGGATTTATCTGCATTGAAATGCATTCCAACGTGCCCATATTCTGTTATATATGCTTAACCAACCGATCCATTCCGTGACATACAAATACTATAAACTAAATTACAATTGTTTATATACCACATTACTACATTACTATACATACTAAATTATTCACGTTAAAAGTGAATTAAAAAAGTGATTAATTAGTGAAAAGTGATTAAATCGTCGATATTAGCCTCGGGCATCATGTCCCTCACCACAAGCGAAAGACATCACTGCAGCCGCACAGCTTCGTGATGAATGAGAGGCTTGTCTATGCCACGTGTTAATGTCTTTGACAAACGCTCCGGGTCGGCGGTCACGAACTAGGATTCCTACCCGTATTTTCAACACCCCGATGAAAAATTCATCTCAATGCAGTAGTGTGAAGTTGTACGAAAAAATAGCATGCAGTACGGATGCCTACTGGATACTACTGCTTAAGATTGACCCAGTCAGAGGCACACTAAATGATAGTATTCTTTAGTATTACAGTCAGAGGCACACTAAATGATAGTATTCTTTAGTATTACAGTATCAGTACATGCAACTTTTTCGTACAACTATCATGCAACTACGAAGGCTACAAATTTTTCAGCGTGACCATCATCAATTTCATACGGATGAGTTTTTGTGCTTTATGAAGAAAGTGCAGAAATCCGGACGGGAAAGCCTGAGTCTGTTCGCAGTAGACATATTTCCCATGTCGAGGGGGTCTCACTATTGAAACAATCCACCGTTCGTTTCAGATGGAAAATTTTCATCTTTTCTTCGTGAGACACAGGTGACAGTTCAGCCGCATTCAGTGTGCCGCAAAGCCTACGCCGGCATCATTACAATAACGGACAAGATGCTCTGTGCCGCGTGGCCAAATGGCGGTCGGGATGCATGTCAGGTAAAAACAGTTTTTATTAACTTTCCATAAGAAAGACCGAGTAAAAAAATAGAGAAAGCAGAACGAACGATTCTGAACATTAGAAAGACAGGGATTTGCCTTAAGTATTTACTCCAAGTAATGCGAATTGCACATTTGCACTTGCACGTTTTTGGGGTTTCAAAACGTCAGTGATATCTATGACTTAGTGAAGTTTGTCTGTCCGTCCGTCTGTTAGCACGATAACTCTCGAAGGGGTTGAGATGTTGTGTTCCAGGGTTGGTCACAAAGAACCAGGGTGTACGAGTTGCTTCAGGATACTTTGGGTTACTCAGGGTTAATTTGGGTTACTTTTGGGTTACTTTGGGTTACACTGCATTGGGTTACATTAGGTTACATTGGGTTACTTTGAGATACTGTTGGGTTACTTTCCAGGGTGTACGAAGTTACTTTTGGTGACCAAGCCTGGGTTGTGTTCAAACTTGGTGTGAGGATTCCTTGGATCAGTGTAAATGACAAGTTCATAGACTATATCTAGCACTATATCTAGGGATGGTGGAAGGGTTTCAGATCAAGCTAATGTGACAATCGATTTATGAGCAAGGAGACATGATGAAAATGCCGAACTTCACTTTCTCACCGGACAAGTAGGTCGTTCAGAATCCGGCAAGAAAGGGATCTATCTCTAACTTTTCAAGATCGAAATACGATAGATGCCACTCTCTTGATTATTGCGAAACTACGCTTTAGTTTTACATTATAATAATAATATGACCTTTATTTCCATAATAGCACAACATAATATGGCTAGCAGAGGATCGTCATGACGTAACACATGTCAAAACATTGATGGACAATATATACAGTACATGATAATAATGAATAGGTCTACACATTATAATACATACTAAAATGGGAAATAATCAAGTATCAAGAGTTAAAATGAGAAATAAAATAAGGTACGAATGATGATAAATATCGGTCAGACGAGTCAACTAGGTGCGGGGTAATTTGAAGCCGATCTTTTTTTTCAGTTTTTAGTCTAGTGATGGGCTGATTGGGGTTAGGCGATTGGTAATCTGGTAGAATGGATCTATGATTATCGGAAGATTGACATTTCAGTCCATTTGTATCCGTCGCGTAAAGACTTCAATTCTAAGTTAGAGTGATAGACCATGGAGACTAATTTTCTCACCTCGAAGATTTATAGAGATCAAATGAATGTGCACTAATTTGGTTTCTAGCCCCTCATGAACCCTTTCTAGCAACCTATTCTTACTTACAAGTCCGTCTCCCCAGGATAGACATGGTACCAAGTTGTTCTTACCATAAAATACACCGGAAACAAACAATAGGATTAATGGGTACACCAACAAGAAAAAGTTGCAAACCCCTCATCCCAGAAGATGATTCATGGTCTAACATTCGGTTGTTGCTTACAAGTCCCCTACATGTCTCACAATTGCAGGGATCAGCCTATTTTTGATTTCAGCCTGTACCTTACTACTGGAGTTGTCAACCCCTCGAAAGTTCCAAACTGTTGTATATCATGAAGAGAATTATAACCAATTTGACTAGAATACAGACTCAAAGCTGAACAGCCGATACCTCGCAATGTTAAGTTCTTCGTTCTACGTTTCCGATGACGGTGAGAAGTAGGCTATCCGTTTTCGTCGGGTAGGGCTGTTTCTCCGGGCTGTCTCTGGTGTTTTGTCACCAGTGTCCGGTTCTTGCTTATAACGCGTTTTTTGGTTCACCGGTGAGTCGACGAATACTTGCTAACTCCTCACTGAAGCCGGACTCCCGAGCAAGTTCTGGTTAGTCCTCACCGGTGAGGTAAAACCGGACACCGGTTAGTTCAAAAGCGGGTTATATGGACGCTAAAACGGCTTATAAGCACAAGAGCTACGAGCTCATATGGCACTTAATACAAGTAGGTGGTATCTTAAAAGTAGACAAGAAACCAAAATACCCCGCCATCTAAAAATGCGGTTCGGACCTAGAAATACAATATCTAGTTTCACTAAAGTCAGAGCATTTCTGTCGCCTCGGATCACCGAGACCAAATGAGTTTTCTACCTTCCAAGTTTCAACCCTAAAGATCCATTCGTTTGGTCCCTACACATGCCACACGGTTTCCGGTACCCCCCTCCAACGTCCCCTACCGAGTCCGAATCTGGTACGGACTTCGGACTACTAAATGGATCATCTGAAGCATTCTCTCTTACCATCTATCAAGTTTCACTCAAATCTGAGCGTTTTGTGGGAGCTTCCCGAAATTCTCCCACCCCCTCCCCCAGCGTGGTCGGATCCAGTTTGGACCCTAAAATATGTCATCTAGGATGTGAGCTCTCTACATTCCAGGTTTCACCGCCACGCAAATTCGTTTGTACCTTTTTTTTACGAATTTGCTAAACAAAGCCGAGTGTTATTTCCTCTTTTTTTTTGTTTTTTGTGTTAGTTTGTATTTAGAATAGTGAAGCAACGCATTAGCTGTCAGCTAAGTTGTCTAAATAAACTTATCTCTCTCTCTCTCTCTCTCACTAAAATTGCTCCGCTTGTTTGAGCCCTATGCGAGCCAAAACGTTGCCGGGAATCCCCTTCCAGCTCCCCCCACTGTGGCTGAATACGAATCGGAAATATAAACGTCCCATCTCTTACATAGCCTATCCGCAAATTTCCGGTTCCCACTTCACTCGCCTCCCCTACCGTGACCAGATCCGATCCAGACACCAAATAACAAATCAAGGCCGCATTCTGTCCAACTTGCATCCCATTCCGTACCCCCCCCCCCCTCGTTCAGCTCTCCTAAACATGCCCGCATGTGGTTCGGCCGCATATTTTGCTTGTCTAGGTCATCAGTTCTTATCGCCCATAAAATTTCAGTCGAATCGGACCACTCGTTCGCAACATACGGAAGCCAGTGATTTCCGGATTCCCCTTCTCTCAACTCCCCAAAGATGGTCGGATCCAGGAACACAAGTTTTCCTAGTGCCATTAATAGGCCTGCAAAGTTTCATTGTTCTTAGAATAACTGGTACTATTGTAACTGTCGATCACCGGAATTCCGGGAAACACCCTCCGACTCCCCCCACAGAGCCCCGATACGATCTGGTTCTGTTAATTACGTATCTAAGGCTAATGCTTGTTCTTCTCACCAAGTTCCATCCCAATCCCTCCACTCTAAGCGTTTCACGAAATTTTCGGTCCACCCTTCAGTCCCCCCCCCCCCCATATCTGATTCGACCAAGACTTGACATGGAACATCTGAGACGATAGTTCTTTCCACTTGCCAAGTTTCATTCAATTCCGATCACCCGTTCATTACTTATGGCCACCAGATTCCGGGCTCCCCATCCCTCCACTCCCCCCCACGGTGGTTGGATCCAGGAACGACTGTTATCTAGTCAATCTGTTCGGGTCCTTGACATGTCTTCCAAGTTTCGTCGTACTAGCACATCCGGAAGTATCGAACTAGCGGGATCACCGGAATTCCGCCCCCCCCTCTCGACCCCCCACAGTGCCCGAATTTGGTCCGGTTATGTCAACGACGTGTCGAGAGCTTGTGCTTGTTATTCCCACCAAGTTTCATCCCAATCCCTTCACACTAAGCGTTTCCCAAGATTTCCGGTTCCTCCCCTCCAGCTTCCCCCTAAGTCAACCGATCCGGTTCGGACTTAAATTGGACCGTCTGAGACACGGGGTACTTCCAAATACCAAGTTTAATTAAGATCCGATCACCCGTTCAAAAGTTATAAATACCTATATTTTCCAGATTCCTCCTCCCCCTACTCCCCCCACGATGCTCGGATCGGGGAAGTGACTATTTCCAACTTGATCTTTTGGGGTCCGTGATATGCCCGCCAAGTTTCATCGTCCTAGCTTATGTGGAAGAGCCCGAACTAGAAAAACCTGGACAGACCGACCGATGGACGGACAGAAATTGCGATCGCTATATGACACCTGGCCGGAGGGCAAGTGCCATAAAAACCGGAGACCATCGGTGAGAAATCCCGTGACAAAGAACGCAGCTATTATTATTTTTTATTTTTTTTAGGGAGACTCTGGCGGTCCGCTTGTGCTGAAGAATGAAAATGGGTTCTACGAAGAGATTGGGCTTGTTTCGTTCGGCTTCGGGTGTGCTAGGAAACAATATCCTGGGATATATACGAGGATCTCAAGTGAGTAATATGTTTCCACTCGCAATGGTAAACTAATGGATTGTATTCTGTTGTCTGTGATTTTTGATGTAATTGTGTTGCGAGAGCAGCACTTTGGTTTTGTCCCGTTTTCTGGGATCCCAAAACGTAAGTGGAGGGATATCTATGACATCGGAAAAGTTGTCCGTCTGTCCGTCCGTCCCTTTGTCCGTCTGTTAGCACGATAGCTCTCGAAGGGAACGAGATATTTTGATGAAACTTGGTGTGAGGATTCTTTGAGTCAGGGTAAAGTCAAGTTCGTAGATGGGCTCTGTAGCCCTAGATTTAGGAGTGGGGGAGGGGGTTTCAACTAAGGGTCGATACAAAATATATTTTAAAAGCTATTGAGATAGTTGATTAACAGGTAAGGAAACATGCTGAATCCGAATATGAAAGTTATTTTCTTGCCGGGCAAGTAGTTTGCTCAGAATCCGGCGAAAACCGGACACAAAATTTGTCAACCAGTTTTTGGCTACCCCTTTATTCTCAAACTAGTATAGCTTTGCGCGTGGATGCCGACATTCATTTGTTTATTCTGTGTGACGTCGGAGAGACCTAGTGTAATCGAAGCTCGAAGGGGTTGATATATAAGGTTCAAACGAGGAAATGTCAAGCGAGGATGTTGTTCAATGAGGATTCACTGGTAAAGTACAGGTCAAGTTCGTAAATGGGTCCTTTAGTCCTATCGTTAGAGGCAGAGGAGGGATTTCGAATTTACGGTAAAAAACATGTATGTTTTATAAGCTATTAAGATATTCCATTGAAGGGGTAAGGAGGTCCGCTGAATCCATATGTGAACTTAATTTTCTTGCTGGAAAAACGGTTCATCACGAATTCGGCTGAAACTGTAAATTGGTTGAAGCTCAAAGTTGTCTCAGGAATCGATTAGAGATTCGGTATCGGGGCAAGGAGACAGGCTGAATCCATTTTTGAACTTTACTTTAACAGTAAAAATATTCAAGGAATCTGACGAAGACTGATTGGTGAAGACATTCACCATTCAAACAAATTTGGAAGACATTCAAACAAATTTGAAGCTAGTGTTGTCCCCAGATGGCCCAACTATTCCCCCCTCCCCTCCCGTCTTCCATCCGCCGGTCCGAGAGGAATACTGGGAATCAGTTTGCCCCATATCCCGCTAATTCTTCTACCCAATTTTTACGTAGTTTCATCCCATCATTTATTTCTGGTAATTTCTTGTAAGTGTATTTTGTAAATTTGTATTCCTCTTCTAGGTTTTAGCTATTCGGATAAACTTGTTTGATTGATTGAAGACATGACCCAATTGTTTGAATCAATGATTTTTTGTTTGTTGGGTGTTCGACCAGGAACCGAGTAAGTGTTTTGTTTATTTTTTTCTTTTATCTTCTTTTCTTTTTCTTATTTCTTTATTTATTATATTGTTATGTAGGTTAATCTCTCAAAGGGGGCTTGTTAAACCTCTTAACAAGTGTAAACTTCTAGAGGGTTTTGTAGTTCTTAGTATTTTTTTTCCAATAAACCCCATATATAATCTAATCTAAAAAAATGTTAGATTTCTGGATCCCATCGAAGCCTTTGGTGTTGTTTTCCTAGTAACACGATTTCAGCCTTTAACATGGAAAATCATGGTAAGGGTCTAACATATGCGGTTTTTTCAGAAAGTGGGGCCGGATTGAAATATTCCATTAAATTTTGGAAAGCCCCGTAGAACTCTTGTCTAAGCAAAAAGGATAACAATATAATAATAATACTCTTTATTATACAAACCAACTTTTACATGCTAAGCTACATAAATACACCTTTTATAACCCTCTTAACATCCTTTATACATGTAGCCGATACTTCCGACTGCATGAAAGCCCGAATGGGCCTGTGGGGGCAGTAAAAAAAAAAGATTCACGATTCACGTTACATTAATTTTCATATACTTTTTAAAAAAAAGAGAAGAAAACTGAAAGAGGAAGAAGAAAAAGAAATGAAGAAAGAAAGCAAAGAAAAAAAACAACAACAACAAACAGTAGTAAGTGGTAGTATAGGTTTTTGCTTGTCCTCGAGAAAGAGCCTACGGTTTCTGAAGCGAAGTGGAGTTGTATAGCCTATGTCAGAGAGGACTATCTGAACGTGTGCAGCCAACCTTTTGTTTCATCAAACCATGTTTCAGCTTTCAAGTGGAAAACTCCGTTGTAGCACGCAAACAGGCAGACACCAGTTTCAAACTGAAGATGGACTTAAAACAGTCAATATAATAATATCTTTTTTGAGTGATAAAGAGAAAAATTTACAGAAACAAGAAAGTGGCATTTTCCTCTGGTTCCAAAAGTGCTGCCATCTATTGTTTCAACTCAGTTCTGATAGTGATTTCCTGCCGAGTTTATCTTTCCATTTTCTTGCACGAGCTTATCCTTTGCTCCTTTCTAAGTGGTGATATTAAAAAGTGACCTAATATAGACAGAATTTTTTTGTTCGACGGCAATCGATAGCACTTGATGCTATCAAGTGTATTTCATCAGACCAAAGTAACATTTCATTAATTTTTGTGGTACATAAATCCCATCACGAGATACACCATTGTGAAAGTTTCGAGGGGTTGAGAACTTAAGTGGTAAGGTACACACTGAAACAAAAATCAGGTGGATCCCAATTGTGAGACATGTAGCCATGTAGGACTTACAATCATCATTCGGATGTTATACCATAATCATCTTCGGCGGTGAGGGATTTGCAGCTTGTGCTAGTTGGTGTACCTATTATGTGTTTCCGGTGTATTTGATGGTAAGAACACTTTGGTGCCATGTCTATAATTGGAAAGGGACTTGTGAGTAAGAATCAGCCAGATGTTAGACCGATGAGGGGTTGCAAATTTTGCTAGTTGATGTACCTATTACTTGTTTCCGGTGCATTTGATGTCTGTCACGGGGAAAGGGACTTCTAAGTAAGAATCGGTTGCAAGAGTGGATTAGTTAGCAAATTTGGTAGTGTCGTCTATGGTATTTTTATCCTGAAAAGTTACGGATAGCTTTACTATACCAACTATAAGATAATTTCCAAGTTATCATCCGTCACGATGTGTACGATTGAAAAGGATGAAGTCCAACTGGCGGCAAAGTCAATTTTAGTCCCTTCTTCCGATATTCTGTTTTTTTTTTTAAACGTGAGGAGTAGCTTATGATCATGTTATTACTGATTGTGTTCTTCTTGGAACATACCTTTTTGAAAGCTTCAATTCGTTGACAACTTCAGCATTTAACCGATGGCGAAGAAACAATACTTTAGTCGGCGAAGCCGAACGAAGGTTGCCGCAACACTTCACTTTGCCCTAGCAACGTAGATATAGTTGATTTTAAAGCCGAGCCTGCGCAGTATACAGAAAAGGGGATATTTGGTGGTGCTAAACTCAGAAGTTAGCTGAGGTCTTTCGGCTCGTCTTTGCACAGGTCCGTCTCAGGCTGTAGGTACAAATTTTCTCAAGGGGTACTTAAACAGGGCAACCTTTGACTATGGAACTTTGAAATTTGCTGTTAAATGTCTTAAATGAAATTTTCGTTACAGTCAAGAAGCAGAATTTACTGGTTATAACTGTTTTCAATTCAGGTCTATCCGAAATACAAATTTTTTCTTCTAACCTGCTTTTAAAACGATGTTGCTGTTTGTTACCGTCTGGACTTTTTTCTGTTCAAAAAAATCACGGCAATCGAGCTCAAATGGGAGTGAGGTGATGCTGTTTAAATTCAAACCGTTGTTTTAGATCCAGTGTGGTATTTGTGTCATGTTTTTAATTCTTTTAAGCCAGATAGATCTTTCTGAAGGGGAGACTTTTCTGGGAATTTGAAACTTGGTCGAAGGTACTTTAATAATTTTATTCTTGGGAGTACAACCAACTCTACTAAAATGGTTTAATTTTGAGTAGTGAACTGAAATGCAAAAGTGCTCCTCCGGTGGGATTTGAACCCACGACCTCTACTTGAATTGGAGTCCTGTAGACTTCTAAATTTAATTCAGATTTACTTCTGGCTGCCAAAAGTCCCTCGTATAACATAACATATCTTTACTTAATATTACTACTGTTTAAACTAAGATGTGTGACTATTATTGGCTGGATTATGTGGTCATTATCGTAAATCATTTACGAACTTCTGTTGGTTGCTCGACTTTTCTTTTATAGCCGGAGCCGGAAATCATTCTACTTGTCGAGTTATTTGCTCATTGTACTGCGAGCGCAATGGATGATCATGCGACGGTAGAACCGTCACGAACACCGTTGAGTTATCACTGTTAGGCGAACTGTGTCCTTGTCAGACCTCGGTTCATGTTTTATCGGTTGCTCACAATCAACCAGTCCACTCTCTTTGTTATTCTTCCTTTCATAAGACAGGATTTTTTTCAAGATAAGATTTTATTTGCACCAAGAACCCCGGTGGCCATGGCAAATACATATAGTAAAAAACAAAACAAAACATATTTGACGGTGCAAAACGGATAAGTCAGCTACATTTTAAATAAAAAATAAATAAAATGTAGCTGAATTATCCGTTTTGCACCGTCAAATATGACTCGCAGTCAGCTTGGGCCGTAGGAACATCTAAAAGAAAACAAAAACACTAACACACACAAAAATATTAACTCCTATAGGCACCTATCTCTATTCCCAATTATAAGCTCTCGAATCCCCACATCCCGCCATCGTTTCATTTTGGAGCAATGACTTTTTAGAGCTTTTTCGGCAGAGCCGAGTTTTTTCAGTCAGGCAATGCAAGCTTCAAGGTCCTCCGGCAACTCTTTCAGACAGAAGGACAAAGGACGCTTTCTAACTATTATTTATTATTCTTCCTTAAATATCCGGTTTTGTGAACTTCTTCTTTGAAAATCGGTTGGAGTTTAAACTGATCCTGTGATATCATTCTGGACATGGCTGCTGTTCTTGTTGTTTGATTCGGTCGTAGAAAGGGTAGAAATTTTTCTGCATTTTGGCGAGGGGTTGCGCACTGGTGCCTCATGGTGTAAAGGTCCCTGCCTCACGTGCCTCATGCCTGTCTCACGTGCCTCTTGCCTGCCTCACATGCCTCATGCTTGCCTCACGTGCCTCATCGCCCGTTCTGGTGACACCTTTAGGGATTTCTGAAGTGCCTCATGGTGTACAAGGTCCCTGCCTCATGCCTGCCTCAGGTGCCTTATGCCTGCCTCACGTGCCTCATGCCTGCGTCACTTGCCTCATGCCTGCCACACGTGCCTCATCTGCCTTTGCCTCATGGTGTACACGAAATCGGCCAGTGCGCAACCCCTCGCATTTTGGTTTAGGTCACTAGGTCTCTAGGTAACCTGTCTTCTTTCTTCTTCTTTCCAGCTAAGGTGGGTGCAATTGTCGGCGGCATGTATGGGTGATTTGTAATTCCGTACTTCGGTGATAAATGTTCCTTCAGCCCAAGCTGACTGCTAATCATATTTGACGGTGCAAAACAGATAAGTCAGCTGCATTCTATTCGAGCTGTATTTAGGCCCTTCTTGGCAAGGGTCCTCTTCCATTATCATTTCGGAAGACACAATCAGGTCTATTTTCTGTTTTTTTTTTTGTTTTTTTTGCTATATTTCCCATTTTCTAATCTCTTCAAATTTTTTGTGAACACCTGCCGTGTCCAAGCGGAAGAGTTGACAAGCGCTAACAAGAAAATCGCTAATTCCCTGTGGAAAGTAACGGTAGTATCGAAAAATAGTATGTCTGAGCCATTTCATCGTGGAAACATTATATCTCTTTCTAGTGAGAGTTGTGCTTTAACCAAAGAGCTGAAAGCTAGAAGAGGGCGTCGAAAAAGTCAAAAGCATGCGAAATATTTGCAAAAAATATTAAAACAACAGACAAAGAATTAACTAATATACTTTTCGAACAAATGCTGAAATTAAACTTTCCAAAATTGAGCTAATGAATGGGCAGGATACGGAAAAAAAAGACGGGAGGGGAGGGAGAACAGACGGCTCATCTGGGGACTACGCACAATCTTTGCTTCAAAAGTTCTGAAAGGGTCGTATTTCCGCGGTCAATTAATTTAGGAACGCCAAGCTCAATGAGAGCTCTTCATGTACTCTTGTATTCGCAAATTGTAGCTAATAGGTAAATCTCTCAGATCTTTTATTTTTGTTCAAATGTCTATCAAATCTCCTTTCGTAAACAAGAAATTCTGGATGCTTCCCGGCATGTGTGTAATGGCGGAGATGGATGCTTCCATCTCGACTATATTACGTTTTCAGTATATTTTCTTCCCAATTTTGACTATACGAAGGTCTTATTACCAATGTTATTGCCAGGTGTGACTGAATAAATCTTAACCGTGCCTACGTTCGTCACTCCGTCTCTTCGCGCGATAACTCTCAGAAAAGGCTGAGATACCGTAGATGGGCTCCGTTGCGTTAAATATTGTCCAAATAGATGTAATAAGCTGAATAGCGCCACAGGCGATGTTTACGTCTTAATACACACGCCTGTTCAAACAGGAACCCGACAGGTTCTTATCCTGCAGCGTTCGGTGTTGCCACGCTGATAGAGTTTCTAAAGATAGAAAAAGTGTTCTGAATAGCCTACTACTTGAAGTACACGAGTACAATTTGACGCCCAGTATATTGTAGAAAGCTGTTGAATTTACGGATGGACAGCATTGGTCCTCGAACTATAAAGAGCGTGTTCCACCCTACTTACCGTAGTTACTACGCATGACGTCACAAATTCTTTCTTTTTGCCATCAAGGCTGGAACGATCTTTCTATTTTACAGCGGGAAATCATGCCACGGGCGAATCCGACCAATCACGTTACAGAGATGCATAGTTACTGCGCTTACCATGCTCCCGAGCATGGTAAGCAAATAGTAACTATTAGTTACTATTCCGAGAAGGATGGAACGGTCAGCGTAGTAACTTTTCGTGAGGATGGAATGTACGAGGGTGGAACACGCTGAAAGCAGTCGTAAGTGTCGTAACAGAACAAAACGTGTTCTTTTGAAGAAAAGTTGTTTCTTCAGCTTCCAACAAAGTAGAACTTAGTCCTTCCCGTGGCAACCTGACGACGCTGCTCCTTTCCTCTGCCCGCTGGCGGAACCAACCAAGCGATCTGATTGGCCCTGCATAAGCGAGAATAGAACGCGAGTCTATTTATTACAGCGCGCTCCGAGGAAAAGAGGAATCTGTAATAAACCTTATACGCCGTAATACAACTTACAACATCTATTTGGACAATGCATTAGCTGTGGGGGAGGATGAAACAAATATTGTTTCAACATAAAGAGACAGTCGAATTGGAGGGTGGGGAGACATGTTAAAACAGACGAGATAGGTCGATTTATCATGTTAGCTTACTACCGATATACCGTGTCGAGGATGTGTCCATCCCACCAACTATAGATTCCGACTATTTTAGATCATTGTTTGCGATTTGAGGGCATATTACTCACTATACTTAAGTATGATAACCTCCTTCACCGCCAATAGGATTTCACTCTCACTATGTAATTAGATGGTGTTGCTCTTGCGGTTCGAAAATTAAATACTAAATAAACAAATCAAACCGCAGTATCCTTAAAAGACCATTCGTAGTATTTACTCTTCAAGTTTTAATATTTTAAAATAGTTGAATATTTTATAGCTAGGCTCTGCCTTCAACAAGTTACCCACGGCTTTGGCTGCTTTCAGCCTTTTTCCAGGCCCGTCGACTTCTAGAAAAACGGGAAAAATTACAGTACAAGTATGCTTATTTGAACACTTCTCTAACTGTTTAGGTTCCGTGGTTTTATCACTTGTTTATAATATAGTCAAATGACAAGAAAAAATTAACAAACCTAATATCAGCTACTAGCCAATTATTTCAGGTTGTCCTGGCACAAACTTTGAAGTTGAGAAAAATGAATTTATTTACAATTTAAGAAGTGTTTTTATTTTTGGGATCCCAAAATGTAAGTCATGGAATACCTACGATTTCGTAAAAGTTGTCCGTCTGTCTGTCCGTCCGTCTGTTAGCACGATAACTCTCGAAGGGATTGAGATATTTTATTCAAACATGGCATGAGGACTCTTTGGGTCTTCGAATTTGTACTCAAATTCGAGGATGGGCTCTTTAGCCCTACATTTAGAGTGGGGAAGGGTTTCAGATTAAGGGGAGGATAAAATATATTCTTAACCGCTAATGAGATAGTCGATGTAGGGGTACGGAGACACGCTGAATCCGAATATGAAAATTATCTTGTTGCCGGACAAGTAGTTGACACAACCGGAAATTTAGCATGAAGTTTTAATACTCAATGATATAAGCTGCGTTTGTTGCACTCCGTGCTGTCTCTGGTGTCTTTTCACCAATGTCCGCTTTTTGGGATCCAAAAACGCAAGTGACTGATACCTATGACACCGCAAAAATGTCCGTCTGTCCCTCTGTCTGTGAGCACGATAACTCTCGAAGGGAATGAAATATTTTGATGAAACTTGGTGTAAGTGTTCTTTGGGTCAAGAGTAAGGTCGAGTTCGTAGATGGGCTTTGTAGCTCTACATTTAGGGGTGGGGGTTCAAATTAAGGGGCACACAAAATATTTTTAAACAGCTAATGTGATAGCCGATTATGAGGTAAGAAGACCTGCTGAACACGATGGTGAAAACCACAATGTTATGGATGTCGTGAGATCGGTTCCCACTTCTGGACCCCATTGTTAAGATTACATCCCACTTCTACACGATTGTTAAGAATGTTGAACCTGGAGGAAGTTTCCAACCCCTGTTCTTACACCTTGTTGAGAGGATGGACGAGTGGAGGCGAGGTTTAATGAAGATAAGGCTCCTGGGGTGTGGGCTGAAGACATTCTGACACAGTAGGTGCCCACTAGCCCCAGGACCAGTCAGGAAACCGGACAAAAGAGACAAGGGAAAGTCTCAGGGAATTCTATAGCTCAGCCGCAGTCAATCCAGAAATCCCTAATCAAGCTGGTTCACACATTCTAGCGAAGCTGGAATTCACATATCCAGTCAAGCCCGAGGCCTACTAGCCGAGATGGACCATAACGTCTATAGTTAATTTATCTCATGTAAATCGTGTACAAGAGTGTGACACATATAATATAGCACTAATGGGTCCCTAACTAAATATATAAACTGGTCCTTACCATAAATTTGAGGTCTTGCTCCGACCAAGGATGAAAGAGAACTCTCCTTGGCTGCGGATTCATTCCGTAGCCAAAATACTTAGAATGAAATGGATCAAAGCCTGACCTCGGGTTAGCCAGCAGCTAACTGAAGCTAGTGGATAAAGACCGAGTGACCTATTGTCACGGCCGGGAAATTAATGATGGTGATGGAAACCGAAGAGATATATAGAAAAGTAGGCGATAGATGGAGGGAATAACTAGGAGGACTATTGCAGAGCAAAGTGCTATGGGATGTCTCCATAACACACCTCCCCCCCTTGGGCAGAGTGGTGTACGGGCAACAAAAGATTCTACAATGTTTCCATTCCAGCCCCACCTACTAACATACCATCGATAGCTAAGCCATCGCGGCAACCCAGGTTTCTGACAGAGGGGGCAATCAAATAAGTGTGAAAAATCAAAGCCCACTCTCTGTTCAGTTAGTTCAGGGTCCTTTATTGAGCTTCAGTCCTACTGACCTTACCCTGACCACACGAACCAAACCAAAACATGCGAAATAAAGGCAGAATTAATATTTGAAGCGTCGATGCCTTTAAGTTCTAAAATAAATTAGGGACTGGAAGAAACTTTAAAAAGGGATTATCAGGGAAATATTGGGGAAATGTTGCCAGTACCACAACTCGTCCCAAAAGAGAAGTCTCTGAGATTTGTTAAAAATAGAAAATGGAAAAGGGAAAACTAGGAGGAATTTGGGAGGAAAGGGAAAAAGAAAGGCCGCAATGTTAAAAATTACTCCAGTTAGCTGTCGCAACGACCTAAGGTAAGACCTTGATGCCAAAAAAACTTGAAGTAGAAATGGGGGAGGTCCTACGCACTCTAAGCCGCAATATAAAGCACTAAAGGTAAGGGCACGCCAGTAATGAAAGCGCAAAAGACAGGCGCAAAGCATTTTTAAGCATGATTGCCGGACACACGGCGTCAATGTGATGATTGATAATATATACATTATGTGAAGAAGTATAAGGCAACAAAGCGCGGAATACAAAAGCTAGCGGTGGCCGACAAACGGCTTCAGTCAGATCGACCGAAAAGTTGAAGGAACTGCATGAAAAGCGCGGAAGCAGAAAAAGCAATGCTTAAAGGAACAGTGCAGTTATCGCAAGGGCTAGCGAAGCGAAACCGAAATCAACATATGTACAAAAGCGACTTTAAAGAGGGCCTACACAATTAAACTAAGAAGGGGGAGGGACGAAAATATACACACCTAACCGGAAATATTTAAAGCCGCACTTGCAAGCGGGAAAACGCGGACCTAACACTCCTACCTAAATAAATAAATTTTACTTGGAGGTTGCAACGTTCAGCTGAAGTCGGAATAATTGTTGGTCTAAAGTTGCTTAAAGTTGAAGTTGTAGAGCCGACAGAAGAATGGTTTGATGAAATTGAATTTAGATGGCGCTGACGGTGAATAGTTATATCGTTGTTCGTGTAGATGGCGCTGCTGCTGGTGATAAGATTTGCGTTGCTGATGATGTTAGAGTGTATATTTTCGCTGGTAAAAATTTAAAGTTGGATTGAGGGTCAGGGTGGACTGGCCGGAATTGTAAGTGGACGAGGCCGTGACGCAGGACGGAGATCGGCTGTCAGAGTAGGCTCGGCTTGGCTCGACCCATGGTGGGGAGATAGGAGGATGCTGAGTGCTGAGGTGGGGTCCGGAGCGACGGATAAGGGGGGGGGGTTGGCACGGATTGTGCGGCGTGCCCGTTATCACTGTTGGGGTTGGCAGCGCGATTTCCAATATCGGTGGCGTGCTTTCGAAAGATTGGCGGCGTCGGTGGCGTGATTCAAAAGATTGGGGGCGTCGGTGGCGTGACGTGCAAGGTTGGCGGCGTGATAATGACTCTCGGGGGCGTCGGCGGCGTTACAGGCTCCGTTGGTGGCGTTGGCGGTGTAAGTTGTCCCATAGGAGGCGCCTTGACGCTCGAAGACGCTGGGACCTCAGCGCCACTGCCTCTTCTGTCGCAACCTGCGTGCCATACAAAAAGTCCGTCCGAAAATGTAAATATAAGCAAACATTTGCAAAAAAAAAATCGATTGGGAGTCAGACCACTCTGATTTAAAGATTAATTGCTAACGTTTGAAAATTTTGAATCAGATAGAAATTTTCAACAAACTGGAATATTTACATTAGAATTGGAAACCAACTGGAAAATGGAATTTTTCCAAACAATCTGGAATATTTTTCATTAGATTTGTTTTATTTAAGGTGTATTGTGGTAGAATTAAAGAAATGGCGTCAAACCGAGACCGAAAGTCGGTCCGGTTGCTTGCGCCGTGTGAACCATTACATACTAAACATCATCAGTACCAATTCAGACGGTACGGCACGGGGCGGCGACTGGCGCGGGTCCACCCGCGGCGATGACACCTGGAAGAGAAAAGTGATTGCTCGGAGGGACACTCCGGCGTTACTGGCCGGGGCCAATCGCTTCTCATAGTATCTCTTTGCCCTGTATATCCTATTTCGTGAGGGGACAGAGAGAAAAGTGTACCACTATGGGGAGGGAGAATATGATGACTGGTAGGCCTTGACACTGGCTCTACCAAAGGCTGAATCAGTCGTGGCCTTACCACTGTCCGTTCCAGTTTTGGGAATGGAGGAGACGGGTAATATTCCCTAGGTGATTCAAACGGCGGTGAAAACGGCTGTTTCCAAACAAGAACAGTTGGTGAGCTAGCTACACTGACTCTTGGCTCTCCGAATGTAAATCTTGGACCAGATTTTTCCAAGCGGTCATAGTGGACGACTTGTTTTTGTGATCCGAGTTTCTGAATTTCGTAGCTTCTGCCTTTGTTTAGAACGCGAACAACATGATAGGGTCCATCCTGGCGCATTTCGGAAATGTTTGACCCTATACTAGAAGCGGGGGGGAATTTGAGAAAAACCATGTCACCAGTATCATGCGGGGTAAATTTGTTGCAATTTCTATCAATGGAAAGGAGGGAGAGGTCACCTTTTCGTATTCGGATTTTTAAAGGTGAATGATTCTCTGCGATAAAGAACACATTACCGTCGGGGAGAATTTGGACGAACTGGGGGTTAACCGTAATCTGTCGGGCCCGTAGGGCTGCATTGCCCTTAATCAAGACTGTTCTCGTACCAGGGGGTAAACCGACAATTTTGCAACAAATGTGTCTCGAATAATTCGGCCTGATACGATGAACACTCTTTACCGGAAGTACTTTTTCTCCGTCCGGTATAACTTGACAGGTTTTTGGTTGGTTATGGATACTAAAAAGAGTCAAACCTTGTGAAAGGGAAAGAGGTGATGCCGGGATCGGTTTGACGGGAAAGACGTTTGGAAGTTTACTGGACACAACTTCGTGCAAAGGTTCTATACCTTTGTACGATGAGAATTGTGGTTGGTCCTCAGTATGCGAGTCTGGTAGAGGTTGGCATTCTCGCAGATACTGAGACCAACCAAACCAAGGATCTGGAAGGGGAAGAGATTGAGGATCTCTTGAATACTCATTTTTAATATTAATTTTAGGGGAAAATAGCGATGTACGGGGTCGAGGGACAGGGGGGCAAACGGGGTAATTGTCCATTTCGAAAATTCGTCATGAGTGCAGGTGACCTCAATAGCGAAAAGGCAAACTAGCCGCTAAGATCACCCAAAACCTTCACTCGAAAATTTGAGAAAATAATGACAGAATATAAAAAAAAAATACAGAAAAATGACACTTATACAAAAATATTAAAGTTTACAAGGAAAATGAGACGGGGAACAAGCTCAACTGGACGTGTAAACTCAGACTAAACTAAGACGCGGAACCAACTTGATATCTAACCATTGTTTTTACTTCATGAGGGAAAAAAAAAATATATGTGGCATGAATAAATGGCATTAACCTTAAATTTATTATCAAAAGAAAATAGGCCAGAGGCTTCATGCGAAATCGCCGCATCCGGATGGCGAATAAACACACATACGCTAGATGGCGATCAAAACGCAAGAAAACCCGAAAAAAAAATATGGTGGTGGGGGAGGGATGACAGAGGGGACGACTGGCGAAACGCACACAACGTCTATGTGGCAAATTACTACACACATTTAGACCGAAACCAATCGAAACTAGACCTACGTTGCCTGGGCAACGTGAAGTGTTGCGGCAACCTTTGTCCGGCTTCGCCGACTAAAGTGTTGCGAGAGCAACACTTTGGTTTTTTTCCTTCGCTGTCGGTTAAATGCTGAAGTTGTCAACTTATTGAAGCTTTTAAAACTGTATGTTCTAAAAAGAATAATCAAATGATCAAACGCTAGTCTTCAGCGTTGAAAAAACAACAGCAAAAGAATATCGGAAGAAGGGACTAAATTGAACTTTATCCTTTTCAATCGTAGACATCGTGACCAATGAAAACTTGGAAAAATATCTTATATAATCTAGTTGGTATTATAAAGCTATCCGTAACTTTTCAGGATTATAATACCACAGATGACACTATTAGTTATTACGAACTACCTCATTGTTTTACATTATCGTTTGCACCCCTAGGTTACAGCGATGGACAATCGATACAAACTTTCTTACCGTCAGATTTATAGAAATCGCATACAATATGCACCAGTTTGCACAAATTTCTAGCCCCTCGTGAACAGATTCTTAGTTACAAGTCCCTCTTCCGTGATAGACATCGAAGTTCACCGGATAAAAATAATGGGTACACCAGCTAGCAAAAGTTGCAAACCTCTCATCGCTGAAGATGAGTGTACAATAACAGCCGATTATTACTTACAAGTCCCTATCATGTCTTATGATTGGGAACCAAACTGTCCTTACCATCGAATACACGGGAAACAAATACCAGGTACACCAACTAGCAAGTACACCAGCTAGCAAAAGTTGCAAACCCCTCATCGACGAAGATGGTTGTAGCATAACAGCCGATTATTACTTACAAGTCCCTTGCATATCTTGCCATTGGACCATCGAATACACCGGAAACAAATAACAGGTACACCAAGTAGCAAAAGCTTCAAACCCCTCATCGCCGAAGATGATTATGAGCTAACAGTCGACTGTTGTCCCCTACATGTCTCACAACTGGTATCGCCTACTTTTGGTTTCAGTGTGCATCTTACTACTGAAGTTGTCAACCCCTTGAAATTTACGAACTGGTGTATCTCATGAAGGATTTTTTGTACTAAATTATGGATGACATATACTTTGATCAGCTCATCAACAGCTATCGGTTGCCGTCGAAAAAAAAATTCTACCTGTCTTGGTTCAAAAGTTGACTTTTTTGCCGTAGGCCAACTTTCTAACGTCACCGCTTAGAAAGTCCCATGCATGTCTTACAATTGGGAGCAAAATTGTTCTTACCATCGAATACACCTGAAACAAATAACAGATATACCAACTAGCAAAAGCTGCCAACTCCTCATTGTCGAAGATGATTATGAGCTAACAGTCGACTGTTGCTTACAGTCGACTGTTGCTTACAAGTCCCTTACATGTCTGACAGCTGGTATCGCCTATTTTTTGGTTTCAGTGTGTACGTTACTCCTGAAGTTGTCAACCCCTTGAAACTTTCAAACGGGTTTATCTCATGAAGGATTTTTTTTCAAAGAAAATGGATGACAAATCCTTAGATCAGCTCATCAAGTGCTATCGATTGCCCTAACCACAACAAAAGAATATCGGAAAAGGGGACTAAATTGACTTTGCAGTCAGTTGAACTTTATCCTTTTCAATCGTAGACATCGTGACGGATGAAAACTTGGAACAATATCCTATATAATCTAGTTGGTATTATAAAGCTATCCGTAACTTTTCAGGATTAAAATACCATAGATGACACTATTAATTATTACGAAACTACCTTGTTTAACATTATCCTTTGTACCCGTTGCGTAAACAGTAAATCCTAGGTTAGCAGATTATTACTTACAAGTCCCTTGCATGTCTTACAATTGGGAACCAAATTGTTCTTACCATCAAATGACAGGTACGCCAACTAGCGAAAGCTGCAAACCCCTCATTGCCGAAGATGATTATGAGCTAACAGTCGACTATCGCGTACAAATCCCCTACATGTCTCAGAACTGGTATCGCCTATTTTTGGTTTCAGTGTGTACCTTACTACTGAAGTTGTCAACCCCTTGCAACTTTCGAACTGGCTTATCTCATGAAGGAGTTTTTGTACCAAGAAATGGATGACATATACTTTGATCAGCTCATCAGCGGCTATCGATTGCCGTCGTGAAAAAAAATTCTACCTATCTTATATTATCTTGTTGGTATTATAGCTATCCGTAACTTTTCAGGATTAAAATACCGTAGATGACACTATTAACTATTCCGAAACTACCTCATTGTTCTACATTATCGTTTGTACCCGTTGCGTAAAAAGTTAATCCTAGGTTACAGCGATAGACCATCGATACAAACTTTCTACCGTCAGGTTTATAGAAATCGAATACAATGTGCACCACTTTACAAAAGTTCTAGCCCCTTGTGAACCGATTCTTACTTACAAGTCTCTCTCCCGCGATAGACATCAAGTTCACCACCGGATAAAAATAATGGGTACACCAGCGAGCAGAAGTTGTAAACTCCTCATCCCTGAAGATGATTGTAGCATAACAGCCGCTTATTACTTAGAAGCCCCTTGCATGTCTTACAATTGGGAACCAAATTGTTCTTACTATCGAATACACCGGAAACAGATAACAGGTGCACCAAGTAGCAAAAGCAGCAAACCCCTCATTGCCGAAGATGATTATGAGCCGACAGTTGACTGTTGCATACATGTCCCACAACTGATATCGCCTATTTTTGGTTTCAGTGCGTACGTTACTACTGAAGTTGTCAACCCCTTTAAACTTTCAAACTGGTTTGTTTCTTCGCTGTCGCTTAGTGCTGAAGTTGTCAACTTATCGAAGCTTTTTAAACGGGATGTTGTAAAAAAATTAATCATATGATCAAAAGGTATTCTTCAGCGTTGTAAAAACAACAACAAAATAATATAGGAAGAAGGGACTAAATTAACTTTGCAGTCAGTTGAACTTTATCCTTTTCAATCGTAGACATAGTGACGGATGAAAAACTGGAACAATATCTTATATACTCTAGTTGGCATTAGAAAGCTATCCGTAACTTTTCAGGATTAAAATACCATAGATGAAACTATTAATTATTATGAAACTACCTCATTGCTTTACATTTTCGTTTGTATCCGTTGTGTAAACAGTTAATCCTAGGTTACATTGATAGACCATCGACACAAACTTTCTTACTGTCAGATTTATAGAAATCGAATACAATGTGCACCCAATTGCAAAAATTCCTAGCCACTCGTGAACCGATTCCTACTTACAAGTCCCTCTCCCGTGATATACATTAACCCTTAACCGAAAACAAATAATGGGTACACCAGCTAGCAAAAGTTGCAAACCCATCATCGCAGAAGATGATTGTAGCATAACAGCCGATTATTACTTACAAGTCCCTTGCATATCTTACCATTGGGAACCAAATTGTTCTTACCATCGAATACACCGGAAACAAATAACATGTACACCAACTAGCAAAAGCGGCAAACCCCTCATTACCAAAGATGATTATGAGCCAACAGTCGACTGTTGCTTAAAAGTCCCCTACAGGTCTCATAACAGGTATCGCCTATTTTTTTTTTCAGTGTACCTTACTACTGAAGTTGTCAACCCCTTTGAAATTTTCAAACTGGTGTATCTCATGAAGGAATTTTTGTACCAAAAAATGGATGACATATACTTTGATCAGCCCATCAATGGCTATCGACTGCCGTCGAAAAAAAAATTCTACCTGTCTTAGTTCAAAAGTTGACTTTTTTGCCGTAGGCCAACTTTCTAACGTCACAACTTAGAAAGGAGCAAAGGATAAGCTCTAGTTTCTTTAGCAATGAGAGAACTTTTAAAGTTTAAGGGGCACAGCTGATACCGTTACTCTACCGCAAACCCAAGTGCAAAAAAAATAAATTATAAAGTCAGCTGGAATCGTCGCAAACATGGTCAGAAACAATAGATGGCAGCACTTTCGGACCCGTGGGAAAAAGCCACTTTTTTGTCTCTGTAGATTTTTCTATTTATCACTCAAAGAAGATATGTTGGCTGTGGGGCCGGGTAACTGCCGCATATATTTAACACTTATAGATTTTAGTCCATCTTCAATTTGAAACTGGTGCCTGCCTGCTTGCGTGCTAGAACGGAGCTTTCCACTCGAAAGCAGAAACATGGTTTGATGAAACGAAAGGTTCGCTACACAACTTGAGATGGTCCTCTCCGACATAGGCTATACAACTCCACTTCACTTCGCAAACCGTAGGCTCTGGCTCGATGACAAGCAAAAACCATCCTTATTAGCCCCAGGCAAGAGTTCTACGGAGCTTTCCAAAATGTAATGTCATATTCATCAATCCGGCCTAAGGTCCACACTTTCCGTAAAAACCGCACAGGTTAGACCCTTCCCAGTTACCAGGAATAAAATGAAATCGGAGTCATAGGAAAAAAACAAAAAAAACAAAAAAAACGAGGACAAAACCAAAGTGTTGCTCTCGCAACACAATTCCACGAAAATGTCACGAATGAAGCGCGATGTACATTCTTGAGAGAGTATCTATCTCCGCAAGAAAAATATACCAACAGATCACCACCAATCAAAAATATAAACTGGCCGATAGGGGAATATGAAAAATTAAGGATAAGCCGAAAAAATGCCACAAAAAGAAATACGACGTCCCTGCATCACACCATAGGGCTTGAAAATCGTGCCATAAAGACAACGTCTAGAAAAAACGGCGAAAAAGGTTAATTTTATTCCGAATAACCATGGCTTTCATGCAAAAAAAAAATATGTCGGGGAACTAAACAAAAGAATCATCATGGAACTGGGAATAATCGCAGGCAAAATTACGTTTCCGGGTATGTGAAAAGTGAAATCATACGCAAGTGCTAGTTTATCAATGGTACCGCAAGCACGCATTGTCAGTGTTGAGAGCACTGATCTAAAATAGACACGGCGAAATGACGCAATGATGTACCCCGGTGGATAAATTATTTTGCCGATGCGATGACGATTTGCAGTCCGTGGCGCGAAAAACACTCACTTGACGACAAGTAGACAATAACAAATACTGAAGGGATGGACAAATCGCGATCTGTAGTGCGGCGATACACATACAACGACGACCGGAAAAATCCTGGAAGGCAAAGGGGCAGAGAAAAGAAAATCTGCAATCAGTGGCGCGACACACACACACATGAAGACTGCAAAATTCCTGAAAAGGCGAAGAGGGCAGGAGAAAAGAAAATTCGCGGTCAGTGGCGCGAAATACACTCACATGGCGACCGGAAAAATCCTTAAAAGGGAAGGGGGAGGGACAAGAAATTTCTCAATCAGTGGCGCGAAACACACTCACATATAGATCGGAAAATTCTTAAAACAAAAAAAAGTAGGAGGAAAGGGGGAACGAAAATTCACAGTCAGTGGCGCGACACACACTCACATGTAGACCGGAAAATTCTTTAAAAAAAAGTGGGAGGAAAGAAGGAAGGAAAATTCACAGTCAGTGGCGCGACACACACTCACATGGCGACCGGAAAAATCCAAAAAACTATACAAGGGAAAACAAAAACAAAAGGATAAACCCGACATAAAATAATTTTCATATGTGAAGAAAGCCGACGGAAATATCAAAGAGCAAAAATGGAAAAACCTAAACCTGCATTTTTGTTCTGGACTGACCGAGTTGAACCATAAAAAAAAATTAAATAAAATAAATAAGGGAGTTATTTTTATTTTGCTAAATTAAAGGGTAGGGC
The DNA here is from genome assembly GCA_023053575.1 of Branchinecta lynchi. Classification (NCBI taxonomy): domain Eukaryota; kingdom Metazoa; phylum Arthropoda; class Branchiopoda; order Anostraca; family Branchinectidae; genus Branchinecta; species Branchinecta lynchi. Next base: position 6,736,559 of record JAKZAP010000016.1, read on the forward strand.
GGGTGGGTGGAAAAAAAAATTTAACTGTCGTGACTACGAACAAAAAATTTGGACGTGGGTCTTCCTTATTATGAGAAAATAAGGGCTTACAAAAATAAACATCCCACTTCTGATACCATTGTTAAGATTACATCCCACTTCTGACACCATTGTTAAGAATGTTATCCCACTTCTGGACCCCATTGTTAAGATTACATCCCACTGTTGAGACCATTGTTAAGATGTTGAACGTGGAGGAAGTTTCCAACCCCTGTTCTTACACCTTGTGGAGAGGATGGACGAGTGGAGGCGAGGTTTAATGAAGATAAGGCTCCTGGGGTGTGGGCTGAAGACATTCTGACACCGTAGGTGCCCACTAGCCCCAGGACCAGTCAGGAAACCGGAAAAAAGAGACAAGGGAAAGTCTCATGGAATTCTATAGCTCAGCCGCAGTCAATCCAGAAATCCCTAATCAAGCTGGTTCACACATTCTAGCGAAGCTGGAATTCACATATCCAGTCAAGCCCGAGGCCTACTAGCCGAGATGGACCATAACGTCTATAGTTAATTTATCTCATGTAAATCGTGTACAAGAGTGTGACACATATAATATAGCACTAATGGGTCCCTAACTAAATATATAAACTGGTCCTTACCATAAATTATAATACAGAGTAACTGAGGTCTTGCTCCGACCAAGGATGAAAGAGAACTCTCCTTGGCTGCGGATTCATTCCGTAGCCAAAATACTTAGAATGAAATGGATCAAAGCCTGACCTCGGGTTAGCCAGCAGCTAACTGAAGCTAGTGGATAAAGACCGAGTGACCTATTGTCACGGCCGGGAAATTAATGATGGTGATGGAAACCGAAGAGATATATAGAAAAGTAGGCGATAGATGGAGGGAATAACTAGGAGGACTATTGCAGAGCAAAGTGCTATGGGATGTCTCCATAACAACAAGTAGTTCGCCCGGAATCCGGCCAAAACCAGAAAAATTATTAAAAGTAAAAGTTTTATTTGAAGTTGATTAGATGTTCGATTTAGGGGTAAGAAGACACGCTGGACACTTATGTGAAAAGCATTTTCCAATTTTAACAAAATTTGTTAAAAGCAAAAGTTTTATTTGAAGTTGATTAGTTGACAGACTTAGGGGTAAGAAGATACGCTGAGTTCTGTATATGACAATCATTTTTTACCCGGACTTATAATTCGTCCGGAATCCGGGTGTAACCGTATTTTCTTACAAGTTAAATTTTTATTTGAAGTTGATTAGATGATAAGGATATATGTTGACAATTAGTTCACTCGGAATTCGGCCAAAACCGGAAACTTGGCAAAAGTAAGGCGATAAATTTCGGTCAGTGTCATCATAGATTTGGCTTATCTGGACTCGATTTTCTCTGATGATTAGCCTGGCGAAGACTGGATCTGGCGAAGACAAGACTCAATTGTCTGGATCAAATATCAGATTTTTGGGATCCCGTTGAAACCTTTGGTCTTCTTCTCTTATTCAGCGTTTTTTGGTTCACCGGTGAGTTGATGAAAACTTGCTAACTACTCGGTAAAGCCGGGCATCTGAGCAGGTTCTGGTTAGTCCGCACCGGTGAGGTTAAACCAGAGACCGGTTAGTTCAAAAACGTATTATAAGACTGGTGAGTAGTCACCGGTGGATGCAAAAACGGCTTATGAGAAAACCTGAGACCACCGGTGAGAACTCCCGTGACTAAGAACGCAGCTTAGTCGATATAGGGTGAGGAGAAATAATGTTTGTATGCTCATCGGGTTCTACTTATACTTAAGAAATCAAATTTTGCAAACCCTTTCGCGCACTCGGGAAGTTCAAGTCTCATCGCCAAAAGGGGTTATTTTTAAACGTAAGAAATCAAGTTCTGTACAGTCTAGTCAGCAAAACACAGAAAAAATCAAATGCTCGATGGTTTTGCCGCCTTTGCCGGGCGTCGGTATTCTCCTTGGCACATCGGGTTCTTTTACACGAAATTTTTCTTTTTATCAAATTCTGTGAATTTTTATTGGGCGCATGCCGAAAGTTCAAGTCTCGTCGGTACATCGGCTTCTATTTACATGTGAAAAACATAGTTCTTTACAGTCTTGTTGGGCAAAACACAGAAGCAATCAAAGTACGAATACTTTTGTTAGGCGTCGGTATTCGGCACATCGGGTCTTTTAATACGTAAGAAATCAAATTCTGCAAACATTTGTCGGGCGCAAATTTTTCCCGAAAAAATACAGATTTAAAAAATTTTTCGCCGGCGATGCTCAGTTCAACTGGGTACAGTCGTTGGAAGCTTTGATTTTTGCTGAAACGAAAAGCCGAATATGAGAATTTAAATATATGAATTTACATCAAAGGAACAACCTAAACTGATGCATGATAGTTAGTTTTACACAAAATTTCGCCTGCGGCGCACTTTGTAGTTTTCTCTATCTGGAAGTACGGTGTATCATTTAGTTTTCGCTTTAGGATATAGATTCTTGAGGTTTTAAAAGTTAAAAGCCGGAAATTGTATGGCACTATAGCTAAATTTTTCCGGAACAAAGTAGATTTAAAAAATTTCGCCTACGGCGCTTGGTTTATTGAAGGTTTGAACAGCAGGTGAACTTTGAAATACGAAATTATATCAAAGGAATAATCTAAAGTGATGCATTACAGTTAATTTACATAAAATTTCACCTGCGGCGCATTTTGTAGTATTCTTTGATTGGAAGAATGGTGGTTCATATAATTGGCGGCAACGGCAGTTTTTGTCGGCACAAACCGGACGTCCTCCCCCCCAAAGTTAAAAGGCTAGTGACGCCCCTGTGTATGGGTTTTAGTTTTTTCTTCGGCGATTGTACGTTCACATAAGCTTACCTCTATTCTATAAATAACCTTTTTTTTACAAATAAACTTTTGGTTTAAAATTGTATGGTAGGCATCGACAGGGGCGTCACTATGGGGGGATGTGGGGAGTGATACCACCACCCCCCTCGAAGAAAGAAGAAAGCCAAAGTTACAAAAATTGAGCTAAACTGGGCGCTCACAGAGTGCCAGACCACAGAAATTTAGCTAAGCCGGGCGCTCTTTTTCGTGGCCACTTTTTTCCTTGGGAAAAAGCTTGATTTTAACCACTTAAACATTCCAGGTCTTCTTCCCTGGATCGAGCTCCACACCGAAGACGCTAGATGGTGCAGGAAAGTGTAAGCGCTAATCTTTCAGAGTATGGGCGTATTTTACGCACGTTTTGAGCTTGAAAAGATTTCTAGCAATACGGACGTATTTAGATACGAAAGGGAACGATTTCTCAAATATTTCCGTATTGCTAGAAATGTTTTCAAGCTCGAAACGTGTTTAAAAATACGCTCGGATTTTACGCAGTGCGTAAACCCACCATAAGCCATCTTTAGTGTGATAACTTTATTTGAAGCCTCGAAGGATGGTTTTTGAGTTGAAGCATATTATTAGTATGCTATTTATTCATAATAGGTACTCGATGTCAGTTTTTGCAGACATTTCTCCCTTCTGCCCATGCAGCTGGCCAAGTCGACTCTCAAAATCGTATTACGTTCAAGGTAAGGCTCAATGCTTGGTCCGGACAGGTGTTCTTGATTCCACCCTTGGATAAGGTAGATAAAAAAAAAAAAAAAAAAATTAAACCTTGTGAAAATTTTTATTTTCCGATCTGGAATTCATTTGTCCTGAAACAACCCTCTCCATCCGACCTTCTGTCCAGGCAAACAACTTGGTAGTTCCGGCCGTTGGCGAAATATGGTAATCCCCCGTAGTATCTGGTATTGGCTAAACTTTAGCTGATTATCTTCGGCCAGTGACGTTTTCGTGACGTCATGAAAGAAATAGGGAAATTTGATTAAACTAATGTTGCAGAATATATATTTGTATCTAGCCGATATTTGTGTATACAGCCTCGAGGCGCCGGATGCGTTTACACTTATAAATCGTTCTAGGGACAATCAGTTCCGTGAATAAATGGAAAATATAGACTTTTCGAGTGACGTCACGACTCCCAGATAATCGGCTAAAGTTTAGTAAACACCTTGTATCTTTGCTATACGTCCCTCACAAAATCCGATGTCGGATTGCCGCTAGACGCTCTAGAGGAACAATAACAATCACACGTGAGATCTTGGTATAAGTTATCTGAAGGGTGAAGAAGCGATTAGGCTTTCGCTCCATATCGAGTCGCGTATTAGCCACTTGGAAAAGTCAGCCAGCACTCAGTACTGAAGTCGGAAGCCAAAAATGACAAACTTGATGACGCTTGACAGAACAGAGTTGAGTGAAGCAAAAATAGAGGAAGAGGCATCTTAAACAGTTTTAAACATGGCTAGGACTAAGAGGAATTGAAGATAGCCAAACAAACGTGGATAAGCGTACACCAAGAAGTAACGTGTCATTGTTTTCTTGACGATAGCGCACCTAGCGGTCAGAAAAGAACTAATCTGAAAGGAATTTTATGAGGGGCGTATTGGTGGTGTGTCCCAACATCACTAATAGTTACTAAAGCCACGACCATCGTACATATTACTTCGTATACGTTTTCGAATAACGATGGTAGCTTTAATAACTATTGATGGAATGTTGGAAAACACCCTAATTAATGTCTCCGTGGTTATCATGTCGTGCTTTTTTCCTAATTTTTGTACGTGTTCATTAAACTACTTTCTCTGTATTGTTTGATCAATAGTCAGGTTCCTTAGCCAGACACGTAGAAGAACTCACTGGAAAGTTTCAACAGTGGTTTCCAGTGGTTATCCAGAGAACAGTGGAACGATAACCTTGGAAGACTGTGGTAAGTGAAGACAATTGAAAGTAAGTGAAGAATTCGTCACGAAGGAGACAGAACAATGAAACTCGCTTATAGATATCTATTATTCCTTTTGGCTTTTCTTACAAGTTAATGAGTTAAATTACTAATCAATACGCAAAAAAAACACAACACTTAAACGAACTCCAAACTCTGATCCGTCTCTGATAATCTGCACAAGGAATTGGCGAAGATGGGGTTTTGGTGGGGTGCCCATACTATTTCCTGGTAGGGTAATTCGTCAGGTAATTCGGTCGGTATGTAAATATTTCAAGTGTATACTGGAAGTTTAGATCGGAGGTAATTTGGCGAATAGTAGAAGGGTAAAAAGAAGTGATCTTATTGTATGTAATTTTGAAGGTCAATTCTGTTAGTTAAGTGCGAGAATGAATACTGTTGTATGGCCCTTTGTTGGCTTTAATAAATTATTATTTTTATTATTGTACTGCATGAGGAAGAAAGCTATTGGCCTCCAAAAAGTGTTTTCTGCATATTAAGTTGTCTCACTGTAGAAAAGATTTATATGACTTGGCATATGGATGCGCATCCCAATGTTAAACGTTATGATGCATGATTAGAAGATTAATGTCATGGCCGTTTCATGTGCCATGTCTTTCAATAGGCTATAACACTTTAAAAAGGCATATTTCACGAAAAGATAAAACTGAAAAGGGTCAAAATAAGCCTATCACGGGTTCATCCGTTTGTTCTGTTGATTTGTGTGTCTCGTACTAGTGTTTCTTCTGTTGTTTGTTTGTTTCTTTCTCTTTTTTACTCCACTATCATCACATTGTTTTTGTGCAGTGGGTTACAAATAAATTATTATTACTATTATAACATAAATATCCTCGGTATCCGTCACAATATTTAACACAAGGGTGCGCATCCATGTGTTCGTGTCCTTTCGTTCATTTCGCCATTTGGGATGAAAGGGCATTCCAGTAATTCAAGATAGTTCTGGAAAGACTAAAAATAATAAGAAGATATAGCTAGTTTTCGTATTACGGCTAATTTTGAAACGAAGGAAATAGCACGAATCGTAATGATCTCAGCAACAATAAGACAACATTTTAACATGTTTCATGGTTATTTCTTCCGGGTATATATAATAAATTTGACAACATTTTCAAAAGGATGCGTGTGGAAGGAACACAAGGATGCGCATCCTGTGGTCACTGTTATTCCCAGCTTAACGTTGTAAAGCTGTGGTGTTATCAAATCTTCGACAGTGTAGTACTGAAGTTTAGAAGTGGCTCAGGTTTGTTGATGTTATCATAGAAGTTGTTGTAAGTTTTGTAGCACCCCAGGACTTAGAGTCGTTAATAACTTTACCTGCAAATTTGCAATTGCAGGCGAATAGGATTTCTCCTAATATACGCCTTCATGGGTGCTGTCTTGTTCAGGTTTCCAGTTGAATCTCCACTGTTTGCCTGACCACTCCTTGTCCAAATGTTGTTTGAAGCTATTTGTTGTTTGGCAGGTAACAGTGGAATCTGCTAGCGCGTTCCACAAGTTGAACGAACAGGTTAGTTTCGAACAGGTTATTGAATTTTAGAAGCATTTTAACACATAGCGACTTCTTGTGACAGTCGGATAATCGGTCGGTGCTCTAAACAGGGCCCTCTTGCTTATTCTGCCTTCTTCTTATCCCTAGAACCCTTATGGAGTAATAAGCTTCTGAAATCCTCGCTTCAGATCTTGACTAAACTTTAGCCGATTATCTACGGGTCGTGACGTCGCACGAATAGCCTAGATCTTCCATTTACGAACGGGTCTGATTGTCTCTGGGAAAGTTCATAAATGTAAACGCGACCGGCGCCTCACTGGCCGCTCGGCTCTATATATAAAGATACAAATATATATTCTGCAATATTATAATGTAATCGAATTTCCCTATGTCTTTCGTCACGTCAGGAAAACGTTACTGGCTGTAGATAATCGGCTAAAGTTTAGTCAATACTGCTTTTTACTATTCTTTCGATTTGTACTCACGGTTTTTTAGCGCTTGTAGCCGAGTTTTGCCCGTAATGCAAACTTCGCCGAAACTTCAAGATCCGCCGGCAACTCTTTCACACATAAGAATATGAGAAGCTTCAAAGTAATGTTTTAATTTTTTAAGACATGGAAGATCGCCAGATCTATCTTCTGTTTGGACTTCTTCTGTTTTGTGGGTTTTCCCACTTTTACGGCCCGGCGCGTTAATTTTTCAAATATTTTGCGTCCAGCCGCCGCGTCGGAGAGCGTGAAGGCTGTAGGGTCGAGAAGCGCTAAACAAGAAAATCTGTAATTTCGCGTGAAAAATGATTGTATTCTTGAAAATGATATTCATGGGTCATTTCATTGCGAAAAGGTCTTTCTAGTAAGAGTTGTGCTTTAAAGCAAGTGATTATCGCAAATTCGAGCTTTCATCGACATAGGGACGGACCCTTGTTCTCCGGTTCCAATATCACTGAAGAACTACGGCTCAGCTTCTTTATTCTCCAGTGCTTACTACCACCGAGTGGTTAGACTCCCAAAATAGGTGTACAATAAGAGCCCCGTGACAACTGGAGAATATAGTGGTAAAAAAAGTACAAAAAAGACATAGATCACAGGGAAAAGCCTATAACAATGGTTACTTTCGTATGTTTCGGGGGGGGGGGGTCAACCCCCTAAGCCCCCCCCCCCCTGGATACGGCCTTGCCCTTGCCTGACTTTTTTCTCCAAGGAAGCTGTCATCTTCCCTCCTTTTACATCTAAGGCGTTTTCCGCGGCACACTAGAGTGCCAGAAATTAGTGAGTGTTTTTTGCGGAAACAGAACTATTTGCCACACACTCGACCCACAAGCTGAACCTCTACACTTTGATCTTATGCAGCGTTTACAAGTACAGGAAAATTTGAACAGAATACGGTCTTGGTGACAAGATTATGTCCACACACAGAGGGAAAAAATAATTCTTCAAACGAGAAAATCTGACAAAAATAAATTCACCAGCCAACAAAAAACTGATGACTGCTGCTACCAAAAGTCAGCTAGATTTTTTTGTGCCTTTGTACCAGCGCCGCCGACCAGATTTCTTTTACAGGACCCCTATTGCTTTTCCTCCTTTTATAATATACCTTGCTCCCTTATGGGATTATAAGCTTCGAAAATCCCCACCTTTCTCCACAGTCCCATTTTGTGCTACGAATTTTTAGGGTTTTTTCTCCGTGCCGAGTTTTGCCCGTTCCGCAACGCAACGTTTGCTAGAGTCTTCAACGTCCGCTGACAACTCTTTCACACACAAGGATATTAGAATCTTCTGTTTTTGACTTCTTTTATTTGCTTAGTTTTCCTACAACCATGGCGCGTTCAGTTTTCAAACGTTTTGCGCCCAGCAGCCGCCTCGGAGAGCAGGAAGGCTGGATAGAATCGACAAGCGCTAACAAGAAAATCGCTAAATTCAGATGGAAAGTAATGGTATTTTTGCGAGAAAAAAAAATTCTGATCCGTTTCATAGTGAAAAGATCGTTTCTAGTAAGAGTTGTGCTTTAAGTAGACCGGAATTCCTTTCATCATGAAAGGAATTTTTGTCCCGCTAGACATGTTTTCTAGTCGTCTTGACGAACGGAATCCTTTCAAGTCGAACGGAATTCCTTTCTGCTCGACTTGGTTTCTTGTCCGTGTAAACGCTACATTAGCCAAATAGCCGTCCGCGGAAATGCTGTTTCGTCTGTTTTTGGCGGCTATTTCAACTATAGGAAAATCCTTACCATTGTGTAAGAGAAAAATCCTCAGTTGTACCATGCAGGGGTGTCACGACTGGGGGGGGAGGCCCCCCCCCAATGCTGTCGGCCAGTCGGTAAAAAATAACCGAGTCAACGCGAAGCACCGCGATTTTTCGTCAAACAGTTGATTTTTTTCACGAAAACAGTCAGTTTTTCTGAAAATTGGTCGATTTTTCATCAAAATAGTCGGTTTTCCTGAAAATCATTGAACTTTTCTGAAAATAAGTAGATTTTTTTCAAAACTTTCATTTTTTGTCGTTGAAAACAGTCGTTTATTCCAACAATGTTTTCAACGGATACGTCAGCTACGATTCTAAGAATCGTAGCTGACGTTCTAATCGATTCTAAGAATCGTAGCTGACGTATCCGTTGAAAACTTTGTTGGAATAAATGTTTCAAAGTCAGCTTGGGCTCAAAGAATTTTTTTTTTTGAAAACAGTCGTTTTTGCTGCAGAAACAGTCGGTAAAAGTTACCATCCAGTCGATATCTCTCGCCCATTTTGGCTACTGACGCCTCTGGTACCATGTTGTATGTCGATCTACTTGATAAAGAAGCTAATTCTGTCAGTAAGACATGAATTTGCCACAAACTCTGAATTTCCCGCCAAATCGAGTCACAAAATCGATTCCTCCACAGTTGTTTGACAAATTCGATCCAACAAAGCGAGATGCAAAACCGTGTTGGTCGCGGAACACAGACTCGTGGGCCAAAAAAACAACCGCGGAAACACTCTTTTCGTGCCATGAACACTTTGTGGGATCGACGGAAAAACGCCTCTAAGATGAAAAGAATTTGAGATCTCGGTCAGATGATCATCAGTTAACAAACTGTAGCTGCCACTTGGTGTGCGGCTTCTTTGGGTCAAGAATAAGGTCGAGTTCGTAGATGGGTTCTGTAGCCCTACATTTAGGAGTGGGTTTAAATTAAGGGGCAAATGAAATATTTTTAAATAGATTATCTGATAGTCGATTATGAGGTAAGAAGGCATGCTGAACACGATGGTGAAAACCATTTTGTCATCTGACAAGTAGTTCGCCCGGAATCCGGCTGAAACCGGAAAGTTTGTTAAAAGTAAAAGTTTTATTTGAAGTTGATTAGATGTTCGATAAGGGGTAAGAAGACATTCTGAACACGACGGTGAAAACCATTTTCTCGCTGGACAAGTAGTTCGCCCGAAATCCGGCAAAAAACGGAAAGTTTCTTACTAGTAAAATTTATTTGGAGTTGATTAGATGTTCGATTTCGGGGTAAGAAGACATGCTGAACACTTAGGTGAAAATAATTTTCTACCCGGACAAGTAGTTCGCCCGGAATCTGGCCAAAACCGAAAAATTGTTAAAAAAAAAGTTTTATTTGTAGTTGATTAATTATCTGACTTAGGGGTAAGAAGAGATGCTGAATCCATTTATGACAATCATTTTTTACCCGGACATATAGTTCGACCGGAATCCGGCTGGAGCCGGAAAATTTGTTATAAGTTGAATTTTTATTTGAAGTTGATTAGATGTTCAGTGTTGGGACAGAAGATACGCTGACTTCGTTTTTGAGCTTTCTTTTTTCGCCGGACAAGTAGTTCCTAATTCGGCCGAAACCGGGAAATTGGCAGAAGTGGCAGGAAGTTTTCGTCAAATCAGATATGACTTATAGGGGTAAACACACATGCTGAATCTGGACTTGGTTTTGTCGGATGATTAGCTATTTGGCCTTAATCTGTTTCTGAATTTTAATAGTAAACATTTTCAAAAAGTTTGGCGAAGACTGGATTTGGCTAACATAAGACCCAATTGTCTGGATCAAATATTGAATTTTTGGGATCCCATCGAAACCTTTGGTCTTGTTTTTTTTTGCTGCTGATGCTGTACTGGAGCTGGCTAACACTCATAAGGCTCACGACTCGAAATGCCCACTGCTCGCAATGACGACCGCTCAAGATGCCCACGACTCAAAATGCGTACGACTCAAAATGCCCACGAGTCTATTATTTGAGTTTTACAGTCCATAGTAAACTGGAATTTGGGGCGAGTGAGCAACGGAAGGAGTAGACCCAGTATCAGATGGCGATAATCGTATGTTAAACTGGTACAATCTCAATTATAATTTAGTACTATAATACTCAATCGTGAATCCCAAACAGCGATCTTAAAACTGTTATTTCTAATTAAGGAGCAATTCTTACCTTCATGGTGCAAGCTGACTGGAGGATTTGGATGTTTAGGTTTCGCTTTCTGTGTCAGAACAATTTACATGACATTTCTACTGTACTTTCACGCAAAACAATTCTGAATTGCTCAACAAATAATAGAAAAATACCTCTCAGTACCTTTTCCGCAGTAATCCTGACCCTCTGTTTTCCCAGGATTAGTTTGTTCTCTCCTATGGACAATTTGGTCCTCTCCTGTGAACAGTTTGTCCTTTCCTATGGACAGTTTGGCAGCCTCTGAGGACAGTTTGAGACGTCGGCATTTTGAACCAGGCCTATTTTAGCCTTCCCTGTGGGCATTTTGAACTGCCGGCATTGTAGACGATTTCCAGGTCTTCGACCTCACTTTTGGGCATTTTGAGTCGTGGGCATTTTGAACCGTAGGCATTCTGAGAGTGGACAATAAGAATGTGTTGATTTTGGGAGACGTCCTGAAGGGGTATCTCTATTTCTCTGTTTGATTACGCAAGCTTTTCTGCTGGATAGCACGCTGTCGCGCCTCTGTTTAATTCTCAGTTTTATCAAGACCTGCAGTAATTAGATTCGTTCTTCAAAAGTGTCCTTGAGTACGCACCAGGCATTAGCATTTTGAGTCTGCAATGTTACTGGACGTAAGGGCAAATCTATGCTAAAAATAGTATTGACGTATTGCACTTGCAACACTTATCCCAGATTTTGTTCGGCACAGATGCTGAGAAACAGAGGTTCTTATTATTATCCTTTCCTGATTTCGCCCCAGAATCTTCGCCCAGGGCGTTGATCCCAATTAGCACCTATGATCCAGCAGATAACCCAGCGACATATGTATGTTGCCCCAGTAGTGTTTACTTTGTAATACGGGGCTAATCTAATTGTAAACAAACAAACGTGGGGTCTTCGAAACCTCTGGCGTGTTCCACCCTTCTAATAGTAGTAACTATTAGTTACCATTGTCGTTCCAGCCTTGTGAAGAGTTACTATGCCGTTACACAGGGGCGTTTCGAAGGGCTTGGGAATGGGGGGGGGGGAGAGGACTTCAAAATACACGACTGGCTAAAAACACAGCACCAGTAGGCTCAAGAAATATTAACGTTATAAGTTCTAAGACGTTATAGAAAATGCCATTGTAGCAATAAAACAATAATTAGGTGATGCCGTTCATATCAGGTTTCGCTGGAGAAAAGATAAGCCTCGGTACCAGATTCTGACATGTCTACTCAAGAAAAACTAAAGTGAGCGCCGCAGGTGTAATTTTTTCAATTCAAGCAAAATTCAACTACTCCTTTACAGACCCCAAATCTCAAGCTTAAAACCGCACATAAATGATGCACACTTCAGCTAAATAGAAATAGGGTAGGACTACGAAAGAGCCGCAGGCAAAATTTGTTAAACCGGCCTTTTTTCGGCAATGTTTGACTACTTCCCACACAAACTCTTGCTTTAGACGTGGCTCAGATCCCAAGCAGGATTCAGGATTCAACAACTTTACTAAAATTAATTCATTCCGGCTTGACGACCGGTTACAAACAAAGCGCACACGTGCTTGAAAAAGGCAACCAGTACACATTTACTACCATTCTACTAAACCTTCACACTACCTTCACTAACACTACCTTCACTAAAATAAACTAGAAATTAATTAATTAATTTGTCAATTTGTCCTCTCTCGTCTTCCAAACCCTCCACTCACCAACTACCGTCTAGGAGATATTTCTTTAACCGATTTTTAAATTGCGGTACACTTTCTGCTTCTCGAATTGAGTCTGAAAAAGTATTCCAGACCACCGTACCTGAATACCTTGCCACATGGCTAGAACGAACCGTACTTCTTGGCTCACTTACCAGGTCTCCAGCATGTCCGTGATAAAATGAGTTAAAACGGAAAAAATTACTAAAAGCGGCAGCTTTTACCGTATGTACCCAAGACAAATTGAAACTGACCGCTGCATGTGATTTTTTTGTAATCCGCTTTTAAGGTGGCTGAAATCTCAGGCCTTAGATAAGGAGATTTTTGCAAAAAAGCAGATGGGACAATGTTGAAACGTCGCGCCGCATGCGAAATTTTCGAAAATCGGCCTGTTTTCAGTGTCAGTCACGATTTGGTAATGGCATTTATGGCACTATTCCAAGTTCGAAGCATACGACTGTCATTCTAACAAGCTCAAAACACAGGATATTTTGGAACGTAATGACTTATAATATCTAAACAACAGTACGACCAGAATAGGTCATTTGCTGTCGAAATTTACCTAACTGACTCATATGGCAAGCTCAAAACTAATGACTGTCTCTAGTGTACGACTAAAAAATTTCTTCGCAAACTCCGACAAGAAACGGATCATTTCCAGGGAAAATTCGCGGTTGATGTCATTCTGTCAAGTTCCATACGACCGTGATTCTGACAAACTGAGAACACAAAACTGTGGATTGCTTGAAACATACTACTAAAATCTGTATGGAACAATACCACCAGAGACAGCTCATTTCAAGGCGAATTTTAACGATTAGCTAACTGCTTCAACTGCCGTTATCTGGCAAGGTCAAAACTTACGACTATCTCTAATTTCCGACTAGACAAGAAACGGGTCTTTTCAGGTGAAATTCGCGGTTGGTGTCATTCTGGCAAGCTCAAACATACGACTTTCATTCTGGAAAACTCAGAACACACAACTGTGAATCTGAAAACATACGAACAGAAACTTCGTAGCCATACGACTAAAAAATGTGTTTTGTGGGTGAAATTCACGTTCGGTAACTGCCTGTGTGTCATGCTGAAAAGCTCAAAACATACGACTGTCATAAATTTTTCTTGTACCTTCCTCGAAGTTACAGGAATTCCCGTATAACTGCAACTTTCTTGCCCTCTGACCCTAACCTTTGCAAAGTTATCTTCAGTTGCCCAGGACCTTCATGTTTATGCCCTTGGGCCATTTATGCGTTCGATCTACGAAGAAGATTTGTTAGACCCGATTAGTCCCTTTCCTTTTTTTTAACATCTATTTTTTGATCTTGTCCATTTACTACATTATTGAAAGCTCAGTGGATTTTTTCGTTTTGTTTGTCTGGACTGCACTATTTTCCTCTTCTTAAGTGCGTAAATAAAATTTCATCATACAGAAAACCTCGAAACATCCGACTGAGGGTAGATTCTCTGGAGCATGGGGGGTGAGTCCCGGCCCACACGCCCTCCCCCCCCCTTCGAACCGCCCCTGCCGTTACAGCCTTCTCGATAAAGTAATTAACAGTTATTTGCTTACCACGCTCGGGAGCGTAGTAAGCGTGGTAACTACAAATCTCCTTGGACTGATTGATCCAATTGTTCTAGCCTCGGCCCTCGACACTAGACCAGAAGCCAGAATTTGTGACGCATAGTACCTAGGCTACAGGTAAATACGGTGGAGCGCTCCTTGTCATCGCACTAATTGCGCATGCGTTGCTCCCGTGCGAAAATTTCAAATTCTCCCGCAAAGGTGACTTTCAGAAGAAAGAATTTCGAGAAAGGCCGAGTAGAAGGCCCACTGACTTTAGTTTCAGTTCAGTTTGTAGTGTAGAAACAGTTTGCTTTTTTAACGGTTTACTTGGATTTCTAGGGAAATGGAGGCCACAAAGAAAATCATGAATGGACATTTATGGCAAAATAGTATTGTGCAGCCCCTGCTAACAGGTAAGAACTAATTTTGAGGCCTTTTTCAAGGACAATCCAGCTTGACAATTCAGTCTTGATTCATTTTCTCTCACAGTCCGGATTGGTTCATGGATCGTCGATCTAGGAATGTTGGAACGGATCCAGATTCTGGATTACAGATCAGCGGATTGTCATTTTGTAATCTGAGATACCTAGTTGATTTTCTGAGTGTGTTCCACCCTTCTAACAATAGTTACTATTAGTTACTATTCCCGTTCCATCCTCACGAAAAGTTACTACGCTGACCGTTCCAACCTTGTCGGAATAGTAACTAATAGTTACTATTTGCTTACCATGCTCGGGAGCGTAGTAAGCGTAGTAACTACGCATTTCTGTAACGTGATTGGTCGTATTCGCCCCTGGCGTGAGATCCTGCTGGAAAATAGAAAAATCGTTCCAGCCTTGACGGCAAAAAGCCAGAATTCATGACGTCATGCATAGTAACTACGGTAAGTAGGATGGAACACACTCTCTGTCTCTCTGATGAACCAGTAATCTAGCCCTAGGATTATAATCCGGGAATGTGCAGTCTAGTACACTAGCCGGTTTTCGGTCATGGTGCTCAAACGTCTAGCACCATGCCTGAGTGCTAGACGTTTGAGCACTGTACCTTGAAATTCATGCATGGTGTATGGATTTCAGCATACAGCGCACACATTAAAAAGCACAATTTCTATCGTTACAACAGGTGTATCAATAAGAAATTGTGCTTTTTCATGTGTGCACTGTATGCTGAAATCCATGCACCATGCAGAGGCTGGTAATTTTTCCAATTTCTTGTGCAGAAAAACAACCGTTTTAAACAACAAAAATGACATTTTCGAAAAAAAATCAACTGATTTTCAGAAAAACCGTATATTTTGAAGAAAAATCAACCAATTTTCAGAAAAAACGACTGTTATCATGAAAAAAATCGACTGTTTAGACGAAAAATTGCAGCACTTCGAGCCAACTCGGTTATTTTTTACCGACTGGCCGACAGCATTGGAGGGGGGGTTGTCCCCCCTCCCCCCCCAGTCCCTGGCACCATGCATGAATTTCAAGGTGTGCTCAAATGTCAGGCATGGTGCTAGACGTTTGAGCACCATGACTGAAAAAGGGCTTGTGTACTAGACTGGGAATGTGGCTGAAAAACACCTTTTATCGGTTAGGACCTATATTGTTATTTATCTACGCTATGAAATAGGCTATGAATTAATTATTTAAGTAGCCTAGAAATGGGTCAATTATTTTTTAGAAGCTGTACTTTTTCCTTCACCACAACAAGCGAAATTCAATCATGGGTAAGCAGCCTATGCCCTCAAAGTACATGCCAAATGTATCTCAAAATCTGGTTGAAACCAAGTCTACTTCCTCTCTTCCACTAGCTTACAGTTACATTTTCAGGGTGTTATCTCTCAATTCGTGTTGTCACAAGTTGTTTTTATGGTGGAAATCTTAGTACTGGTTCCAATGTGTTAATAATAATGAGTGTTAATGTAATGCAAAGAATAAGGCCATTGCCATTGGCGTTGGCCTCTACAGACACGAGTGTTCTATGGCTTCAAGTCTTTTTTTTAGCTCCTGTGTCCCTTTTGAATATCCAGGAACGAAATGATAAAAAAAAGTAGCAAATCCTGCTCTGTGTCCTCTGATATGAAACTGGCACTAAAAAAAGATAATAGTTCATTATGTTAGGACATGAATCCAACATGCTAATTGGTGTCAAGGCAACTCAGATTGTCATGAATAGTGTCAAAGAGCATAAACATCTGCCTCCTTTGGTTTACTACTTTACTAAACTCTGAAATCTTGTGATGCCAGGACTCTCAAATTCCTTCCTTGAGAATTGTCAGTGGATAATTTTTACGGTACCATAATGGTATTATTTGTTCGCGATGCCTGCCTATTAATAATTCATGAATATTTTGAACGTTACAAATATTTATAGTGCATTCTTTCATTTGTATCACCTTTCTTGCTCGAAAAATAGTCTCTCTTCAGGATGTTTTTAAAGAGCCCTAAAGCGACAGCAACCAAAGCACTCTCTGTCTGCAAGGATGTGGGAAGTCATTGGAACTGGAACACTAGAACTCGACTGTGGTAGCCCTCGCAGAGTGAAGAAAGCAGGCTATGCCTTGGTTTATTTGAAGCCTTTTTCAGCCATGATATAAACATCTTCTGGTATTGTAGAGAATGCTGGAAGTGCCTTGAACTGGCTTGCCATCGTGTCCATGCGTATGAGCACCATGATTACCTATAGCCTATAGGTAAATGTTTGCTGTTATTACTAAACATTCCTTGAACCCAAGCTGACTTTGAAACATATGTTCAAACAATGTTTGCAATGGATATACGTCAGCTATGTTTCTTCATCAGCAATATTTTGGCCCTTCTTGGCAAGGGTCCTCGTCAGGCTGTCAAAATTCTGGGTCAACGTCGTGGAAGGAAACAAACCTGTAATCAGATCAGTATTGTATCGTATTGTAATCAGATTTTTGTGGCCCAATGGTAAAGTTCTTTAGCCTTCTGACCAAACAGACTTTAGTTTCGTTTTTAAAAACCTGCCAGTTGATGGCCAAGTGGTCTTTTGACCAGTGTGCCTCTTTTCTGATTTCTCTGATGAAACCTGTGTTATTTGGCAGCAAAAATACATTCTGGCACCTTACGGTAAATACCTAAATACCTTGTTACATGTTGTGTCTTCTTGTCTTTTTTTCTTTCTTTCCTTTCGTACACCATTTGTGACTTGTGTCTTAAAACTTGGAATTAAATTTCATTCATTCAAAATTGGTCCCTTTTTCAAGTTCTCAGTAAAAAACTCGTCTGTTCTGAGGTTCTAATTTACCCGTTTAACTGGCAGGGGCGTCACGACTAGGGGGGGGGGGGACGCTCCCCCCCCCCCAAATGTTGTGGGCCAGTCGGTAAAAAAAAACCGATTCGGCGCGAAGCGCCGCAGTTTTTCGAAAAAACAGTCGATTTGTTTCTTGGATACAGTCGATTTTTGGGATCCCAAAACGTAACTGGAGGGATACCTATGACATCCCAAAAATGCCCGTCTGTCGGTAAGCACGATAACTCTCGAAGGGAATGAGATATTTTGATGAAACTTGGTGTGAGGATTCTTTTGGTCAAGGGTAAGGTCAAGTTCGTAGATGGGCTCTGTAGCTCTACATTTAGGGGTGGGGGGGGGGGGTCAAATTAAGGGGCAAAAGAATATTTTTTAAAAGCTATTGAGATAGTTGATTTAGGGGTAAGAAGACATGCTGAATCCGAATATGAAAGTTATTTTGTTGCCGGACAAGTAGTTCACCCGGAATCCGGCGAAACCGGACACAAAACTTGTCGACCAGTTTTCGGCTATAGCGGTTCTACCCCTTTATTTTCAAATGATTATAGCTCTGCGCGCGTGGCCAACAATCACTTATTTATTCAGTGACGTAATCGAAGGTTGAAGGGGGTCTCAAAGGTTTTATACAAAGGCGAAAGAGACATGGGGTGAATGTGTTTATTTTATAGCGGGTTTCGACAGGGAATTGAAATTATTAATTAGTATGCGTGCTGATATTTTACCGCCGAGAGATAGAAGGAGGTACACGGGTAGGCCGATCGAGAGAATTGGTCCTTACTTCTGCCCGATGTGTGGAGAGCGAGAGTGTGTGCGACATCATATGTGTGATTGTAGGAAATGTTGTAGGAATTGTAGGAATAAGTGAGGGGTTGCTCACTGAAAAAGGTTTACTTGGTAAGGGAGGGGTTATTCACTAGAAAAAAGATGTACTGGATAAGTGAGGGGCTGCTTAGTGGTGTACTAAAGTGGTTTGGGGAGGGGGTGGGGTGAGCCGGTCCCAAGTACTCGTGAACCAATCCCAGATGCACGCGAGGGGTTAGGAATTGGGTGTACCGTTAAAGGAGTACTCGAGGGGTTAGACACTTGGGTGAGCCAATTGAGGGGGGTAGTTCATGGTGTACTAAAGAGGGAACTGCTAGGGTACGCGAGGAGCTACTCACTGAAAGAAGGGTGAACTGGGTGAGTGAGGGGTTGCTCACTGAAAAAAGGTGTACCTTAAGGGAGGGGTTACTCAGTGGGTGTACTAAATTTGTTTGGGGAGGGGGTCGGGTGAGCCGGTCCCAGGTACTCGCGAATAATCCCAGGTGCACGCGTGGGGTTAGGAATTGGATGTACCCGTTAAAGGAGTACTAGAAGGATTAGACACTTGGGTGAGCCAATCCCAGGTGCTAGGTGTGTGAGCCAGTTCTAGGTGCTTGTTGAACCAATCCGAGGTCTACGCGAGGGGTAACTAACTTGCAAACAAAAAATCAGGGGTTAGGAACTTGTTCTTGAGGTGGATTCCCCGGGGGAACGATCGAATTTTGAACTTTATTTCCTTGACGGATAAGCTGGAAAAATTTGCAAGGTTCGGCTCCAGCGTCACCAGATATTTTGCTCTGCATGCAGTTCGCCGGGAATGCTGCTAAAATACGAGGAATTTGGTAGGAAAACAACAACACTATTCTAAAATACCTTTTTGAGGTCGATTAGATATGAGATATTGGAGTAAACATGCTTGTTGAATCCGTATCTGAACTTGATTTCCTTATTTGATTAGTTTTGTTCCCGTAAGCAAAAAAACTTCAAAATGGTAACGTTTTTGTTGTATAGGCTACATATTAAAGCGGTTGATTATGGATGAATAGCAAAAAAGTTAAAGGGGTCTAGGGAAGACTTGGAAATGTACAATTGGTTGATAGAAAAAAAAAAAAAAAAAAGAGATTCGATTGTCTGGATCAAGAAGTCTGATAAACATAATTTTTGGGATCCCATCGAAACCTTTGGTCTTTAATATAGATGGCACTTTACACAAGGGACTTGTACCGTGACCAAGTCCATAAATAATTTTTCGAATATAATTTAGAAGTCAAGGACTCGGACGGGGTCTCCAGGTGAAAACCAAATATATAATTTTAATGGGGAAGACGCCCTTGAGTCTTGTTCTTTAAACAGTCGGGTTTTCATAAAAAAAAGTAGTTTTTCTTAAAATCTGCCGATTTTTCGTCAACACAGTCGTTTTTGGGATACCTATGACATCGCAAAAATGTCCGTCTGTCTGTAAGCAAGATAACTCTCGAAGGGAATGAGGTATTTTGATGAAACTTGGTGTGAGGGTTCATTGCGTCAAGGGTAAGGTCAAGTTCGTAGATGGGCTCTTTAGCCCTACATTTAGGGGTGGGGGAGGGGGTTCAGATTAAGGGACAAATGAAATATTTTTAAACAGCTAATGTGATAGTCGATAATGGGGTAAGAAGGCATGTGTTTTTTCGCCGGACAAGTAGTTCGTCCGGAATCCGGCAAAAAACAGAAAAATGGTTAAAAGTAAAAGTTTTATTTGAAGTTGATTAAATGTTCGGTTTAGGGGTAAGAAGACATGGTGAAAACCATTTTCTCGTCGAACAAGTAGTTCGTCTGGAATCCGGCGAAAACCGGAAAGTTGGTTTAAAAGTAAAAGTTTCATTTGAAGTTGATTAAATGTTCGGTTTATTGGTAAAAGGACATGCTGAACGCGGTGGTGAAGACCATTTTCTCGCTGAATAATTAGTTCGCCCGGAATCCGGACAAAAACGGAAAATTTGTAAAAAGCAAAAGTTTGATTAGATGACAGATTAAGGGGTAAGAAGAGAGGCTTAGTCTATATATGACACTCGTTTTTTACCCGGACATATAATTAGTCCGGAATCTGGTTGCAACCAGAATTATTTTAAGTCAAAGTTTTATTTAAAGTTGATTAGATGTTCTTTATAGAGATAAGGAGATACGCTGGATTCGTTTCTGATTTTTTTTTTTTTTTTGCCGGACTAGTAGTTCGCTCAGAATTCGGGCGAAACCAGAAACTTGGCAGAAGTAAAGCAGGAAGTATTGGTCAGTATCGTCAAAATAGATGTGGCTTATAGAGGTATATCTGAACTTGGTTTCTCTGATGATTAGCCTGGCGAAGACTGGATCTGGCGAAGACAAGACCCAATTTTCTGAATCAAATATTAGATTTTCGGGATCCCATCGACACCGTTAGTCTTGTTTCTCAATCATAGCCATTTTTATCTGCAAAAACCGTTGGTAAAAGTGACCAGCTAGTTGTTAAATACCTTGCCCCGCCCCCCAAAAAACATTCTGGCTAGTAACGCCTCTGATAACTGGAGGTAACATTTGTAAAACAAATAAATATTTTTTTCAAGTTGAAAGTGGCCAAAACGCTTTGATATTGCTTTTTTGTGATATATTTGACATGATGCGACTTCCTGTGACAAATTCTTTACTGCTGTGACTCTAGGGAAAGTCAAAAACCTGTGACAAAATGCAGAGTCTGCGACCAGTGGGAACACCACTGTTGACCTCTGTGTATCAACTTTGTTGATGTATTCTATCTATATGAGCTATATTGTAAAAATCCTTTTCTTCCATAGATTTATACCAGATAACTATGGCCTATGCATATTGGAAAGCTGGCAAAAAAGATGATGTCGGAGTTTTCGATTTGTTCTTCAGAAAAAATCCCTTTGGTGGAGAATTCACAATCTTTGCAGGTTTAGAAGAATGTTTGAAGTTTTTGCAGAATTTCACATATTCAGATAGTGGTAAGTACCAAACAGAGCTGTTTTCTTTTTATATGAGTGATAATGATGTGGTAGGAGCTCTGTTCATCAATAGGCTATATTTGTTTTCAAACTTCACGTGTCATTTCGGATAAACTGGTCCTCTGTATTCCCACCTGAATCATCTCACATCACATCCCATGTGTAGTTGAATTTTTGTGAAACGAAAAGACAAAAATTTAACAGCTGTTAGACTTTTATATCAATTGTTGCTCTTATACTGTTTCTCCCATGTGAAATTGAAGTCTAGATACGCTATATATTATCAGCAATCTTAGTAGTCTTCTCAGCGAACACGGTCTCGGGCGATTCGTGTCCTCCACACGAACCAATCAAAGACAAGGCAAGGGGGGGGGGTCACCGATAGATTTTTTCGTGGGATCAAGGTTCAAGGCTTTTTTTTATTCTGCTAAATTAACATACAAAACATCATTAACACAATGCACTCATATTTATTTCAGGGTTTAAACCAGAGAAGAAAATATGTGGAATGGTTCAAACCCTTCCATGAAAGAAAATCAGTAAAACAAAATCGACCGAACACTGAGTAGAACGATCACCTCACAAAACCACCAACACGAAGCGAAATCAATTCAAATACTAACCCGAAAAAAAACAAGAGTGACGAGCTCATATGGCACTTGTTACGAGTAGGTGGTGCTAGAAAGTAGATGAGAACGTCACAGACCCCCTTCAACCCCCTAGGATCGGACCTAGAAAGAGGATAACTATTTTCACTTTGAGGATTTCCGGCATCGCCTTGTATCATTAAAGGCAAATGTTACATCCCACTAGTGTGATCCCTAAGAGTGCCACACTATTTCCAGTACTCCTCCCCCTCAAACTCCCCCTACCTCGGATGAATCTGGTTCAGATATATAAACAGATCATCTAAAGTATCTTCTCTTACCGGCTATCCAGTTTCACTCGAGTCTGAACATTTTTTCCGGAAACTTCGGGAACCCCCCCCCCCCACCGGCCGGTCCGACGGTGTGACTCCGCTGCCGACCGGGCTCATCAGACTTAAACCCATATAGAGCACATCGCCTGACTACTGTCCAAGTTTAATTCAAATCACTCCACTCGTTTGACCCCTATACAAGGCACAACATTTTTGGGACTCGCCCTCCAACTCCCCTCCAAAGTTTCCGACCCTTCAACTCTTCCAAACATTGCCGCATGTGTTTGGAGACATGTTTTGAATATCTAGATCGTTAGTTCGTATCACCCTAAAAAGCTTCACTCGAATCGGACCACCCGTTCACAACCTACGGAAGTCAGTAATATCCGGATACCTCTTCCCTTAACCCCCCAAAAATGGTCGGATCCAGGAACATAAATTTTTCTAGGGCATTGTGTCAGGTCCTTAAGTCTATTTGGTCGGGTCACAGATATTCATGCCAATTTGCATCATCCATAGCACATATGCAAGTATCCTAACTAATCCTATCCTAACCTAATCCCCCTCCGACTCCCCCAAAGAGACACGATAAGATCTGGTCCTGTCAAGAACGTATCTAGAGTCACTGCTTGTTCTTCTCACCAAATTCGATCCGGATCCTGGACGCTTAGCGTTTCACGGAAATTCCGGTGCTCCACTTCAACTCCCCTCACAAGTATCGGATCTGGTCCGGACTTAACGTGGAACCTGGTTATTTCTACTATCATGCCAACGAATGCTCTCAAGTCAGTTTGTTCAAGTCCCTGACACGCCATGCAGTTTCATCGTCCTAGTACATCAGGAAGGACCTAACTCGCTGGATCACCAGAATTCTCCCCCAGTGTCACTGGATCCTGTCCGGATTTCAAGTGGGTCATCTAAGGCACGAGATCTTTCCAAATTTCAAGTTTCATTAAGATCCAATGACCCGTTCAAAAGTTATAAATACCTCAATATTTGGGGTCCCACCTCCCTCCACTCCCCCACGATGCTGGGATTGGGGAGGTGACTATTTTCAGCTTAATCATTTGGGGTTCCTGATATGCCTGCCAAGTATCGTCATCCTGACAAAATGTATATTTTGCTCAAAAGTATTTTTGGAGGTACTTAAATCCTTAAGACAAAAATCATCATAGACTGGTGGGGATCATGAATTTTGCTTTAAAGTATTTTTGGGATCCCAAAACGTAAGTGGACATCGCAAAAGTTGTCCGTCCGTCTGTAGGCACGATAACTCTCGAAGGGAATGAGATATTTGGTGTGAGGATTGTTTGGGTCAAGGGTAAGGTCGAGTTCGTAGATGGGCTCTGTAGCCCTATATTTGGGGGTGGGGGAGGGGGTTCAATTTAAGGGACAAACAAAATATTTTTAAACAGCTAATGTGATAGTCGATTATGGGGCAAGAAGACATGCTGAGCACGATGGTGACACTCATTTTCTCGCCGGACAAGTAGTTCGTCCAGAATCCGGCAAAAACCGGAAAGTTTGTAAAAAGTAAAAGTTTCATTTGAAGTTGATTAAATGTTTGATTTAGGGGTAAGAAGACATGCTGAGCACGATGGTGAAAACCATTTTCTCGCTGGACGAGTAGTTCGTCCGGAATCCGGCAAAAACCGGAAAGTTGGTTAAAAGTAAAAGTTTCATTTGCAGTTGATTAAATGTTTGATTTAGGGGTAAGAAGACATGCTGAGCATGATGGTGAAAATCATTTTGTCGCCGGACAAGCAGTTCGTCCGGAATCCGGCCAAAACCGGAAAGTTGGTTAAAAGTAACAGTTTCATTTGAAGTTGATTAAATGTTTGATTTATGGGTAAGAAGACATGCTGAATCCGATGGTGAAAACCATTTTCTCGCCGGACAACTAGTTCGCCTATAATCCGGCCAAAACCGGAAAATATGTTAAAAGTAAAAGCTTTATCTGAAGTTGATTAGATGATATATTTAAGGGTAAAAAGAGACGCTGCGTCTGTATATAATGATCATTTTTATACCCGGACATATAATTAGTCCGGAATCCGGTTGTACCCGCATTTTTTTAAAGTCAAAATTTTTATTTAAAGTTGATTAGATTTCTTTATAGGGATAAGGAGATAAGCCGGCTTCGTTTCAGAATTTTTATTTTTTGCTGGACTAGTGGTTCTCTCGGATTTCGAGCGAAACCGCAAATTTGGCAGTAGTAAAGCAGGAAGTTTCAGCCAATATCGTCAAAATAGATATGGCTTATAGAGGTATAGATAGGTAGATAGAATATCTGAACTCGGTTTTCTCTGATAATTAGCCTGGCGAAGACAAGGCCGAATTGTCTGGATCAAATCTTAGATTTTTGGGATCCCATCGACACCTTTGGTCTTGTTTGTACTTTGCGGTTAAGATTCGTAGCCTACTTTAAGGGATGGTCGGATCTGGGAAATGACAATTTCTAAGCCAGTCTTGTCGAATCTCTATTGTTCCAGCCAAGATTTATCGTCCTAGCACATCCTAAATTACCCTGACTCGTGATCACCAGAATACCCCCCCCCCCCCGTGCAACTTCACCCACGGTGCTCGAGTATGGTCCGATTCTGTCAAAGACGTTCCTAGTTCCTGTGCTTGTTCTTCCCGGTCGCTCCCGAAGTTTCTTCTGGATCGCCCCATTCTAAGCGTGTCACAAGATTTTCGGTTCTCTCCTCCACACCCTCCACATTCATCGGATCTGGTTTGGAAATAAAGGGGGACGTCTGCGCCACGAGGTATTTCCAATTATCAAGTTTCATTAAAATCCGATCACCAGGTTCGAAAGTTATAAATACCTCAAGATTCAGGAATCCTCCTCCCTCCACTTCCCCCCACGATTATCGGATCGAGGAACTGACTGTTTCTAAGTTGATCTGGTCGGGTCTACTGATATGCCTGCCAAGTTTCATCGTCCTAGCCCTCCTGGAAGTACCTTAACTCCGGATCACCGGAATTCCGGAACCCCTCTCCAACTCCCCCCACAGTGCCCAAATCCACCCGAGTTGTGTTAATTATGTACCTAGGGCTTGTGCTTGTTCTTCTCACCAAGCTTTCCGGTTCCCCGCCCCGTCTGGCTCCCCCGACATTCATCGGATCCGGTTTGGATTCGAAATGGGACATCGTAGATGCGAAGTTTCATTAAGATCCGATCATCCGTTCCAGAGTTACCTCAAGATTAAATGTTCCTTCACCCCCAGCTGACTGCGAATCATATTTGATAGTGCAAAACGAATACGTCAGCTTAATTTTATTGAAGCTATATTTCGGCCCTTCTTGGCAAGGGTCCTGTTAAGGCTCAGAACCGCTCAAGTTGGAAAAAAAATGGAGAAAACACCTGAAGATTCCGGATCCCCCTCGCTCCACTCCGATGTTCGAATTTGGGAAGTGACTATTTCCAAGTTAGTTTGGTTGGTTACTTGACATGCCTGACAAGTTTGATCTATCTAGCACCTCGGGAAGTACCCTACCTCGAGAACAGCGGACCGACAGGCCGGCCGAAAAAGGGATACCATAAACACAAAATAAAAATCAAATGACTTGTTGCAATAATCAGGCACATCATTACATCTTCTCTCATTGCTCATGAAGCCGATTTATTTTTAAACGTCGCATTGGAGGAAAATGCTTATAATCAAATTCTTTTCTGTTAAAATAAACTAACAAATTCTTAAAAATGTACGACACAGGCAAAATCAGCCTGATTTTTACTTGAATCAGGAGATTACGGTACATAACGGATCGTGTTAAAACTGTGCGCTGCAGAAATTGCAGCGCTGAAATTCATCATTTGAGAACTGTCTTTTGTCGATCTTGGAAGCTCAAATCTGACAATCATTCTGACAAAATATGATTAAGAATCTCTTGGTATCCGAACGACTAGAAATAGCCCGCCTCTTTAAGTCAGTCGGAAAGCTCGAAACATGCGAATTTCCGACCTTCGATGTCCTATCGGGATGTCAGCCCAATTTCTTGGCAACCCTGAACTGTCCTTACTGACTTTTCCGGTCGCACTGCCAGCCCCACATTTAGCATTCTTGGTGAGCATCCAGTTTAGCTGAATTTTTTAGGTCGGGCGCTCTGCGAGCGCCCAGTTTAGCAGTTAAGTTTGTGTTCTTTTTTCGAGGGGGGGGGGAGGGGTACAACCTCACACACACACCATAGCGACGCACCTGCTTACGCTTCTATACTGAAAAACAAGGTCCACTTTTCACTTAGTCTGCTAGCTAAACTCTACAACGATGTGGCGTTACCCCACGTCTTATATCTGGCTGGCCCCATTCTGGGAATTATTCACAACTACCGAGCAGTCTCGAGTCCGGTAGCTTTATTTTCGTTACCTACAATACTTACTAAAAAATACCACCCTAAACATACAACAGGTACCTAGTAAGAAAATTCAGCCTGGTAGAACCCAACGAGGCTGAAGACGAGCTTGTTCAGAAAGTTCTTGGAAGTTGAAACGGCCACACACCGGTGGTTAATAATACTTTGTGGCCAATGGATACTCTTGATGACTATCTCTCCTTGCCCTTGCAAAATCTCCGTCCTCTCCGGGTACCTAGCGGAAGAAAGGCAGAAGTGGTGTCACAACTGGTCCCAAAGATCGTGGTGATTGATTGACACAGGATTTGTATGTATGTATGTATATATTTATTGCCCATCATAAGTGTAAGAATACAACGCTGATGGAGTAATAAAGAAAGAAAAGAAAAGGAAAAGAAACGAATAACTTCTGACAAATATAAATAGAACAAATAATGGCAATCTCATACATGGGCAGACACACGGTCAATGAAGGACCATTTCGAAGGTGCTTACACCAGTAAGCTGCTTCCGATGTCTCTCGTTTCTTTTCTGCACCGCGGTTACTGGACTAGCAACTCCGTATCGCAAGGATGGGGAGCTATTCTTAGTCCAGAGAGGCAGCCGTAGCAGATATTTCGCATACTTGTAGAAACACTTCCGTATGTCCTTAATATCCGAAGCAGTAAAAAGAGACCAAAATGGTGCAAGGGCAAGCAAATGCGGTACAACAAATGCATTATACACGCTAGCTAGGATACGGCGGTTAAATTTGAACTTTAATGCAACTAGTAAACCGTACGCTTTCCTAGATTTACTAGCAAAGAATTCTTTCAGGAGCTGAGGCGTAGCGCGAAGATTTGAGTTTACGAAGTCGTTGAGTTTGAGTCGTACAGACACGCTTACTCCTTCTTCCTGAGGATCAGTGGCGTGTTTTGGACTTAGTCATATAGAGTATTGCCACTGAATGTCTCGCACTTTGTGTTTTTCTTCATTCAGATTGCTGTATATATTCAGTCATTTAATGGGTGAATTTCAGGAATGCCAGGATTTGAGGAAGATTGGGGAAATGGTGTGGGGGGAGGAAAGATTTAAACAGATTTTAAAAAGTAGAAAGTTTAGAGATGTTAGAAAATTTAGAGATGGTTAGAAAGGTAGTTCTGTTGTTGAAATGGTGTTACCATGGCCCTCCGTGCTTTTGTGGAATAAATCTTAAATTCTCTCTCTATTGTTCCTTATTTTTTTCATTCATGTACTCTGTTCTTGTTCAGTTTGGATGTAACGGGGTATAAAGAATACACATACATATTGGAATAGAAACTGTGCATACTGCGACTAGTCCTCAAGTTTTGTGTTTCCTTACAGACATTGACTACCTCAGAGAGACACTGCCAGGGCACACAGAAGAAGAGTTTTTCAAGTACTTGAAGGCACTGAATGCTGATGATATTACGCTGTATGCCGCCCCGGAGGGATCTGTTGTTTTCCCCAGGTGAATATATTATTATTACTATATAGATTCTTTAAAGGACTCCTCTTGCTTATTCTGCCTTTCGCATTATCCCTAGGACCCCTATGGAATTATAAGCTTCCGAAATCCCCGCCTTTCACCATTTATTTATTTCCCTCAGAACTGAGGAGTACAAAATAATGTATAAAACAGAACAAGTGCGCAAGGGCTCAGACGTGGAGTGTGAAAGTAAAACGTTTATCACATTTAATATGCACACAGCTTTAGAACCAAGACATTTCGCAATAACCAAACAAGTATTGAAATATCCTAATTTGTAATCATCCCACTTTAAAAGCGTTAAATGTAAGCAAACCGCAAGTATAAATCCAAAGAAATGTTGAAGATTTTGCACGAATAGCTTGAGAGCAATTCCTGCAGAAAGTGGAGGATTAACTGTTCCGACCCTTGAAACCTCTTTTCCATTAGCAAGGCAAAACCCAAGTGCAATAAACGAAATCGTAGCAGCCTAATAACACCTCTTCCATAGATGTATCTCCCAAATATACAAGAGTTAGACTTGAGACCTGTCATAGACGAACTTGGCGCCCAGCTGCCCATGAACGGGAGGAGGTGGGGAGTGCGTATTTACACCTCTATTTTCTCTATACCAGCATAGAGTTTGATTCCAGTCCCGGGTCAACAACCTTTTGGGATCCCAAAACGTAAGTGGAGGGATACCTATGACATCGCAAAAGTTGTCCGTCCGTCCGTCTGTAAGCACGATAACTCTCGAAGGGAATGAGATATTTTGATGAAACTTGGTGAGAAGGTTCGTTGGGTCGTCGGACCAGTCAAGTTCGTAGATGGGCTTTGTAGCTCTACATTTAGGGGTGGGGGAGGGGATTGAAATTAAGGGACAAACAAAATATTTTGAAACAGCTAATGTGATAGTCGATTATGGGGTAAGAAGACATGCTGAACACGATGGTGAAAACCATTTTGTCATCGGACAGGTAGTTCGCCCGGAATCCGGACAAAACCGGAAAGTTTGTTGAAAGTAAAAGTTTTATTTGAAGTTGATTAGATGTTCGATTTAGGGGTAGGAAGACCTGCTGAAGACGATGGTGAAAATTATTTTCTCGACGGACAAGTATTTCGCCCGGAATCCGGCCCAAACCGGAAAGTTTGTTGAAAGTAAAAGTTTTATTTGAAATTGATTAGATGTTCGATTTAGGGGTAGGAAGACATGCTGAAGACGATGGTGAAAACTATTTTCTCGATGGACAAGTATTTCGCCCGGAATCCGGCCCAAACCGGAAAGTTTGTTGAAAGTAAAAGTTTTATTTGAAGTTAATTAAATGTTCGATTTAGAGGTAGGGAGACATGCTGAAGACGATGGTGAAAACTATTTTCTCGACGGACAAGTATTTCGACCGGAATCCGGCCCAAACCGGAAAGTTTGTCAAAATTAAAAGTTTAATTTGGAGTTGATTGGATGTTCGATTTAGGGCAAGAAGACATGCTGAACACTTATGTGAAAACAAGTTTCTACCCGGACATGTAGTTCGTCCGGAATCCGGCCAAAACCGGAAAACTGTTGGAAGTCAAAGTTTTATTTCTAGTTGATTAGATAAGCGATTTAGGGGTAAGAAGAGATGCTGAGTCCCTGTGTGACAATCGTATTTTACCCGGACATATAGTTCGACCGGAATCCGGCTGGAATCGGAAAATTTGTTATAAGCTAAATTTCTATTTGAAGTTGATTAGATGTTCATTACTGGGGAAAGAAGATACCCTGATTTCGTCTTTGAGCTTTCTTTTTTCGCCGGACAAGTAGTTCTGGAGTTCGGCCGGAACCGGGAAATTGGCAGAAGTGGCAGGAAGTTTTCGTCAAAACAGATATGACTTATAGGGGTAAACACACATGCTGAATCCAAATCTGAACTTGGTTTTCTCAGGTGATTAGCTATTTGGCCTTAATCTGTTTCTGAATTTTAATTGTAAAAATGTTCAAGGAGTCTGGCGAAGACTGGATCTGGCTAAGACAAGACCCAGTTGTCTGGATCAGATATTGAATTTTTGGGATCCCATCGAAACCTTTGGTCTTGTTTCATGTCAATTTGGAAAAAAAAACAATGTTTACAACGGACACGTCAGGTACGATTCGTCATCAGCGATATGTCGGCCCTTCTTGGCAAGGGTCCTGGTCAGGTGGTCAATCTTCTGGGTCAAGGTCGGAGAAGGAAACAAACCTGTAATAAATAACTGAAGCTTCTACCGACTATAAATATCTTATTAGGGCTAATTACTTTCAAATACCACTGTAATGAAAAAACTAGTCCTGAAATTTAATTTTTGACACGGCCGCTGTTTTTGCTGCACGATTGGGGCAATGACAGGAAAGGTTTGTTTCTGTATTTTGATCAACTTCTGTTTTGTTATTAATAAGGGACTGAAAACTTAAACATTATTTCATTAATAACCTCGTTCCACGTTTCTATTATGGAACAGCAGGACGAGGACACTTGCCAAGAAGGGCCGAAATATCGCTCATGAAGAATCGTAGCTGACTTAACCGATATAAACTTGTTTGAATATATGTTTCAGAGTCAGCTTGGGCTTAAAGAATATTTATGAGCAGTTTGGGCCCACTTGCCCATGAGCTTTCGAGTACGCCGCATGGTCTTATTGGTTGCTGTTACACCTCTGCATCTATACATACATATCCACATATATACAAGATTTGAAGTCGAGACATGTCATAGACGAACGTAACTCATGGGCAAATTGGTCCCACTTGCCCATGAACTGGGATGGTGGGGGTGGTTGAGCTCTACATATAAATCCCCAACCCTATGATCCGAAAGCACAAAGGAATTTCTTCGCCCGATCTCCAGTTATTGTCAAGCTAAAAACATAAAAATGGGCAATCTGGGCCCAATCGCCCCTGAACCTAGTGGGGTTGGGGTTTGGGACCCGCAGAAAGGAAAAAGAGACCCCAATGCTGGCAAACCTACCAAGTTTCAACTTGATATATGTTGATTCCTGTCACGGGTAACGAACTTTACTCCTGGGCAATGTGGGCCCAGTTGCCCAGGAACGGGATGGGTGGGGGAGGTGCAACTTTAAAAGTAGTTTCCCAGCCCTAGGATCTACAAGTACAAGGAATTTCATCGTCTTATATCCAACTCTGGTCAAGTTATAAACATTAAATACTGGACAATCTAGGCCCATTTGCCCCTGAACCGGGTCGGTGTGGGGGCTGGGACCCTCAAAAGGCTTAACGAGACCCAAGTACCCACAAGTGTACCAAGTTTGAACTTGATACTTGCACTTGTTCACGAGTTATGAGCTCCACAAAATATGGTGAAAACCGAAAGCTGGAAGCTGCTACAGCGCTCGCAATAGTGGATTGTCCCAAGGAACACTCCACTAAAATTGGGTACAGGTTGTGGGTTAGGAGGGCTACCGAAGCTTTTTTATAAAAGTTGGTCATATTTTTCTTCAAAATTAAAACTGGGTCTTTTACGTTAAAATTAGAAACCAACTGCGGATTACCGAAAGAAATGGGGAACCCAAGGAGAAATTTGGAAAAATTGAAATATGATATTTTAATAGCAGATATGTCGCAAATTGGAAAATGTTCTGCGATAATTGTTGCAGCAAAAAGAACACGAGGTAAAGCAACGGCTGTGAACAATGACCCGAGGACGTCTTTCCTGTATCGCCCACGAAAACGAATTAAGAGGCCAAATGCCTTGCGAATTCTTTCTTGTATATGATTGACAAAATTATTAGACTGAGAAATCTTAGCTGACGATGCGTATGGGATCCCTAAGCAGGTATTTTTTCCTTTTCAACTTATTAGCGCTTTTTCTGCCGTGCCGAGTTTTGCTAGTCACGCAACGCGAACTTCGCCATAAGCGTCAGGGTCCGCCGATAAATCTATCACACATAAGAGCATGAAATAGGGAACCTATTTTTTAGCAAGTAATTTCAGCATATGAAGGCCGGTGTGTCCACGCTTTACCAGTCCCTTGAGTCCCGTAGGTAGAAACTGTGCATGGCTTCCGGTACGAAAATGCTTGAGCACCCTATACATAAGTATATACTTCCGCCACCGTTCAGTACTGCTCGCGAACGACCTGCAAGAGCGGCCTCAGTGGTGATCCCAAAACTCCACAACACGTAAAATGTGACCATGTACGGTATGAAAAGATGTTGTACCGCCTTTCGTTGAAATTTTTAATCTTGTTTAGTGTTTATTTTTATATATGTCGTTGACATATTTATATACGAGTGTCTACATGTATATATGACGATTTCGACAAATTTGGAATTCACCACGGTAGTTCGAAAAGAATAAAAGCGATATCTATCTATCTATCAGAAGATTCAAAGTTTTGTTTTTCATTTTGGAAAACCTGGTAGGCCATCAGATCTATCTTTTGTTTCAGACTTCTTTTCTTTTGCTTGGTTTTCACACTTATTAATAAAAAAAAACTTCTGGCTCTTGGGCTCCGACCCTTCGGAACCCTTTCGGCCTGGGGTAGGTTGCTCTTCGTGGGTCGATGAAAACGAGGGCACGTTCGGTTTTCAAATATTTTGCGTACAGACGCCGTGTCGGAGGGCAGGAAGGCTGGATAGAGTCGACAAGCCCTAACAAGACAAGACCAAAGGTGGGATCCCAAAAATCTAATATTTGATTCAGACAATTGGGTCTTGTCTTCGCCAGATCCAGTCATCGCGAGGCTAATCATCAGAGAAAACCAAGTTCAGATATACCTCAATAAGCCCATATCTATTTTGACGATACTAACCGAGACTTCCTGCTTTACTTCTGCCAAGTTTCCGGTTTCGCCCGAATTCCGAGCGAACTACTAGTCCAGCAAAAAAAGAAAATTCAGAATTGAATCCGGCGTATCTCCTTAACAAACAGCACATCTAATCAACTTTAAATAAAACTTTGGCTTAAAAAAAAATTCCGGTTACAACCGGATTCCGGACTAATTTTATGTCCGGGAAAACAAATGTTATATACAGACTCAGCCTCTCTTCTTACCCCCATATCTGTCATCTAATCAAACTTTTGCTTTTAACACATTTTCCGATTTTGGCCAGATTCCGGGCGAACTAGTTGTCCGGCGAGAAAATGGATTTAATCATCGTGTCCAGCATGTCTTTTTACCCCTAAATCGGACATTTAATGAACTTCAGATGAAACTCTTACTTTTAACAAACTTCCCGGTTTTCGCCTGATTCCGAACGAACTACTTGTTCGGCGAGAAAATGGTTTTCACCATCGTCTTCAGCATGTCTTCTTACCTCTAAATCAAACATTTAATCAACTTCAAATAAAACTTTTACTTTTAACAAACTTTCCGGTTTTGGCCGGATTCCGGACGAACTACTTTTCCGGCGAGAAAATGGTTTTCACTATCGAGCTCAGCATGCTTTCTTACCCCATAATGGAGTATCACATTAGCTGTTTAAATATTTTCTTTGTCCCTTAATTTGACCCCCCCCCCCTAAATCTAGGGCTACAGAGCCCATCTACGAACTTGACCTTACCCTTGACCCAATGAATCCTCACACCAAGTTTCATCAAATATCTCATTCCCTTCGATAGTTATCGTGCTCACAAACAGACGGGCATTTTTGCGATGTCATAGGTATCCCTCCACTTACGTTTTGGGATCCCAATCATAGGCATCCCTCCACTTATGTGTTGGGATCCCAAAAACCGCTATTAATGATATTTTTGAAAACCGATATTTCTGAGCCAGTTCATCACGAAAAGAGTTGTGCTTTAACTGAAAAGAAGGTATAAAAGCAGTCGATCAATCAACTTTATTCCAAATAGCTTAAAAGCACACCTCGCACTATTTACTCTTTATATACCGGTATTGGAAACTATCAGTATACTTTAAAGCTAAGCTAATGCTTTCATAAACTTATGCACGCTTTGACACTCTTAAACCTTTCCCCAGGCCCGTTAAAATCTAGCAAAAAAATTCAGCAAACCGGTCTTACGCATCAGTAGCATCATACTCAAACACTTGTCGGAAGCATAATGCGTATGGAAACTAGTGAACCGTGGCAAGGGAAAGATTAGTGAAGTCTCGTTAGCGGGTCCAGAATGTAACAAATGAAATTTCCGTCTCCGGGTTCAAGAACTAATGAATGCAGTTACAGAAGTAGGTTGGCAAGGCCGTATCCAGGGGGGGGGGTCCCCCCCCCCCCGAAATACCGAAAAAACTATCGTTTTTTATATACTGATACCTCTTCAAGAAACTCACACAGTAGAAAAGAATGGACTAAGGAGAATAAAGGCAGGTTTTGGGGAAAGGTCTTTCCACGCTGGACTCGAGGTTTGAAATACATCTGCCTCCAAGAATGTATGGGTTCGGTCAGCCTTTAAAGTTGTGTTACGTCTGGAAAATGGGGGTATCTAGACCGGGATCATGGAGTCGTCTTTTCCAATTTGTATTTAGTTTATGGTTACCCTTCTTCGAATAAAGAACTGTGTTTTCACGTAAACATCTGACGGCTTAGTAATTGCCTTGAACTGAAAGCAACAGACTCATTTGGATTAGAAAATCATCTTATGCCCGCTTGAATTTAGCAGTCTTCTTACTTGATGCAATACAGGTCAATTAAAAACTTCAGTAGAACAACTGGAATCTTGTTTACTTCCATCTACCAGAAGAAGATTCAGGATCTCTACCAGACATGTTGGAAGTTAGAGCTAGGCCTAGTTTTGCCTTTCTAGGCTCCAAACATGATTCAATCCCTGTGGAGGGAGGGAGTCCTTGAATGTTTCCCGATTCTTCCAGTTCTTCCACGATTGCTATACTGTTAATGTGTTTGCCAGTCAAAACAGGTGAAACTGATTTGGTTTTCTAGATAAACTTTTCCATAACTTGAATCGTTACTAGCCAAAATGTTAGGGGGAGAGAGAACGAAGGTACCACCTTGTGGCTCGTTATTTGCACCGACTACTCTCATGTAAGTCGAAAGTTTTTCAGAAAATCAACCTGTTTTCGAAACAATTTCTTTCCCTATATCGAACATCTAATCAACTTCAAATTAAAATTTAACTTATAACAAATTTCCCTGTCCCAGCCGGATTTCGGGCGATCTATGTGTCCAGGTAAAAAATGATTGTCATACACGGATTCAGCATCACGTCTTACCCCTAAGTCGGATGTCTAATCAACTACAAATACTTTTAACAATTTTCCGATTTTGGCCGGATGCCGGGCGAACTACTTGCCCGGCGAGAAAATGGTTTCCATCATCGTGTTCAGCATGTCTTCCTACCCCTAAACCGAACATCTAATCAACTTCAAGTTAAAATTCAACGTATAACAAATTTTCCGGTTCCAGCCGGATTCCGGGCGAACTATATGTCCGGGTAAAAAATGAGTGTCATACACGGATTCAGCATCTCTTACCCCTAAATCTGATATCTCATCAGCTACAAATACTTTCAATAATTTTCCGGTTTTGGCCGGATTCCGGGCGAACTACTTGCCCGGCGAGAAAATGGTTTTCACCGTCTGTTCAGCATGTTTTCCTACCCCTTAACCGTACATCTGATCAACTTCAAATAAAACTTTTACTTTTAACAAACTTTCCGGTTTTTGCCGGATTCCGGGCTAACCACTTGTCCTGTGAAAAATGGTTTTCACCATCTGTTCAGCATGTCTTCTTACCCCTAAATCGAACATCCAATCAACTTCGAATAAAACTTTTACTTTTGACAAACTTTCCGGTTTTGGCCGGATACCGGGCGAACTACTCGTCCGGAGAGAAAATGGTTTTTGCAATCGTGTTTAGCATGTCTTCTTACCCCATAATCGACTGTCTCATTAGCTGTTACAAATATTTTGCTTGCCCCTTTATTTAAACCCCCTCCTCCACCAAATATAGGAATACAAAGCCCATCTACGAACTCGACCTTACTCTTAACCCAACGAATCCCCACACCAAGTTTCATCAAAATATCTCGTTCCTTTCGAGAGTTATCGTGCTTACAGACGGACGGACAACTTTTGCGATGTCATAGGTATCCCTCCACTTACGTTTTGGGATCCCAAAAACGATTGCCAGTTTGCCTATCGGTGAGCGACGCACAGACGACGGAAGGGGAGGGGAAAGAGACGGCTCATATGTGGACAGCAGACCATCTTCGCTCTAGAACGTTTTGAAAGGGGACGATGGATTTGCATTGCTTGGAAGCGTGGAAAATGTTTACAAAATTAGAAAGGTTTTAATCATGTCACGAACAGTTACACACTTTAGTTTGGTTTGGTTTGGGGAAGCTGTTACCGTCTACTTTAGTTAGTTTTGTTTTATACGTTCTCTTTGTTGGCCTTTCGGCTCATGAACATTATTAGTTGCGTCTTGCAGATACCATAGTATCTGATATTACGGTCTAAAGTCGTTTTTGCAGTTATCGTGGTATCTGATACCACAGTCCGTTACTGAGTATCTGACCAGTTACCATGGTATCTGAAACAGACATCTTACACTGTCGAAAGTTTCTCCGTATAAAGATTGAAGTTAACTGCAGTATTTGCTACTCAGATTCATCTTATCTCTATTTGGTATTAATCTTATCTGCGTACAGATAAGAATAATCCGAGTAGCAAATATTGCAGTTAACTTCAATCTTTATACGGAAAAACTTTTTACAGTGTACTTTCACCAACACCAACACGATAGCCTAGGACTTTGTCAAGTCGATGGGAAAGAAGTTTGACACTTGTGATAAAGTTTTAAAAGCAGGGATCGACTAAAAAGAGGCACAGCAGGGCACGAGTACCAAAAAGAGGCACGAAAACTAAAACGGCCCTTCAGGCTTCAGATTGAGGACAGGAGCAATGTTCTATCGTGTCGTCTTTTAGGCTCTGGGGTTAAAAACTCTGTCAAACTTGTCGACTTCTACTACTTGCTAATCTCTTATTATTACCCATGCCTCCTGCGCCCTGCCGTGCCTCTTTTTAGTCGATCCCTTAAAGGACCCCTCGCACTATCTACTCTTCAACTTAAGAGTCTTTTTAAAATATTGAATAGTTTAAAACTAGGCTGTGCTTTCAACAAATAGCCCGCGGTTTTGGCTGTTTTAAGCCTTCTCCGAGACCCGTTGACTTGTAGCGAAAACAGGGAAACAATTGAAAAATGTAGTAAAAGTGTGTGTGCTTCTGGAGAGAGAAGCTTCGGCCTAACGTTTTTTTTTCTATTAATAAATAAATAAAATAAACGTTTTTTTCTGATGGAAAAACTTCTCGTAGACAACCCTCGACAACGTGATACATATCGAAGGTAGTAAAAACGGAAAGTGAGAAAAGAGGGGTTAGAATGTACCGTATGAAATTGGGGTCTCCGGGTTTAGAAATATATGAAGTGATTGTTGAAGTAGGTTTCGTTAGTATTATAGGTAAGACAGTCTCTTTAAAGGATCGACTTAAAAAAGGGCACTGCACGATATAGCGACCGTAGCTTAGTATCAGATACCATGGTAACTGCAAATCTGACAAAATGTACATCTAGTTACCGTGGTTTGAGTTCAATTTCAATTTCAATTTATTTAATAATAAAGCAAAACATATATCTCGTAGGCAGAGCCCAAATACGATGTTTTGTAGTCATAAATAAAGATAAAATAAATTGTCAACAGATAATTTAAAAGGAAAAAAAGTAACAAGGCAAAACAATGCTAAAGAGCATTGTACTGCATTACGAAGCTCGGCACAAAGCTTCTACTGTAGCGCATAGTGTTACAGTAGATTGGGGTCAGTTTGGGAACCTTTTCAGCCACTTCTCGGACGGGACGAGATCTTACAGGAACAAAGGGTGGGGGAAGGAATGAACGGTACATGGGGTTCTGGAGAAGGGATGAGCCAAAGTTGCGGCATAGTTTTTCGCGGCGGGAAGAAAGGGATTCAATTTTAAATTCTTTGAGGTAGAAAGAGTATGGTAGGGGGGAACCGCCATAGATAATTTGCAGCGATCTCTTCTGAACTCGCTCTATTTTATCAGTTTCGTCTTGGGTAAGAGCAAAGTGCCAAACCGGACAAGCATATTCGACTAAGGGTCGGATGAAAGAGCAAAACACTAGCTTTAGCTTGTCCTTAGGAACCCGAAACTTTTTCAGTGTTTTTAGCATTTGAATTGCGCTGTTAGCTTTCTTTACAAACGTCTTTGTATTTTCATGCCATGAAAGGTCAGAAGAGATCACTACACCTAGTAGCGTTATTTTATCCCTGATGAGCCCAGAGTCGATAGGAGGTTCGAAAGTTTATCTGCAGTTTATCTGCAAGAACGCAACTGACATTGTTCTATCCCTGTGGCTGTTCGTTTTGGTTAATTCAGATGTTTGCAGGTTGCCCCTTCTCCGGGTAGAGGGCCCACTGATCGTCGCGCAGCTTTTGGAGACAACGTTCCTTACTTTGGTAAACTATGCCAGTTTAGTTGCCACGAATGCCGCCAGGTACCGACTTGCCGCGGGAAATAGAGTTACCCTACTGGAGTTTGGACTGAGGAGAGCACAAGGGCCTGATGGGGGTCTTTCCGCGTCCAAGTATGCCTACCTAGGTAAGTACCACGTTCATACAGGAATGGACCTTACATTGGTCTGTGCCACCGGGCATTCCGCACAAGCGCTCAGGGCATTCACGAAAAGGCGCCAGTCTTCTCTGTGGGGGCGGCGCTGCTGATAGGACACCAGCCCGCACAGGTTTCAGACTTGCATGTTTATGAGCAAGGTCCAGTGTTGCCACTTGTCGCAGAGTTCTGCGATTTCTGACAGATTTTCGTTTCTATGACAAAGCGGGCTAGAATTATGCTACTAGTTCCTTACAAGTAAATACAAAAATGAAGTTGAGGCATATAATTATGATGATAAGCTAGAATTTCTCGTTAACAATTGGTGGAAAGGTCCTAATTTCATAGGTGCCAGAATATCACTGTTTTTTGCGGCCAAAAGTCACAGGCTCCGTCCGAGAAAATTGGCAACTTATGATAAAAACCTCGAACCTCTGGCTTTTCTGACAAAAAAAAAATCATAAAAAAGATCTGGCGAATGTCCAGCTTCCGAAGGCGGAAACGGCAACAGGTTTAGACGGCGAAAGGCAATACCGCCACGTCCATTTCTACCTGAACTGGAAAGAACAAAAAGGCGAGACAGGTTAAAACCACGATACTGTTATAACCGAGGTTTTAACTTTCATACGAATATTTCGACATAGTGCTTGTCGTGTCGAACATGCGTATTTCCGAGCGTAATTTCCGTCTAGCGGACTAAAATAGTAAGTGATAAAGGCTTAAGCAAAGACATCGTTTAAGCGTCAAATTAAACAAAACCTGTTTAGTAAGTATGAATTTTGAGAAACAGTATTAATTCTCATTATGATACGATATGATATGATATGATATTTATTTGTCTTCAAAGCCCAAAGGCCATAACAAACACACATAAATAACAACATGTAAATACAAAAATAAACGGTCACTCTACTACACTAAACCCCACTCAAACACTTTTCCCTGTGCAGACTGGCCACTCTGAGGAACCTCGCCAGGTTTCTTATACTAAGAAAATCCCTACTCCGCATAATATTTAACAACCACGTCCTCCCATGAATCCCTCCCTTAAAAATTTCCTCCCTCAAATCCTCAATTTCATCACAACCATACATAAAATGAATTAGATCCGAGGTTGTTATTTGTTGTGGGTGTTCTGAGGATGATTATTATTTCTATCCGTTATTTATTTTTTTTGTGATTTGGTTTATGGTCTCGATTAGGACAATTGAAGTTGACTCTTTGTTCAGTAGTTGTTCTGCATTAATGCAGTTTTTATCTTTTTGCCACCCCTAGGACAAGGTTACTTCTTGGGGTGGTTGTTAAACGGAAGTGCTTTATTTATTCAATAAATTTCTCTCTCTCTCTCTCATACGTAAACAGCTTTTTAAGTAGGTTATGCTTTTAGGGATCCCAGAACGTTGAGTGGAGAGATACCTATGATATCGCAAAGTTGTCCGTCTGTTAGCACGATAACTCTCGAAAGCGTTGAGATATCTTTATATCTCACTCTTTAGGTCCAAGTACAAGTCAAATCCGAAGATGGCCCTAGCCCTATATGTAGGGGTGGGGGAGGGTTTGAAATTAAGGGGAACAAAAAATATTTTTTACAAGCTAATGAAATTAGGGGTAAAGAGACATGCTGAATCCGAATATATTTTCTCGACGGACAAATAGTTCACTTGGAATCCGGCGAAAACCGAAAAATTTGTGAAAAGTAAAAGTTTAATCTGAAGTTGATTAGAGGTTCAGTTTAGGGGCAAGGAGACGTGCTGAGCCCGAATATGAAAACTATTTTCTCTTCGGACAACTAGTTCGGCCGGAACGCAGCCAAAACCGGAGAATTTGTTTAAAGTAAAAGTCTTATTTAAATTTGATAAGATGTTCGATTCGCGGCTAAGAAAATACGCTGAATGCGTATATGACTATCATTTTCTAGCCGCACGTATAGATCGCTCGGAATCCGGCTGAAACCGGAAAATTTTTTAAAAGTAAAAGTTTAATCCGAAGTTGATTAGAGGTTCGATGTAGGGGCAAGAAAACAGGCTGAATTCGTTTTTGAGCTTTAGTTTTTTGTCAGAAAAGTAGTTTGTCCGGAATCCGGCCGAAACCGGAAGTGGGGCAGAAGTAAGGAAGGAAGGAGGCACGGTGAAATTCAGCTGGCGTATCCGTTTTGCATTGTCAAATAAGAACTTGGTCTTCTTCGGTTATTACCATTGGCCTTAATGTATTCCTGAATTTTAAAAGTAAAAATGTTTAAGAAGGCTGTTGAAGAACGAATTTAATTGTCCATTAAAATTTTGGGATCCGATCGAAACCTTTGGTCTTGTTATACCAGCAGTAGAAAGTTCTCTGAGACGAAGGTGCCACGAAATATGGTTCTACATTACCTGCTAAGTCAGAAAAACAAACGGCTTCTCGAAGTGAATGCTCGATTGAATGGCTACCTATGTTGGAAGGAAAAGATGAAATCCGATGTTACATAATGAAACTGCTGTCAGCTCATTAAAATCTCCAGTGTGAACATTTTTCAATACTTAGGGTTTTGTCGCGTTTTTCTGGGGGGGCAGAGCTAGGTAAGGGTCTAACTGTGTGGTTTCCGCGGAGAGTTTGGAGCTCAAGTCGGATTGATGAATAGTATATTGCATTTTGGACAGATTCATAGAACTCTTGCTTCGGTTTAAAAAGGGGTCCTGGCTTGTACCAGACCCAGGTCCTATATTGTGTGAGACGAAGTGGAGTTATTTTCAGAGAGGACTGTCCCAAGTTATTCCCTTACGCTTCCGTTTCTTCGAACTGTAAAATTTCCATTCTAGCAGAGACCCATTTATACAATACATTCGACTTGGTGAAGCTGGTGTATCGGCCCGTTGGTCTAGGGGTATGATTCCTGCTTTGGGTGCAGGAGGTCCCGGGTTCAAATCCCGGACGGGCCCTTTTTGTCGTAATTCATAGCTCAGCGACTTTTTGGCTTTATTTTATCGTGAGTAAATACAAAAATTGCTCTATCGAATTTGCCGTCTCATGAATACTATAACTTGCATATTGATGTGTTCAAATCACCGACTGAAACATCGTGGCCCGTTGGTCTAGGGGTATGATTCCTGCTTTGGGTGCAGGAGGTCCCGGGTTCAAATCCCGGACGGGCCCGTTTTGGTACCCGCAACAATTTTAACATTTTTTGGAACGTATTGTTTTTGGTAATTATGTTTTGACATTGCAATCTACTCAGGATACGAGATTAGTAGTTGTGGCCCGTTGGTCTAGGGGTATGATTCCTGCTTTGGGTGCAGGAGGTCCCGGGTTCAAATCCCGGACGGGCCCTTTTTTGGAAGTTGTGACCTGAATCCAGGTACTTGGTTCTTCCTCATATGGTTGTGGAAGTTGTGACCTGAATCCAGGTACTTGGTTCTTCCTCATATGGTTGTATGTAACCACGTTAACGGGCAAGGGTTACTCACTTCCAAAATGGCTGAACAGCAAGTGCCAATTACTCAGCTGGTTTCCGCGGAGGATGAACAGTGGTTTCAACCAACTGTTGGAACCACCAAGGGAGTAACCCCTCGGTCACAACTGTCGGGAGACGCGTAACATGTACCGGTGAGTTGGGTAAACAGTACCCCAATTTTTGCGAAAATTACGACTTTGCGAGCACAATCGGGTACAGTTTCCCCACGAGTGAATTTTCACACGATTTGTACACTCAAATGCTGCCGACTATATGATATTATGTAGCCAGAGGGCCATCTCATGCAAAACAAATAAAAACCAAAGCAACTCTTCTCATGAATAGTAGCTAACTACAAAAACTCTTCGGTGTGCTTCCAGCTTATCCGCAAGAACCTTCCAAGTTGCCTAACCCCAAAGAGACCTTTCTCTTTAAGCCCTTCAACCAACCACCCTTCCTCCAAAATTTGCTCCATAAATATTTCGAGTCTCAAATCATTCAACTCCACACATTCGCAGATAAAATGGAACAAATTCTCGTGCACACAACCACACAAACTGAGCAGAAGTAAGGACCACCATACTGCCCCTGTAAACAGCATTGTAGTTGTATTTGGTCCAGAGATTTGGTCGGTTCCTGCCTGAGATTTGGCAACCCCTCGTATGAGT
This sequence comes from Branchinecta lynchi, assembly GCA_023053575.1. Lineage (NCBI taxonomy): Eukaryota > Metazoa > Arthropoda > Branchiopoda > Anostraca > Branchinectidae > Branchinecta > Branchinecta lynchi. Next base: position 6,778,998 of record JAKZAP010000016.1, read on the forward strand.
ATTTGCTGCGTTTTATCTGTACCGTATAATTAAAGTGCTTGATCCTCTTGTTTCTAGAAACATGTAAATTGTCCAGGACGAGCTATCTATTCGTGATAGGGAAGTTTGCCGGATCAACGATATGTAGGTGTTAATTCCCTCGTGTCGGTGCTACGAAGTTTCATGTGATCGATTTTATTATGGGATAATATTAATGTAGTGGAAACGTTAGCAGCGGCCCGTTGGTCTAGGGGTATGATTCCTGCTTTGGGTGCAGGAGGTCCCGGGTTCAAATCCCGGACGGGCCCTTTTGATTTTTTTTTTTTTCTTTTACAGGTGGTGTCGATGGAACGAGCAATGTTCTCGCTGGCAAGTTGTTCAACATCCCAGTGAGAGGTACTCATGCACATTCTTTTGTCAGCTCATTCTCAGACGTGGATGACCTGGTAAACAAGGTAAGTCACTGTTCTAGCGTCTACACCTTACCTTAGAAAATTAGTTCCACCTCCAGAGACGCTTAAAGTTTAACTGAAAAGCCAACTTATTTTTGTGTCATTTATTTAACTGAGTACACTGAATTATTTGGATTCTGCTTAGTGATCTCTTTATTTTCCACTATCTGCTCTAGTTATGACGTTCAGAATTTCTGCGGCCGTCCCCACAACCTAAGTTCTACTATGATGCGGGAAATTTTAATCCCAACACAGACTCGGCTTTTCAGTGGGTGAGCTTGGTGAAGACTGCTTAGTGCCTGAACGAAAAAAAAATAAGTCTGTCTGGTAAGGCATAAACACAGACACAAGCTCATAGAGGTACCACAAATCACACGGAAATTCCACTATTTGAAAATTGATTATTCATGAATAGCGGAATAACGAAGTGACGCATTTTCAGCGGGTCTTCAGGCCAATTTAAGAGTGATTGGTAACTAGATTGTCTTATCCCAGCCCTTTTCACTTAAACTTTAAAGCCTACCTCGCACTATTTACTGTTTATGCTCCAGTATTCAAAACTATTTGAATACTGCAAAACTAGACTCTGCTTTGAACAAATTATTCACGGCCTTGTCTGTTTTAAGACTTTTCCAGGCTCATTGACTTCTGGCCAACTCTATTCAGATAAACAGTTTTACGCATTAATAGCATGATACGCGAACACCCGTCGGGAACATGATGCGCATGGAAATTAGTGAATCGTGGCAAGTTCAAAGATTAATGAGGTATCGTTAGCGGTGTTAGAATGTAACATGTGAAAGTTTGGTCTCCGCGCTTAAGAATAATCGAATACTACTACGGAAGTAGGCTGCATTGACATTAAAGGAACGACGGGTCTTTTAAGGCATCCATTTCAGGGAGTAAGTAGACTTTGTTACCCGTCAGGGTTCGGAAGAAAGGGCAGAGAAAGAAAACGTAAATACACCATAAACCTTAATTCGGCTATTCCTTCAGCCCAAGCTGACTGCGAGACTGCGTTAAACGGATACGTCGGCTGCATTTATTGTAGCATATTTCGGCTCTTCTTGGCAAGGGTATCATCACAGGTTCGTATGTCTTGCTGGAGCCTGAACAGGACCCTTGCCAGAAAGGGCCGGAATGTTGCTAGAATAAAACTCAACTGGCGTATGCGTTCAACGCAGTCAAATACAATAAAGCTTGTAGACCAACATTACATATAAACAACCCTAAAGAAAGAACAACAAAATATGGAGTTACCAAGGGTGGTCAGTGACCTGACTTGACATCTTAAAGGCGAGGGGATGTCCACTCTCCGCCAACTGGTGTACACCATGTTGCGCCACCCATCCGCCGCGCGCGCCAGTCATCCGCCACCCATCCGCCACGCGCGCCACCCGCCCGCCTCTTGCTCAAAAATAGCTATTTTCCGCCAAACGCGCCACCCATCTGCCACGCGCGCCACCAGCCACCCGGTGTACACCGATTTTGAGAGTGGTCAACCCCTCGCTTAAAGGTTAACTAAAAAGGGCTTAGATAGGACGGTCTAGTTACCCATCACTTATTTACTTAAAGAACCTTGAAAACCCGGCGAAAATGCGTTACTTCATTGCTCCGCTATTCACGAATAACTGATTTTCAAATAGTGGAATTTCCTTGTCTTGTTTGTATGCTCTGTACGCTTATATCTGTGTTAGGCACAGAAACCATTGGGTAGGCTCAATATTAAGGGGATCTCGAAGAACTCGAGATGTCGCCGCCACTCCGTACACCCGAAAAATACCAATATCTAATGAGTGGTTATCACCTGATGATCCCACCAGAGCCATACTACCCTTCCGTACGTCATATACCACCATATCATACCCACCAATACGTTATTATCTCTGATTTTTACTTGCGAATTAGAATTTTCGCAGTAAACCTATATTTGCCAAGACTATTTATGTTTAACCACCCCACAGTATACTGTAACCCACATCACCACCATACTGACCACCTTCCGTTCTGCACGTTTTTCCACCCCATCATATCCAATCGTACGTTACCATTTTTTATTTTCACTTGTGCATTAAAGCTTCTGCGTTACACCGATATTTGCAGAAAATATCTATCCCCAATACCACCTATATAAACCCATGAACTATGCCCCTCTTGGTTTGTGGTGTCCTACATCCAGATTCAGGGCTTACTTGTGTTTTACACATGACAGGCCATGAGCCTCCCCCCCCCCCTCCCCCCAAGAATTAAAACAACTGTATACAGCGATATACACCCATTTTCCGAGAATACTACACCACAAGGGGTAGGCAATCTAGTCAGATTGTATTGTCCACCACAGACGGTTTGGGTGTGGCTGGTTTATTAGACTGGAGGACTTAGAAGCTCCGCGCTGTGCTCCCTGGCATGCTCTACAAAAACCATTTACCAAAAGTAAGTATTCACGCAGTGAGCTACCTTCCGTAGCAGATCAGTGGCTACTGAAACGCCGCGTAGGTATTGAAAATCCAGTTGTTCTGCGTCATATTAGAAATTTGCGTTGTGAGGACGACCGTAGATATTCTGAACGTCATTCTAGAGCAAATAGTGAAAAATAAAAAAAATCCCTCAACACAATCCAAAAATGCAGTTTACTGGAGCAGTCTACCACAAACCCCTGATTTTCGGATACCCTATGCCAAACGCTGGATATATCTAACATTTGGCATAGCCTATGCCTAACGCTGGATACCCTATGCCAAACGCTGGATATCTGTTGGTACTCTAACCCTGACCTATCTCACTATAGGTTAATTCTGATTGGTTGATTTCAGAGCTTCATTCAAATCATCAATATCTTATTGGAAACAGGTATCCAGCGTTTGGCATAGGGTATCCAGCGTTAGGCATAGGCTATGCCAAATGCTAGAGATATCCAGCGTTTGGCATAGGGTATCCAAAAATCAGGGGTTTGTGGTAGACTGTACTGGAGCCTATACTATTCCCGTCGGAAGTTAGTCTATTCCATTGGTCAGCTTTGGTTGTCTTTTTCTCACCACGGAAATTTCCAAAAAAGGTCAACAATATCTCAAAAGAAAGCCATCTTCTTCTTCTTCATCCTAGGTTTTCTTACGAGATAATAGCGTGCAAGCTGCGTTGCCAGTACATGATTTTCTGTGATGACCCACACATTTTCTAGGGACTTTGTTACCGTTGCGGCTGGTCATCCGAATTTTGTTTCCGTCACGTAATCATTGTTTAACCTAGGTACTTGGAAAAATATGAAAGCAAATTGTATGATTGTTAGAGAAAAACATGGATTCAATATTTGAAAAACATTTAGTGTTTTAAACAGAGAAGATCTTTGTCTTTTTGGCCTGTTTTTGACTTCGAATTGACGTCGACTCTCTTGTACTGTAACGATGCGGGAAGCCGTGATTCTATTTCCGTCACAACAGTGCCTAAATATCTGAATTTATAAAGATTTATTAGTGAAAGTGATTTTAAACACACATCTTTCAACAGGTTTAACTATTTTAGACAGGTTGTGGTGCATCTAAAGTACATCTAAGCTAGAAAACTAATTCCGTCGGGTGTTGACGGAAATAGAAACCGATGGAAATAGTATAGGCTCCAGTATTCAGTTAAATCATACAAAAATAAGTTGGCTTTTTAGTTAAACTTAAAGTAGTTTAGCCTCGGCCTCACAAAGGGGTTCACGAATTTCTTACTTCTCACAAAACTGGAGCTGCTGTTTTTGGTCTAAATTTAAAGTAGTTTTTGAACCATCCTTTGAAGTAAACTCATTGCTTTGCATTTTTCCTATTAAAAACCGATTTAGTGGCAAAAATTATCACCAAGGAGGAAAATTTTGCAATCTAGAGGGGCCGTGCAGCACCCTCACCCCAATGATGCCCCTGGTTATCCCTCCCTTTCCCGCCTCAGTTAATCGACTTTCTGCCTGAAACATATATAATTTCTTTCCATCAGACCCTCGAGCCTTGCGACGGCATCGTAATGGAAAGCACCAACTTCGTAGACGACTGCATAGCGTGGCGTACCAAAGTCTGCCAGGTTCTCAACGTACTGCCCGGCGAAGCGAGTGACGGCGAGCTGGCGGCGTTTGCAAGTTACGCCATCGCGTTTCCGACGTCCTTTGCGGCTCTTGTTGACACGTACGATGTAATCAGGTATTGTTAATGTGCTTCTTGGTGTTTTATCCAGTGCACTTTCCAGTACGAAGCCTGGGATGGTTGATCATCCCTCGTCGCGGTTTTAATAATTTCGTTTTTGCAGATACCATGGTATCTGATCCACGGTCTAAAGTCGTTTTTGCAGTAATCGTGGTATCCTGATACCATGGTCAAAAGGCGTTTTTGCAGTGATCGTGGGATCTGGCAAGTTATCGTGGTATCTAATATTCAGATACCACGGTCCGACCATGGTAACTGATCTTAGTATCTGAAAAAGTCATCTCGCTTTCATCCATTTTTGTCAAATTGGTGAAAAAGAAGTTTGGCACTTAGTAATCAAACTTTTGGGATGACGTCGAAAAGCACAGTTTTGGCAATTGTCGATTTTGCAAAGCAACCGTATATCAGATACCACGGTAACTGCAAAAGACTAATTGCAGATCCAGTTACCATGGTAACAGATACCACGGTACGTGCAAAAACGCAACTAATGGCACATCTTGACATTTTAACCAACATAACCGAGGGTTTTGTTAAGACCCGTGTGAGCCGGATAATCTTGATCGTAGTACATGAAAGATAAGCTTCGTGGGTACGCACTTAAAGGTAAAAACGAAGGGCTTAACACTTTTTCTTAAGCGATTTCATTGCCTTGTTCTCGAAACCCCGAACAGAAGGCAAATCCCTTTCATGTCGTTTTTCCTGCGAGCAACACCGCAGCAGTTAGGTGCTTCCGAGCTGCATCCGAGAAAAATGACGAAAGATCACTCTTGGATTGGTTCACGTGACGAATCTGCATACCTTGTGTTTAGTAGCAATTAAGCGGATTGAGAATGCCATTGTTTGGAAACAAATGAGAAGATCAGTAAAATGCCAGGGGGCGCTGTGATGGCGCTAGTTTCTTCAGAAAATAAGGTAAAACTGGGAAAATTAATGTTTAAAACGATAACTGAATATTTACTATTGAGGTACATTTTTTTGTTTATTTTATTTAACTTTTTTGCCCGTGAACAACAAAGTGAAAAATAAAAAAATAAGAAGAAACAAAAATTGAACATGACACACGTGCCTAAATAATACAGAGCATCTACCCGTATTGTCTAAATTGTCAGGAAATCACCATAGACAATACGGCCGGTTATTTATTTATTGAAAGTAACCCGTAATTTTATTTATATCTTTATATAATATCTGAAAGATCAACAGTTGTTGGATCGTGTTAAAATACTCGGTGGATACACCCATACCGGTTAAAGGAAGCTAAATGGACGCACTGTCCATGACTTCAGGGCTTAACATACGTGGAACTTTTCCTCTTATATGTCTGCCATAGCCCGCCATATGTGGGCTAAAAAGGGGGGTTAAAAGGAAAAGCTACAGCCGTCAGGAAATATATGTAGAGTTGATTTTACGCAGAAAAGACTCGCAGAGCCACAGTATCTCAAAGTGAAACCCGATTGCGGTTGAGAGAGGTTGCCGAGTACGTGCCCTCGGATAATAAATACTCCATGAGCGTGTTCCATCCTACTTACCTTAGTTACTACGCATGACGTCACGAATTCTGGCTTTTTCCGCCAAGGCTGGAACGACTTTTCTATTTTCCCGCAGAATATCATACCACGGGTGAATCCGACCAATCACGATTCAGAGATCCGTAGTTCCTACGCTCCCGAGCGTGGTAAGCAAATAGTTACTATTAAGTTACTATTTCGAGAAGGTTAGAACGGTCAGCGTAGTAACTTTTGGTGAGGTTGAAACGGAAATAGTAACTAATAGTTACTGTTGGTACGAGGGTGGAACACGCTCTATATGACTAAGTCCAAAACACGCCAGTGATCCTCGGGAAGAAGGAGTAAGCGTATCCGTACGACTCAAACCCTGTGTCAATCAATTACCGCGTTTGGTAGCAGCTGTGACATCACTTCTGCCTTTCTTCCGCTAGGTACCCGGGGAGGCCGGAGATTTTGCATCGGCAAGCGGAGATAGTCATCAAGAGTATTGGGCCACGGTCGGAAAATTATGGTGCTGTTGGTACTCTTGGTACTCTCGTTCGACTCTTATATTTCTTCACTGTCAGAAGTTTCATAACAGACAACACTTGGAATGTCATATGTTGTGTTGGAAAACGTTATACATGAAATGTTGGAAATGTTATGCAGAACAAGCATTGCCGGGAAGAGCCAATAAAGCATCACTGATTTTTTTGTTTGACGTCGTGATGTCGGAAAATTCAGCAGATGCTTTTTGACGATTTTTCGGCTCTTCCTGATGGCAACGCTTGTCATGCATAACATTTTCAAACGCACCGAAGTATTGTCTGTTGAAATCGCGCATCCTTCTGTTGTCTGTTATGAAACTCCTGACAGTGTTGTTGACTTCTTTTCTTCTGCCTAGTTTGGGTGTGACGCCGTCCAGCAATCGGAGACGGTTTCAGCCCTTCGGGGTAGGGACAAGGTATTTCTGCCTCTTTTATAGACTTGAACTATCTCTTTGCGTAGGCTTAACGCACCAGCACGAAGAGCAAGGCTCACACCCAAACTAGCTTTGATCATTCTCTAACCCATGGTTCACACTGCTGCGATTTTGCGCAAAATTGTGCGTCATGCGCCATACGACACAAATCGTGCGACAAGAAAGGCAGAGCTTTGCGTGTTGTCGCAGTGTCGGATGCGTTGAAATATTTCAACTGATCCAACATAATGCATGCGATTCTGAGGGAAAGAAAAGAAAAAACAAAGACTAGTTAATTTTCAAGACTAAAAATTGCTCTACCTTGGTCTGACTGTAATACTAAGATGGCTGAATGCAAAATATCTTCTGAATAAACTTGTATTCAAACAGGATGACATGGAATTTGACTGAAAATTTCCTAATGATCGTTGGTATTCAGATCGGTAATCTCCCAGCATCTTCAGACTCTGTTTACCCAAGGGTTTCTTTGTCTTTCTGCGGAATAATCTCGTCGAAAAATTTCGTTTCCATTTGCGTCTGCGTGGTAGTGGGAACATCCATGCGATTCTGTCGCACGTCGGAACATCAAAGAAAAAAGCGTGTCGCACACGAAGCAGCAGTGTGAACCAAGGGTAAGGAGTGAGAATATTTAAAGGCCGACACTTTGACTATATATTGCTTATGGGACGGACAGACGATCAGGTTTTCCCGGATGGATTACTGCACTTCCTTCGCATACAGTAGTGATATGGTTGTTTGAACGTTAGTTGACTTTAACAGTGCAGTTCGGGGCTAAATGGTAAATGTTCTTTGGAGCTCTTAAGGGCGGTGCTGTCTTTCTGGAAAGCCATGATAGTTCATGTGCCGGCTGATTTTGCGACTTCGGAGCCTCGTCTTTGTTGCAATAGCGCTGCGGCAGCACTTCTTCGCTTTTGAACACTATGCGTTTTTGGATTCACTTTCTTCTTGGTTGAAGCAGCAGCTGCAACACCTTCCAGAGAAGCACGGACTTGGTCGGTGAGCAAGTCCGTGATTCTCGAGAAGCGCTGCCGTCTTCCTCAGAAGCACTGCAGTGCAAAAACGGATTTAGAAAGAGTCAGTCCGGAAGCGGCGAGAAGTTGACCTGCAGCGTGCTACAAAAACGAGGCTCGGCAAAAACTTGCTTCGCTTTCCAGAGCTGTTCGTGGGCTCCATTAGTTTTTGGAAAGTGACGTGGAAGGTGATACCACTACGAGAGTAGAAAGCGATCTAGGCAAGTCAGCGAGTTTAAAGGTGCATCGGCTTTCTGTTAATTTTTACGAGCTTTTGCTTTTTAGAGAGCGAATCCGAGAGAACACCAGAACACCTCCTTTGTCTGACTGGTAATGATAGTTGACTTTAGTTACTGGATGTGGATGAAAATACTGTTGAAAGTTAAATAACAATCACAGCTTCAACCAAAACCTCTCAACTTTCGAAAATCGAAAATTGTCGAAAATTCTGGCGTGAATATCGGTCCACAACTGACCCTGATCGTCTATCTGGGCCATATTACCTTTGCCCAACAAAGCCTTCCGCACGGAACGGGTTTTCCTGCCTGCTCTGTAAAAAGTTTCTCTGAGTAAGGATTAAAGTTAACTGCAGTATTTGCTACTGGGATGTTCTTATCTCTACTGGGTATCCGAATCAGAAATAATCTTATCTCTGTAGCGGCAATCTTAATCCCAGTAGCAACTACTACAATTTTTTTTTACAGTGTGGATTCTGTGCCTATTTTTCGTTTTTCGTACAGTAGAGGTATGCTTTTTCGAAACCTCTCAATTTTTCTTTCTTTTTGTTTCTGGCTTATAAACATTAGCTTATAAAAACTAGCTTCTTGAATTTGAAAAATTGATTTTGGATGATTTTTAAATTAAAAATTGCCTTTATTTTACTGTTTCGGCTGAAACACGCCCGCCTGTGAAAAGCTTAAGAGAAAAGCGAAATCCACAGTCTGCTTGAGACGAACACATTTTCCCAAAAAGTTTTTCTAGGATGGCTTCTTGAAAAAATGTTGTTTTACCGTACGCCTTAACCCACATAATAGCCTTCATTGCCAAAGAAAAAGTAATTAGGTGTCAGTTCAAATACGCATTTTTTGCATGAAGCGCTAAGTGCATGACATACTCGGATTTAGGAACGATTGCCACACCATCTACATTTCTCTTTTGATTTCTTGTGGACAGTGCTGGCTGGTAGATGGCTTGCGGCTAGCTTCTTTGAAATGAACCACATTTGACCCGACTTAAACCAGATGGAAGTTTGACCAAGAACAAATCATCTACAGAACCTCCGTCTCCCTATCTCTGTATTAAGACCATGTGGAGTCGAAATTTTCGACATTGAGGTTGTTATAGGTTCAAAACCTTTGGTCTAGCTCATCTGAGCTGCGGCGAAGAGGGAAGAATATACGGGTATCAACTCAAACCTTGCAGCAAGTACCTCTACCTCCGCTCAGTTTTATCGGGGTATCCGTATTCGCTGCATTGGACCAAAGAGTTATTTGATCTCTTAGACGATTATTATTATTATAAAGGTCTATTAGATTATTTGTTCTTGGTTTGACTGAACATTCCCTGTTAGTGGATTGCTCCCTGGGTCTTCACAGGTTATCTCCTGAGGGTTTCGTTGTCTTAATGCCAGAATCTGACAAAAGGCTCAGTTTCCTGTTGCGTCTGCGTTGTGATGTAAACGGCCATGTGATTTTCTCGGACGTCGGAAAATCAAGAAAAAATCGTGTCGCATATAATGCAGCAGTGCTAAACAGGTGCAAAACTAGCAAGAGTTACGTTTTTGCATATACCATGGTAGCTGATACCACGGTCAAAAGTCGTGTTTTCACTTATCGTGGTATCTGATACCACGGTCAAAAGGCGTTTTTGCAGCTATCGTGTTATCTGATATTCAGTTACCAATGTCCGATCGTGGTATCTGAAAAAGTCGTCTCACTTTCATAAATTTTTGTCAAATTGGTCGGAAAGAAGTTTGGCACTTAGTGGTGTGACTGAAGATCAGTTTTTCTTTTGGGATGACTTGGAAAAGCGCAATTTGGCAATTGTCGTTTTTGCAGAGCAACCGTATATCAGATACCACGGTAACTACAAAAACGACTGATTGCAAATCCAGTTACCGTGGTAACGATACCAGGCAACTAAGATATCGTCACTTGGGGCAATGAAAATAATAATAATAATAATATATAAGGTTTGAAGCCAAGCTGACCATTCATTACGAAAGAAATAGAAAACCGTGATTTTCGGTTTTTTTTTCTTGGTCAGCTAATTATCCCTCTAGGATGATGTGCGAGGGATAAATATAAATTCGGATATTTCAGTTGCACTTCCGGCAAAACGTCCTCAGCGAAAACAACTACCAACTAAATCATAAAATCCAACACAACACCAACATAAAAGTGATGCGGAACCAACAAAACATATGTAACTAAAAACCAGAAGAACGATGTGGATTGAAACGACAAACAAATTTAAATAAAATAACGAATATTAAAATGTGCGTGTTAAAAGTGTATATGTACAAATCTGTGATTATTTTACAATTCTGAATTCTGTATCCATTTACAATTTACCAATTCCCTGGGAAAGCGCAGAAGCTTTACCCAGCAATTATACAATCCTTTGCTTTTTACATCACTATACTGTGAAATTATTTGTATAATATTCGTTATTTTATTAATATTCGTTATTTTATTTGAATTTGTTTGTCGTTTCAATCCGCATCGTTCTTCTGGTTTTTAGTTACATATCGTTGTATGTTTTGTTGGTTCCGCATCACTTTTCTGTTGGTGTTGTGTTGGATTTTATGATTTAGTTGTTTGTTGTTTTCGTTGAGAACGGTTTGCCGGAAGTGCAACCGAAATATCCGAATTTATATTTATCCCTCGCACATCATCCTAGAGGGATAATTAGCTGATCAAGAAAAAAAAACCCGAAAATCACGGTTTTCTATTTCTTTCATAATAATATTATAATTGCAATAATAAGGCTTTCGCCTCTATAAATTTCTCGGGACACTTTACAGACTAAATTGAATTTCAGCCAGGTGGTAGTCGACACCTGCTTTGAATTGGTTGATATTTTCGGCATTTACAACACTTTCGGGGAGATTATTCCAACATTCTACTATTGGTTTCTAAAGCTCCATTTTTCGATGTCTTTTCGTAATTTCTTACCACTCAGTTTCAAGTTGTGTCCTCTGAGACCGTTGTGATTGAAGGTGAAGACATCATCAGGCCTAATTTTATCATAATAACTATGGCAAATCACCGCAAAGAAATCTGTTAGATATAGTGGGTAATCGTAGTTTTTGAAGCCGGTTTTCATAAGGCAGATGGCGAATGGCTGGCACTGTTTTTGTTGCTCTTCTTTGAACTTGCTCAATGGTGATAACATCCTTGATATAGAAGGGCCTTGTTGTTGCGTGGCCATATTCAGTTAGTGGGCGTTTTAGTGCCCTAAATAAAATAGGAAATAGGGAATTGTCCTTAAATGTAAATGTCCTTCTCAGAAGGTTCACAATTCTTGTAGTTTTCTTGATGATAGGTTCGTAATACGTTGAAAATTTAGATCTGTGTTCATTACTACCCCGAGGTCACGCTGAGAGGTGGTTCTCGAAATCGTCCTTCCGTCTACGGTGTACCGATGGTCAAGGGTGGTGTGGCCAAGCGAAGATGGTGACATTTATCGGTATTTGGTGGTGGAGTTTCGTCCTGAGGGTTTCGTTGTCTTAATGCCAGAGATCTGACAAAAGGCTCAGTTTCCTGTTGCGTGTGATTTTCTCGGACGTCGGAAAATAAAAAAAAATCGTGTCTCGTATAATGCAGCAGTGCTAAACAGGTGCAAAACTAGCAAAGTTACGTTTTTGCAGATAAATGATACATATATATGGTTTAGTAACAAGGTATTTTTCTCGTAGAAGTGGTCTCATCAACTTCTGCGCCGTCGCCTTGGCCTTGAATGATTACGGCTACCGCCCTCATGGTATACGCATTGACAGTGGCGATTTGGCATATCTCTCAAACACCTCCAGGGAGGTATTCACTGAGATTGCGAAGGAGTATTGTATCCCTTGGTTTGCTGAAATGAAAATCATAGCTTCGAATGATATTAACGAAGAGACAATCCATAGTCTGTATGAGCAAGGGCATCAGATCGACTGCTTTGGGATTGGAACCCATCTTGGTAAGTGCTGCGGCATGGCGATAGGGGGGGGGGGGAGGGTTGTGCCTACAACTTTCTAGCCCTTTTTTGGCCGAGCCGATTCACGCAAGGCAAACTTGAAGCAAGCTTCTAGGTCTGCTGACAAATCTTTCACGCCTAAGGACTTGAGAATCTTCAAAGTGTAGTTTTTGGTGTCCGAAAACGTAAGTGGAGGGATACCTATGACATCGCAAAAGTTGTCCGTCTGTCTGTGAGCACGATAACTTTCGAAGGGAATGGGATATTTTGATGAAACTTGGTGTGAGGGTTCTTCGGGTCAGTTTAGTTCGTAGATTTGATTTTTAGCCCTATATTTAGGGCTGGGGGAATGAAGCCTTCAAGTGAAGGGGCAAAAACAAATATTTTTAAAAGCTATTGAGTATAGTTGATTCAGGGGTAAGGAGACATGCTGAATCCGAATATGAAAGCTATTTTCTTGCCAGACAAGTAGTTCACCCCGAATCCAGCGAAAACCGGACACGAAATTTTTTGACTAGTTTTCGGCTATAGCAGTCCTTACCCCTTTATTCTCAAACCAGTATAGCTCTGCATGTGGATCCCGATAAAAAATTTATCTCAAAACAGTACTATGAAGTAGTACGAAAAAGTTGCATGCAGTACTAACGATGCTACTACATGCTTCTATTTCAAGGCTACCGTGTTACTGCATACTACTATATGCTACTATTAGCAAGACTGGATGCTACTATGGCAAGACAGGATGGTACTGGATACTACTACATAAGATTGGACCAGTCTGAGGCACACTAAATGATAGTATTCTTTGCTATTACATAGTATTACATGCAACGTTTTCGTACTGCTACCATACTACTACGCAGGCTACAAATTTTTCATCGGGATGAACATGCATTTGTTTATTCTATGGACGTCGGAGAGATCTAGTGTAATCGAAGGTCGATGGGGTTGATATATAATGTTCAAACGAGGAAATACGTTGTTCAGGCGATGATGTTGTTCAATGAGGATTCACTGGTAAAGACAGGTCAAGTTCGTAGATGGGTCCTTTAGTCGTATCTTCAGAGGCAGAGGCGGGGGGGGGGGGGGGGGGGGGGGTTAGAACTAACGGTAAAAACATGTATATTTTATAAGCTCATAAGATATTCATTGAGGGGGTAAGGAGGTCCGCTGAATCCATATGTGGACTTGGATTTCTTGCTGGACAAAAGGTTCATCACGAATTCGGCTGAAACTAAATATTTGGTTGAAGCTCAAAGTTGTCTCTGAAATTGATTAGAGATTCGGTTTCGGGGCAAGGAGACATGCTGAATCCATTTTTGAACTTTATTTTAACAGTAAAAATCTCCAAGGAATCTGACGAAGACTGAATGGCGAAGACATGACCCAATTGTTTGGATCAAATGTTGGATTGTTGGGATCCCATAAAAACCTTTGGTCTTGTTAATTTCAGAAGACATGTATCCTATCAGGTCTATTTTCTTGTTTTGGAATTCTTTTGTTTTGCTTGGTGTTCCAGTTTTTAACCACGGTGCGTTCGATTTCCGTATATTTTGCGTCAAGCAACCGCGTCCGAGAACCAGAAGGCTGGATAGAGTCTACAAGCGCTAATAAGAAAATCGCTAATTTTGTGTGGAAAGTATCGGTATTATCGAAAAGCTATTTTCCAGTCACATGTCAGCGGCAGCCTGCTCTCGGAGGTGTCTACAAGCTAGTAGAAGTCAACAGAGAACCAAAAATTAAGCTCAGTGAAGATGTAAAGAAAGTGACTATCCCTGGCAAGAAGCAGATTTATCGTCTCTACGGCTCAGATGGTAAGTTTTTTTTCAGATTTGGCCGAGTTTTTTTTTTTTTGCCTCTGGGGTAGTTTTGAACCGCTGAGATTTGGGTTGTGTGGCATAGCTGCACTGTCAGAAGTTTCATAACAGATAATGCGTAACAGGTAATACTTCGGATGTTATCTGTTGTGTTTCAAAATGTCCTGCATAATAAGCGTTATCATCAGGAACAAGATCAAAATGGGATCCTAAAATTTTAATATTTGCTCTCGACAATTCGGTCTTGTAAGATATTCGGTCTTCAACAGACTTCTTAAACATTTTTACCTTAAAAATTTACAAACAGGTTAAGGCCAATGGTAATTATCGGAGAAGACCGAGTTCATATTTGACAGAACAAACCGGATACGCCAGCTGAATTTCAACAAGTTCAGATATATTCAAATATCCCTTTAGCGCTGTCAAATATTCAGATACAGATTCAGCATATGGTTTACCCTATAGCCTACGCCGTATCTCCTTCCTTCCTTACTTCTGCCCAACTTCCGGTTTCGGCCTGATTCCGGACAAACTACTTTTTGATTCCGGACAAACGAATTCAGCCTGCCTCCTTACCCCTACATCCAATCTCTAATCAACTTCAGATTAAACTTTTGCTTTTAACAAACTTTCTGGTTTCAGCTGGATTCCGAGCGATCTATAAGTCCGGTGATAAAATGATTGTCATATGCGAATTCAGCATGTCTTCTTCAGTCGAACATCTTATAAAATTTATACAAAAACTTTTACTTTTAACAAATTCTCCGGTTTGGCCGGATTCCGGCCGAAGTAATTGTCCGGCGAGAAAATACATTTCATATTCGGACTCAGCACGTCTCCTTGCCCCAAATCGAACCTCTATTCAACTTCACATTAAACTTTTACTTTTCACGAATTTTTCGGTTTTCGCCGGATTCCGAGTGAATTATTTGTCCGGCGAGAAAATAAATTTCATATTCCAATTCAGCAGGTCTCCTTACCCCTATATCAACTATCTCAATAGCTTTCAAAAAATATTTTTTTTGTCCCTTAATTTGAAACCCCTTCCCCACCATGAAATATAGGGCTACAAAGCCCATCTTCGAACTTGACCTGCACTTTGACCCAAAGGATCCTCCCACCAAGTTTCATCAAAATATCTCAATCCCTTCGAGAGTTTATCGTGCGGACAGATGGACAGACTGACAGACGGACTCCACTTACGTTTTGGGATCCCAAAAACAGAAAAAACGCCAAAAAGTATCTGCTGAGTTTTCCGACATCATGATGGTAAGGAATAAAGTCAGTAGATGATTTTTTGGCTCTTCCTGACAAAGCTTGTTATTCATAGCATTTCGTGCATAACGTTTTCAAACACAACAGATAACATCCGAAGTGTTACCTGTTACGCATTATCTGTTGAAACCGCGCATCCTCGTGTTATCTGTTATGAAACTCCTGACAGTCTGGTAGGACGATTTCCGGACAGTTGGTCGCAAGACAATTGTTGAGTGGCAGATTATTGGACACATAGACAACTCGTCCATGGCCAAATCACCACACCGACAATTCGTCATCTCGACAGCTCGTCACATCGTCGAATTGCTGCATGGTTTGTTCTTTACATATTTCACAGAACGTGAGCCAGTATTTTTGCGGTATGTTTGGCGAATTGTGTGTAGAATTACTGAGTAAGAAGGGTTATACTAGACTTGGGTAGGGTAGATTTGAAAATACTGTGTAGTTTTGACTCGGATAGAATTGAAAATACTGTATGGTTTTGACTCAGATAGCATTGAAAGTACTGGATGGTTTTGGTAGCAGTAAGAACGAATAATCTACAAGAACCTCCGTCTCCCTATCTCTGTAATACGAATATATTCCGATACTGATGCAAACGAGCGGAGGAGGAGTTACGCAGAACATCATAATTTGTCACCTCTACAAACAGCTATATCGCAGTACAGCTTCACAGAAGAATATGCTGTCTGAGTCGTCCTTTACAGCTGATTGGTTGTCTACTATCATGACGTCACGTCTAACTCGCTGCAGACCGGGTTCTCCGTCCCTGCAGGCATCCTACGCAGCGGAGAAGAGGGAAGTAAACGGGGATCAACTCAGACCTCACAGCATGTACCTCTAGCTCCGCTCAGTTTTATCGGGGTATCCCTAGTCGCTGCATTGGACCTAAGACGGAGGTTCTGAGCGTGTTCCACCCTTCTAACAATAGTAACTATTAGTTACTATTTTCATTCCACCATCTTGAGCTAATGCAACTAATAGTGACTATTTGCTTACCACGCTCTGGAGCGTAGTAAGCATGGTAAGTACGAATCTCTTTGACGTGATTGGCTGGATTACCCCGTGTAGTGATATTTTACCGAAAATTTAAAAATGCGTTTCAGCCTTGATACCAAGAAGCCAAAATTCGTGACGTCATGCGTAGTAACTACGGTAAGTAGGATGGAACACGCTCTCTATCAGATTATTTGTTCTTGGTAGCAGTGAAAGGCTCTCTGTCACAACAGAAGGAGCGTGTTTCACCCTACTTACCTTAGTTGCTACGCATGACGTCACGGTTCTGGCGTTTTGCAGTCATATTTTCGAGCAGAATATCATGCCACGGGCGAATCCGACCAATCACGTGACAGAGATGCTTAGTTAGCACGCTTACTACGCTCACGAGCGTGGTAAGCACATAGTTACTATTAGTTACTATTTCGAGGAGGTTGGAACGGTCAGTGTAGTAACTTTTCACGAGGTTGGAACAAAATAGTAACTAATAGTTACTGTTGTTAAAGGGGTGGAAAACGCTCAAGGATCCTTATGTTAGATCCTTGAAAGAAGACGCAGCACATTTGTGTTATGGCATGTTAAATTGCCGTCTTTTCATGAAACATTGCACTTGCAATTTCGAATTGTCTTGGGTGTTATTTCTTTCAAAGAGACGACAGAAGATTGCCAACAGAACACAAGGATATACGCCATTCGTGTTAAATTGTTTCGTGAAAAGACAGCAGTTTAACAGTTCATAACATAAATCATAGAAATAGTATAGGGGACCACTGAAAGATTCGGGATTTCCTTTGAGTAATGCGTTTTCTGTCTAGTAATGCGCATAAACTGTTTGATTTCTTTTAGCTTCTCGGCCTGGTAGCATAGGTAAGTGAAGCATTCACAGAAAAATTCCATCGTTTATCGTCTTCAGTGTGACCGTGGGCCGTCTTTGCATGTTCACCCACAGCAAAATAACACTACAGAGCCAAGACTTAAAAAGTGACACACCCTCGAATAGCAGCGACACTAGCACCGCTAGTGATAGTGAACCTTCCTACTGAAACACAATCAGTCGTGCACAGTCGCTGGCTGAAATAACTTCATATTCTGAACACAGCAAAAAAAAAGATACAACCTCCCCTGTTTCCTCGATGCATGCAGGCCGCATCTTAGCTTTACTAGACGTTTCTAAGCCGACAAGTTCGTCTCGCTTCAAATGGCGCAAGCGTAGTGGCCGGCCTTATGAGTATGGCCCGTTGTGAAGCATGGAATGTGTAGGTCTTGGTGCTACTCCGTAGTGTTATTTTGCTCTGATGTTCCCCTGATTCGCACGAATTTTTACTTATTTCTTACTTATGTGTTTCCTTGTGATGTTATATCTGCGGTTGCCTCGTGACCTATATCCATGCCCTGCTCTATAACACGTTTCGTGGTCATGTACAATTGTCTTTGTTTCCTATCCCTGACATTTAGAGGTTATAATAAAGATGATAATCTTACAATCTTATAACACAGCAAACTGCTGTGAAGACTAGTAGAGTATTTAAAAAAAATATGAAAAAGGATATCTTAACCTTAAATACCTTAAATTGCATGCTGTAGCAGCTGAATGATTTGCATTTCTTCGGAAATTGCCGTTTGGATGAATTCGGGAATTCTGTCGGGTGTTGGGTTTGGTTGATTCGCTTCACCTTATGCGCTGATCTGGGTCTGGGTGGCGAAATGTGCTTTAAATGGCCGTCGAGGTTGTTATACCGATATGAACCGAGATGGAGGTATGTTAACTATTATAACTTTTTCGAACAGAATATTTGTATAGGTATTCTTCCTTTTGTTGTACTTTTTCGCTAATGGAGGTAGGGAATTTTATTTTAGTAAAGTAGCAACTCAAGCCTACTGTAGACTTAATAAAATGTCTACAGTTGGGACTCAAGCGAAACCGTGGATAATTTGGTATAGGAGAGCCTAGTTTCACAGTATGCCAACTGGCCATAGCAACCACACAAACAAAAACATGTATACAAAAAATAAGAACCTTAAAGAAAAATCCTAAATAGCTTAATGCCACTTACATTAGATCCTCTTAACACACGCACTTGTCTCCAATCTTAATGGGCGTCTAAACTTTGCTCGTATACACGTGACCGAAGTCACCATCCCTGCGTCCCTTTCATCTTCGTATTCATGCAGTGGCCACCGCAGGATCAGTGACCCCATTAGACTTCGTTTTCATGCAGCGGCCGCTGTATGATCTGCGACCCTTAAAGCGGCCCACAAAAAATGGTCTTTCTACCACACACACAATGCTAACCATCCCTACTGTCACTATGAATGTTCAAAACCACAAAAAAACACTGTCAAACAGTGAGCAAGTTAAAAAAAAAAATCCTAGGTTTGAAATAATTCGGTCTGAACTAAATATCAGCCGATTATCCGGGACAGCCGCTATGACACGTAGGGAGTCAAGGATCAAAATAATTGTTTCCATCTAATGCTCCGACCGTTTATTACAAATAAATTATAAACCCGTGTGGTACATCTGAAGACATACAAAAAATAATCATTAAAGTCTTGTAATTTTTTGCTAATCAAACATCGAAAATTTCGTCATCTGGAAAAGAAGACATTCTGCGTGGGTTTTTATGGCACTTGACTTCCGGCCAAGTGCCATATACCGATCACTTTTCCGTCGGTCGGTCGGTTAATCAATCAATCAATCAATCAAGTTTAATCCGAATAGCTAAAAGCTAGAAAAGGAATAAAAGTTAGTCCGGTGTTTGCGAGTTAGGGTACTTGCAGATAAGCTAGTACGATGAAACTTGGTAGGCATCTGAGGGACCCGACCAAACTAAGTTGGAAATAGTCACTTGTCCGATCCGACCATGGTGGGGGGAGGGAGGGGAGCCGGAATCCGGAATTTAGTGGCATGCATAACTTTCAAACGGGTTATCGGATCTTAATGAAATTTGATATTTGGAAAGATGTCATGTCTCAGGTGTCCCATTTCAAGTCCGGACAGAATCCGATGAATACGGGGGGGGGAGGCGGAGGGGGGACCGGAAATTATGTGACACGCTTAGAGTGGAAGGATCGGGATGAAACTTAGTGAGAGGAACAAGCACTATCCCTAGGTCCATCATTGACAGAACCGGACGGGATTCGTGCACTGTGGGGGGAGTTGGAGGGGGGGGTCCGGAATTCCGGTGATATGGAGTTAAGTTACTCCCAGGTGGGTTAGGACAGTGAAACTTGGCAAACATACCAGGGACCCAACCAAAATAACTTAGAAATAGTCACTTTCCCGATCCGACCGCCGTGGGGGGAGTGGATGGAAGGGGAATCCGAAATCTAGAGGTACGTATAACTTTGGAACGGGTGATCGGATCTTAATGAAACTTGATATTTGGAAAGACCTCGTGTCTCGGATGTCCCGTGTGAAGTCTGAACCGGATCCGATTATTGTGGAGGGAGGGGGAGTCAGAGGGGGGAGCCATAAATCTTGTGACACGCTTACAGTGGAGCGATTGGGATGAAACTTGGTGGGAAGAACAAGCACAAGCCCTAGATTCATCAGTGACAAAACTGGATCGGATTCAAGCACTGGGGTTAGTTAGATAGGGGGCGGGGGTCCGGAATTCCGGTGATACGAGTTAAGGTACGTCCAGATGTGCTAGGACCATGAAACTTCGCTTGAACATTAGAGACTCGACATGATTAGATCATTTTTGCCTCAAGGGTTTTGCTTACAACTGAATTTCTTAAAGTACAGATGATACTTTTGAGTAAAATATACATTCATTCTCCCGATGAGCTCATCATCATTTTTGCTTCAAGAGTTTTTATTACACGAGTTTCTAGCGCCCCTAAAGTGCGCATCATCATAGCCAAACGCATTACCAAACGATACGTTCTTGTGATTTCCAAGGACCCATTATCTCAAGGGTTTTGCTTACAAATAATCACAACAATCCCACGAACTGAAGAATTCCTACTTTCATCATCTGGCCCAGCCTTGCAAGTGCCATATGAGCTTCCAGCTCTTGTTTCTCTAGCCAAAACAGCAACACGGCAATCAAGTTCAAATCTAACTAGACCTACGTTGCCCGGGCAACGTGAAGTGTTGCGGCAACCTTTGTCCGGCTTCGCCGGCTAAACTGTTGCGAGAGCAACACTTTGGTTTTGTTTCTTCGCTGTCGGTTAAATGCTGAAATTGTCAACTTATCGAAGCTTTTAAAACGGTATGTTCTAAAAAGAATAATCACATAATCAAAAGCTGTTCTTTAGCGTTGTAAAACCAACAACAAAACAATATCGGAAGAAGGCTATCCGTAACGTTTCAGGATTAAAATTCCATAGATGACACTATTAATTATTACAAAACTACCTTATTGTTTTACATTACCGTATCGTTTGTACCCGTTGCGTAAACAGTTAATCCTAGGTTATAGCGATAGACCATCGATACAAACTTTCTTACTGTCATATTTACAGAAATCGAATACAATGTGCACCAATTTTCAAAAATGTCTAGCCCCTCGTGAACCGATCTTACTTACAAGTCCGTCTCCCGTGATTGACATCAAATTCACCGGAAACAAATAATGGATACACCAGCTATCAAAAGTTGCAAACCCCTCATCGCTGAAGATGATTATAGCATAAAAGCCGATTATTACTTACAAGTCCCATGCATGTCTTACAATTGGGAACAAAATTGTTCTTACCATCGAATACACCTGAGACAAATAACAGGTATACCAACTAGCAAAAGCTGCAAAGTCCTCGTTGCCGAAGATGATTATGAGCTAACAGTCGACTGTTGCTTACAGTCGACTGTTGCTTACAAGTCCCTTACATGTCTCACAACTGGTATCGCCTATTTTTGGTTTCAGTGTGTACCTTACTCCTGAAGTTGTCAGCCCCTTGAAACTTTCAAACTGGTTTATCTCATGATGGATTTTTGTTCAAAAATATGGATGGTATATATTTTGATCAACTCTTCAAGGGCTATCGATTGCCCTAACCACAACAAAAGCATATCGGAAAAAGGGACTAAATTGACTTTGCAGTCAGTTGAACTTTATCCTTTTCAATCGTAGACATCGTGATGGATGAAAACTTGGAATAATATCCTATATAATCTGGTTGGTATTATAAAGCTATCCGTAACTTTTTAGGATTAAAATACCATAGATGACACTTTTAATTATTACGAAACTACCTTGTTTTACATTACAGTATCGTTTGTACCCGTTGCGTTAACAGTAAATCCTAGGTTACAGCGATAGACCAACGATACAAACTTTCTTACCGTCAGATTTATATAAATCGAATACAATGTGCAACAATTTGCACAAATTTCTAGCCCCTCGTGCACCGATTCTACTGACAAGTCCCTTTCCCGTGATAGACATCAAGTTCACCGGATAAAAATAATGGCTACACCGACTAGCAAAAGTTGCAAACCCCTCATCGCTGAAGATTTGTGTAGCATAACAGCCGATTATTACTTACAAGTCCCTTGCATGTTTTACATTTGGGAACCAAATTGCTCATCAAATGACAGGTACGCCAACTAGCGAGAGCTGCAAACCCCTCATTGCCGAAGATGATTATGAGCTAACAGTCGCCTGTCGCGTACAAGTCCCCTAAATGTCTCACGACTGGTATCGCCTATTTTTGGTTTCAGTGTGCACCTTACTACTGAAGTTGTCAACCCCTTGAAACTTTCAAACTGGTGTATCTCATAAAGGAATTTTTTTTACCAAAAATGGATGTCATATACTTTGATCAGCTCATCAGCGGCTATCGATTGCCGTCGAAGTTGAACTTTATCCTTTTCAATCGTAGATATCGTGACGGATGAAAACTTGGAACAATATCTTATATAATCTAGTTGATATTATATAGCTATCCGTAACTTTTCAGGATTAAAATACCATAGATGACACTATTAATTATTACAAAATAACCTTATTGTTTTACATTACCGTATCGTTTGTACCCGTTGCGTAAACAGTTAATCCTAGGTTATAGCGATAGACCATCGATACAAACTTTCTTACTGTCATATTTACAGAAATCAAATACAATGTGCACCAATTTTCAAAAATTTCTAGTCCCTCGTGAACCGATTCTTACTTACAAGTCCGTCTCCCGTGATTGACATCAAATTCACCGGAAACAAATAATAGATATACCAGCTATCAAAAGTTGCAAGCCCCTCATCGCTGAAGATGATTATAGCATAAGCTTTTTAAACGGGATGATCTAAAAAATTATTCATATGATCAAAAGGTATTCTTCAGCGTTGTAAAAGCAACAACAAAATAATATAGGAAGAAGGGACTAAATTAACTTTGCAGTCAGTTGTACTTTATCCTTTTCAATCGTAGACATCGTGACGGATGAAAACTTGGAACAATATCTTATATAATCTAGTTGGTAATAGAAAGCTATCCGTAACTTTTCAGGATTAAAATACCATAGATGACACTATTAATTATTATGAAACTACCTCATTGCTTTACATTTTCGTTTGTATCCGTTTTGTAAACAGTTAATCCTCGGTTACATTGATAGACCATCGACACAAACTTTCTTACCGTCAGATTTATAGAAATCGAATACAATGTGCACCCATTTGCAAAAATTCCTAGCCCCTCGTGAACCGATTCCTACTTACAAGTCCCTCTCCCGTGATATACATTAAGTAACCGGAAACAAATAATGGGTACACCAGCTAGCAAAAGCTGCAAACCCATCATCGCAGAAGATGATTGTAGCATAACAGCCGATTATTACTTACAAGTCCCTTGCATATCTTACCATTGGGAACCAAATTGTTCTTACCATCGAATACACCGGAAACAAATAACAGGTATACCAACTAGCAAAAGCTGCAAACCCCTCATTACCGAAGATGATTATGGGCTAACAGTCGACTGTTGCTTAAAAGTCCCCTATATGTATCATAACTGGTATCGCCTATTTTTGGTTTCAATGTACCTTACTATGAAGTTGTCAACCCCTTTGAAATTTTCAAACTGGTGTATCTCATGAAGGAATTTTCTTACCAAAAAATGGATGACATATACTTTGATCAGCTCATCAATGGCTATCGATTGCCGTCGAAAAAAAAATTCTACCTGTCTTAGTTCAAAAGTTGACTTTTTTGCCGTAGGCCAACTTTCTAACGTCACGACTTAGAAAGGAGCAAAGGATAAGCTCTAGTTTCTTTAGCAATGAGAGAACTTTTAAAGTTTAAGAGGCACATCTGATACCGTTACTCTACCACAAACCAAAGTGCAAAAAAAAAAATTTATAAACTCAGCTGAAATCGTCGCAGACATGGACAGAAACAATAGATGGCAGCACTTTCGGACCCGTGGGAAAAAGCCACTTTTTTGTCTCTGTAGATTTTTCTATTTATCACTCAAAGAAGATATGTTGGCTGTGGGGCCGGCTAACTGCCGCATATATTTAACACTTATAGATTTGAGTCCATCTTCAATTTGAAACTGGTGCCTGCCTGCTTGCGTGCTAGAACGGAGCTTTCCACTCGAAAGCAGAAACATCTTTTGATGAAACGAAAGGTTCGCTACACAACTTCAGATAGTCCTCTCTGACATAGGCTATACAACTCCACTTCACTTCGCAAACCGTAGGCTCTGGCTCGAGGACAAGCAAAAACCATCCTTATTGGCCCCAGGCAAGAGTTCTACGGAGCTTTCCAAAATGTAATGTCATATTCATCAATCCGGCCTAAGGTCCACACTTTCCGTAAAAACCGCACAGGTTAGACCCTTCTCAGTTACCAGGAATAAAATGAAATCGGAGTCATAGGAAAAAAAAAAAAAAAAAAAAAAAAAAACGAGGACAAAACCAAAGTGTTGCTCTCGCAACACAAATAAAGGGGTGGCTTGCGATCAGTAGGAGAAGGTAACAGAATGTTTGGATTAGGTCTTTAACCGAATTCGTTTTCGTGCAGTAGCCACCGCGTGATCAGCGACCCAAGGAGACGCGTCCGTTAACCGTCCTTTCTGTCTCAGGCCATCCTCTCGTGGATCTGCTGCAGAAGGCAGATGAACCGCCACCCGTTGTTGGGCAGAGGGTCCTCTGTCGTCATCCATTTCTGGAGGCCAAGCGAGCCTACGTCATTCCGACCCGCGTGGAGCCCCTACTCCGAATATATTGGGCAGAAGGACGAATCACTGAAGAACTTCCACGTCTTTCAGTGCTCCGTGATAGAGTCATTGACTCCTTGTCGCTTTTGAGATCGGACCATAAGCGGTATTTGAACCCAACGCCATACAAGGTAATACTGGAACTAATCTGGACAGAGAGGCTGAGAAATACTCTTGGACTATCTCTCCTTGCTGATGCAAAATCTCCGGCCTCTACGGGTATCTAGGGGAAGAAAGGCAGAAGTGGTGTCAGAGCTGCTCTCAAAGATCGCGGTGATTGATTGAAACAGGATTTGAGTCGTTGAGTTTGAGTCGTACGGACACGCTTACTCCTTCTTCCTGAGGATCGCTGGCGTGTTTTGGACTAGTATTATCGTAGATGTGCTTTCCTTGTTTTTGGGATCCCAAAACGTAAGTGGAGGGATACCTATTACATCGCAAAAGTTGTCCGTCCGTCTGTCTGTCTGTCCTTCCGTCCGTCTGTCTGTCCCTCCGTCTGTCTGTCCGTCCGTCTGTAAGCAAGATAACTTTCGAAGGGAATGAGATATTTTGATGAAACTTGTTGTGAGGATTGTTTGGGTAAAGGGCAAGGTCAGGTTCGTAGATGGACTCTGTAGCCCTTTATTTGGGGGTGGGGGGGGGGGGGGTTCAAATTAAGGGACAAACAAAATATTTTTAAACAGCTAATTTGATAGTCGATTGTGGGATAAGAAGACATGCTGAGCACGATGGTGAAACTCATTTTCTCGTCGGACAAGTAGTTGGTCTGGAATCCGAGTGTTTGGACCAATCACAGACCAGAGTCGCTGACTTTAGCCAGTTTTGTTTACCTTTGAGTGATGACGGTGATAATATGTCTTGAATTCTTCGTTTCAGGTGTGAGAAAGATGAAAACGTAAGAGTGGGTAATAACCAAATTAATGAACCAATTTACGTACAAATGTGACTGAAAGTAGCCCGGGCATGAAAGTGAGATGACTTTCTCAGATACCATGGTAACTGGTCAGATACTCAGTAACTGTGGTAGTATCTCAGCAATATCGGGTCCCGGGAGACGAATTAATTCGAATCAAAGTCGGACGGGGGGTGGGGTGGGGGTGGAAGGAGCTGGAGCTCGTGTTGGCGGACGCTGCATGAAAACCAAATCGGACGGGGGTCCCCGGACCAAGATTTCAACAACCTTCACGGTATCTGCAAAAACTAAAATAATTTCGAGCCGAAATTGTTGAGAAGGGCTATTGGACCTCGGCAAATTTTTGCTGTTTTAGTAATTCCATGCTGATGTTGCGAAAATTCATCATCATTGTGTTTTTTGTAGGTTGCCGTCAGCGATTCCTTGTACTGCTATCTTCATCACATCTGGCTCAAAAACGCACCAATCGGAGAACTCTCGTAGATGCTAGTGTACGTCCTTTGACTTGGTATTCCGTTGAGTCATATGTTTGCGTCTAGTGGTTAATTTCGGCATGAGATGGGAGCGATCGCGATCTGGGAGAGTAAGTGTGACGTGTTCCTTAAATCTCACATGACATTGAACGACGTCCGTGGTCTTTTACCGCCCTGCATTTTAAAAATATTTCAGCTAGAGATATTTTCACAACTTCCGTTAACGTGTCTCTAGCTCATTGACGTTGTAGTGTAAGCACATATGATTTTGTAAATGTTGTGCAGTTACTTTTATGCGTTACACGCATTGCCGAAAAGAGCCAAAAAATAATCTGCGACTTTCCAATATTATGATAATAAACAGAAAAGCCAATAGATGTTTTTCAGTACTTTAGTCTGTCTACTTCAGACTGTCCATGTCCACTGTTAATTTTAGTCTGTCAGCTTCAGTACGTATAAATAGTGCAAAACAATTAGATGAGCGGAGCGAGACCCTGGCATGGTTCATTACGATTATTGAAAGCGGAACGTTACGCGTTTACGTTACGACTTGAAAACACACTTGACTAACATTTGACTAACATTGAACATAACAGTTCAAATAACGGTGAAATGAGAAATGAAAATAGGTGGACTGGCAATGGGGCTTGTTTTCGAGAAGGAAAATAAGGGAATATCATCAAGTTTCAGTTCTGCTTTAAGTCACACATGCAAATTGAAATGTCTCTCAGTGAGCGTTTCTAGAATGTAGGGTTGGCAAGTAGGGCCTGTGGTGACAGTTAGATCTCCCCAGTCAAAATAATTAAAAAAAAAAACGTGTAAGCAGCTATAAGTGCCTGTTTATAAAATATGGCCTTATTCTATCGTGTTTTAGGACGCTAAGGAAAAAAGGTGGACTGGCAATCCATTTTTTTCAAGAACGAAAGTAATGAAATAGTATCAAGTTTTAGTTCTGCTTTAAGTCACACACGCAAACGGAAATGTCTCTCGGCGAGCGTTTCTAGAATGTAGGGTTGGGAAATTCTATCGGGGAAGTCGTTCGTATGGTTCAGCGTGGGTATACGATGAAAGAATCTGATCTAGTCGGCTGTACTAAAATTTGACGGAGAGTGTCTGACTGGATCGAGTTTTCCAGGGTAGCTAAACCCCTTGTTTTGTGTATCGTTAGTTTTGTTATTTATAGGTGTTAGCGTAATTAGCTAAAGACTAACTGTAATACTCCGCTAGAAAGATTTGTTGTAGAAAAAGCACAAAAGAACACTACGTGTACCAAGAGCCCATGATTTTCGGCAAGAGCTCGCGAGTCAGAGGGTATGTCACTGATTATGCTCCGGTGTTTTAGTTCTGTTCAATCTCGTTCTCGCAGATCCCTCTGGCGCTATAAATTGTTTGGGCTGCCTGACCGAGTATAGATGAGTGTAAAATTCTTTGCAACGAACTTATCCTGAATGTAATAATGTATATGGCGTGACCGATGTTCGAAAATCATGGGCTGTTGTCAGTTATATAATGTAGCCTACTATACGTCACCTAGTTTTTTGTATCTTTACACAGTTGACTGCCATAGTAGTTTGTGAAAGTAGGATATGGTTAGCAGATAGACACAGTACTTCCGTATTGTTGATTGTTAATAGTGGTGTTAAAGCGAGGTTGATTTTGTTTTTATTCGAAGATGCTCGGAATAAATTAATGGCGTTTGAACTGATCTGGCTAAAAAAAAAGTTTACATAAAAAATACTCCTTCAGCCCAAGGTGACTGCGAATCGTATTTGTCTGCGTTAAACTGTGGTCACATCCCAGGTTCGACTTCCATCTTGAGACTTAAGAAGACCCTTGTTGGACAATGCAAAACGGATACGTCAGCCACATTTTATTAGAGCTGTCCCTTCTTGGCAAGGGTCCTCTTCAGGCTCAAGGTGGAAAATGAAAGGTCGACATATCGCTAGAATAAAACCCAGCTGACGTTTAAAGTGCGAACACACGATGAGGATTTCACGACCGGATTTCCTGCACTTTCATCATCAAGTTGAACAAATTTCAACTTTTCCATATAGAAGTGATGGTGGTGCCGCAAATCTGGGCAGGAATTCCCGCCCGGAAGCACCCGATCCTCATCGTGTGTTCGCACTATTAAGGGACTCGTAATCGTTGTAGTGGCCTCAAGGTAACACCCACTACCGCCGATGGGTAGTTGTGCGCTATTGCTTCGAAGGTCTTTTCAATTTCACAACGAGCACATGCTTACCAAACTGTACACCTCGCTGGTAAGGCCCATTCTTGAATATGGGCACTGCTAAGTTAGACCCTTTTACAATAGAGATATTGATCGTGTTCCACCCTACTTACCGTAATTACTACGCATGACGTCACGAATTCTGGCTTATTGCCGTCAAGGCTGGAACGATTTTTCTATTTTCCAGCAGGATCTCACGCCAGGGGTGAATCCGACCAATCACGTTACAGAGATGCGTAGTTACTACGCTCCCGGGCATGGTAAGCAAATAGCAACTATTAGTTACTATTCGGACAAGGTTGGAACGGTCAGCGTAGTAACTTTTCGTGGGGATGGAACGGAAATAGTAACTATTGTTAGAAGGGTGGAACACACTCATTGATGCCCTCGAGACTGTTCAGCGGCGGCTCGCGACATTCCCCCCTAAACTGAGACATCTCTCATACCAGCAAAGCCTTGAAAGACGTTAACTCCCTACGGTGTCATACCGTTTCCACAGGGGGGACCTCATTGAGACATACAAGCTATGCCACGGTATGTACGAAAACGTCGAAGCTGACGACGTCCTCGACTTCAACTTTAACAACTTACGCGGTCATAGCCTCAAACACATCGCAGAGAGGTTCTGCAAAGATTTTGGTCGGTGGAGTCTCAAAAACCGCGTGCCGCCCCATTCGGATCAACTGCCCGAAGAAACAGGTCACTCTCCATCACTGAGCAGATTCAAGAAAGAAGTTGATGAAATGTTTCTTTCCCAAATGTACGACCCTAAATGTTTCAAAAGAACTTTGTAGAAAAAACAGTTAGGCCACAAAGGCCTAACTGTTTTTTTTTTGCAATATATATAAATGACCTAAGTCTACAACCCCAACACCTGAGCTTCGTAGACGTCCAGAGCCCTCGAACTAGGCCTTTTTTGGGCCGTGGAGTTTATTTCAGGTTTATGTGTTGAATAGAATATCCATTATTACGCGAAAATAGTTAGAACAAAAATTGTGACATGGAGAGTAAATTGTTCGAGGACGTTTCTAAACCTGGCAGGCTTGCGTTACCTAGTTGCACCGCTATTCGCGAATGATCAATTTTCTATAGTGGAATTTCCCTGTCGGATTTGTTGCATCTCTATGCGCTTGTACCTGTGCTGTATGCTTGACGATAACGATTTGCGAAAACTAAAGGCGTATTCTCGCTATTCCCTGAGGACTTCTGGGGAAATCGAAGGGAATGGCGAGAATAGAGGGAGTCACTCCACGCGGACTCCGCGTACGGAAAAGAACGAGAACACGGGGAACGCTTCAAAACGGATTTTGTTCGAAAAACAAATATGCAGTTGACGATATCTGGATCCATTTTATTTTTTATTTTGTTTATTCTGATTGTTTTTATTTTATTTTACATTGCACCAACACCAGCAAAAAAGGATTCACCTCCGAATCTGAAAGGGAGTTCTTTTTTATGACGGTGATGATAATCGGAGCATTCCCCGTCTGCGGGGACTCGCGAGAATACGGGGAGTGTGTCCCCGGGACAAACAAAAACGTGGGGACTCCACAAGTGGAGTCCTCGGGGAGCGGCGAGAATACGCCTTAAGTGTTCATGCGGTGAGCCACCTTCCGCCAGCTCCTCACTAGCCACTGAAAAGCCTCGTTTATATTGAGGCTCAAATTTTCCGCATCGGAGTAGAATTTTGCGTTGTTAGGACGGCCGAAGATACTCTTAAGGCGTATTCTTGCCATTCCCCGAGGACTCCACTTGGGGGTTTTATTTTCCCGGGGACTCACTCCCCGTATTCTCGCGAGCTCCCACGGACGGGGAATGCTCCGATTATCATCACCATCATCAAAAAGGACACCCTTTCAGATTCAGAGGGGAATTTTTTTTGCAACAATAAATAAAACCAAAAATGAAGTGGATCCAGACTCATTTCGTCAACTGCGTATTTATTTTTAGAACTAAGTCCATTTTGAAAGCATTCCCCGTGTAGTACCATACAATTTCCGGCTTTTAACGTGTTTAAAACCCGAAGAATTTTTATCTTAAAACGAAAACTAAATGATACGCTTCCAAATAGAGAAATTTTGTGAAACACTAACTGTAATGCATCAGTTGAGATTGTTCCTTTGATGTAATTTCACATATTCGGCTTTTCGTTTCAGCTTTCGCTAAAAAGCGAAGCTTCCAACGACTGTACCCAGATCAAGTTAAGCGAAGTCTGCGATTTTTTTTTTAAATCTGTGTCTTTCCGGAAAAATTTGTGCCCGACGAATGTTTACGGAATTTGATTTCTTACGTATGAAAAGACCCGATGTGCCGACACGAATAGAGACGCCTGACTAAAGCATTAAGAATTCGATTTCTTCTGTGTTTTGCCCGACAAGGCAGTAAATAACTTTATTTTGTACGTTGTACGATGTACCGATGTACTGACGAGACTTGAACTTTCGGCATGCGCCCGATAAAAATTTACAGAACTTGATCTGTTTTCGTGTAAAAAGAACCTGATGTGTCGACGAGAATACCGACGCCCGACAAAACGATCGAGCATTTGATTTTGTTTGTGTTTGCTTGACTAGACAGTACAGAATTTGATTTCTTACGTGTAAAAATAACCCCTTGAGACTGGAACTTCCCAGGTGCGCCCGACAAAATTTGCAGAATTTGATTTCTTACGTATATTTATAACCTGATTTGCCGACGAGAATACCGAGGCACGGCGAAAGCGTGCAGAATTCTATCTCTTCAGTGTTTTGGCTGACAAATGATTGCAGGATTTCATTTCGTGCGTATGGAAGAACCCGATGTGCCGACGAGTCGACCGACTCCTGACAAAAGCATACAACATTTTATTTCTTCTGTGTTTACCGGTGTTTCGCGCCGACGAAAGTACTTTCTCAGGACCTTTAGGGGGGGGAGTCCCCCCCCCCCCCTATAGTGACGCCCCTGTTGACTTCTCGATAAGATTTCGTCAGTCCGTCAACGGTATAGGGCTTCTATTCTGGCAGCTGCTTGGACCAAGCCTAAAATTTCCTAACAAAATCTTTTGAAAATTAAATGAACGTGGTTGGGCATGGCCAATTTGAAGGGTTTTATTTTCCTTGGTTTGTTTCCGAAATACACCGGTTCTAGGGACTTTTCTCTTAAAAGTGTGGAGTTTTTTCAAAGACTGGGGCGGATTTCAAAATTTGCGCAGTGAAGTTCAAATTGCCAGAGTGGCGTGGATAAAGGGACCACATTGTAGGATTTGTATAGTACGTTCTGATTTTTTGTTCAGATGTCAAGTCTTGGCATAGCCCATGTACATATGATATCATTCTAGCAGATCATGGAACAACAGCCACTAAGTCATACTTTCCAGCTAACAGCATATCAAACAATCATCTGATCATGCTCATCCCAAAATTTGTGCTTTGACTAGATTCCAACAGGACTACCCACTTAAGGTGAAAATAAACAGTGTTTCCTGATTCATCGTTTTCTTTCGGTACATCTAGCCTATCTCCTCCAGCTAAATTTTATAGACATCAGAATTTTATGTAA
Organism: Branchinecta lynchi; assembly: GCA_023053575.1. NCBI lineage: Eukaryota > Metazoa > Arthropoda > Branchiopoda > Anostraca > Branchinectidae > Branchinecta > Branchinecta lynchi. The sequence goes on from JAKZAP010000016.1 coordinate 6,810,680, forward strand.
CTTCTTCAAAGTGTTCGTATTTGACCGAACACCATTAAAACTACTGGTCTTGTGAGAAAATGAAGCTCATATATATTGTTACGTCCTTCGTTCCTACGATCAACTTAAACTTTTTTTTTTAAAGGTTCTGGTTTCTGCCAGATTCCAGTTGAACCAGTGATCTTGCAAAAAAATTCTGGTTCACACATGGACTCAGCTTGTAGGCTATTCATATTTGTAAGGATAGTCCGATTGACTTCAGGATAAGCTTTACTTCTACCGAGTTCTCGCCCTACCGGGCAAAGCACTTGTCTGGCGAATAAGGAAAATTCTGAAACTGATGCACCTGTATTGAACTTTATTTAACTTCCGATAGAACTTTTACTTATACAAACGTTCCATTTTCCTGGATTCCGGGCAAACTATAGCCTATGCTCAGTATTTCTTCTTACCTCTAAACTGGAACTCTAATCAACTTCAAATAACACTTTTGCATTTAACAAATTTCTGGGTTTGGCCAGATTCCGGGCAAACCACAATCATTTTCACATAAATATTCAGCATGTCTTCTTACCCCTTAATTGACAATCTCATTAGCTGTCTAAAAATACTCTGTTTGTCGCTTAATTGGAATCCCCTCCCCCACTGCTAAATTTAGGGATATCAAGCCAGTCTACTAACTAGACCTTTCCCTTGACCCAAAGAATCTTCATACCAAGTTTCATCAAAATAGCTCATTCCCTTAGGGAGTTATTTTGCTGACAGATGGATGGACAGACATACGAATTTTGTGATATCATAGGTATCCATCCACTTACGTTCTGGGATACCTCAAACAGTTTTAATTTTCTTAAAGGCATTATTAGTTGAAGAATGGTTCTTTCTGTGCCTAGCAGCAGTTCCTGTGTCATCTTTATCATTTGTTTCAGATGATTTGTAACATCCCTTGATCCTCCAGTTTCAGCATCCCTTGTCCATCACCCTGTTTGCTATGATAAATATTTCTTGAGCCCAAGCCGACTTTGAAACATATATTCAAATAATGTATACAATGGATACCGTATGTCAGCTACGATGCTAGCTGACATATCCGTTGTTATCATTATTTCAATAACTGTTTGCTAGGGTCAGATTATTAGTCAGTGTTCATTTTCGGCATCCAACACATGTTCCCATTGTTTTTGGGATCGTAAGTGGAGGGATACCTATGACATTGCAAAAGTTGTCTGGCTGTCCATCTGTCCATCCATCTGTCAGTCAGCACGATAACTCTCAAAGGGAATGAGATATTTTGATGAAACTTGGTGTGAGGACTCTTTGGGTCAAGGGAAAGGTCGAGTTCGTAAATGGGCTCTGCAGCCGTACATTTAGGGGTTGTAGAGGGGGTTCAATCAAGGGGCAAACAAAATATTTTTAAAAAAGCTAAAGAAATAGTTGATGAAGAGGTAAGAAGACATACTGAACACGACCGTGAAAACAATTTTCTCGCCGGACAAGTAGTTCGCCCAGAATCTGGAATCCAGCTAAAACCAGAAAGTTTTTTAAAAGTAAAAGTTTTATTTGAAGTTGATTAGATGTTAAACTTCGGGGATAAGAATACATGCTGAAAACCTATGCAAAATTATTTTCTACCCGTAGAAAGTAGTTCGCCCGGAATCTGGCCAGAATTGGAAAATTTGTTAAAGCACAACTCCTACTAGAAATGATCTTTTCACTATGAAATTGATAAAAAAAAACTTTCTCGATATTATCATTAGGCTACTTTACATTTGAATTTAGCGATTTTCTTGATAGCGCCTTACGTCTCTGCACAGCCTTCCTGCTCTCCGACGTGGCGGCTGGGCGCAAACATTTGAAAACTGAACACAGCGTGAATAAACAAGACCTAAGGTTTCGATGGGATCCCAAAACTCTAGTACTTGATCCAGACAACTCGGTCTTGTCTCCGCCAGATCCAGTCTTTGTCATATCCAGTATTCGCCAGGCTAACCATCTGAGAAAATCAAGATCAGATATACCTCCATCAGCCATATCTATTTTGACAATACTGACCGAAACTTCCTGCTTTACTTCTGCCAAATTTCCTGTTTCGGCAGAATTCCGAGCGAAATACTTGTCCAGCAAAAATGGAAAACTCAGAAACGAGTTCAGCATACCTCCTTATCCCTCTCAAGGACATCTAATCAACTTCAAATAAAACTTTAACTTGCTTACAAACAAATTTCCTGTTTCAACAGGATTCCGGACGAATTATGTGTCCGGGTGAACAATGATCGTCATATACAGACTCAGCATCTCCTTAGCCCTAATTCTGTCATTTAATCAACTTCACATAAAACTTTTGCTTTTACCGAATTTTCCGGTTTTCGCCGGATTCCGGGCGAACTATTTGTCGGGGTAGAAAATGCTTTTCATATAAGTATTCAGCATGCCTTCTTACTCCTAAATCTGTCATCTAATCAACTTCAAGTAAAACATATAATTTTAACCGACTTTCCGGTTTTTGCCGGATTCCGAACGAACGACTTTTCCGGCGAGAAAATGGTTTTCATCATCGTGTTCACATGTCTTCTTACCCCTAAATCAAACATCTAATACACTTCCAATAAAACTTTTACTTTTAACCAACTTTCTGTTTTTTGCCGGATTCGGGACGAACTACTTGTCCGGCGAGGAAATGGTTTTCACCATCGTGGTCAGCATGCCTTCTTAGCCCTAAATCGAACATTTAATCAACTTTAAATGAAACTTTTACTTTTAACCAACTTTCCGGTTTTTGCCGGATTCCGGGCGAACTACTTGTTGGACGAGAAAATATTTTGCATATTCGTGTTCAGCATATCTTCTTACACCATAATCGACTATCACATTATCTGTTTAAGAATATTTTGTTTGTCCCTTAATTTGAACCCCCTCCCTCACCCCTAAATGTAGGGCTGCAGAGCCCATCTACGAACTTACCTTACACTTGACCCAGAGAATCTTCACACCAAGTTTCATCAAAATATATCGTTCCCTTCGAGAGTTACCGTGCTGACAGACGGACGGACGGACAGACGGACAACTTTTGCGATGTCCTAGGTATCCCTCCACTTACGTTTTGGGATCCCAAAAAGTAAGAGATCTAAGCAAATAAAATTAGTCAAAAACTGAAGATTATCATATCCTTGTGTGTCAAAGAGTTGTCAGCGGACATTGAAGATTCTGGCAAACTTTGCGTTGTGTAACAGGCAAAACTCAGCACGGCCGAAAATACACTAAAAATTCGTAGGCACAAATCGAAACAATGGAGAAAGATGGGGATTTCAAAAGCTTCTAACCATAAGGGAGCTAGGTATATTATGAAAGGCAGAATAAGCAAGAGGGGTCCTTTAAAAAACAAAAGTTTTATTTGAAGTTGATAAGATGTCCGATTTAGGGGTAAGAAGAGATGCTGAATCTGTATATGACAATGAGTTTTTCCCGAGACATATAGTTTGCCCAGAATCCGGATTTTTTTTTTTAAATTAAAGGTTTATTTGAAGTTGATTAGGTGTTCGCTATAGGGGTAAGGAAATACGGTGAATTTATTTTTGAACTTTATTCTTTTGCCGGACATGCAGTTCGCCAGGAATTCGTTCGAAACCGGGAATTTGACAGAAGTAACGCAGGATGCTACTATCAGTTTCACCAAAATAGATATGACTTCCAGGAGTAAACACTTGCTGAATCCATATCCTAACTTGGTTTTCTGCTTTTCTCATATGATAACTATTTGGCCTTAATCTGTTTCTAAATTTTAGTAGTAAAAATGTTAAAGGAGTCTGGCTAAGATTGGATCTGGCGAAGACAAGACCCAATTTTCTCCATAAAATATTATATTTTTGGGGTCCCACCGAAACCTTTGTCTTGTTTTTTATGAATAAATTAATTATTGCCCAAAAGCCTGTAGGGCCATGCCGGCCATGGCAGGACAACAGCATAGAATACAAAACGTAGGAATGCTCTTTCAATGTCTACAACCAGTAGCAGTGATCTGCAGACTGTCGAAGTGAGAGAGTATTGTTCTCTGTTGGACATTTTGAAATGAGGTCAACTTGAAGAGTTTGAACTAAGTATCCATCATAATAGTTGCGTTTTTGTATCTGATACCACGGTCTAAAGTCGTTTTTGCAGTTACCGTGCTATCTGATACCATGGTCAAACGGCATTTTTGCAGTTATCATGGTATCTGGCCAGTTACCGTGCTATCTGATATTCACCGTGGATATTTACCGTTTTTGAATACACCTTAAATTTAAGTCATTGCTTTGAATTTTGCCTTTTGAAAATTATTTAGTGGCCAAATAATATCACCAAGGAGGAAGTTTTGAAATGTGGGGAGGGGGGTAATACCCCTTGCCCCGCCCCAAAATGGCGCCCCTGCTCGGGCTTCCTCCAAAGCGAGCTTTTGCATCCGCCAGTGATGACTGTTAGATCTCCCCACTCCCCAGTCAAGACGATTAGAAAAACAACATGAAAGTAAGCAGCTATTAGTGCCTGTCTATAAAATATGGTCTTATTCCATCATGTTTTAAGACGCTAGGGACCCAACCTGGCAGGGTAGAGAAAAAACTCGGTGGCAAGATTGGTAGCCAGGCGGCCCACTACAGTTATTAGTTACGTTTTTGATCAGGATTCTCGGTTCTGAATTCTTTATTCTCGTTGCCTATAAATTACCGTTTTCGCTCTTCTCGCTTCTCCATTCTCGCTTTTGACAAAAACTCTTTGGCAGCTCGGCTGCATCCCAGTATACCTGTTTATGCATATTGAACACCCGCACTCTATTCTCCAAACAGGGAGGAGAACGGAGAGAGGAGAATCGAGAATTCACTATTGGAGCAACTTCTCGAGTCTGCAGAATCGCGAGGCTATCCCCGCTCTCGATTCTGACAAAAGCGCAAGAAAAGGAGAATTCGTTTCATCTGAATAGTCGAAAAACGCCAAATAGGAGAATTGCGAGGAGAATTCGGATACAAAACGCAACTGTTTATATCCCTTCCGTCTTCTAGATCAACCATATACCATGTCGGACCTGATCGAGGATGAACAGAAGCTTCTTGAAGAGCTTGAACAAGCGGCTGCAAATCGCTTCACAGCAGATGATCCGGAATTTGCGCAGCTTCTAAGCTGCAAGCTATCTGATCCCCCTGTCGTAGAAGGGTGGAGGGGTAGGAGTGAAAGAGGAAGAGGACGGGGCAGAAATTATGGAAGGAGATATGAGCCGTACAATCGAGATCATCAAAGGAACAGTTACGGAAGACGTGACGATGCGGGCAGACATCGTGAAAGAGACAATGATCATGACAATAATCGAAGAAGGTACTAGATTTTATAACCTTTTTATTGCATGGACAAGATCCAATAAAAGTAATTATGGAAAATCAGTGGGTTGAGTGGTAGGTTACCCTCCTGGGCTACACAGATATAGCAGCTCGTAAATTGCAACATAAGCGTATTCCTTGAGTAGTAACTTACCGACTCCATGGCTTGTACAAAATTTGCTTGTACAGGAAATATTAATCTATCAGAAGTAATAAAAACTTCTACACCAGAGTCTTCAGCTAGGCTACCAAAAAATGGGCCACTGACAACCAGGCTAATAATAGAAGTCGTAATTCATTTTTTAATTAAAAATGACAGTGCTTAATGCTCTCATGAACCGTCTCAGACCCGTACTAAATTTTCGAACTGTAAATGTCATCTTTTACAACTGTTCTAACCTATAAAAGTACCGCTGGATTTTATGGCTGTTGCAAAAGCAAGCCGAATGTTTGGAGTATGAAGTGAGCTTGCTAACCGTGGGTTATGTGTCTTCAGTAATTAGTACTGGTTGGTATCTCTTTCATAGCTAACCGAAAACCGGATTTTGTAGGGGTTGATATCACTTCACTTTTGTGGTGTACATGTACAAGAAGCTTAAATTATTGCATCGAATACGGATGCTGTCCGCTTTATCAACCTACACTGTAAAAAGTTTGTCCGAGTAAGGATTAAAGTTAACTGCAGTATTAGCTACTGGGATTTAGCTACTGTTATCTCTACTGAGATGTGCTTAATCCGAATTAAAGATAAGATTATCTTTTTAAAGACAACGTTAATCTCAGTAATAAATACTGCAAGATTTTTTTTTACACTGTGGAAGAGATTTTCCTTCTTAGTTCGGCCTGATAACAGCTCGCGTTCAAACGTCATATCGCTCAGTGGCATGTCTGTGCATGTTTTTGGGAACTTCTGGGGGGTGTCGGGAACACCTGAGCTCTGAAAGGCCTCTGTTTGTCGGATTAGTAGGGTAGTAAAAATGATTTGATCTGAATCCTGTCACTCTTATTGGTAATCGATAGGAGTACGGAGTAGCCAAGGGGATCAGAACATCGTAGGTTTTAGAATTACACAGGGTCACTACTCTTCTGAGTACCCAAGTTGAGTTTCTGGACACAAACAAGGGTCAACTCACTGACTCAAAAAAGCCGATGATAGATAAGGGGTCGTTAAATGTTCCCAGAAGTTGAATGGAAATGCCGCTGAGTGATATACCGCAAAATAGATTTCGTTTTATGACGACGTAACGCAGTGTGCTTCCCATTCGATGAAGATTGTCAGGATTTGATATGAACAAAGCCACATCGTAATGTGCTGATGCACGTGTGTGATTTTACAAATCTACGCGGGTTTTCAAGAAGTGAAAGGCTTGATAAAGTTAAAAGAGGAGTAATTGATCGCATTGTTTGTGGAGCCTGTGATATTTTGCTGTTGTGTTTATTTTTTTTTCCGGATTAGCTACGACAATTTTGGCAGAAAAAGAGTGAGAAACCATAACCAATCAGTAAGATTGATTATTATTAACACAACTGTACCTCCTTCTCGAAAACCCCAACACCAGCTAGTATTAATCACAATAGCAAAAAGTCAAATCCGGCCTTTTTTACAGTAACAAATCTCTTCAATCAATCTCTTCCGCTCGAAAATCCTTCAGTCGATCAAGTTCCACTCATTAAACAACCCCCCAAAAACAACAACAAGTTATTCAACGAAATAAGTAGGCTACTACATTTTTGGTTAAGATCTGTTTTGAGCTTACCAGTTGGAACACTTCCGAATCAGAATCCCATTTCTGATCCTACGGTTGTAGCGAGTCCTGGTTTGAACTCGCGGCGTGGAGGGGCTCTTGTGCAAAACTCGTCATGGACGTTTGCACCTTTATTCTGCTGAAGTAATATCTTAAATATACATCCTAGCAGATTCTTAAGAAAGCGTTGATAACGGTGATCATCATGGAATAGTAGGAACTATACCGCATTGTCGCATTGAAATGGAATATGGACAATACTCTATATGACTAAGTACAAAACACGCCACTGATCCTCAGGAAGAACAAGAACAACCGATCACGGCGCTCGTTCGGGACACCTGTGGTGCTGCTTTCGGCTCTTCCGCTAGGTACACGGCGATTTTGCGTCGGCAAGGAGAGTTAGTCATCAAGAGTATTCCTCACTTGTGTCAGAGGCAGACGTCGCCAGTGATTCCTCCTTTGCTTCGCGAGCCCATTAATGGAAATTTTTGCAGCATGCAAATTGCCGATAATTGCGGTTAGCCAAGCTATACAATTTGCGGAATACTGGCTTTACTCTCTGTATCCGCCTTTGTAAGTGGGCTAATCGTAGCCGCCCCTGACCCTCCGAAGTGCGTGCTATCGCGATTTATTCAAATGAACCTTTTCGCAAGCTCTAACTGTCGCCAACTTCGAAGTTACTGATCGCCACAGAGTTATCACTACTTTAGACAGTAGAGGCAACCAGTACGCATGCCCTGCTCATACGTGAGACCTAGGAGTTAAATCAGGAAGCATTCCATCATTCGCTAGTGTTGGGCGATATTGCACATCGATATATCGGACCAAATATCGATACCGAATGTCGAAACGCAAATATCGATATCGAAAACGATATTTGTTCATTTATAATTATTATAGATAATCCAACATAAGTTACATTTATATATCCGAAATTGGAGCAATATGTTTCACAATTCATTTTCTGTTGGTTCGAAGTTTGAGTTTGAGTTCATGCAAGATGCTTTTTTACGACAATTCTACTTTAAAATTTTCGCGACACGAGACTACTAAAGCGAAACATGGTACCGAAATATCGATGTCAAATATCGAAAGTGAAAATGTCAAAATATAAAAAATCCAAATATCGCCCAACACTATCATTCGCAGTGTCTTCCCGGACCTAGTTAATGTCAGTAACGATCGTTACGATTCTGTCCTCATTTTCGTCCCTTCGTCCGGCGTAATAGGAAAAATAGCTCCTCCCTCTTATCATATCCGTTCCATAAGAGTTACGTTTGTTACAATTTACTTATGATGGTCGTGAACGTCATGGGTGATACTAACTATATATTTAGCAGGGCGTGCCGCCAGAGGGGTGACGTCAATCCCCCCCCCCCCGCTCTTATTAGTTGCGTTTTGATTGCCGTTCCTGATCTCAGTTCTCCTTATTTCTCGTTTTTGATCACTTTCCGAGTTCGCAGTTTGCTTGATTGTCGTTTTTGCCGAAACGGAGCCCGTCTCAGTTCTCGGTTCTACAACACCTGCGAGTGAAACGGCGAACTGTGACGCAGACGCAGTTCCCGGTCCGAGCTCGCCTGTCATGAATAAGTTAACCCAACAAAATTGAAAGTCCTGGAAAGTGTGTTTGAAATGGCTGATTACAACTTGTATATTTTGACTACAAGAATGGCCTTTTCACTGTCAAATGTAACTACCCTTTACTGACTTAATTAGGCAATTTTATGAATGATTCGCCGGGATGCAATACTTTCCGTTTTTATTCACCTGCGTCTTGAAACGGCGTCAGGCGTCAGACGAACTGAGTGTAAAAACGGAAATTAAGCTGCAACGGCGAACTCACAGGGGAACTTACACAGGCGATCAAAAACGCAACTATTATTTTCGTTCCGGAGAGGGTAGTAACTGCCACAATAAAGAGCTGGCTCCTCCTCCCGTAAGTAAGTAATTTATTTCTTACCCGCCGTTTGAAAAGCGGGTATGTAGAATAAAATAAAAGAATTAAATAAAACACAACAGGTATTACATTCATCGGCCAGAACAGAATGTAGAGTATCATTTGCTGGCTGGGCCCTGTTGTCTATGATTTTCGGCAGAGTCGACGAAATTTCCAAAAGTTTGACGTTTGCATCTTTGACTTGGAAACGCTCCGTTAGCATGTATATAACCATGTCTTCTAGTAACTACTTTGGCAGCCAACCTGGGTCACTCTCATTCAAGTTGCTAGTCCGGACGCAGGCCTGGTACGACTGTTGGGTCGTCTAGTTGCGATTCGGAAACATCGTGACGGGCAAGTTCAAATTGGTCATAACCAGAAATCCGACTTTTATGAATAAAATTTAGAAAAAAATGAAGCTGCATATTTAATTTCTTTCAATGATTCCTTTTGAGGTTTCTGTCACTATATTTTCAAGAAGAAAGAATTCAGTTGGATCTAGTGACTGGTGCTAGATTGACTGACTTTTTACTGCAAAGAACGAATTTAATTTCTGCCTTTGTGAAGAACAGTGTTGACTTTTGTCAGGAGTTTGAAGAAAGATCACTGTTCAGATAATCACTTCTACCGATTGTTTACGTTTTCTCCCCTATGTTCTGCCATTCTTTAACGACCCACGAAAGATGTTTTTTTGAAAGCTTTAGTTACAGGAGGTAGAACGGTTTCTTCAGCTAGGCTATAGCTGCGATTGCAAGGCGCCATGACCTTCCCTGTGAGCGTGTTCCGCCCTTCTAACAATAGTAACTATTAGTTACTATTTTTGTTACAACCTCGTCAAAAGTTACTACGCTGACCGTTCCAACCTTCTCGAAATAGTAACTATTTGCTTACCATGCTCGAGAGCTTAGTAAGCGTGGTAACTGCGGATCTCTATAACGTGATTGTTTGGATTCGCCCGTGGCATGATGTTCTGCTGAAAGGTAATAAAATCGTTCCAGCCATGACGGCAAAAAGCCAGAGTTCGCGACGTCATGCGTAGTAACTATGGTAAGTAGTGTGGAACACGCGTCTATGTCTCTTTAGGCAAATGATGGCGATGAAGCGTTTTTGAATGCGGTAAACTGGTACTTGACTCAGTCTCGTAAGTCAGCTGATATTGATTGTAACGACATTTCAGTCCTCATTTGCAAGCTTCCCGCTCAAGATAGAAAAATGAATTTGCGATAAAATAAAAAAAGAACACGGTCTTAACCCAGCTCTTTGTCTCTAGACTGAGCCTGAAGAGATCCTTGCCAAGAAGGGCCGATATTATTTGGTTTACCCTTTTACCGCTTTCAAGTTTATAGAGGTGAAAGCATTCTTATTGCAATTATATATTCAAACAATGTTTACAACGGATGTACGGCAGCTACGATTCTTCATCAGCGATATTTCGGCCCTTCTTGGCAAGGGTCCTCGTCAGGCTGTCAATCTTCTAGGTCAACATTACAGGTTTGTTTCCTTCCCCGACGTTGACCCAGAAGATTGACAGACAACCATTGCCAAGAATGGCCGAAATATCGCTGATGAAGAATCGTAACCAGAGGCGTTACTAGCCAAAACGTTTGGGGGGGGGGAGGGGACGAGGAATTTACCGACTGGCTGGAAATCTTTACCGACTTTTTCTGCAGAATAAACGACTGTTTTCAACAACAAAAATGACATTTTTGAAAAAAATCGACTGGTTTTCAGAAAAATCCACTGATTTTCAGAAAAAACGACTATTTTGACAAAAAAAATCGACCAATTTTCAGAAAAACCGGCTATTTTCATGAAAAAAATCAACTCTTTTGACGAAAAATCGCGGCGCTTCGCTCCGAATCGGTTATTTTTACTGACTGGCCGACAGCATGGGGGGGGGGGCGGCCCCCCCCCCAGTCGTGACGCCCCTGATCGTAGCTGATGTGTATCCGTTGTAAACATTGTTTGAATATATGTTTCAAAGTCAGCTTGGGCTCAAAGAATATTTATTGCAATTATATTATTATCATTATTATTAAATACGAATCGCAGTCAGCTTGGACCGAACGAATATTGATGAGACGTTCTACTCCTGAATAGGCACTTTAATTCAAAGGTTTAGGCTTGTCAAACGGGCTGAAGATCGTTCATATGCCTCGAAGTGAAAGCTTGGTTGGTCTTTACATACAATAGTCTTACCCAGTGATGTATGTGAAATACTGAGTTGCCTCTTGCTCCAGAAGTTAAAACTTGTATGGAACTGAGACACAGGTCTCTGTTCCCTTAAAGTTTTTTAATTATGTAGTTACTTTTCTTTGTTTTGTGTCCAGAAAGTGTATTGAATATGTAGTTAGTATTTGATTTGCATATTATTTTGTTTGTACCATGACCCGTTGGGCTCTCCATGTACAATACATGCATACATATAGTAGCGAAAGTAGAAGCCGTCACAGGACAGTTTAGTACTGGAGCCTATACTATTTCCGTCTGTTTCTATTTCCGTCAGCACCCGACGGAATTAGTTTTCTAGCTTAGATGTACCTTAGATGCACCACAACCTGTCTAAAATAGTTACACCTGTTGAAAGATGTGTGTTTAAAATCATATTCACTGATAAATCTGTCTAAATTCAGATATTTAGGCACTGTTGTGACGGAAATAGAATCACGGCATCCCGCATCGTTACAGTACAAGAGAGTCGATGTCAATTTCGGAAAGTCAAAAACAGGCCAAAAAGACAAAGATCTTCTCTGTTTAAAACACTAAATGTTTTTCAGATATTGAATTCATGTTTGTTTCTAACAATCATACAGTTTGCTTTCATATTTTTCCAAGTACCTAGTGACGGAAACAAAATTCGGATGACCAGCCGTAACGGTAACAAAGTCCCCAGAAAATTTTTGGGTCATCACAGAAAATCATGTACTGGCAACGGAGCTTGCACGCTATTATCTCGTAAGAAAACCTAGGATGAAGAAGAAGAAAATGACTTTCTTTTGATATATTGTTGACCTTTTTTGGAAATCTCTGTGGTGAGAAAAAGACAACCAAAGCTGACCAATGGAATAGACAGGTTAACTTCTGACGGAAATAGTATAGGCTCCAGTATGTAGGAAGTTTTCGAAGAGGTGAAACCGACGTTTGATTTTGCCGGACAGTTATCGAGTTTGGAGTGTATCCTATCTGTCCCTTATGCCCAAAGTTATGAAATCTCTAGTACTGATTTATTAAAGTCGTCATCATGAGAGGATTGGATGTTGCGTCGGCGCGAGGATCGAGAGAGACCACATCTCCGATTTGCCGGCCGGCGCTTTGAAAGACGTAATTCGGAATCGGTCCTCGTGATGCGATTGCGAAGTGCGTCGCAGTAAAAATATTCAGTGCGCAAAATGTCGATGGGACGACGAGTCGCCAAGCGTTCAATCGTCGGAACGCGAGTCAGTGCACCGGATAAGGCCACCGGAATATTCTACACAGGTGTGATACAAGCGATGACTACTGGTGAAAACGGTCCGGGACGATCTGTGACGAAGTACTCAGTGAGATTTGATAGTGGCATTCTTCCTTCTCAGGAATATTACAAGCACCAAATTATTGGACCTGGATTTCAGACTGTGTCCGAGGTGGGAGTGCTGAGACCTGGACAGAAGGTGTTTTTGACCCACCAAGGACGTGAGGTGCAAGGAACGGTGCTGAGACAGACCTCGACGGATGATGTGATCGTACGAAGTCAGTGGAGCTCACAACAGGTAAGTCAATCGTAGCTTGAAGTACAGGTTCTTCGATGGATAGATAGATACATTGATATTTTTAACGCTAAAGGCTAATGGGCCATGGTAAATACAAAATAAAACTTTCAATAAATAAATTCCAAATTCAACAATTTTAATAAATAAATAAACGTTGAGACAAGAGTTGTTTGGAGTGAGAGCGTGTGGGAAGGAATGGATAATTGAGAGAATGAAAGAGGAAAGCTTCCAGGCTATTGAAGTGTTTGGAAGGTTCCTCCGGATAGGGTTGGCACACAGGGAAAATTGAATATCCCTGTAGTTTTAAATACTGGCATAGTGTTCTTGTTTTATATGTTTTTTCTTTTGCTGTTTCGGTGCGATGGCCCTCGTTGGCTTTTATGCATTAAATATCTGTCCATCTGTCTATACTCCAGTAATCAAGTGCTGTAGCTGATTCCCCAAACCATGGACCGGAAGGTTTGATTAGTTAAGTTTTGTATGTTCAGTCGATGCTTGTTTTTAGCTGGTTTTGATTGTTCGTGCTTAAATCATAGTAAAGTTTCGCATGAGAACAATCGAAGGTCGCGTAACGCAAGTGCTGATCTCTAGTTTCACTGCCCTCACCCTCAGCCGGGAGTGTGGGTGGGGGGGAAACCCTAGACCACTGTCACCCTCTTCCCCCTCTAGTCTACCGGAATTCCCTTCGTCTTTCTTCTGCTCTTGTGGCCGTGCAAAGCCTACCCTTTGTGTAACTGCTTATAGTTAGTTACGTTGAAATCATCTTTCGCTTTTTATCTTTTGTTCTGTTGACTCGTGTCCTTTACAATTATCTGATTCTTTTTTTTTTCTTTTTTTTTCCGGAGAAAACCTACAATGAAGAGAAAGAAGCTGGCTTTCTTTTGAGACACTGTTTACCTTTCTTTGAATTAGTGGTGAGATATAAATATCCTTGTCCTTTTTGTAATTCGAGTGATGAGGGGCTGGGCCATGTTCTCTTGAGGTGTAAGGAGCTTTCTAATATAAGGGGTACTCTTTTTCAGAATGGGGGGGATGAGCTACTTCTAGGTATCCTTAAGTCTACAAATGCTAGGTCTATAGTGTGTTTTGGCAGTATGGTAGAAAAAGTTATTAGTTTAGCAGAAAGTCGGTAGGATATTAAGTTAAGAATGTGAGGTTGTTTGTTAGTTGAGATTGTTGTTTGTTTTGTTTTTCTGTATATGGCTTAATCGCTTTCAAATACAGATATATATATATATATATATATATATATATATATAATATTGACAACCAGAGCTGGGCATAATAGCTTACCATAGACAACTTGGAAACTGCCACTCTAGTTTCAGACTGTATCAAAGTTCCAAGGCTTATAGACTTTTTCGCAATAGCAGCAGCAGGTGCTAATTTTTTCAAGGAAGAGGCACGGAGGTTCTTCTTGAACTTGTCTCGGATATTCACCACACGATTAGTGCATCTTTAACTGACGATTTGAAATAAGCCATTTAAATTCGGTCTTTCCTTTTTTTGATTACTTTTTAGCTCGGACTCGTCTTGGTGACGTTATTCTTTTACCATTTTTTCTGTGCTTTTCCCAAAATCCTCTTTCTACTCGTTGATTATACTTAAAAACGTCTTCTCGTGTAAAATACTCCAATCTAAGATGAAGGAAGGTTCGCCATACGTCATAACCATGAAATCATCTGACATTGAATCTCTCTGAACCGTTAATAAACACTTTGTTGTTATGTGTCACACGTACCCAAGGGAAGTAAAGACCCAAATCCTGTCATAGGGGGATTATTACATAACCTGTGGGGTTCATCAGTCTCGGTGATGCACGTCGTCCTGGGTTGCCACGTTTAACTGTACGCCATTGTCGAAGTGCGCGTAGTAGCCTATATAAGTAAGAACAACAACGTTTTTATGTGTTAGTTGTCAAGTTGGCACAAGGTTAGAGAAATATAGATAAATTAACCCTCAGGAGAGCGTCGCCTGTTTTCGCATAGACGTCATTCCAGATGCGATCATCGCGGTATGGACCTTCACCGACTGAAACTGAATGTTTTCTGGCAGATGAGTTTTTCGCGGATATTCAGATTCTTTCCGGTTAAATACGGTTTTCTAATTTTTTTATTTTTTTTTAGTGAATGGTCAGCTTGGCGTCAAACCTTATATTTGGTTAAATACCCAAGCGGCAATGTTTATAATCGGAATAAAACGGCACAGCATTATTGCAAACCGCACATTTGCTTGGAAAACGAAAAGAAAATCATTTTTATTTTTCCTTGGCACGGAAAGAGAAAGTCCGACAGGAGATGCATCGTTCATAAATCTCACCGAGGCAACTCTTTTTTTTCTACTATAACTCTGTTATATCTGTTGTCCGTTTTGGCAGCGACTGTTTTGACCAAAGCAGATTGCCAAATAACAGTAATGCAACGTAATATGTTCTTAATGAAAACGGTTGCTGGCTCCTTGAAAGTCAGCTATGAACAGTGGGTAACAAGTTGGGTGAAGTGTTAAAGTATAACGTTTATCACATCTTATATGGAAGTAGTGTAAGAACCAAGACATTTCATATCACCAATAACCAAACATGTATTCAAATAACCTAATTTGAAATCATCCCACTTGAAAAGCTTTTAATGTAAACAAACCGCATGAGAAATCCTAGGAGCTCTTGAAGATCTTGGAAGAACAGTTTCAGTTTGAGTACTGGATGTCTTGCCAGCCAGTCCGACCCTTTAAAGTTTAACTGAAAAGCCAACTTATTTTTGCGTCATTTTACTGAACGCACTGAATAATTTGGATTCTGCTAAGGGATTTTGTTCTTTTCCACAGTCTGCTCTAGTTATGACGTTCAGAATACCTGTGGTCGTCGCCGCAACGTAAATTCTACTATGACGCGGGAAATTTTAACTTCAACACAAACGCGGCTGTCAGGGGGCAGTGGCGAGCTTGGTTAAGACTGCTTAGTGCCAGAACAAAAACAAATATCACAAGTCTTTCTTGTAAGGCATACAAAACAGATACAAGCGCATAGAGGTACCACAAATCACATGGAAATTCCACTATTTGAAAAGTTAATAGCGGAACAACGAAGTAATGCATTTTCAGCTGCTCTTCAAGACAATTTAAGTAAATAAGTGATGGGTAACTAGATTGTCCTATCCCAGCCTTTTTCAGTTAAACTTTAAACCTATTTTCAGTTAGCAAGGGAACAACAATTGCAACAAACCAAATTGTAGCAGTCTAATACCTCGTTTGTCACAACTTCATTATGAACGGCATATAAGTTTGAACTTGATACCTGTACTGGTTCACGAGTTATGAGCTCCACAAAAAACGGCGAAAGCCGCTCGCAATAGTGGATTGTTCCCAGGAATACCCCACTAAAAACGGAAAGTCAGCTACGCTGTTTTGTCAGCGATGTTTCGGACCTTCTTGGCAAGGATCATCGTCAGGCTGTTGCTCGACTAGTAGAAATGAACCTGCAATCCAGCACCAGCCTGACGAGGGCCCTTGCCAAAAAGACCGAAACATCGCTGGCGGAAATCGTAGCTGACTTTCCGTTTTTGGCCATATGTGTTTCCCAGTCAGCTTTGGATCAAGAAGTATTTACACACAATTCGTGTTTTGTCGCTACGTTTCGATGCACACTAGGGATTTGCCACCGCACACGCGTAACTGACAAAATGTAACCATATGTATTCCTCCCTCCTATGCTGACTGAATCATGTTTGATGGTGCGAAACGGGTTGGATATCCGATGTTTTATTTCGGCACTTCTTGGCAAGGACCCTCCTTCGAACAAGTATGAGACACCACCATCGAACATAAAATAGTCAGTAGTTTTTTTTCTTATTGAATTTAATTTTACTTATAAACCCGTCTGGATAGACACGGAGTATGGTAATACAAGTATGGTATTATATTTCACTTCTGGTTGTTGGCTAGCCAATAATTAATCTAACTTGTTTTCGGAGTCTTGTTACATTTTTTTGTGTTACATGCACACATTGCACTTGATTGTCACAACCAGGTGTGCAAATTTGCGCTAGTCATCCGGAAAATCGGTTAAAGAAAACTCTCATTAAAGTACAAAATTATTTTTTTCAAATGATGCATTTTCATGTTCACAAGGGAAAAATAATCATTTTGACCTCAAATGTTTTTCCTGCCTGTCTCTACTAAAAGCATTTATGCCATCCGGATTTCACATTCGATTTTATGACAGACTTGACGAGGCATTTCGTTTTTTTTCTAGCTACTGACCCGTCACACCTATGCTGTTGCCAACATCCCATTTAAAGTTCAAACCGGTTTCGTAATATAATGAGATTAAAACATAAGGCCGCCTTTTTTAGCTTTATTGTTATCATACATGGAGACAGTATTGCCAGGATATCTGAAACCGTCTGATAGTAACCCGATTTTTTGTGCTCACTGGTGTTTGATTACACGGTAGGAGCAGGAAATCAATAGTCAAACATTATAATGTTAGTGTGATATGGCTACTGGAGGTTTCAGGTCCAGGAGCATTTTTTGAGTTGGCAGTCTTATGTGTGCACTCGAGTGACTCGACATGTAATAGAGCGGCAGCACTATTGCACCCAACCAGCCCACGACGTCGTCCACTGCTTCCTGACCGAAAATTGAAAATTAAGTGTCTTTTTCTGTGTGTGTATGTGTTTTGTTTATTTTCTTTATTTTTTCATTTACTCTGCATTTACAAAAGGGCGGGTCATACAGAAATTACTTACTTCGCATACTGTTGAACAAAAGCCAAAAACGGTGCCCACACCGCATAGAGTTAACAGAGTTACTGGATGGCTCACTTCAGCTTTCCCGGTTTGTTACACAGTTTTAAACTGTTTTGCACCTTCCTCTGTTGCCAATACGTATCAGGTCAGTTTACAAAGTCAACTGGCTTTCCCACCAGAAATATTTCCTTTTTGTGCAGATGGAACTGAAATCAAATTTAAAAATCGTCAACCTGTGCGGTAGAACGGCCTCGGTTTCGCGTTTTTCTGCAAAAAAAAGGCGACGTTGCTACAAACTGCGTCCCCGATTTTCTCACCGAAACTCAAGCTTCATCTCCCCGACAACGCCCTAATTTCTAAGGCTTGAGGCGTATTATCGCCGTTCCCCGGGGACTTTTTTTTTTGAGGAGTCCCGGCATTCTTGTTGGTCCCAGGGAGGCAGGGACACACTCCCCGTATTCTCACGAGTCCACACGGGCGGGAATGCTGCGACTGTCGTCACCTTCATCAAGAGCGACTAACAATACATCGATGCATTATTATTACGTCGTCCAGTGCTTCCTGACCGAAGATTAAAAATTAAGTGTCTTTTTCTGTGTGTATATATGTGTTTTGTTTATTTTCTTTATTTTCGTCATTTACTCCGCCTTTTCAAAATGGCGGGTCATAAATAAATTACTTACTTACTTACTTATTAATTTCCGTGACATGGGGATGTCGACTGGTTAGATGAATTTCCCTTATGGCGGGATCACTGTTTCTATGACCGGCTTCTACCAGACTATTGTAGTGGTTTGCGAACTCTGTTCACAAGCCCCTCGGTAGCTCAAATGGTAAGAGCGCCTGGCTTGTAAGCAGAGGGTCCTGGGTTCAAATCCTGGCCGAGGAGCTTTTTTGTCTTTCAGTTCACTACTTATAAAATCAAGAAGGACTCCGTTTCAGATTCGGAGGGAATCAATTTTGGGAGTTGTTGGTCTTCTTGGGTTTTTTTTTAAGAAAAACCACATATAAGAGGTAGTTAATAAGAATTTCTGAGAGCAGTATTGAGTTTGGTTATAGTTTAAAGGACACCTGAACAATGAAACCATACTTGAACACACCATCGAGAATGCATTTACAGACATTGCCACGGAGAGCATTCTTCTCCTGAGCGTGACGTTTTCGAAATAGGGATGTTCGTTTCTGGAGGTTTGCTCATGCAGACTCCAAGACAAAAAGCGCAATTCATTCAAATCTTGTACAGCGCTGGCCGGATCGTATTGGAATTTCTTCTAGATATATGTTTGGGCTTAACTGGCTAAAAAATATTCTAGAAGAAGGTTTGATTGGAGACATTCATTTCTACAGTTGTTCGGTACTGAATTAAGGACAGATGCAAAATGGAGCAAAAACCATAGCTTGGAAACACTATTTCGTATTTGGATTGGGTTTTCTGCAGGCAATGTTAACGGAAGTTATACAGGTAGGGATGATACTTGGTAGGCTACTCTTCATTCAGGTGTCCGTTAAAACTGATTTTGAGAAAAGTAGTTAGTAAGTAAATTGTAGTTTTTATTTAGTCTTTATTTTGAAGTATTAAAACTGTACAAATTATTTAAGAACCATCAGAATAAACAAAACCCCAAATAAACTGGATCCAGAGGGATTCCGCCAACTGCTTTTTTTTTTAAACAAATCCATTTTGGAAGCATTCCCCCGTTCTCGTTGCTTTCTATGCTACTCCGCGTGGAGTGACCGTCTATTCTCGCCGTTTCCCTTGATTCCCCGAGGAGTCGTCGAGAATACGCCTTCGTTCCCGAATTTGAAAAAAAGAAAGTGGAAGAACTGCTTGAAGTTGCCGCTAACAATTCTTCATTTTGTCTTGATGTTGACGCTAAACAACTCTTAACTTTGCTTGGCTTGCCAGGGTAAAGACGCGCGGTGAGTAAAAAATCTGCCGCTTAACCCTGCAAAGTTAATTCAGATTGTGTGAAAGCTGTTGAAAAGAGGATCCACAGTGAAAAGAAGTTGATGGAAGAGAAAACTCGTAAAAAATGCATTAAATTATTATTTGCTTCTGGGATAGAGAAAATTTGATTTCATAACATACTTGATTTCACTTCGTAGTTTTGGAGCGACGGTTTTTGGGATCCCGAAACGTAAGTGGAGGATTTGTTCGATGAAACTTGGTGTGAGGACTCTTTGGGTCAAGAGTAAGGTCGGGTTCGTAGATGGGCTCTGTAGCCCTACATTTAGGGGTGGGGGAGGGGGTTTTAAATTAAGGGGCAAATGAAATATTTTTAAACAGATGATGTGATAGTCGATTATGGGGTAAGAAGACATGCTGAACACGATGGTGAGAACCATTTTGTCATCGGACAAGTAGTTCGCTCGGAATCCGGCCAAAACCGGAACATTTGTTAAAAGTAAAAGTTTTCAGTTTCAGTTTATTTCAAATATCAACACATATCGTGGCTTGGTGCCAAATGGCGTGTTGAATACGTCAATATACATGAAGGCAAATTAGCTGATTAGATGTTCGATGTAGAGGTATAAAGACATGCTGAACACGATGGTTTGCCGGACAGGTAGTTAGGCCACAATCCGGCCAAAACCGGAAAGTCTTTTAAAAGTAAGTTTTATTTGAAGTTGATTAGATGTCCGATTTAGGGGTAAGAAGACATGCTGAACAAGATGGTAAAAACTATTTTTTTTTTTTGCCGGACAAGTAGTTAGCCCGGAATCCGGCCAAAAACCGGAAAGTCTTTTAAAAGTAAAAGTTTTATTTGAAGTTGATTATATATTTGATTTAGGGGTAGAAAGGCATGCTGAACACGATAATGAAATCATTTTCTCGCAGGCAAGAAATTCGCCCGGAATTCGGCCAAAAACGGAAAGTTTGTTAAAAGTAAAAGTTTTATCTGAAGTTGACTATATGTTCGATTTAGGGGTAAGAAGACCCGGACAACTTGTTCGCCCAGAATCAGGACGAAACCGGAAAATTTGTTAAAGTCAAAAGTTTTATTTGAAGTTGATTAGATACCAGATTTAGGGGTAAGAAGACACGCTGAATTTGTCTATGACAATCTTTTTTTTTTACCGGGGCATATAGTTCGTTCGGAATCCGGTTGAAACCGGATTTTTTTTGGATAAGAAGTTTTACTTGAAGTTGATTAGATGTTCTTTATACGGATAAGGAGATACGCTGAATTCGCTTCTGAACTTTCTTTTTTTTTCTGAACAAGTATGGTAGTTCGTTCGCAATTGTCTGGATCAAGTATTAGATTTTTGGGATCCCATCGAAAGATTTGGTCTTGTTGTTTGTTGAGGGCTGATTAGTCACTGAATTTATTCGGTGGAAACCAAACCTTAACTTATTGTTTACGGTCCATGACCTTTTCGTAATGTCATAAAAGAAATAGGGAAATTAGGTTAAATTAATGTTGCAAAATATATATGTGTATCTATATATATAGAGCCGAGCGGCTAGCGAGGCGCCGCACGCGTTTACACTTATAAACCGTTTTAGGGACAATCGGTTCCGTTAGTAAATGGAAAATATATTGCATTTTGTAGATATCATGTTATCTGTTACCACGGTAACTGGATGTGCAACTAGGTATTCGTTTTTGTAGTTATCGTGGTATCTGTTGTACTATCAGTCAGCGGCAAATCTCTGATTTTTGGGTACCGTATGCCAAACGTCGGGTATATCTAGTGTTTGTCATAGTCTATGTCCAATGCTGGATACCCTATGCCAAATGCTGGATAGCTGTTGCTTCCCTAACCCTGACCTACCTCACTATAGCTGAACTCTGATTGGTTGGTTTCTGAGCTTTGCACAAATCATCAATATTTTGTTGGGTTCAAATTTCCAGCATTTGGCATAGTGTATACAGCGTTAGGTATAGGGTAAACCAGACGCTACACCCTGCGTTTGGCGTAGGCCTTCCCAATATCAGAGATTTGTGGTAGACTGATCTGAATATCAGATACCTAGGTATCTGGACATTTACCATGATAACTGCAAAAACGACTTTAGACCGTGGTATCAGATACCATGGTATCTGCAAAAAGGCAACTATTGATTTACCTGTAGGGATGATAGTCATAGTGTTTTAGCCAAAACTAGCATTCTTATATGCCTGCTTTAAAGAGGTTAAGCGAGAAATGTGTGTTGTCGTTTGTCATAAGTAAGTCAAAGTTGTGCACTCCAGCACAGGACACGTTTATGTATATTGTTGTGTTTAATGAATGATAAATCCGAGGGGTTGTCAACTCCCAAAATCGGTGTACTCCGGGTGGCGCGTGGCGGATGGGTGGCGGAAAATAGCTATTTTTGAGCAAGAGGCAGGTGGGTGGCGCGCGTGCGGAAAAATGGTGGGCGTGGCGGATGGGTGGCGCAACACGGTGTACACCAAGTGGCGGAGAGTGGGCAGCCCCTCGGATAAATTACAATGAATTGGGTCTAAATTTCAGTTTAAGGCAATGGAAGAACCGTTTGGGCAATTTTCATTCCGGATGTAATTAATTTAATGTGAGTCATACCCATTAAGTGCTTTGTAGAATCCTGTGCAGCTAAAAACACCCTCTCCAAATTTTGACATCGTGGAATAAGCAACCGGTTTCAGCTCCATATAAAGTTTGACTATTAAGCATAGAAGTATCGCTCTGTAAGGCATGAATATCGATTCTCTTTCAAGTTTCTCAGAGCCGTGTTTCAGAGCTCCACCCGCTAAAGCTACGTTTACACGGAGGGCATTTACCGGTACTCCGCGGGTATTTTTCCCCGCAACAGCAAGAAATCCCCGGGTATTTTGGACTTCAATCTCGCGAACTTTTTACCCGGGGATATGTTTGCCGAAGGGTAGTCTTCGACGTCAGTAACAACAAAATCGGATTTTCGAGCAATAATTTTGATTACGTGAGAGAAATATCCTGAGCTTTACAACCTTGGAATCTATTGCCACGTGACAGTACTCTCCCTTGAAAAATACCCGGGTACCGTGTGAACACTTTACCCTCTCGTCTCCGGGGAAAAATACCCGCCGTGCAAATGACCCTCAACGGCCTTTCTGTATTTCGTTATTATATTCCATTAGCCTTTAATGCTGTATATTTGTGTGTGTTCTGCAGGGGCGAAAGCCTTTCATAATGCAATGTATTATTATTATAAGATACTTTTTTTTTTACCTGGGTCGCTACTGTTTAGTAGTCCTTGGTCGTTTGAGCAAAACCCTTCTGGAAAAAAATAATAAGATAGAATACTTGTCAGATTCGTGTCTCTTTTTTTTTGTCAGTATTTTCAGGATTTGAGACTACACGAACAGTGTTTGACAGTGGAAAACGGAACAAAAGACCCTTGCCAAGAAGGGCCGAAATATAGCTCGAATAAAATATAGCGGATGTATCCTTTTTCCACTGTCAAACATGATTCACCGTCAGCTCGGGCCGAAGAGATATTTATTACATAACAGTAAATTAGGTTTTCTGGAAAATGCTATGCGCACTCAAATACAGTGACGTTATTTTCTTTTTCTCTTGATTTCTGAATACTATCAAGTATGTCTTGATTTGAAAATATGAGGCCGATTTGCAGCTGAAATATTTGACATTGCCACGTAAAAGATCTCACTGTTTTGGCAAGCTTTCAACGAGTTTGGCCGAGAGAGATTCGTTTCGACTTTGACACGTCCGGGCAGGAAAGTGTGAAACTTGTTAATCATATTTTGAAGCGAATTTTTGCAACTTTGTGACTCCGGTTTGGCCATCCAGTTAGGATATCAGGTGGGATAATGGTGCGAATTTTGGCTCATGAATATGAGAAGATTGTTAATAGAGATATTGCAGCCTACCTAAAGAAAACGGATAATAGTTGTAATGATTTACTAGCAAAAAAACTGAGACCAAGGTAAAAATGGCAACGAAAGGGAACGAAAATAATTAGGGGTTACTCACTCCCGGCACCTGCTGTTTTAAATCTGTAAGTTTAGTTTTGTTTATTGAAATACAGACAAATACCTATAGGCTACTGAGAACAGTTTCCACCCCGTAGTGATCACTGCCCGTGTATGATATAGCCATAGGGTGGCAGTATTATTCATACATTACACAGAGAGAAAGTAGAAAAACAGAAAATAGACTGAGAAATTATTCAAATACATGGAAATAACTATTGATGGAAGAATTCAGGACAAACTTAGAACTAAATATTTTCCAATAGAAAAATGTAATCTTGTTTTTAAATATCGGTAAACACTCGTTTGTTTTACAATCAAAATATTCGTGGGTTTTCGGGGCTAAACGAAGTTCGCCGTCTCATTGACCTTTAAAGGACCTGTATTACGTGTAATAGTAATGCAACCTACTTCCAGCCTAGTTTTAAAGTATTCAAATATTTTAAAATAATGTAAGTTGAAGAGTAAATAGTGCGAGGGGTCCTTTAAGCTCCTTCTGATCCAGATATCCCTCTGGACGTATCTCTTTTTTTAGGATCTCTCAGCCGCATCTAACTTAATATTTAAACACTATAGAAGCCTGTTGTAGGGTAAAAAGCGAGGGACTGGACAGAGCAAGCATAGCATAACAACAAGCTTTATATTTTTTACTTGATAATCAATAGGGAATAAATAAGTAGGCTATACTCTTTTGGAGAGCATACATAGGGTTACTAAAGTCGTCGTCATTCCAATCTGTAAGAAAGGACATACTATCCCCTCTTGGTGAAGTTGCGCATCCAAGGAGTTCTTATAAGCCTTGGATATTTTTTTATTTCGTTATTGTACGGATGAAATATGGAACTTCTGACAGAATTTAGTTCTTGGAACATAGGGATTTTGTAACTCGTTGGCAGTGGTTTGTAATGCTGGCAATGGAACCCAGTTAGCACATTGGACTTTTGTTTTGGTTGGTCATCAAGGATTTTCCAGCAAGGTTGAGAAAACGGAGATCTTGGCAAGTAGTGAAGAGGCAGTAATACTATATACCAACAAGTGAAAGATAAATGCAGTACGGTAGAGACCTTTACAACAGAGCTGAACAAATCCGAATCATGTTGTTTTTCCCAATATTCGTTACAATAGCCTCGGATGTCAAAACGTTAAATAAAAACACGAAATAAAAACATCTTCTACATAAGTTCTACATCAGACAATAAACAAATTTACATAAGTTTCAGGATGAAACTTGGTGGGACTAATAAGCCCTAGATACGCCATTGACAGAACTGGATCAGGTTTGGGCACTGTGGGGGGAGTTAGGGGATGGGGGGGGGTCTCCGGAATTCCGGTGATCCAGAGTTAAGGTACTTCCAGCTGGGCTGCGACGATGAAAACTTTTCAGTCGTACCAGAGACCCGATCAGATTAACTTGGAAATAGTCAGTTCCTCAATCCAACCATCTTTATCACGAAATGTATAGTTTGGTCAAAAGTAATTATTTGTTTCACTTTACGGTTAAGATGCGCACTTTAAGGAATGAAGGATGGTCGGATCTGGGAAGTGACAATGTCTAAACCCGTCTCATCGAGTCCCTAATGTTCCTTTCTAGCCAAGTTTCATCGTCCTAGCCCATCTGGAAGTACTTTAACTTGCTATCACCGGAATTCCGGACCCCCTATTATACAACTCCCCCCACAGTGCCCGCATCCGGTCCGGTTCTGTCACTGATGTACCTAGTTTCTGTGCTTGTTCTTCCGCCCAAGTTGCTTCCCCATCACTCCCGGCTAAGCGTGTCACAAGATTTCCGCCCCCCCCCCACACATTAATCGGACCCGGTCCCGGAAACGGGATATCTGAGATACGAGGTCTTCCCAAATATCAAGTTTCATCAAGATCCCATCACCCGTTCGAAACTTATAGATAGCTTAAGATTCAGCATCCATTGGAAACTGACTAGTTCCACATCAATCTGGTCTGGTCTCTGACATGCCTGTCAAGTTTCATTGTCATAGACACCTGGAAGTACCTTAACTCCGGATCGCCGGAATTCCGACTGCCCCCCCCACAACTCCCCCACAGTTCCCAAATCTGATCCAGTTCTGTCAATGATATATCCAGGGCTTGTGCTTGTTCTTCCCACCAGGTTTCGATAGCTCCACACCCGGAGGAATAACAGGGAGGAGGAGCAAAAACTTATGTAGATTTGTTTGGTTCCGTTGCAAAGGTCTCTACCGTACTGCATTTATCTTTCACTTGTTGGTATATAGTATTACTGCTTCTTTACTACTTGCCAAGATCTTCGTTTTCTCAACCTTGCTGGAAAATCCTTGATGACCAACCAAAACAAACGCCCAATGTGCTCATGGGGTTCCATTGCCAGCATTACATACCACTGCCAACGAGTTGCAAAATCCCTATGTTCCAAGAATAAGTTTTGTTGGAAGTTCCATGTTTCTTCCGTACAGTCACGAAATAAAAAAATATCCAGGGCTATATAGTAAGAACTCCTTGAATGTGCAACTTCACCAAGAGGGGTTACCCACTTCCCTAAGAACGGGTACTGTCCGTTGTACAATTTGTACAACGGACAAAAAGGTTAGGTGCTATTTTTAAGACTCAGTGAAACCTTTTCTATCCGGTTTAAAATTTGGCCGGTTACTACGTATTTCTTCTTGGCAGCGAGTGGATCTAATTGGCACGTTTCGTGAATGCAAATTTGCCAAACAGATGGTTGATCTTGGCGAAATTTACGGTGCTGAATTGCAATCTTCTTACACACGCCGTTCTCATTTTTTTGCAAATTACGTCATGTGAGCGCGATTTAAATTTTTGGCAAAGACTTTCGTTCTGTGCACTGGCGTAAAGTTGGCGGTACCCTACTTTCGAGTATAGATGCGCAGTTGGCAAATTTGAGAACGGGCAAAGTATGTAAAACGTTACATGTCCAATCATCGATTTCCTTGTTTGTACGTCAGTAAGAATGGATATTAGTATATTTTGTAATTCAGGATCGGCTAGATGCTTATTAATTGCAGGATCACTTCATGCATCTCCTTGTGTGGTTTGTCAGTAAGGATACATATTAGTATACTTAGTAACTAAGTGATTTATTTATCGGTTGGTTTCTTGTTTCGATCGCCATCTCTGCCCTTCACTCGATCAGCCCTGGACGACCGGCTGAGAGACTGGACATCAGATCTTTTTTCGGTTGCACATTCTAGGCAATGTGTGTATGTACTCTACTTGTAAGTCTGAAGAGTCGTGATAAACGAATTAATACTAAAACAGAAATAAACTTACGAAAAACTTCCGACCTTAGAGCCCGAGAAAAAATCTGGACATACTAAGCTGAATATAATATTCAGCTTTTCCTGAATAAAAACCCTCCCTTGTGGGTCGCCATCAAAATTTTCTCAAATCTTTTCTCCTTTGGAGGAATATCCGTTTTTTTTGTCCCAGCCAGGGACTCACTCCCTGTATTGTCTCGAGTTCCCACCGACAATGCTCCGGTTATTATCACCATCATCAAAAAGTACTTGGTGTCCTTTTTTTATGAAGAAAAAAAAAACAGATATCAGGGATGGCTAATAAGAATTTCTGAGAGTAAGAGTTTGGTTGTGATTAAAACTGATTTTGAGAAAAAAGCATCTTTTTCATTGTAGTTACAATTTTGTGTGTGTAAGTAGTGTTGGGCGATATTTGGATTTTTCGATATATCGATATTTTCACTTTCGATATTCGATAATCGATATATCGAAATCGATATTTCTTTAGTATGTTTCGCTATAGGATACGTCTCGTTTCGGCAAAATTTACTAACGAAATCGTCGTTAAATAGCATCTTGCATCATCTCAAACTCCGAATAAATAAGAACTGAATTGCGGAAAATATATTGCTTCAGTTTCGGATATATAATTGTAGGTTATGTTGGATTATTTACAATAATTACGAATGAAAAAATATTGTTTTCGATATCAATATTTACGTTTCGATATTCGACATCGGCATTCGATATCGACATTCGATTTCGATATTCGGTCCGACATATCGTTATCGATATCGCCCAACACTATGTGTAAGTATTAACGGTGGAACACAAAATTCAATTAAAAAAACTAAACCAAAAATAAAGTGGATCCAGTTATGAACTGCATGTTTTTATGGCACTTGAGCTTACTCAAGTGCCATATAGCGATTGTTATTTCTGTCCGTCAGTCGGTCTGTCGGTCTGTCGGTCCCGGTTTTGCTAGTTCGGGCACTTCCAGATAAGCTAGGACGATGAAACTTGGCAGGCATATCAGGGACTGGACCAGCTCAAGTTAAAATTAATCATTTCTTCAATCCGACTTTCCCCGGATCCGGGAGTCCGGAAACTATAAAGCAAAAGTGGAGCGAAAAGTAGCAAAAAAAAGGGCTGCCCGAGTGCGGGAGCGAACCAGGAACCTCTGAGTTACAAGTCCAACGCTCTACCAACTGAGCCACGAGTCCATGTATGAGAGAGCGAATGCGGGAATACAAACAAAGTGGATAATCTAAACAAATTACATTGTTAGGATAATGGAACTTGTCAGGAATATTGGATGTATTAGGGAGCGTATGCGGGAGTATATATTGTTAAAAGATTGATGACCTGATTAACCTGGACATAGTCAAGAAACATAAATAATAGTTTGGGCACTTCCACGCAAGCTAGGACGATGAAACTTCGCAGGCATATCAGGGACCCGACCAGACTAAGTTGGAAATAGTCACTTGCCCGATCCGACCATCGTGGGGGAGGGGGCGGAATCCGGAAAATAGGGACATTCATCACTTTCGAACGGGTGATCGGATCTTAATGAAACTTGATATCTGGAAAGATCTCGTGTCTCAGATGTCTCATTTCGAGTCCGGACCGGATCCGATGAATCTTGGGGGTGGGTCTTGAGGGGAGTGGAGGGACGGGGAATCCGGAAAAATTTGGAAAAATTAAATATTTTCAGCTTACGAACGGGTCGTCGGATCTTAACGAAACCGAGGGGTTGCTCACTCCCAAAAACGATGTACACCAAGTGGCGCGTGCCGCGGTGCCGAGCCGGTGCCGTGCCGGTGCCGCGGTGCCGTGCCGGTGCCGCGGTGCCGTGCCGGTGCCAAGCCGGTGCCGAGCCGGTGCCGTGCCGGTGCCAAGCCGGTGCCGCGGTTTTTTTACTTCAAATTACAGTATTGTGATAAAGCACGATTTCTGATGTACATGTAAACAAATTTCATCAGATATTGGCCGAGAATGAAGTCGGCAATGTGTGTTGAATACAAGAGCTAGCAGCTCATATGGTACTTGCAAGGCTGGGTCAGAGGATGAAATTTAGGAATTTGTAAATTCTTGGGTTTCTTGTGTTTAATTATAAGCCATACCCTTGAAATAAGAATGATTGTGGGCCCTTGGAAATCAAGAGAATGATCTGGTGAGAAGTATTTTATTTTTGCACTTTAAGGGCACTAGAAATTCATGTGAAAGCAAAACCCTTTAGGCAAAAGTGACTATGGGCTCATGGGGATCACGTAGTTGTATATTTTGCTCAAACTAATGCAACCTATAATACTAATGCAACCTACTTCCGTAATCATTACATATATTTCTAAACCCGGAGACCCACGTTTCGTGCGGTACATTCTAACCCCTCTAACAAAACCTCGCTGATTTTCTCACTTGCCGTGTTTTGCTACCTTCGATGTGTATCACGCTGTCGACGGTTCGAGACGGTTGCGCGACGGTTGTCTGCGAGAATTTTTTCCATCAGGAAAATCGGTTATGCAAATTGTTTCCCTGTTTCGCTAGAAGTCAACGGGTCTCGGAAAAGGCTTAAAACAGCCAAAACAGTTAGTTATTTATTGAAAGCACAGCATAGTTAAAGTATTCAAATACTTTAAAATACTGTAAGTTGAAGAGTGATTAGTGCGAGGGGTCCTTTAAGGGAGCTGGAAATTCATTTTGAAGCAAAACCCTTGTTTCACAAATAATCATGGGCTCATGGGGATCATGAAAATATATGTTTTGCTCCAAAGTATTTTCTGTACTTTGTGGTTATGATGAGTACTTTAAGGAATGTGGGTTGGCTCTATAAAAGAATTTATGAACCAATCTTTTCCTTCCTTGACTACCTACTTAGGCTAACTGGTACATATATTTAGCCACAGCAAGTGCATGAAAATGGCAAAGTTCGAAGCACGAACGTTCAAATAAGCATACCTCTATTGCACTCCCAGAGTGTCTGATGGGGAAATTGACTTTTTCCAAGTTAAATATGCCTGCCAAGTATCATTCTTAGCACACTCTACAAATATGAAAAAAAGATTGCTTCACCAGAAGCAAAATATACTGAAGCTGACTCAAGTTTTGGGCGATATTCGATACCGATAACGATATATCCATGTATCGGACAAAATATCGATATCGAAAGTAAATATCGATATCGATAACGATATTTGTTCATTCGTAAAGATTGCAATTAATCCAACATAACCCACACTTATATATACGAAATTGGAGCAATGTGTATTCCGCAATTCCTTTCTTACTTATCCGGAGTTCGAGATGATCCAGTATGCGATATATCGGATATCGATCGATCGATATATCGCACCAAATATCGATATCGAAACGTAAATATCGCCATCGAAAACGATATTTGTTCATCGTAATTATTGTAAATAATCCGAACTAACCTACACTTATATATCCGAAATTGGACAATATGTTTTCCCTAATTCATTTCTCATTTATTCTGAGTTTGAAATGATCCAAGATGCTATAAAATTTGGTTCTTAGCTTTTGGCGAAACGAAGCATGGTAAGCAAATATCAATATCGATATATCGATTATCGAATATCGAAAGTGAAAATATCGATATATCGATTGTTGAATATCGAAAGCGGAAATATCGATATATCGATTATCTAATATCGAAAGTGAAAATATCGATATATCGAAAAATCCAAGTATCGCCAAGCACCAGTACCAAACCATGGTTGACCACTTTGCGCATTTGGTCAACAGCATCTCCTCATATCTAGTTCAGCTTCTTCTTCGGTTGCATGTTTTCAATAATTCTTTCATTCAAGTACCTTCGTTATTGGGCGCCAGATACCAGATACCAGATGGCGAAGAGTATTCTGCAGAAAATTTGTCCGTGGCCGGCGTATCGTGCTAGAGGCGCGCCGGTGCCGTGCCGGTGCCGTGCGGTGCCGAGCCGGTGCCGAGCTGGTGCCGCGGTGTTGCGCCATTGCCGTGCCTTTGCCGTGCCGGTGCTGTGTCGGTGCCGTGTCGAGGTTTACACCGGTGGCGGAGAGAGAGCAACCCCTCGAACGAAACTTGATATATGGAAGGACCTCATGTCTCAGACGCCGGTGACATTGGGGGGAGTTGGAAGGGGAAACCGGAAATCTTGAAAAACGCTCAGAGTGGAGAGATCCGGATGAAACTTGGTAGAAAGAACAAGCACAAGTCCTAGATACCTGACTGACATAACCGGAACGGATCCGCTCACTTTGGGGGAGTTGGGGGGGGGAGTCCTAATTTCTAGTGATCCCGCGAGTTCGATGCTTCCTGATGTGCTAGGACAATGAAAATTGGCAAGCATGCCAAGGACCCGACCAGATTAAATAGGAAATAGTCACTTCCCCTATCTGACCATCTGGGGGGGGGGGTGGGGGTGGAGGGACGGGGAAGCCAAAATTGAGGTATTTTTAACTTGCGAACGGTTGGTCGGATCTTGATGAAAGTTGATATTTAGCATGACCTCGTGTCTCAGACGTCCCACTTTAAATCCGGACCGGATCCGATGTCACTGGGGGGGGGGGGGGGAGCTGGTGGAGGGAACCAGAAATTTTGACAAACGCTTAGAGTGCAGCGATCGGGATGGAACTTATTCGGCCACGGTAGGTGGAGATAGAGTGAGTACCGGAAATCGTGTAGCACGTCTAGGGATCAAACAAATGGATTTATTGGGATGAAAGTTTGAACAGTCATGTGCATTTGCTGCAGACAATCGAGACGATGCCGGAACTGCTCAGAATTGAGTGAAACTAAATATCCTATTTCTATTTCCGAACCGCATTTTTGGATGGCGGGTGTATTTTGTGAGGTTCTCATCTACTTTCTTGTACAGCCTACTCGTACAAGTGCCATATGAGCTCGTAGCTCTTGTTCTTCGAACAAAATCCATTTTGGAAGCATTCCCCGTGTTCTTGTTGTTTTCCGTTCCAGGAGTCTGAGTGGAAAGGTTGAGGTGTTGCAGTTATCAAGAAATACGGAAATAGTTTTGTTTTAAGCAGAAACAAAGTTTTGTAGGCCCTCTTTAAAGCTTAATCAAAAATCGCCAAGACATGACAGTCTAGTTACACATCAGGTACTCACTTAAATAGGCCTGCAAATCTGATAAAAATGCGTTACTCCGTTTGTCCGCTGTCCACAGATAATGGATTTTATCGAATCAACTCAGATTTGTGGTACAGCTATGCTCCTGTCCCTCCCTGCTTGAAAAATTTACCGACTAACCAACTGAAAATATCAAGCCATTGCTGAGAAATAATCGCCCGCTTATCGTCTTTGATCCTGCAAATGTAGGCTTGTTTTCAAATTCAAAATATCCGCGTTTGGACGATTTTTGGGTTGTCCTGCAAGCAGCGCACATTCTGAACGTCATTACTAGAGCCTTGGGCGAAACCCCCCCCCCCCCCCCCTCAAAATCCTTTAGAAGGTTCTGTCCGCGTTCGGACGATTTGTGGGTTGTCCTGCAAGCAGCGCACATTCTGAACGTCATTACTAGAGCCTCGGGCGAAACCCCCCCCCCCCTCAAAATCCTTTAAAAGGTTCAAAATGTCTCAGAGCTTGGCCACACTGGGCTCAAACAACCGCCATTCGACAAACAACTGAAAATCCCTAGGGGACGTGAGATTTGATGGGCCTTATGGTAGCTTGGGGATAATGAGCAGGCATTATACACGCTGTTTTGCTCTAATTGATCTCCTGAATTTTAAACGGCAACATTCAGAGTTAGTTGTATCTTGTTCTTTTTCTTTTTTCTACTTTTGCAACCGAAAAGGCTAGGAAATGAGCCAAGTGTGACCAAGCTCTCAGCGTGTTCTAACATCAGATCCAAGCCCCACGTGGACGAACATTGCAAGATTCTTCTTAATTATAAAAGACCGGATGCTGGGTAGCCAATCCTCATTTCCAGTTTATGTAGTTTTCTCAGCTCGTAGTTCTCGGAATCCTTGGCAATTTGTCATGAAGTACATCACAAAATGTGCAGGCCCTCCCGAAATTCTGCCTCGTCTGATGTCATCACAAGACTGAATTCAGTCTATTCCTGTCTCAACCATATATAAATATATCTGTATTGAAAAAACCCCAAGGTCATATACGGGATAAACAAACAACTCATAGGAAAACAAACAAAATAACAAACTAAGAAAAAGCACTTCTCAACTCGAGTGCTTTTTCCACAAAATTACCAAAAGAAACAATCACTCTTGGTGACGTAGAGCGTAAAATACCAAGAAGTTGTCCACCATTCCAAGAAAACAATGAACCCCTTAAATGCGAAAGCTCCTGGCACCTGAAAAGAAAATGATCCAGACCATCCCCATCAAGATGGCAAAGAGGAGAAAAACGTAGTCCATCCGGACACCTAGAATACCACGAATTACCACGACATAGCGGTAAACAGTTTGCTCGCACCTGCAAAACCATGTTTTGTTTCAAAGATTTATTTGTGACTTTTCAGGGATATATCGAAATCCGGAAAGAATCGGAAGAAATCCGGTTGATGGAATCCCGGAAATCTGCCCGGCTTGCAGATAATGATTCAGTGGACTATGCAAAACTCGCTGACTCCAGTGAACGGAAACGATCGTCGTCTTCCTGGATTGACGTCCCAAACTCAAGGTGAGTGTCGGATTTCTGACTACCTTTATCCGGTCTGTAGATGCTGATCCTTGACGTGCGGAAAATGTTACTTAGTTTCCGGTCGGTGTGAGGGCAAACAGATTTGTTGACGGTGGTCAGTGAAGGGCAGTTGGTTCCCGGTCTAGTTGTGTTCTCGCCATAAAACCATCGAAAGATGAGCTATTTCTTTAGATAAACGGGTTGTGTATTTGAAAAACACACTGTATCCGAGGTTATAATTGCAAGACTCGTATTTATGATTCACTAAATGTTGTTAGTGTACGCGAAGTAAAAACGGACAAAAAAAATTTAGGATTTAGGAAAGAAAATTCTACGGAACTTTTTGTTCAGGTTGGACGTAAAAGTTTTTGCGATCCGGAAGTGAAAAACCGGAACTTCGGCCGGGCTGCTAATCAAACCAGATACCGAGGACGGAAACAAATCTTTACTTGTATAGAATTCCATCAAAGTTAAGCCTGGTTTCGAATACGGCTTCTTGGAGAATTTGCAGTGGGAGTGATCGAGGGGTGGTTCGCGTCCAAAATAGGTGTACAGTAAGTGCCCGATGCCCAGTCTAGGATGTACGGTGGTGCTTACCAAGTAAGCATACCCTCTGGTACTTTTAACGATTAGGCCTAAACACATGTGATTGCGAGACGCTAACATTTCAAGGATCACTTAGACGGCGGATATTTTTTTTCCCGAAGACGAGGGGGGGAAATGTTCACAGGGGTTTCAAGGGAGAGTACTGTCATGTGGCAATAGATCCCAAGGTTCTAAGGCTCAGGATTTCTCTGTACAATGGACACGAATGTGTCCATTTGGATCACTTCTTACATGGACATAATCAAAATTGTTACTCGAAATCCGATTTTGTTATTGCTAATGTCGAAGAATACCCTTCGACAAACAAATCCCCTGGTAAAAAGTCCGCGAAATTGAAGTCCAAAATACCAGAGGATTTGTTTCTGTTGCGAGGAAAAATCCCCGCGGAGTACAGGTAAATACCCTCTTCCTTGTGTAGCTTCAGTCTACTGTCTGATCCCGGATTTTATGAAGGTCTGGACTTATAATTAGCCCTACAGTCTTATTACTAGGCGTCTGGCTAAAGGTGGTCTGCAATCTTTCCAAATTACCCTCTGCTATCATGACCACCCTCCCGTAGAGCGAACTTGGTAGCGGACTCGGGTATTAGCAGAAGCTTGACGGAATTGGTAATTAAGACCCATCATGGGTTTAACCGCACTGGGGCATACCCCGCGACCGTTTGATGTGTTGGTAATTGTGAATAATCGATTAGGTTGGCGTTCCACGCAGATACCGAGTATATCTTATTAAGAATGGTTGGGGGAGGGGGGGGGGGGTAGAAAATGAAGACTTATTGTTGGTTGTAGGCTGCTGAGTTCGTGGGCACTGGGCGATGCTTGATATCCTGTCTTGGTGGGTTATGTTTTTACAACTGGAAGTGATCGGTCTAGCTTCGGTTCAGGCCACATTTGCGATGGGTGTTAGAGAAGCCGGAACCTATTATGGAAGGGGGTGGTAGTCCAGTAATGAAGACTTATTGTTGGTTTCAGGCTGCTAGGATCGTGGGTAGGGGGTCATGTTTGATATCATGTCCTGCTCTGTTATGATTGGAGTTGGAAGTGATCGATCAATCTTTGGTTCAGGCCACATTTGGGATGGGTGTTAGAGAAGCTGGAACATACTATGAGGGGGGGGGGGGGGGGTAGTCCAGTAATGGAGAATTATTGTTGGTTTCAGGCTGCTAGGATCGTGGGTAGGGGGTCATTTTTTTATATCATGTCCTGCTCGGTCATGATTGGAGCTGGAAGTGATCGATCAAGCTTTGGCTCAGGCCACATTTGGGATGGGTGTAAGAGACGCCGGAACTTATTATGGGAGGGGGGGGGGGGGTAGTCCAGTAATGAAGACTTATTGTTGGTTTCAGGCTGCTAGGATCGTCGGTAGGGGGTGAACCTGCTCGGTTATGATTGGAGTTGGAAGTGATTGATCAAGCTTTGGTTCAGGTCTGAATCGGGGGATGAGCTTGGAGGATTCAGGACATAACAATGGGACAGGCTTCGTAGTGCAGCGCTGATCCACTGACTAGTTTATAAGCGGGTGGGATTGACTGACTCGTTTTCATGAAGGGTCGATTCAGTTTCTTCTAGTTCTAATAACGTTGGGTTGGGTTAGAATTAGGTAGAAAAAGATACAATAGTGTTAACAGCTTAGTAGTTATTCCCTTTGACTGGTAATTGTCCCTCCCCCGTTTTCAGTCACATTAGTTAACTTCTTTTAGTTCTTTGTATTTTCATCTTAACCTAAATAGGACTGTCACTAGGAAACTGTCTGAGCTTTTAGAGACTTTGTTTCCGCTTGTTCTGGTTGTCTTCCCCTTATACTAATAGGCTTTTCTGGAGGATTATTGGAGATATGGCTAGGCTTATAGGGCCTAAGAAGGCGCTCAGTATTTGGCGTGGTTCTAAGAGAGCTGAGAAAAAATTGCTCGTTCCCTTCTACTTTTTTCCCCTTTTTTTCTCTCATACTCCGTTTGTGACTTGTCTTAAAAGGGGTTAATGTCATCCATTCATTCGTTCACTGGTCATTTGGGTTACGATCTTACATGTGGGCTGGGTCCCAACAGTGCGCGTTATTCGACTTGACCAAGTCATACACAGATCCTCAGTTTTGGGGCACAGTGCTCGAACGTTAGCGTGTACCCCGACATACAAGCACAGTGCTCCAACATTGGAGGAAGGGCCGCCTTGAAAATCTTTTTGAGATAAATATGGGGAATGAAATTTTTCTAACAGATTTTACTGAGTACAACACCCTTGCTCTAGGATACTGTGCTCCGACGCTGGGACACAGTGCCCATTATTTCATAGTGCAAAACGAATACGTCAGCTGAATTTTATTAGAGCTATATTTCGGCCCTTCTTGGCAAGGGTCCTCTTCCGGCTCAAAGCCGCTCAAGTTGGAAATGCTCCCACAAGTTTCCACACAAGTTCGTATTTCCAACTTGAGCGGCTTTGAGCCTGAAGAGGACCCTTGCCAAGAAAGGCCGAAATATGGAGGAGCTCAAACTTTTAGGTGTTCATCTAACTTCAGATCTCAAGTGGGATAAGCAAGTACAATCTATGCTGAAAAGAGCAAATATGGGCATAAGGTCTCTCGAAATGCTCTCCCGCCATGGCACCCCGAAACACCACCTCCTTCGCATTTACCTTGTGTTCATTCGCCCTTCCCTTGAATAATGCTGTCCGGTATGGCATTTCGGTTTAACACGGGAGCAGTCGGAACGCCTCGAGAGGATCCAGTACCGGTCTTTACTAATAGTATCAAAATCCCCCAAAATCCCGTACATTTCCCTTCTTAACGAGTTCGGTCTCGCATCTTTGTCAAACCGTAGACACCAACTTTCTACTAAGTTTGGTGAACAACTACTGGAAAACCCCAACCATCGGCACATCCTCCCCCCTCCCCACATTCCCGACCGCATAAGGCCACAGAGAATGGCAGCACAAGCAGTTCCTAAGCTCCAACCCATTCGGGCAATTCATGCGCGGTACGAAAGAAGTTTTGTCCCCTCCTTTGTGAGTTTTTTCAACGCGAAATTTTAAATTCTTTTCCTCTTTTTTATATTATTTATTGAATTTTTTAGCGTTTTAGTTTGTTGCA
Organism: Branchinecta lynchi; assembly: GCA_023053575.1. Taxonomy (NCBI): domain Eukaryota; kingdom Metazoa; phylum Arthropoda; class Branchiopoda; order Anostraca; family Branchinectidae; genus Branchinecta; species Branchinecta lynchi. Next base: position 6,847,710 of record JAKZAP010000016.1, read on the forward strand.
ATTCTTGTTCTTGTGTAATTATTTAATATTTGACTATGTAAAAGCGCAATTGTATATAGTTATGTTTGACGAGATAACAAATATTCGGTTTTTTGTGAATACCGTAAGGAATGTTTATCGAATAATAAAGATTGATTGATTGATTGATTGAAATATAGCTCTAATAAAATTCAACTGACTCATCCGTTTTTCAATATCAAATAAGATTCACAGTCAGCTTGGGCTGAGGAATATTTAGTGCCCATTAATTGAGTATTCGTGTAACGCCACTCCACTGGCAATCGTAAGTTTTGCGATTTTCAGCCAGTGAGAGCACGCCGGGTCTGGAGGGTACGGTTACGTTATGCCCTTACGATCGCCAGTGGAGGACCCGCTAATGACTGAATTGATCTTCACAAAACAGATAGCAAATATCGAGGGGTTGCTCACTCTCGATTTTAGTATACATAAAGTACCCGATGCCGCGGTGCCCGACAGGTGCCTGCACCGGCTGATACCAGCCGGTTCTAGATTATTTTGGTGAAGGTTTGATTAGAATATGGTAGTAAAGTGCGTATTTCAAGCACGTATGTGCTTTGTTTGTAACCGGTCGACAAGCCGGAATGAATATTTATTTTAGTAAAGTTGTTGAATCCTGAAATCCTGGTTGGCACGGGTTAGGAAATTAAAGTCTGCATGTTTAGAAGCGGATTCGCTTATGGCCGGCACCACTGATTTCCGCCGGTGCATGGATAGGGTGTACAACAGGTACCGGGAGTGGGGAATCCGTCGGAAAATATGGTCTTTCCACTCTAGTGGCCGAAGTCCTTCGAAGCCGTCTATGGGGCAAGACCTTCCGGCTGTTCCATTTTTTTGGTGAAACATTGCAAAGTTTTTAGCATGTGTTCTTGTTGGTATCCCGGCAACCCCCCTTTTCCCGCTTTCTTCCTTTATTATTTTGTCGTATAGAGGCTAATCTAAAATCGATATATTGGACTCCCGGACTTCGTCAACAGTTCCTTCAGATTATCTTAGGGGGGAAAGAGCCTTGATTCAGCGGTCGGCCTTAGCAAGGAACAACTGCCACGTTCGGGCTTCGAAATTCCGTAACTGATGCCACAGTTTGAAGATTTGCGTAAACTGAAAATCGCAATTGGAAGAATTCCGTGTGGTCCTAAACAATGTAGTGGAGCATTCCTGTCCCATATGTAATGGGAAAATGACACACGATTTTGACGCAAATCATGTTGTATGTTTACATGATTATGTTTACACATTACACGAAGGGTACCCTAAGAGAATCGCATTTTTAAGCCATTTCTTAGATTAGTGAGGAACAAGTGCTTGACCCGTGGCCGGAATCAAACACTAAGCTTGTATAGCCGCGGGTATTTAGGTTTAGATATACAATTTGATGGGTCCTGACCCCCCCCCCCCACCACCCTCCCGTTCATGGGTAACTGGGCCCAGATTTCCCATGACTTGCGTCCGTCGATGACATGACGAACACGACGTCAGTCTCGAGTTCAACTCTTGTATAGTTGTGGATTTGTATGTAGGCCTATAGATGCTGGTTTTGTTGTAACACCAACAAATAGACCATGCGGCGTACCTCAATCCTTAATGATCAGTTGGAAACTAGACGGTTTTGTCATCTGATCGGTCATATGCTGTGCTTAGTGAAGTTGTGACAAAGAGGGTATTAGGCTGCTAGGATTTGGTTTATTGCACTTGTTATTACCTTGCTAATAGAAATAAGGTTTAAACGGTCGGACTGGGTAGCAAGACAATCAGTATCAAAACTGAAACCGTTCTTGCATCTTCTTTGGATTTCTAAGTGCCGTTTGCCCCTGTGACGATGTGTTGTTTATAAGGTGATATGAAGATTCTACTTTGACACTCCACGTTTGAGCGCTTGCGAACTTGTTATGGCTTTAATTTAAAATTTGACCAGATTTCGTCAGTCCTGATGCCCATCTTCATAAACAGTGTTTTCTGTTCGTATTTTGACGTCCGCATACCTGATAACGGTAGGCTATTCTGATAACTGCACAATCTGGTAGCCAGGGCTGATGCCGCGTCCTTTTCCGAATTGTTTCTGAGCTGGGGAGCCCCTACAGAGCTAGGGTAGATCCGACAGTCCTTAAAGTTTAACCGAAAAGGGCTGTGATCAAGGCCGTATCCAGGGGGGGGGGGGGGGGGGTTAGGGGGTTGACCCCCCCCCCCCCCCCCGCCCCGAAATATACAAAAGTAATCATTTTCATAGGCTTTTCCCTCTGATTTATGTCGTTTTTGCACTTTTTTGTCCGATCCGCAGGCAACACCCCCCCCCCCCCCCCGAAATAAATTCCTGGATACGGGCCTGGCTGTGATAGTACAATCTAGTTACCCATCACTTATTCACTTAAATTGGCTTGAAGACCCGCTGAAAATGCGTTGCTTCGTTGTTCCGCTATTCACGAATGATCAATTTTCAAATAGTGGAATTTCCATGTCATTTGTGGTACCTCTATGCGCTTGTATTTTTGTTGTATGCTTTACGAGCAAGATTTGTGAATTTTTTGTTGTTCAGGCACTAAGCATTCTTCACCAGTATCACCACTCCCCACTGAAATGCCGCGTTTGTGTTGATATTAAGGTTTCCCGCGTCATAGTATTTACGTTGTTGGGACGACTGCAGATATTCCGAACGTCATAACTACAGTGGAAATATAAAAAATAATCCCTTTGCAGAATCCAGATATTCAGTGTATTCAGTTAAATGAGACAAAAAAAGTGGGCTTTTCAGTTAAACTCCTAGGCTCTGTCTTTCCTATGACCATTGTTTTTTCAAATTGTCCCTGCGCTAGGGAAAGCTAGCTAGCTCTCTGTCCGACCCTCTGCATCGATTACACCAATCTTGCTTCGGACTGATACTTAATCAGCTCATCGAACTGGAAAGCGATTTGCAAACAAAACAAGGCTTCGTAGAGGTCGTTGATGTCGTTCGTCACGTACGGAAGGGGAGAGCATGTCCGCCCATGTTGCATCATCCTGCGAGGTCTTCGTTGGTCGTACTAGATCGTTCACCCGTTTGGTACAATTCGCAATACTTCCGGCAATTCGCGAAAAGTACTGGTCGCGTGCCAATAGCTTCGCAAGGCCTTATCCTTGACATTCGCATTTCGCTGAGGTGTGGTTTCATACGCTGGTTCGTATTTTGGGAAATTCGATTGACCTACTGAAATTGCGCATAGCCGTACGGTGGCTTTCGGCTAGCTGTTGCTCGAAGGAGCGATTCGTTTGGGTGGTTTTGGCGCGAGAAGTTAAAACTATGTTGGCAGGGTTTGTTATGTAAACAGGCGGTAAAAAGGAAGTTCGGCATTGAAAGCTTGGCAGAACGCCACAGGAGGTTTGGCTATCCGAATTGAAATCGGGAATTCCCCTATGAAGGCGAATAAGCGCTAGAAAGTATGAAGGACTTCTCACTCTCGGTTATGAGGGCTGATATAGGCTTCTTTAAATTGTAGATATATTTAATTGCTGTAGAAAGAGGTCATTGCAAAAATATAAACAAAAAAACGAAGTTAATAACACGAAAATGAACACAAAACATAAACTACTTTGGTTTTGAAAGCCCGGTAACCGGTGTGGAAATTTTGGCAGCGCTAAAACCATTGGAAAGCGATCCTCAGTTTGCTTTTCAGCTCGCGGAAATTCTTCTTTAAGCGAAATAACTTTTACTATCAATTTCGCGTCGGTCATGCTATCAAGAGAAGCTTCGTAACTGACTAACTAACCCTTGACCCTTACTGTATCACAGGACAAACCACAGTCACTCCTCCTATGTGGAGAAGTAATCAAAATGAAATCCTAGTTGGCATTTACATAGTTGGGCTATCGGGAAGGCTTCGTAACTTAGTCCTCTTTTGCCTTGGAACGACGATTCATGTCAGGGGCTCTCAGACCCGGATTTTTTACACCTTCGGCATTTCCACACACAGCTCTGAGTTTTTTCAACTTCACGATGAAATGCCGCAATTCTGACCGGGGAAATGATCTTCGCATTGCCTTAAGGCCAATCACACGAAACACATTCAAGTCACTCCACTCTTGACTTCATATGTGGAGAAAAAATCGATGACATTCGAATGTACTTGGTGCTATCCCTACAGCTTCGTAACTTAGTCCTCGACTTGCCGTAAGGTCAATTACAGGACCCATATTCAAGTCCCTCCGCGTTAAGTACTGAGAAACAAACTTGAGCTGCGTTGACTGACGACTTATATTGTTGAGGCAATGTTGTTCGTATTGTTGAGGGAATGTTTGTTACTGAACCTTTCGTATTCGCAGCTCGATGCATAAAGGGCCTGAAGGAAGTATAGGGTGAAGAGGCCTACGCTCTTCGAGGAAACTACTGCGGTGGTTCATCTCTATTGTGCTGTTGGGAGACCTGCCTAGTTTCAAATCTGGAAATCTGTGTCTTGCCCAAATAGGGATTGGTAGTATTCCTTTCTGGGCGGTCTTCTTTGATAGACATTTCCACATATCCGATCTTTGATCTGTTGCTTACAAATGCGTACAGAGATTGTCTTTATGCAACCATCGTAGCAAAATCAGATGCCACCCAAGGGGTGGTGGTCGTTTGAGCAGATGAAAGCTTGTCGAGAGACTCAAGATTGAATCTGAATCGAACAAATCTCTTGTCCCTTGTAAAGGCAGTATTTGCAAAATTGCAAAGGACTGAATCTTGGGGCGTGGGGATTAAATCAGCTCTGTGATACGCACGCCCTAGATTATGTCAAGATTATATAAACTATTAACGTTCGGCTAATAAAACGAAACAAAAAATCGTTTAGAATGGCCTAGTTCCGTTCGGCTACTTCTGGGACCCCAGAACGTAAGTGGAGGGATACCTATGAGATCGCAAAAGTTGCCCCTCTGTCAAGCACCAAGGCCGTATCCAGGGGGGGGGGAGGGGTTAGGGGGTTGACCCCCCCCCCCCCCCCGAAACATACAAAAATACTAATTTGTATAGGCTTTTCCCTCTGATCTGTGTCTTTTTTTTACTTTTTTGTGCGACCCTCAGGCAACCCCCCCCCCGAAATAAATTCCTTGATACGGGCCTGGTCAGCACGATAACTCTCGAAGGGAATGAGATATTTTGATGAGACTTGGTGTGGCCAAGTTCGTAGATGGACAATGTAGCTCTACTTTTAGGGGTGGGGGAGGGGGTTCAGATTAAGGGACAAACAAAATATTTTTAAACAGATAATAAGAAGGTCGATCATGAAGTAAGAAGACTTGCTGAACACGATGGTGAAAACCATTTTCTTGTCGGATAGGTAGTTCGTCCGGAATCGGGCAAAACACGGAAAGTTGGTTAGAATTAAAAGTTTTATTTGAAGTTGATTGGATGTCCGATTACGGGGTAAGAATACATGCTGAATACGATGATGAAAACCATTTTCTCGTCGGACAACTAGTTCGCCCGGAATCCGGCCAGACCGGAAAATTTGTTAAATGTGAAAGTTTTATTTAAAGTTGATTAGATGACAGATTTAGGGCTAAGAAAAGACGCTGAATCTGTATATGACAGTCATTTTTACCCGGACATATAACTCGTCCGGAATCCAGTCGAAACCTGAAATTTTTTAAATTAAAGTTTTATTTGAAGTTATTAGATGTTCTTTGTAGGGATAAGAAAATACGCTGAATTCGTTTCTGAGTTGTTCTTTATTTGCTGGACAAGTAGTTCGCTCGGAATTCGGCCGAAACCGGAAACTTGGCAGAACTAAAGCAGGAAGTTTCGGTCAGTATTGTCAAAAAAGATATGGCTTATAGAGGGATATCTGAACTTGGGATATCTGAACTCGCTGAACTTTTGTAGTTATCTGAAGGCTTAGTGGGATAAGTGACCTAGGATTTTTCGCCACTTTCATAACTCATTATATGATCCATTAGCCTAGCCGTTCAGCAAGTAAAATCGTATGATTTTGTTACGGCCTTGCCAGAAAATTTCTTGAATATAAGCATTTAATCTATTTCTACAGAAACTACAATACAGTAAAACACGAAAACTGGCAAAAGGTCGTTAAACTTGCAAAGTGGCTAGTCCAAGTGTACTAGATGAGACATTGCCGTGGCAAGGTTGCTCCAGTCGTTAACCCAATTTGGTACGTCGATTTCAATTTTCGAAGGCGCTCTTCGACGTCTCTGGGAACTTTACGACGCTTTCCAGCAGGCAGTTCCGTCTGAACCTCTATACAGAGGTAAACGCTACTTTTTTGGGACCCCAAAACGTAAGTGGAGGGACACCTATGACTTCGTCAAAGTTGTTTGTCTGTCTGTCCGTTCGTCTGTCTACCCATCCGTCCGCCTATCAGCCCGATATCTCTGGAAGAGAATGCGATGTTTTGATGAAACTTGGTGTGAGGATTCTTTTGCTAATTTTCGGAAAAAATAGGGGGCTATACCAGTCCCTACCCTACCCTTTTATCCATACAGGTGAAAGCTCTGCGCATCAGTGACGACACTCGTTGCGTGTATAACGCACAAATGTTTCTTCGGTTTAATCCAAGACTATTTACACCTAGTGTACGTATTCCTTGGGCTTAGTCATGGCAGTCTGTCGTGTCGGAGTGTCGATATGTTGTTCAAAGTTCGTATGAGAATGCTGTAGCAAAGTACAGGCCAATTTCGTAGATGGGTCATTGTAGATCTGTATTTAGAGGCAAAGGGTAAGAGGTCGAATTAAGGGTAAAAAAGTATATTTAATAAGCTAATGAGATAGTCGTGTCAGGGATAAGGAGGCCCGGTAAATCCATATCTGAACTTCGTTTTCTTGCCAGACAGTTGCCGGAGTTGTTTCTAAAGTCGATTAGAGATTGGGTTTCGGGGTAAGAAGACAGGCTGAATTTAGAAGTCGATCTCTCTCTGAAGTCGATTAGAGATGAGATACTGGAGTAAAAATCCTTGCTGAACTTGGTTTGCTCCTCTGATTAGTTGTCTGGCCGTAAGTTGCCAAAATCTCAAGAATAGTAACATTTTTTTTTTACATATTCAAGCGGTGGATTATGGGATAAATAGCAAAATGTTAAAGGGGTCTTGCTAAGAATCAGAGATCTACAAAATTCGATTGTCTGGATCAAGACGTCCAATAAATATTACATTTTTTGGGATCCCATCCAAACCTTTGGTCTTGTCTTCTTCCCGTAGCTCGCAGAACCGCACTACAGAAAACCTTGATGCAGACATAGTACTTATTGTGTCCATTCTTGAACTTGTAGCGAAACATTCATTCTTGGACTTGTCAGCGACATAAATAGTATTTCCTTTGCAGCTCGTAGTTTAATTAATTTCCATCCTTGTTTTAGAAGAGAAGACAGAGCGAGATAATATCAAATCAGCACTACAACAGTTTTTCTTTTAATACTTTTCCTGAGTTAATCCTTTGTAAGTAGTACCGAGGAGTGGCACAAAATCCTTCCGAAACTCTTTTGCTAATCCCACCGCTTATCTGTAATATTTGTTTGCCCTTCTTTACCTGTTGTATTACCAGTAGTGAAGAAAAATACCCAGTGGCGATAACACACGTATCTCGTCCATATAACCAAATATAACTAAGATATAACGTAGTTATTCTTGAAAACAGAACGCTCAATGAAATATGATGAAGAACGGATGGTGAGAATAATGAGAGGTGGATGCTTTGCGGTGAATTAGAGTTTGGAAAAATTCCTCCAGCTGGCCATTAAGCATGGAAAAAATGTATTGGAGGTTGACCGTTCGGTTTAGTTTGCTGTTGTTTATTTATTTTGCTTTGTCATGGTCGTCGATCCGGTATATCAGTAAATATCGTATCATATCGATGTAACTTAATAACATCTGCAAACTTTCTGCCAGATTAATCCCTTTTGTCCCATCTTTCCAGAACAACTATAGAACTTGAAAACATAGATCTTAGTATTCCTAGAAGTAGCTCACCCCTCCCCCCCCTCCCATTTTCAAAAGGAGTATCCTTTACATTAGAAAGCTCATCACACCTCAGGAGAACAACATGCGAGCGGTTGCCCACTCTCGGTTTTAGTATGCCGGTTGCCACTTTAGAACATGAAAGTTAGTATTTTTAGAAGCGGGAATCGACTAGTTTATGGTCGGTACTGTACCGGAAAGGGTGTACAGAAGGTGCGGGGGAGTGGGGAACCCCTCGACCACATGTGGGGACACGAAGTTTGATCCTGTGTTGGATTTTCGCCGCTCGACAATCAACCCTGTAGAGTACAGTGACAATTCTGTTATTTTAGTCTGCAGTTGATTTTGAAGAATTGTACTGGTATTTGGACACCCGTTCACTGAGGATGAGGAACCCCTCGGAGAAAACCGTATAGTATTGACCCAGTATTCACAAAGGTCGGACAGATTTAGGATACATTCAGACGAGGAAGACATTCTGAACATAACGTCATACACGCGCAATACGCTCTCTAGTAACAACAGATTATCTGTCGGAGGTCCGGAGGAGTCATTCCGTAAGTGATCAATCAGACGTGTTTATACAAAGTTCGCAGAGCGGGCATGAAATCTGGTATAATCGTAGTAAATGCGCAATATGTGACTGATGACGTCATATGTCAGATCAGTTGACTTACTACATATTGCCAGGGGTGATGATGCAGATTGCCGTTATTTTTAGAGGTTGCGATGTTGACCGTTTGTGTTGATCGCTTAGGGTACGTAATTAGCGTAGCGAATCCTTTGCTATGGATTCAGGTAGCGTTCCAGTGAAGTTATTACGAGTTAAGATGATAAGAGGAGGGGCGAGCGCCGTATTGTGGTAGTTATCACGCTCTGTGGAACGAAAATAATAACAACAAGAACATACGTCATCACTCTTACGGGAGTTCCTGCAGAACCGATCTGGAACCGATAGTTGTGATGCTCGCGACCATCATAAGTAAATTGTAACGATCGTAACAGTCGTGGAACGAAAATAACAAGTGGGAGGAGCCAATCTACTTATTACGGCGAGCTCTGGAACGGCAATAATAACAAGAATAGTAACGATCGTAACTAATAATAAGTTGCTGGAACGCTACCTCAGCCTAACCTACGGTGATTCTGTCGTTTCTTGGTTGTCAAAGGTCCGGGAGAAACCCAGGGTTGGTCACCAAGAACCAGGGTGTACGAGTTACTTCACGATACTTTGGGTTACATTGAGTTACATTGCATTGGGTTACATTAGGTTACGTCGGGTTACTTTGAGATACTTTTAGGTTACTTTCTAGGGTGTACGAAGTTACTTTTGGTGACCAACCCTGGGGAGAAACAGGGGTTGTTAGGATGTGGAATCAGCGTGCGATAGCAACAGCTGGAAAGAAGGACATTTGATTCACTCAAATGGGGATGTAGGAGATGGACACCAGAAAGGTTGTTTCGGCCGAGACCTTTGCCGGGCAGTCTTCAAGGTTGTTGTGTACTTGGTTGCTTTTCAATTTCAGTCAAAAATAAGCGACGCACAAAGCCTATTATTATTTTCTTAATATAATAGATATAACAATAATTCAGTCAACAAGTAGACCGGCCGCAGAAGAATACTCTTGATGACTGTCTCTCCTTACGAAGGCAAAATCTCCGGCCTCTCAGGGTTAGAGGAAGAAAGGCAGAAGTGGTGTCACAACTGCTGCCAAAGATCGCGGTGATGGATGACACACGATTTGCGTCCTTGAGTTTGAGTCGTACGGACACGCTTACTCCTTCTTCCTGAGGATCGCTGGCGTGTTTTGGACTTAGTCATATAGAGTATTGGCCGGGGCTTGCTGGGCAGTCGTAGGCCCCTTGATGCGGTCTAAGGGCTGATTGTTTGTAGACGATTAGGAAAGAACTTTGCAAATTTTAGGTTCCTTTGTCTCGTAGTCTGTGGTTTCTCGGATAGTCCCCTCTTTCATAGACGGTTATGGTACTGGGACTGACTGCTAGCTGCATGATGCCCTACTAAGCCCCCTTCTGGGACTAAGCTTTCGGTGTTGTCCAGCCGTCGGTCCAACCACATAGGCATCTTCTTCTATTTTTGTCTTCATGTCTTGATTTTGTTTGTTTTTATATGTTATTAGTTATACCAGGGACCCATAAATTTCCTGTAATGACTCGCCATTCAGGGAGCTTGTCAGTAAGAAATTGCTGATGCGCTCTTGACCGAGAGTCAGATAGTTCGAAAAATACCCACGGGGATAAAAATACCCGACTATCCAGATCGACAAAATTTTTCGCAGCTGTTGTGCTGAACTAGGAATATTTCTCTGTAACGGAAGAGTATCCTGGGTCTTTTGTCCTAGCTTAGGTACCTGGTGGAATGCCTGCAGTTTTGTCTATCTGAGCAAGAACGCCGATTCGATCCAAGCGGAATCTTTGAAAACGAGGTGAGGCTCGGGCAACATGACAACATAGAAGCATAAGAAATGACAAGCCCCTGAATGGCGAGTCATTACAGGAAATTTATGGGTCCCTGGTTATACTAACTACCCTGATCAAGCGCACCTTCTGTTGCTTTTCTTGGTAGGTTTAATTTATATTATTTTATGCGTTTTTATTGTTTAAGTGTACTAACGGACGGGCGGATTTAGGTTGTCCTGTCACTGTCGCTTTATCCTAAAAGCCGATCACATTAGTTACGTATGGCCTCATTTTTTCTTTGCTTTGTGACTTGGAAAGAATACCTGCTATTGAGACTCGTCACGGACTCTTAGCAAGCGAGTGCGAAAGATCTGAAGTGTCAAAATCTTGGAGTGGCTACAAAGACGGTCCATTAGCCTTCCTTTGTAGATAGTTAAATGTAACAGATGAGGTGTTTTTTCTTCAGTTTGAAGGTGCCTTGAGACGGAAAAAATGTGTAGCGTGATGCCTTTGTACCGATCAATTTGCGGAAAAGCACGTCTGCACCATGATCTATTTTGTAACTTAAAGTCCGTATACAAAGTTGGACATTCTGGTCCTAAGGACAGTGTTCAGGGGCTGCGTGTCACAAACCTATCGATTCGTGTGGGTCAAAGACAATCCCAGCCAAGGTTTCAGTTCTGGAATATTCTTGTCCTAAATAGTAACTATTTCCGAGCAAGAACAGAAAACAGACAAACGGAGAGATTTAAATATCCTCAAGGATGAACTTGTGCATTTGGAAGAGAATGTTGCCCACATCCTCCTTGAGTGTCAGGCGCTTTCGCGTTTGATGTTTGAATTTCTTTGGGGGGAGGGGGGGGTACTTCTGGGTATCCTGAAATTTAGGGATCCTAACCTTGTCGTGGCAGTTTGTAAATATGTAAAAAAAAAACGCACACACATATTATTAAACTACAAGTAAGAACAGAAATAGAAACAAAAGGAGACACTAAAAATATTCACAAAAATGAACTATTACATTGTTAATCATTCAGTGATGATTAATTTTGTCTCATGGAAGTAAACTGAAGATGGCCAAATTCAGCATCGAACAAATTTGAAGCCTACTGTCGCCACAAGGTGTATTCAGTAGTCGTGACACGTGTGCTATTGTTTGCACGCCGATGTTTGAGCTTCAGCGAAGGTCAGGGCCTAGAAGTGATCCTACTACCACGCTCTCACTTTTGCATTGTGTGGTTGAGTGGTTGATCACGCCCGAATGTAACTGTGGGTTCAAAGAGACGCGAATATTCGCCAAAAAAAGTTTTTTCGTTCGACATTTAAGTACTGCTACAAAGCTACAGATTCGCTACGATTCTTCGGAGATTCGCTTTAGTTCGAACATTTCAACTAAGCTACCAAATTCGCGGCACAAAAATAGATACACTGAAAAACTAATTTTAGGTGTCAAAAGGGAGAGACTGACACAAGACACAAAACTTCCGCATTTTGTTATTTGAACTATTTGACAAGTTTTGTAACTGAATCCAATTGTCGTGTGAACGTTGCTGCGATGAGTAAAAATCCGCATTTTTTGTTATTTGAACTATTTGCCAATTTGTTTAGCTAGAAACATTGAGCGTGTTCCACTCTTCGAACAATAGTAACTATTAGTTACTAATTCAGTTCCAAGGCCACGAAAAATTACTACGCTGACCGTTCCAACCTTCTCGAAATTGTAACGAATAGTAACTATACTCGGGAGCGTAGTAAGCGTTGTAACTGCGTATCTCTGTAACATGATTTGTAGGATTCGCCCTTGGCATGATATTCTGCTGGAAAATAAAAAAAATCTTTCCAGCCTTGACGGCAAAAAGTCAGAATTCGGAACTGTCATGCGTAGTAACTACGGTAAGTAGGATGGAACACGCTCATTGTAGTGTGAGAACCTTTATGCGATGAGTAAAAATCCGCATTTTTGTTATTTGAACTATTTGCCATTTTTTTTTAGCTGAACCCAATTGTCGTGTGTGAACCTTTCTTCGATTTTGTTGTTGCTATAAAATTACAACGAAAATAAAGTTTCGTGCGCGATTTTCTTGGAGTCTGAACTCCAAGTAGAGACATAAATTGTATGTAAATTGCTGCTTCACTCACCACAATCTTGAGCGAACTTGTGTTCGTAAGGGTTGGTCCTACCAGACGAAATGGTCGCTGGAAAACAGTCAATAGATTTAAAAGACCCTAGATCGTCTGATGTGGACGACATTTTTTCGGTTTAGAACTTCCCACAGTTTTTATTGTCTTATTTGTCTTCGTTCATATCATACTCTTGCTCTTTTCTTCTAGCAATCGTAAGCGCCGCCCAGTTGTGACACCTAACGACCAGGCTTGCGACGTGGAGATGAAGGCAGATGGCAGCACCTCTGCAGAAGATGAGGAGGTTGTGATGGATTCATGTATGGCGGCTATGGTTCTTATGAACCTGTCCTGTAGCCCACACTCACCAAAATGTAAGTTTACACTCAGCCTCTTTACTAAGTCGTCGCAAGTTCGATCCCTCATGAATGAAAAAATGGAACCCAATAAGTGGATTGAAGGGTTTCTCACTGATCTACGGGTGTACATGTAGCCTGCACAGTATGATGTGCGTCAACCTGTCGGCTATGCTGGGACAGAACTTCCCCATTTCGCGGGAATTCAATCAGGTCCGTGTTCATGACGAAACCTTGACTGGGATATTATAAATGTATGATATTAAGTAACAGTTACGTTAATATGCAAAATTACTTCTTGAGCTTTTACAAAATATCCATAATGGTTGTAGCCCCGCCCATTTTGAAACAGTTATCCGGGCCACTGGTCGTAAAACTGCCGCTTTCCGATCTGCTCAACCTAATTATCGTGCACCGTACATGATTTTACATTTTCTTCCTGTACTTTAGAGTCTCTTAGATCATTGACAACTTGGCAAGGTTGCAATTAAGCCACGCTTGGTATACGTATCCGTAGGTCGTAAATTTGGTACGGTTATAATTATTCCGATCTCAGTGAGCGTTTAGTATGGTTGTAAATTCTGATAAATATACATGTGCTGGCGTTTATGCATAGATCCTTGCGGTGTGTCCTGTGGTTTGCAAACTTTTGGCATCCGGATTCCGGGACTTCTTTTTTGAAAACATCAAGAAATGAGAAGAAAGTAGCGGGTAATGGGTGGCGCTCAGAAATTTGTCCGTAAAGCTAATTTTAGTTGATTTTTTTTTTTCGGGTCCTTCACAAGGTTGAGAGATCCGAAACAAATTTTAAAATAATTTGAAAATGTTTCCACATTTTTTTAATCAGGAAACTAAAATATGATGATATGATGACAAGGCCGTGATCCACAATTGATCCACAAGCCACAATTACCGTGATCGGAAGCAAAATGGGTCTTACTCTTTCTTCTTTTTGGGATCCCAAAACGTAAATGATGAGATACCTATGAGTTCGTAAAATTGTCTGTCTGTTAGCACGATACCCTGGAAGGGATTGTGATAGTTTGTTTAAACTTGGTGTTTTTCGTAATTCGCTTCTCAAAATTTAAGCAATTAACTACTGTTTTCCAACAATAATCTTTTAAGGCGTTTACTGAACGAACCAAGACTCGGGGACGCATTTTTGTCCGATTTTCAGGCCTATTTAATTAAATAAGTGAAGTGTAACTAGACTGTCGGATTTCAGCTTATTCGGTTAAACTATAACCAGTATTTTAACAAAAAGTACAATGTTTGAATCCACCCAGCATATAAAACACAATAATTGACTACTAGTAACCGAGACTGCTGGATACTAAACGCTCCGTTGTTGTAGAGGTATGTTAGCTAAATTTCGATCCCCGTTTAATCAACAGATTTCGTATTAATTTGTCATGCTGTTCCCGTTACCAATAGGTGTTTATTGATCGACCTATATAGGCTTCAATAGACCTTAGTGTTCCTACGCATCAGTTCCTCCTTAGTGCTGGGGAACTTCGGGCGTAACTTCAGAGCATTACGACAATTAGGAGGGGTTGGGATTCTCTGTTAGCATGGGATATTATAGTGAAGACTGCTGAGTTGGTTTTTGAGCTGTAGTTTTTGCCGACGAGTAACCAGAAATTTGGCAGATGTAAGGCAGGAAGTTTTGATCAGTTTCGACAAAGTAGATACGACGTATAGTATAGGATACAGGGGTAAACACACATGCTGAATCCATATCTGAACTTGCTCTTTTTAGATGATTACCATCGGCCTCCCGATGAAAAGGTTGTAGCCTGCGTAGTAGTATGGTAGTAGTACGAAAATGTTGCATGTAATACAATGTAATAGCAAGTAATACTATCATTTAATGTGCCTCAGACTGGTCCGATCTTATGTAGTAGTATCCAGTAGCATCCTGTTTTGTCATAGTAGCATCCGGTCTTGCTAATAGTAGCATATAGTAGTATGCAGTAACACGGTAGCCTTGAAGTAGAAGCATGTCGTAGCATCGTTAGTACTGCATGCTACTTTTTCGTACTACTTCATAGCACTATTTGAGATAAGTTTTTCATCGGGTTAATCTGTTAAAGTCTGGATCAAATATTAAATTTTTGGGATCCCATCGAAACCTTTGGTCTTATCAGAGAATGACAGTTCAGATCGGTCGGTGACACCTCGCATAATACATCAAGCATAATTATGCAGAGAAATTAGGTTTCTCACGGGGTTCTACCACTCCGCCCTTACGGAATGCTACTTTGACCTTTGCGATATGTACACGGTTATTATGAGGTGATGTGCATTACCCTTGAGGAAATAATACCGGCCGGTACACCTGTAAGCATGTTGTTCTCGAGATCCTGCAGTTTCTCAAAACACGTATCTACTACTGACAGGTTGAATATGTATTCACTAAAATCCAGAAATAGAAGAACTTAAAGGTTAACAGAATAGGGCTAAGATACAACAGTCTGGTTACCCATCATATTTTCACTTAATTAGGCTAGAAGAACCGACAGAAACGCGTTACTTCGTTGCTTTGTTATCCACGATTATTGAGCTTTAGCTGACGTAATTTCTCTTCCATAACTGTTGTACCTCTATACCGACGTACCTCTATGTTTGAAATGTTTAGCTCTCTGTTGACTAGGTCCTTCCAGAAAGGAAAACTTTATGGGGTAGCAGGGAATAGAGGGCTATCTTCCAATTTAATTCTGTAGTCTGGAATCGATCATTTCAAAATCTTCACTTTGTTGGCAATTCAACGCACACTTTTGCAGACATTCAAATTTTCTGCGGCTCGTCGTAAGTTTCTTTGTCGAACAACCAGCGGAGATTCCCAACGTCACTACTAGACTACGCGACGAAAAAAACAAAAATCGCTTACAGGAGTCAAACTAATTCAGTGTATTCAAATCAAAGGTATAAAAATAAGTTGGCTTTTCGGTTAAACTTTAAAGTAACAGCTCCTTGTCCCGTGCTATTAGCCATTTTCTTTTTAGCGCTTGTCGGCTCTACCCATCCTTCCTGTTCTCCGACGCGGTGGCTGGACGCAAAATATATGAAAACTGAACTCTCCGTGGCTAAATAGTGGGAAAACCAAGCAAAATAAAAAGCAATTCAGAACAGAGATAGATGATAGTCTGCCATTTCTTCCAAAATGAAAACCAGTTTTTTGAAGCTTCTCATGTCGTCATGTGTACGGAGCCTGAAGCGTTCGGTGAAGTATACGTTGCGTGACTGTCAAAACTCAGCTAGGCCGAGAAAGCGCTAAAAAGTCGTAGGTACAAAACGAACGAAGAGAAAATTTGCCCCATATCCCGAGTCGGGTTTTATTGGATGTAGTTTCGGTGGAGTTTCATTTTGACAGGGCTTCCGTTTTTGGGTTCCCAAAACGTAAGTGGAGGGATACCTGTGTCATTGCAAAAGTTGCCCGTCTGTCTGTCCATCCGTCAGTCTGTGAGCACGATAATTCTCGAAGGGAATGAGATATTTGGATGAAACTTGGTGTGAGGGTTCTTTGTGTCAAGGGTAAGTCGAGTTCGTAGATGGGCTCTGTAGCCCTACTTTTAGGAGTGGGGTAAGAAGACATGCTGAGCACGATATAGCCATTTTTTCGCCGGACAGGTAGTTCGTCCGGAATCCGGCGAAAACCGGATATGCGGCGGTAGTCGGGCAGTTAACTTCTCACTTAGCTTTGAATCACCTTACAAACTAAACCACTCAACTCACGGATCTCGTTTATGTATTACAAAATTCGTTTGAAAATCACGCTTCTTTTTGCCGTTTCTTGACACCACTGTTGCCAAACAAGAATGCTCCAGTTGATATTCACATACTCCGCCTAAAACTATATTCACGGGCGGTCCTTTTTCTGCTTAGATAATCACGGGCAGTCAACTCGGGCGGCTTCATTTTGGTTTTGACACTTTTGGTGGTTTGTGCTGCTGATTTTTAGATGGCAATAGTGGACGGATGTTGAGCTTCAGCAGAAGAAAAGAATATACAAGGCACACTATTTAAAATTACCTCACGAGGAAGAAAAATCAGGTAGCTTGAACCAAGTGCCGGAGATTAACTCTTGTCCGGGCGCTAGCAGGAACTGGGAACTGGTTAATATAGTGCCCGTGTTTATCTGCCGTCACGCGTACTGCTGCTCGTACCCCTAGGGATAAGAAGACATGCTGAATCATTTTCTGCCCAGACAACTAGCTCGCCCGGCGGACAAAACCGGAAAATCTGTTAAAAGCAAAAGTTTTACTTTAAGTTGATTAAATGGCAGATTTAGGGATAAGAAGAGAGGCTGAATCCGTAAATGACAATCATTTTTACCCGGTCATTTAGTTCGTCGGGAATCCGGCTGAAACCGAAAAATTTGTTAAAAGTTTTAAGTTTTATTTGGATTTGATTAGATAAGGAGATACGCTGTTTTTGTTTCTGAACTTTCTTTTTTTGCTGGACAAGTAGTTTTCTCGGAATTCGGCCGAAACTGGAAATTTGGAAGAAGTAAAGCAGAAAGTGTCGATCAGTATCATCAAAATAGATATGGCTTATGAAGGCATATTTGAACTGGGTTGTTATGACTAGCTATTTACTACACTAATCTGTTTCCAGATTTCAATAGTAAAAATGTTCAAGGATTCTGGCGAAGCCTGGATCTGGCGAAGACAAGACCCAGTTCTCTGGATCAAATATTAAATTTGTAGGATCCCGTCGAAACCTTTGGTCTTGTTGCAGCTCGATTTTACCGTTGATAATGTAGGGACTTCTCCGCGTCCTTGTTTACTTTTGCTTTTGCTGTGAAGAAGCACCCGTGTCCAAAATGAAATTTCAGCACCAGCCAGTTTTTACGAAGAACTTCACCAAAGCCAGATACTTATATTTGCTAGAATCTTTATTTGTTTTTGGGATCCCAAAACGTAAGTGACGGGATACCTATGATTTTGTAAAAGTTGTCCGTCTGTCCGTCTGTTAGGACGATAACTCTCGAATATTTTGTTCAAACTTGGCATGAGTACAGTCAAAGTACAGACCAAGTTCGTAGATGAGCCCTGTTTCCCCATTCCCCATATTCAGGGGTTTAGGTAAATTAAGGGAGGATAAAAAAATGTTTTGAAAAGTTTTGATCTAGGGATAAGGAGACATGCTGAATCCATATCGGAAACTTATGTTCTCAATTAGTTGGTCCGAAATCCCGCCAAAACCGGACATTTTGTTAAAAGTAAAGGTTTTAGTTGTTGATTAAATGTTCGGTTTAGGGGTAAGAAGACATGCTGAATCCACATATAACAATCATTTTATACCTGGGCAAGTAGTTCGCCCGGAATCCGGCCACAATCGGTAAATTGTTAAAAGTAAAAGTTTTATTTGAAGTTGATTAGATGTTTGATTTAGGGGTATGAAGACATGCTGGATTCATATACTACAATAATTTTCTACCCGGACATATAGTCCGCCCGGAAGCCGGCCGAAACCGGAAAACCTTAAAAAGTTTTATCTGAAGTTGATTAGAGATTCGGTGTAGTGGTAACGAGGCATGCCGAAACCGCATATGAAAATTATTTTCTCGCCGGACCAATAGTTCGCCTGGAATCCAGCCAAAACCTGAAATCTATTAAAAGTTGTAGTTTATCTGAAGTTGATTAGAGGTTCGATATAGAGGTAAGTAGATATGCTGAATTTATTTTGGGCTTTAGTTTTTTGCCGGACAAGTAGTACATCGGAATCCGGACGAAACCGGATATTTGGTAGGAGTAAGGGAGGAAGTTTCGATCAGTTTCGTCAAAGTAGATATGACGTATAGGGGTAAACAAACATAGTGAATCCATACCTGAACTTGGTTTTCTCAGGTGACTAGCCACTGGCATTAATCTGTTTCTAAATTTTAATAGTTCATATGCATGAATGAATTTATTACATTATTTAGCCTTACGGCATTTCACAACTAACAAAGAAACAAAACTAAAAATCTAAAATAAAGTACAAATCACATAACTATGTACAAACAACTAATCAAAAAAGGAAAAAAACACTAAATAACACACACTGTGAATGCCATAATCAAACAGAAAAAGCACATACTTTTAAATCAGATCATAAATAGGTCACTCAAAAAGGAAATGGTAGCATGTTTCGTTTTCACCACAAAGGCACAACTCCGTATCAATTTTGTTTATTCTGTGAAGGAAAAAAATTAACCTACAATGACCCGTCATAATCTGTGTTAAATGGTAATAGGGCTGAATTTTTGAAGCTGCTAATAAATCTTCTTTAGAAGTAAAAAAAAAACGAATTGACCAAGAACTAACTTAATTCTTAAATTATTCAGACCATCGACTATAAAGTGTATTTGTCAATGCCTTTCTATTTAGATGAATAGTTAATGCATGGATTTCTCCAACTGTCGAATGGCCTAAAGTGTCTACTAATGATTCGTCACTGAAAGTACTAAGACTGGACGAACGTTTAGTAAGGGGGGGGATTCAGGAGAAGTGAATTCTGGCCAGTGACTTGGCCGGCCTTTTTTCTCATAGCGTAACGTCGCTAGCTCAGTCGCTCGGAATGAAATTGGTAATGCTATTGGTAATTAATAATTCCTAAATAACGGACTTTTTGTTGTATATTAATTCTTTCTCCTCTAAAGAAAAGATTTACAGCAGGAACTTTGTGTTTAATTGTGAATAATGCAGCTTCTGTTTTACTTTGGTCGAAACTAAATTTGTTTTCTTTAGCCCATACTTCAAACTTCTGAAATATTTTTTTCGCCAAATTTTCTAAAAATGAATATTCTTTGAGCCCAAGCTGACTTTGAAACATTTATTCAAACAATATTTACAACGGATACGTCAGCTATGATTCTTCATCAGCGATATTTCGGCCCTTCTTGGCAATGGTCCTTGTCAGGCTGTCAATCCTCTGGTTCAACTTCGGGGAAGGAACAAACCTGTAATCCTATTACAGGTTTGTTTGCCAAGAAGGGCCGAAATATCGCTGATGAAGAATCATAGCTGACGTATCCGTTGTAAACATTGTTTGAATAAATGTTTCTAAAAATGCTATATTTTTACCTGTTAAACTTACTGTAACATCATCAGCATATGCCTGAATCGTGCAATTTTCACCAAAATCCAATTCTAAAAGGTCATTGATTAACCATAAAAAAGGAGATAAAATTGATCCTTGTGGACAAGACTTTTCTAACTTCCGGGATACATCATTTCCATATGATACCATCCTATCGGACAAAAAACTTTTCACCAATATTAACAGTTGGATTGGACACTTTCTTTCCTTGAGCTTTTTTAAAATACCTGGATGCCGTGCGTTGTCAAATGCTCTGCAAAAAAAAAAGACAAAGATTAAACTTTTTTTCCTCTTTATTTCTCTCAGTGACACTTACCCTATTGTCAACAGCATCCATAGTACTTTTCCCCTTACAAAACCTAAATTGTCTTTTAGACACCCAACACCTATCCAGACTAAGCTTATCTAATATATTCCAATGATCCGTTCAAAAATTCTCGAAAGTTTGACAACAAGCTAATCGGGCGATATGAAGCCGGGTTAGCATCGTTATTTTCCCCCTTTTTAAGTACGTTAGCACCATAACGTTAGCTTGTTTCCAAAGGATAGGAAAGTATGAAATCTTTAAGCAACCATTAAAAAGCTTCAAGAGAGTAGGTGACAGTACATTCACATTTTTCTTTATAGTAAAATTCATGATACACTGTAAAAAGTTTCTCCGAATAAGGATGCAGTATTTGCTACTGGGATTAATCTTATCTCTACTGGGATAAGATTAATCCGAATTAGGGGTAATCTTATCTCAATAAAGATAAGATTAATCCCAGTAGCAAGTGCTGCAAGATTTTTTTTTACAGTGTACGTCAGGTCTCGGAGCCTTCATGGGCTTGATCGACTTGATCACATCCTGTAAAAAGTTCATATGTTAATAGGTACAATTTAAAGAATTAAATTTCCCGGATATGTCTGTCTACAAGACGCAATTGTCTGGATCAAATAGTAAATTTTTGGGATCCCATCGAAACCTTTGGTCTTGTTATAACCCTTTCATTTTTCTGGCTTGAGCTTGAACAGGAGCCTTTCCAAGAAAAGCCGAAATATTGCTTTTGAAAAACTCAGCTGACGTATCCGTGTGACGCCATCGAATAAGGACGGAAATTTATGTTAATATGTTCCTGCAGTTTTCTCGAGAGTATCAAATGAAAAAATAAAAAAAATAAACTAGGTTTGTGGAAAGAATCAGATTAGTTAAATTGTGGTCTGAGTTCTAATGCATAAATTATCACGAGTTGAATTCAGCTTCGTTTCATTTTCGTTCGTATGGAAGTTCCTGCATCTGTCTAGTCTAATAGCTTTATTGGCATTTCGACCATCGTGAATGGTGATGGATTTATTACAATGAAAATTCGACAGCTTTAATTGAGGTCATAATGTACAAGCCTTTCACGCTAGACTTCACTGTGTCGTGTTGGGACGAATTGTTGATCCGATAGGCGTAGGGACATATCCGGTTTCATCAAGAGGTTCCGAAAATGTAGGGTTCAGAGGCAGTTTTTTTCCACCGCGACTGGTCTCGAAATATTAGTGCCTTCCGAAAGTGGGTTAGGGAATCCGGCCGGAAAATCCACAACGCGGAATGCCTACAACTGGAATTCTGTAGAGGCAAATGGCCTATTTTTGTATTACAGTATTATTATTTTACTGTTATTAAAACTAGAGGTAAACTGCAGTTTTATTTTAACCGAATATTTGCCTCGGTGAAAAATAAGAGGAATGGTCGAAACCTAGAAATAGCTGGGTGAGAACAGAGCTATATTACGCCCCCTTTGTTACAATTATTTGAACCTTGACCCTTTTATGAAAATGGAGGGTAGTACCCGAGGAAGCAGTTTGTAATGTTTCTGATAATAGACCAATTCAGATTGATCAGATTGTTCGGTAAATACTAAATTGGTTTAATTTTTACATGAACCCTTTTGTGTTGGTGCCAGTGTGACAAGGGTGGTTCCTTTCATCTAATACCTTAATTTATGTCTAACTATATGGTAATGTTTCCAGTACGGTACTGTGTAATAAGCGTTCTTCCGGAAAGATAGTAATTTGGACAGAGCTATCAACTTCGTTCCGTCCTGTCTTTTATGACATAGTGACGAATCAGTGTATTTACCGCCATGGATCTGATGGTGTTATTTCCGGAAACAAATTCGTGGAAGTGACGGGTTCGATTTCTTCGCCGGAATTATCAGGTGGTCAACTGTCAGTTCCGCTCAGTGTTTTTGGCGTGTTTTTCAGAGACAGCGGCATATTTCTAGGCTAGGATCACGATCTGGCAACACTGGTTCCGCTGCATGTTGCCTCCGCCTTTGCTGAGTTAGGAACATCTAAAGCACCAATGACTTTCTTGTTTTTTAGATGGTTTTCTTGACCTTTATGCACCAAGCACATTAGAGCAAGCAGTTCATAAGAAAACGTCTTTCTGAATTAACCAAGTTCACGAAAACTGTGGCAGGTTTTTCAAAATTACTCGTTCTGTCTTTTGACGTCACTTGCTTTTAGATTCTCCAACTTTGCCGGGTTCGATCCTGGTCAATCCTGAATGTTTTGCTTATCCGTGTGCATTGTAAAAAAAAAAAATACCGATTGCGATTCGGGGTAAAATAGTAATACCGTGAAAATGAGAATTTGATGACTGAAAATAAACAAAGGGAGCGGAGACAGATAATGAATCGGCATAGGTACTGGCACGAATGATTTAAAGACAGGCTTACCTTCCAGATCTTCTTCCGGATCCCAGACATCCGTTTTTTGTCAAGATCCGGAGTGTCGGACACTCAAGATTCTGGAATCTGGAAGGATTTCATAGAGACACGCAAAATGTGCTGGTTAATATCCTACTCTATAAGACTACACTGTAAAAAAAAATGTTGCAATATTTGCTACTGGGATTAATCTTGTCTCTAAAGATAATCGTGTCTCTAATTTGGATTAATTTTATCTCAGTAGAGATAAGATTAATCCGATTAGCGAATACTGCAGTTAACTTTAATCCTTACTCGGAGGAAATGTTTACAGTGTAAGCCCGAAACGCCAGCGAACCTCGAGGAGAACAAGAAACTGTCACCCAAACAATCCTTCAAAATTGATTCAAATCCTTTGTAAACTAACCAACAACGTTTGTTGTCGTGACGTTTCCGTCTCTTTGCTTCGAGCTTGGTTTGGTACACGGCCGTTCTTCATCGACACGAAGAGGTAGTCATCAAGAGTATGGAGTCGGAGAGAAAGGGAAGAGTGATGTGATTGGGAGGCAAAAGACCTTTGAAACAAAAAACAATAGGAAAAAAGAATGTTGGCCGGCTACCGCCTTTAGCTATCTCTTGTAGCTCGCACCATCCAAACACCATGATTTACTTCATAAAATGTCTCATCACATAGATCAATTATGTCCCTATTAACTG
Organism: Branchinecta lynchi; assembly: GCA_023053575.1. NCBI lineage: Eukaryota > Metazoa > Arthropoda > Branchiopoda > Anostraca > Branchinectidae > Branchinecta > Branchinecta lynchi. The sequence goes on from JAKZAP010000016.1 coordinate 6,871,018, forward strand.
TGACAAGTCCTATGAATGAATTTATTTCCAAAATGCCCGTGGGTTCATGGCAAGAAAACAAAATAACACTAAAGAACACAGTGTTTACACCCAAAAGTAGGGAACCCTTACTCCAAAAAATCCTTTCGATGCTCCATAGCCTGTTTGAGGAACCTCCCAAGCTGACGAAGGTCACCAAAATTTGTCTTCCCCATAACCTTAACCAAAACCTCTTCTCCGTCCTATCATGTACAAAATATCTTTACGCAAATCATTTAACCCTAGGTTCACACTGAGGCGATATCGACCATCGCCGAGATTTTCGTCGCCAAAATCGGATATTTCTGTTGCTTTGTCAGGCGGCTTTCAGTGTTCGGAAAATTCAACTTTAATCGGGCGACAGCACGATTTTATGCATGCAACAGCCACATTACGCGTTAAATTCTATTGCCGACGAAAATTCAGTGTGAACATCTAGGCCAGTGGTTCTCAAACGGTGGTGCGCGTACCCCAAGGGGTACGCGAGACCCTGGCAAGGGGTACTCGAAGGAACCGAAATTGATTTAGTCTGTAGCTTCAGAATCTCGCCTCAATCATTTTTTATTGCCGAAAGCCTAATATTACCAGCAGATGCATCACAAGTCAAAATGCATCTTAAGGGGACAAGGTATTTTGACTTACCGACAGGTCATTTTTACCGACAGGTCATTTTTACCGACAGGTCATTTTTACCGACAGGTCATTTTTACCGACTGTTTTTTGTTTGTTTGTTAAATAACTGTGTTCACGAAAAATCGCGACAGGGGGGGGGGGGGATGGGTATTGTGAACCTGTGCGTGACTCCTCTGATTACAAGCCCTAGTGAAAGTCAGTGAAATAATTTTATTCAAAAACAGCTAGCGTACTGCCGTAAAATCTGTTCCTGTGTCAAACAAGATTGTTTCATGAAGAATCGAAGACATTGCAAGTGATATTGTCATTCAGGTTGCGAATTAAGCTAACGAAAGAGTTTGCGATGCTTGATGGATTTGGCAATATTTTTGCTATAAAGCAGCCTCTAGTGGTTGCCTCATTGATTTTTTATATATTTTTACACAGGTATGCCTTATCATTTATGATAGTAGCTATCGTCTTTTTCACGTTAGGAAAAAGGGGGTACGCAATCTTTTCGAATCTTGATTAGGGGTACGCGGTACGGAAAAGGTTGGGAACCACTAATCTAGGCGATAAAAATCTTCTATCGCTGCGATTGAAAAATCTCGTTCATCTTCGCGATTTGCTCTGTGTGAACCTAGGGTAACTCAACGCATCTAACCACCAGATGCAAACTTCCCCTAGTGAACCACACATAGGACAGAAGTTAGGATCAGAACATAACTTTACCTATATAAACTTTCTTCTTTGACACAATGGGAGAGAATCCGCCCGCAAACTTACCATCCATGTTAGTTCCTCTGGTCCAAGCCTCGCGTTAATAACAGTAAACACATATAGGCGCTTGTCATCTTCCTAAGAAGAAATGACTTGACTAATGAACTTAGCTCAAGCCCAGTAGCCGTGACTTGTTCATATGATACAAATTGCGGCCGTGCCAAAAATGATTAGTAGATTTCGTTTTTTGTTGACTTGCAAAAAACCTACTCAGGTAATCTGTAACCACACGTGTTTTTTTCTCGTCTCCGTCAGACATTGATGAATCGGTTACCACCTGACCAAAAGGTTACAAAAAACGGCACAAAAAGAGCAAAAAATAAATGAATTCTCTCGCAGGTTTCGATATTTCCAAGGTTTTTTGGAGGCCCAGCCAGCCGCGCCTCGACAAAAAATGGCACCAGTCGCACTTAGCAACAATGCTTTCTTTGTTTGATAATGATGTCTAATTATAAGTTTGGAAAACATTGTCCCAGTTTTTTGGGCGTTTCAAGTTTTTTTGGCGCGGTTTGATCCTGTGAAATTATGCCGAATCGCTTCTTGATTGTCTTTTTGCTTATTTGTTCCTTACATTGTTGATGATCCGCTCATTTTGTTTTTTTGCTAGAACAACCATAAGGGTATTATTTGATGGTGAATTTGCATCGAAAATTAGGGGTTTTGTTCCGCTCAGGGTCAATTAGTATTTTGTCTTTTGTTTCAAGTTGAAATGGTTGAATTGGCAATGTTAAGTTGGGAAATATTGGGGCACTCGTAGCTTAAGTACTTAAAAAATAAGTTTGTGTGGAGTCTGCATAGCTTGTCCAAGTCCAGGCTAGTCCAAAGCAGAAAACCAACAAAAAAGCGAAAATCAAAACAAAATTGGAAGAATTGAAGGAGAATTTTCAATTCTTCCAATTTTGTTTTAGAAGGAGAGTTTCAATCTTCCAATTTTGTTTAGAAGGAGAATTTCTAATTTTGTTTTTATTTTCGATTTTTTGTTGGTTTTCTGCTTTGTTTTGCTTTTCTTGGTGCTGATCTTCATCCGCGTTTTGGTATTTTTCTTCGAAATTTTGTCCTCCCGAAATTCTGCGCATGTATTTTCTTCGGGTTTATGCTGCCAACTGTCGGTATCCAAACAAAAGATCTTACGTCATCATTTGGTCCATGAAACTCTCCCGCTCGGTTCTTTAATTCTGTTTAATCAATTACCCTATGCCGTAAGCACTAATCAGTTTTCGAGATTATTTCTCCGGGGCTTCCCCGCATTGTATTCGTCATCAGAATTCTTATTTTCCGGGAGAGTTGATTGGGTAATCTGCCGAGATTAGATAAAGAGAGAACGATTGAGTACATGTAGCCTATTTCTGTCTTGTGCGGTCGTAGGAAAGGGCACATCTAAGATAGCATGTGGTCAGGCCCGTATCCAGGAATTTTTTTCGGGGGGGGGGGGGGGGAGTTCGCCTACGGGTAGGACAAAAAAGACATAGATCAGAGGGAAAAGCCTGTAAAAATGACTATTTGTGTGTGTTTCGGGGGGGGGGGGGGGGTCAACCCCCTGGATACGGCCTTGCATGTGGTAGACAATTCTTCGAATTTTTAAACATGAAAGCTTTCTGTTTGAGCTTCAGTATATTTGAGTCTTAAATAGCTTTTTAATTAAAGATTGCCTCAAAACGTGTTGTTTCTGGTTAAACTAGTTATACTCTCTATTGCTTACACACACGCAGTGTGTGTGTGTGGGGGGGGGGGGGGCTCATCCAGTGTGCTCGGCAAACAAAAATGAATCGTAACATTTCATCAGCTTTTAATTATTTGATGTATCAGCGGCCCCCCCCCCCCCCAACAAAAAAACTAAATAAAAAATATTTGGCTGACAGTGATTACTTAGGGTGGAGTTAGTCTGCATTGTATAGTTTGTTATTCTTTTTTGTAAATAAATAAATTGAAACTGGAAGTGTCAAAATAGTATACAAAACTGCACATGCATTAACTTGCTTCAGTTGTTATTTGTAGGGTCTCTAACCCCTTTTGCCCATCGCTCGCCACTGTTTTTGCCGGATTCGGCGATGCTTGGAATCCTAAATTCCTCCCTTAGGCAAAATGAATCATCTGTAGTTTAGCACCATCTTGTAAAAAATTAACTCTTCCGAATAGTTTTCTGTCTTCTTTCATTTTGGTTTTCTGTCTTGTTCGAAATGTGTTAGTATTGAGACTGACGTCTTGTCTCACCTCATTTTTACCTACTACAGAGGCTGGGCTTATGTGAAGCTAAAAGTGAAGCCTAGATTGAGATTAAGAAGTCCGTGTTTTGTTAGGTTGAGCTTAAAGCACACCCCGCACTATTTACTGTTCCAATTTTTAAAACTATTTGAAACTTTAAAGCTAGGCTCTGCTTTTAACAAATTTTTCGTGGGGACCTGGGACGGCCGCTTGTCCAGGTCCATTGAGTTCTAGCAAGCGCATGGAAAATGATGAATCGTGGCAAGAACAAAGATTAGTGAGGTATCGTTAGAATGTAACATATTCTAACTTAGAATGTAACATATTGAATATGTGTCTCCGAGCTTAACAATTAAAGTTTAACTGAAAAGGGCTGGGATAGGACAATCTAGTTACCCATCACTTACTCACTTTAATTGGCTTGAAGACCTGCTGAAAAAGCATTATTTCGTAGTTCCCGTATTCGCGAATAATCGATTTTCAAATAGTGGAATTTCCGTGTGGTTTGTGGTACATCTAAGCACTTGTATCTGTGTTGTATGCCTTACGAAAGTTTTTGGGTTTTTTTTTTATTGAGATGGTGCTTGAAAATATAATCATAATTCTTTTTGATGCCTCAAATACGACTATTGGATTGTCAAATTAAGTATCTAAAATAGTAAATTGAGTATTGGAATAGTCGGCTCGACACTTTCCCAATAATAAAGAGGCGAAAAGAATAATAAGTACAAATAAAATAAGAAAAAGGAAGAAGAGTTTTTGTTCACCTGAACTGTTCACTAAAACTCCTCTCTAAAACTTTGATTTTGTACAAGGGCTTGCCTTTAATTCCAGGGGGGTAAGCATAACTTGTCCTTTTCGTTAGTCTTGACCGTATAGGACTTTTTTTTTATTGCCGCTGGAAGAAGAAGGATTTGTGACTTTGCCCATCATCCGAAACGAGTGACGTCAGTGGGTTTTGCCACTAGGAGTCATTTTTTCCCCGGTAAAATTGATTTCTTTTAGCATAAAAACTGACAGGATAAGAGCTCGGAAGTGCCAACTTTCCAGGGGAAAAAATCCCGATCCTTGGCTTCCTCCGCTGATTGCAAGTCAAGTGCTGGCACTGGCAGAATTTCTATTTCTTTAATGTGGACATGGGTCAATGTTCAAAAGTGCCAAATTCCTGGGCTTTGGAACCATTGAATTGTCCATCCATCCCAGGACTGGCTGGAATGCCAAGATTCAAGGTGGAATTTTCACTGAGAAATTTTTGCGCGGCAAACATTCACGGAGCTAAAGTGGGTGGCGCGGATTCAGGCCCGTATCCAGGAATTTATTTCGGGGGGGGGGGGGGGGGGTTGCCTGCGGGTCGCAGAAAAAAGTACAAACAAGACATAGATCAGAGGAAAAAGCCTATAAAAATTGAGTATTTTTGTATGTTTCGGGGGGGGGGGGGTCAACCCCCTACCCCCCCCCCCCCCCCTGGATACGGCCTTGCGCGGATTATAGCCGTGGAAAGCTCTGTGCCATTTGGGACCGGCGAGTTGTCGACCCTATAGAGAGATTGCACCCTACCTGATGAAAACGGATATCGCTACACCATCATCACGGGAACGTAACACAAAAATTGAACATTGGGAGGTATAGGACTTTCAACTTTGAAATTAAACTATCGGCGTTTGACCATCATTCTGAGCCAGGGACTTGCAGGAATGTTAATTGGGCTATTCCTTAATCGTACAATTCTATTTTTGCAAAATAGTTTCCAAGGAAGTAAGCGCTTGAAGGCGTCAAAGTTTGAACACAAAAAAGGAGTCTCGACCCCTATTGGTCGATGATGACGTGTATTTGAAAAAATGTGTCATAATTGACCAATAGGACGAGACTCCGTCTTTGCTTACAAACTTTGACGCCTTAAAACTCTGATCAGAAAGAACAACCATTTACAAAAGTTATATTATTCGAACAAGAAGGAGCTGGATTAACGATCCCCCATTTTGCTGGCTCAAAGTGGCCATCAAAGGCCCGTAATTTAGTCTCAAAGTCGAAAGTCCTATACTTCCTAATGTTAAATTTGTTCATTATGATCCCGTCCGTTTTCGTTGGGTATGGTGCAATCTCTCTATAGGATTGCCAAGAGTTCAGGCGGAATCTTCGTAGGGCGCAGAGGCAGATATTCTCGGAGCCAAAGTGGTCGGCGCGATTGCGGCCTTGGCAAGCTCTGTGCCATTTGGACCTGTCGTGTTATCTATCTTATGGGCGAACACACGATCAGATTCGGGAGCTCCCGGACTGGAATTCGTGCCCGGATGTTCGGCACCATCATCACTTCCATATGTAGAAGTTATTTTGTTTTAATAGATGATGAAAGTGCAGAGAATGTGGCCGGGAAATCCTGATCGTGTGTTCGCACTTTTAGGATCACCAAGGTTCTAAGGCGGAATTTCCACAGGGCGCGGAGGTAGATATTCGCGCAGCGAAAGTGGAGGGCGCGGGGTGTGGGCGTCGCAGGCTATGCTCTTTGGAACCGGCGAGTTGTCGATCCTAGGGCTGCCGAGTCCTAAGGTGAAAGAGGGCAGCGCGGATCGTGGGCGTTGCACGCTGTGTTCTTGGGAATTGGGGAGTTGTTCATTCATTCATTTAATGAAACTGCGCATAATCCGTACCGCACATATATGACCAGAGACAAGCTATCTTGTTGGACCCACTACCTATACACTATTCTACATTAGAGATAATCACATTACGAATAATCAAACATGTCGATACTAGGACTGCCAAGATTCTAAGGTGGAATTTCCGCAGGGCGCGGAGGTAGAAATTCGCGCAGCGAAAAAGGGTGGCGAACTATGGCTAACTCCATGCCATTTGTACCTGGCGCTTTGCCGATCCTAGATTCTAGTGCGGATTTTGCACCGAGCGCGGCGAGTTTTTTGGATGATGGATGCTCAGAGAGCCGAAGCAGGGGGCGCGAATTCTTGTCGCGTGCGATGACTTCCGCCCCGAACACGAGGATTTGGCATGTTCAGAGGGATCCTGGAAAATTTGAATATGAATATGCCGTTACAAAAGTGTTGCACTAAGCCAGTCCACATCCATTCCGGCCATTTCTCAAAAGTTACCAACACAATTTTGTGTTGGTAAAGTTGTATATCCATGCCCTGTCATGCAAGTGCAGTACTTTAAAGAAAGAAAAATTGGTTGAGGCTGCAATGCAGCAAACATTGCATGTTAAAGGACAGCAGGTTGCCTTTGATGGTGTGATGGCGTCACAGTTTTTTCACAGATTAAATATGGCTAATAATGTTTCACAATATGCATCTGCATTTTGTGTTGATTAGATTCTGACGTTTCTTTAACTGCAATAGTGCCCTTTCTGTCAGTAATGCTCAAAATATGATGCAAGTCGATCGCTTCCTGATGTCTTCCCCTTACTGTTCCATCTCACTGAGATGACTCTAAGATGCTGTTGCATACAGAACAACATAAATTCACAGTAGACGTGCCCTTTAGAATAGTAAGCGATGGTTGAAACTTAATATCCGTCCACACGGTGTAAACCTCTCGTGCCGAAATTTACACAAACTTTTTCCTGTGACCTGAAATTCTCATTATTGCGTGATTTGCCGGTCGGGAAGTTTACCTACTTCCTGATTTAAGATAATTTTAAACCTGACAGGCCTACTGATTTAAGAGGGTAGGGCTTGATGGGGATGTTATTAACTTTCTACATTAGGCCTGGTCTAGTCCTTCTGTCACGCGACCACGTCATATTTTGACTGAATTACGGTAACTGGTACTTACTTGATCGGCTGTTGTAACGCCTGGTAAATCTCAAACCACAGCAGCCGTGGGAATTATATGGATATATGGATACCGATGCTGTGCTAATTACGAACAGTTTTAAGGTTAGGGGTACAGGTACAGGTACGTGGGTACCCGGGTACAGGTGCGTGTCCAGGAATGTATTTTTTCTTTTGGAGGGGGGGGTAGTCCGCGGGTAGGACCTAAAAGTGCAAAAAAGACATAAGTCAGAGACTAAAGCCTATATAAAAACGATTATTTTTGTGTTTCCTGGGGAGGGGGGGGGGGGGCGAACCCCCTAACCCCTCTCCCTGGATACGGCCCTGCCCGGGGTACCTCAAGGTTTCTACACAATTTAATCATCATTGTTTAGTTCCTCTCATAAATCCTATATAAAGCGCGTTCTGGTCATCTACGGATATCCATCTGTGTTATCGTAAAGTCTCGTTAGTCCTTCTCGTCACGGATAATGACGTCATTGCCGACGAACCGTTTCATTTTGGAAAGCAGGTCAAACAAGAATAGATGAACGGTTTTCAGTGCCTTCGCTATATTTTGACGGAAATTTCAGAACGGGAAAAAAAATACTCCGTCAAGAATTCGGTTTTACGGCTACGACTAAAGCTTTATATAAAATGGCAACAGCGCTACGCCGTATTTAAACAGAACGGCATTCAGGACTGTTTGTCGATAGTAATAGGTAATCGCCGAATCGAACTCGGCTATAAAAGTTTTTAACTCAGTTTGTAAAGGTTTCTGTTGTCACTTTGCCTTTTCGCTAGGGGCTACTGTTCGGGTTCGGGTCTTTGAGGAAGAAACTGATTGAAAATCCTTCCCACACCAACCTTATTGTTTTTAACTTTCTTCTCCAAATAAATTCGTGTAAATAAATTGTATATTTTTCTCAGGGTTTTTGCGCTAATTAGCAAGTCTCACTCTTGGAATTTATAGTTTCTGGAATAAATCAGTTAGGTATGGATGGAAGTTTCGACCGGCCACTTAACCACTCATACAACTCCGGTTGGTTTGTAGCGCTTGCCTTTGTAGATTTCTCTTACTTGAAAGTAATATTCAAAGACTGCAGCGGAGATTGGAGGATTTTCAGTTAATTTGGGCCATTTTTTTTTCCGAGCACCAGCACAAACTGGTCACAGTTTTATCAGTCCTTGATCGAATACTAAACTATGTTGTACATGGGTCCACCGTTTATAGTTTTAATTCAGATTTAGATATTTTTTACTTCACCAAAAAAACACAACTACATTATACAAAGAACTCAACAGCCACATAAAAGACAAAAATCCTATGGGTGGCTGTATCCACCTTTTAACTTAAAATTATCCAATAAATAATAACAGAAAAACTAATGTAATATACCTTGATAAACCTCAAACTCTAAATATAAACTCTAATATACCTTGATAAATAATATTTAGGAATTTATTTATCATACTCTCGCCTTGTTCCAAGCCATTTAGTTTCCTCTTGCTCAGTCTACCAAAATGCCTTCATTTTTTTATTGTAAATATATATGTATCTGTATTTAAAAGTTGGTAAGCCATAAACAGATGTCGAACATTATATTTACTCAGAGTTTGGAATAGGCTACGTCAGATGTTGGAAACCTGGCGTAATAAAACATTGATTATTTGAGTGAAGTTCAGAAAATAACCAATCATACTCCTTTATAGTGGGTTAGGGTGTCCAGCGTTATTTTGTCATTGGGTAACCAGCGTTTGCCATTCTAGAATTTTGGGCATATCTAGTGTTTGGCATAGCTTATCCAAAAATTAGGGATTTGTGGTAGACTACTCCTAGTTCCTACATTCAAAAATCCATAGTAAAACTTGGTTTGGACTCCAGACCTAAGTATTCCTGTGTGTTATTGAACGAAGTTTTTTTTCAGACTTCAGATAAAATTACTCCTGTCATGTTTTTTGGTTTCCCCTTCTAGGAAAAAGCTTCTATCCCGTCTTGGATGAAATCCCCCCTGTTTCTTAGAAGTCCTCTTGTCCTTCGTAAACAAAGAGAAACTATTTATGAGGAAGTCAGCTCTACTCTTGAAGGACTGATCTCTTGTCTCAAAGCTGGGTCCTCTAGCTCTTGAATATAGTCAGAAAAAAAACACTTGAACAAAAAAGAAAATCAACTGCTTTGGTATTGAGTCACTGTGCACCTGTTTTTGTAAATAAAATTGTTCAACAATTTTCTATGATCGGACAGTTACCACATACTTTGTACTTAAGCCAAATTCTGGACACCCTAATCAATTAAAATATTGATGTATTAGTTGAAGTTCAGAACGCAACCAATCAGACTTCCTTTATGGTGGTTTAGATCAGGGTTAGGGTGTCCAGCATTTGGTATTGGGTAACCGGCGTTTGGCGTGGTCTGTTCCAAGTTGTGTCCGTACCTGACGTTTGGCATAGCCTATCGAAAAATAGGGGTTTCTGGCATGCTGGTTAGGCTCCCTGTTCCTTCTTCTTCATTGTCTTTCCTCTTATCTTGGCTGTATATTTCATGGCACAGGGACTTATAATTGAAATGCGCTGCCTTAATTGCAGTTAAACCTGTGTCGAGGATGGGTGTATGTAAACGAATACCAATTTTATACTGAAACTTTTAGGATTTATGTATGTTTTTTCTTACTCTTCCGTTCTTGGTGCTGCTTCTCTATTTGGGATACTTTATTTTTCAGTTTTCCTTCAGCCCATGCGAATCACATTTGAGTGCGCTTAACAGCTGACTACACGTACATCAGCTGACTTACCCGTTAAGCGGGGTCTAGTTGGATCCTAGGTTTTTGTTTGCTTACTCTATAAAAACTGCCTCCCCCACATATTGACTGCAAGGAGTCCCCACAGGAATTCTTAATTATATTTCCTTCATTGTTCTTATCATGTTCCTTAATCTTTGTCAATCAAAGTTTCCTTCCGATCCTCTGCCACAAAGTCCCAAACTCAACTACTTTGCGCGGTGAATTATCAGTTGTATTCAACGACTTGGGAGTCACGAGCGAGTGTATTTGTCAGTTAAGATGCGGGAATCCAGTTTCTTTTTATGAGGTACGAAACTACGCAAAATCACTGACGTTTCAGCAGAAAAATTGTTTTTTGTCAGTAAAACAAGCAGGCCCCTTATCGCTGGCAAAATTTACATGTATTGCGGAACCCTGAAACGCGAAAATTCGGCCAGCTCTTATCGAAACAGTTAAAGGACCCCTCACTATTTACTCTCCAACCTAAAGTATTTTAAAATATTTGAATACATTAAAACTAGGCTGCGCTTTCAACAAATAACCCACGGTTTTGGCTGTTTTAAGCCTTTTCCAATACCCGTTGACTTGTAGCGAAAACAGAGATACAATTTACATAACCGGTTTTCCGATGAAAAACTTCTCGCAGACAACCGTTGACAGCGTGATACACAGCAAAGCAAAGCAAAACGCGGCAAGTGATATTATAAGTGATAGACAATATTATAAGTGAATATTGACAAGTGATATATAATGATATAAGTGAATCAGCGTGGTTTTGTTAGAGGGGTTAGAATCTACCGTACCGGATTGTCTCCGGGTTTAGAAATATATGGAGTGAGTAAGGAAGTAGGTTACGTTAGTATTATAGGTAAGAGAGGTCCTTTAAGTATTTTTAGGTTTGCTTATCTCAGTTTTGTTTCCAGTGGCCTACTCCAAAAGTTGGACAGACGGTGCGACATCTCCCTCTGGAAGTAGTGATACTTCTTGGAAGAGCTCAAATAGATATAATGGTAAGTCCCCTTACCTTTGCTTACTATTATGTCGTTTCTTCAGGTCAGTTTGGCTTGACTGCAAAGCTCCAAGTAGGTTTTGATGTTCGAATGTTAGAACTGACGTCTCTGAAGCGTTATGGAACCTGTTTCAGCTGACTACTTCGTTTTAGGCTTAAAAGGGTTTCATAAAAATAAGGGGGGTTTCATGGTAAATGGGTTACGGATCAGAAGATAACAAACTCACAACAGAACAGAAAAAAAAAATCAGTTAAGGACTACAGGGCTTTAGTTGAACAGATAAAGTTTGACTGCGTTAAAGCATAAGTCGCAGTGGATATACTTTATGTCTAATACAATCGGTCTCGGATGCTTGCAGCCTCGCTCGCTCCCTTGGCTTTGATGAGAAAACCAGAAAAATTTGCGTGTGACCAATTAGTTCCTTGGAAGAAACTAGCAGGATCCTGTCTCGGAAAGAGTCACATACGGCAAATGAAGAAACCAACTCGGTGCAATAAAGTTGGATAAAAGTGACATAGGAAATCTAAAGCATACCTCGCACTAGTTACTGCTTATGTGCCACTATCCTAAGATAGTTGAATTCCGCCAAATTATCCACGACTTTTTGCTGTTTTAAGCCTTTATCTCCTAAACAATTGTCGGGAGCCCGGGTGTTACGTATAAAAAAAAATAGCGAAACATGGCAAGTTCGAAAACCATTGAGTTGTCGTAGGGGGGTTGGAATATACCGTATTTAGCTCGGTTCTCCGGGTTTAGGAATGGATGGAGCGACTATGTAAGAACGTTGCATTGGCATTGTAGGTACGACGGGTCTTTTAAGAAATTATAAGTGATGGAACGATCAGGGATTGCAGCAGTAATATAGGCTAGGTAAGAGGGTCCTCTGAGGATGCACTACCGGAAAATGGTAATGAAGATAGGGCTTTAGGTATGGAAAGTTGAAGGTTCTTCTATCTTTCGTAACACGCTGGCGCCCTTATACTATTGCAAGTTTTGGATCTGCGAATTTGCAAAAAGATTATTGACTGAAGCGAGCAGTAACCCGGTAAACCTTCGCAATTCATATTGCGTATGTCAGAGTCAAGGTCTTAATAAAGCGGGCTTTTTGGCTCGTTATGAGGTAGTAATTTTTCTAACGGTTTGTTTAAAGCACGTTTTTGGCAAGCTTTTCCTTGTTATTTATTTTTCGTAGAAAACCGTCTATATGACATTGATGGCAGTGTTTCTTATTTTCATGCAACTCTGTTGGAGAACGTTTTTGGCAAAGCGTTTCCTTGTTATTTATTTTTCTTAGAAAACCATCTATATGACATTGATGGCAGTGTTTCTTATTCTGTCCACTACAGTCTGTCCACTTTAGTCTTTCCACTATAGTCTGTCCACTTTAGTCTGTTCACTTATTCTTTCCACTTTGTTCTGTCCACTATGGTCTGTCCACTTTTTTCTGACCACTTTAGTCTTTCCACTTTATTCTGTCCACTATGGTCCCAGTTTTTGGCAAGCGTTTCCTTGTTATTTATTTTTCTTAGAAAACCGTCTATATGACATTGATGGCAGTGTTTCTTATTTTCATGCAACTCTATTGGAGAACGTTGTTGGAAGAATGTGATGCCATACACAATGGGCATTCACTAATAACATTTTATTCCATTTATTAACTAATATAGACATAAAACAATTTATGAAAGCTATGGAGATCCTAGGAGGGCCTAGCTCCCTCCGGAAGCATAGCTTGCGAGGAACCCCCCACTTCTTACAACAATTAAATACAGTATAACAAATAATACCGTAGTAATACAGAAATCAAATCCTCATATACTTTCTTATACATAAAGCACTACTAACCTCCATGGGCCCAGCTCCCTTCGGAAGCATAGCTTGCGAGGAACTCCCACTTCTTACAACAATTAAATACAGTATAACAAATAATACCGTAGTAATACAGAAATCAAATCCTCATATATTTTCTTATACATAAAGCACTACTAACCTCCATGGGCCCAGCTCCCTCCGGAAGCATAGCTTGCGAGGAACCTCCCACTTCTTACAACAATTAAATACAGTATAACAAATAATACCGTAGTAATACAGAAATCAATTCGTCATATACTTTCTTATACATAAAGCACTACTAACCTCCATGGGCCCAGCTCCCTCCGGAAGCATAGCTTGCGAGGAACCTCCCACTTCTTACAACAATTAAATACAGTATAACAAATAATACCGTAGTAATACAGAAATCAAATCCTCATATACTTTCTTATACATAAAGCACTACTAACCTCCATGGGCCCAGCTCCCTCCGGAAGCATAGCTTGCGAGGAACCTCCCACTTCTTACAACAATTAAATACGGTATAACAAATAATACCGTAGTAATACAGAAATCAAATCCTCATATATTTTCTTATACATAAAGCACTACTAACCTCCATGGGTGCTTACTAACGAGCTTTACTCTCCGCCGGATTCTGCTCTATCCTTATATATATACTTTATGTAATTATTGTAATAAGCAAGGAAATAAAACTTCATTTTGTCCATCGCACTGAGGACAACTAAGAATGTCCGAGAAAGGTCCACAATTATTTTATTGTGGTATATATGTAAATAGCAAACTGTGAAAGAGGTCTGGCGAAGACAAGATTCCACTGTCTGGATCGAGAAGTCAAGTAAATTTAAGATTTTTGGGATCCCATTGAAACCTCTCGTCTTGTTTTGCTTGGTTCTCCCACTTTTAAACAATGGTGCGTTCATTTGTTCAAATATTTTGCGTCCAGCCGACGCGTCGGAGAGTGTGAATGCTAACAAGAAAATCTGTAATTTCGCGTGGGGGGGGGGGGTCGGAGGGGAGAATCGGAAATCTTGTGACACGCTTAGAGTGGAGCGATTGGGATGAAACTTGGTTGGAAGAACAAGCACAAGTCCTAGATACACCAGTAATAGAACCGCGGCACTGTGGGGGGAGTTGCGGGAGGGGGGTCCGGGGATCGCGACTTAGTCTGACGAAGACCAGATCTCTAAAAGCCCTGATTGTCTGGATAAAATAGTCCAAGAAATATTAAAATTTTTGGGATCCGATCGAAACCTTTGGTCTTGAAGAGAACCCTTGCCAAGAATGGCGGAAATATTGCTAGAATAAATCTCAGAATACTGTTTAGCGATATAATATGGATTTTTACCGTTCGTGTCCTGGGAAAGTGTCGATCATTCGGAAAATTTGTGACTAAAATTTTGGAGATATTATAATCAACTTTTCTCTATTGCGGAATCAAAAGCTTCGGAACGGGCGGGTTATGGAAAACATCCAAAAATGATACTTCATTACACAGGTGGAGATAAGATATCTCCGCTCGTTCCAGCACTTGAATCATCCAGTTGAAAAGAATCTCAGATTCCCTTACGGATTTGATAACGCTGCCGAAAATCCTGGCAGAAATTTTAGTCCACGATGGGCCGACCCTGACAGCCTATTCGCAGTTTGAAACGGAAGAGTTCGTAAGGTGATGAAAGAATAACTGGGATCACGACTTTTAGCTTCATCTAATGTACTCAAGTAAGCAGCTTTTCCACCTAAATACTCTATATGACTAAGTCCAAAACACGCCAGCGATCTTCGGGAAGAAGGAGTAAGCGTGTCCGTACGATTCAAACTTTACGACTCAAATCATGTGTCAACGAATCACCGCGATCTTTGGCAGCAGCCGTGACACCACTTCTGCCTTTCTTCCGCTAACTGCCCCGAGAGGCCGGAGACTTTGCATCCACTAGGAGAGATAGTCATCAAAAGTATCGCCGGAATGGGTTTACTTATGATTTTCACCGGTGGTCTGGTTTGAGGGAATAAACGTGGCACGTCAGCAGCTTCTTTGGAATATTTTGCTACAACGCAGCAAACGCACTCAGCTCCTGCGGAGACCAAGGTAAGGCAGTCCCTGGTTCCCCAGGAAACTATGCTGGGGTATTTCATTATTGTAATTTAGCCGAAGTGCGATTACTATCAACAATTTATCAGCCGCATGCACTCTAGCCTTCAGTTAACCAGATCGACATGGGAGTAATCATGATTCCAATGAATCATTCAGGAAAAAAAGCCGACCTAACTTAAGTCTAAAATAGGTCACTGTCACAACAAGGTGCATTTCGGATTTAATGGATCTGTGCCTCTACTAATTGTTCTTTTGTTAATCATGCCCAAGCTCCAACCAGGAACGTTGGATTGTCTGTTAATGATCCCATGATTCCCATGAATAACATTTTAAACCAAATTGGCTGTTTTACATTCTACAATTCTTAGTAGATAAAATAAAAAATAATATGCTGGGGAACATGTGATGCGTTGTTGCTCTCATCAAGAGTGAGGTCTAGCTCGTAGACAAGTACATTGGGGAACCAAATTTTCCGATCAAGTTCTTTGAACAGTTTTTATGAGTTAAAAGTTATAACATATTCACGAAATGCTATTAGTTCTTGACTCTGATGGACAGACCGGAATCCGGTTGGAAATTTGCGTCTATTCCTGGAAACTTCAATGACCAATTTCAAGGTCCATATGCCTTCATTTCATGATTTTGCTGCCAGTTTCCACTCATATCACTGACAGATTTTTCAAATGTTGCGGTTCGAACGCTGCGAGGGCCCCTTTAACGTCACTCACGTACTGACACACGCTTTGATGTCTTGTCAGTATGAGCCTCACAGATAATTAATAAAGGAGCCGAAAGCTCGATAGATTAGGAATATGTTGTTATTTTCGTGTTTCGTTGTGTATTTCTTGTTTTGCGTTTATTTATCTTTTGCTGTCGTTATAGATTTTGTGTACCCTCTGTTTTTGGGACCCAAAACGTAAGTGGAGGGATACCTATGACATCGCAAAAGTTGTCCGTCTGTCCGTCCGTTCGTCTGTCAGCACGATAACTCTCGAAGGGAATGAGATGTTTTGATGAAACTTGGTGGGAGGACTCTTCAAGTCAAGGGAAAGGTCGAGTTCGTAGATGGGCCCGATGGCTGCATATTTAGGGGAGGGGGAGGGGTTTCAACTTAAGGGGCGAATCTTTTTTTTTAAAGCTAATGAGATAGTTGATTACGGGGTAAGACGACATTCTGAACACGAATATGAAAACCATTTTCTCGCCGGACAAGTAGTTCACCCGGAATCCGGCTAACACGGGAAAGTTTGTTAAAAGTAAAAGTTTTATCTGAAGTTGATCAGACATCCGATTTAGGGTTAAGGAGACATGCTGAATCCGAATATGAAAATGATTCTGTCGCCGGACAAGTAGATCGCCCGGAATCCGGCCATAACCGGAAAATCTGTTAAAAGTAAAAGTTTTATATGAATTTCATTAGGTGTTCGATTTACCGGTAAGAACGCATGCTGAATTCGTGTATGACAATCATTTATACCGGGACACATTTCACTACGAATCCCGCTGAAATCGGAAAATGTTTTAAAAGTTGAAGTTTTATGTGAAGTTGATTATGGAGATAGGAGATACGCTGAATCTGTTTTTGAACTTCAATTTTTGCAAGACAAGTAGTTCGCCCAGAATCCGGCTGAAACCCGAAATTTGGCAGAAGTAAGGCAGGAACTTTCGTCAAAGTAGACATGACGCAGGCTATAGGGGTAAACTCACATGCGGAATCCATATTTGAACTTCGTCTTCTCCTATGATTACCACTGGACCGCTACAAGACCGGATTGTCTCTAAATATTAAATTTTTGGGATCCCATCGAAACCTTTGGTCTTGTTCTTGTTAAGCGTTCATTTACCTTTTTTTGTATGTACTGTGCGAATGCCTTTTACTAGGCTGCATGTAATAAATTCATTCATTCATATCAACCGTCTCAGCTTGACTTTCTTGTCTCTCTAGGGGTAAGTAGATCTGCTGAATTCGTTTTGAGGTTTAGTTTTTTTTTCCGGATAAATAGTGCATCCGGAATCCGGCCGAAATTGGATATTTGGCAGAAGTAAGGCAGGAAGTTTCGATCAGTTTCGTCAAAGTAGGTATGACATATAGTGTAAAACACACACGCTCAATCTGTACCTGAACATCGTTTTCTCAGGTGACTAAAATTGGCATTAATCTATTTTTAAATTTTAATAGTACAGATGCTAATAGGTAAAAGTAAAAGAATTACTTCTTCTTAACACTTTTTAAGTGCGTAAATAAAATTTCGTCGATCATCATCAATTACATTTCCCGGATAGGCCTATCTACAAGACGGAATTATTTGGATCAAATATTAAATTTTTGCGATTCCATTGAAACCTTTAGTCTTGTTCTGGTTAGAATTGTTCCAAACACGTTTTTCGAGTATCGGACATTTCTACGGTCTCTCGAGTCGTGCGTTTGTGATGAATCAACAAACGAGACGAGGCACGTGTTTCAAGCTGTGACGTGGCTATCAGTGACGTATGGGTACTTTCTTTGGATCGTTTTTAGTGGGAGTGTTCCTTGGAACAATCCACTATTGCGAGCGCTGTAGCAGCTTTCGGTTTTCGGTTTTTACCGTATTTTGTGGAGCTCGTAAATCGCGAACCAGTGCAAATATCAAGTTCAAACTTGGTACACTTGTGAGTATTGCGGTCTAGTTTTGGAGGTCTTAACCCCCACACCCACCCGGTTCAGGGGCAAAATGGGCTCAGACTGCCAAGTGAAAACAAAATTCATAACTGACCAGGGCTGGACATAGGACGATGAAATTCCTTTTACTTGTATGTCCTAGGGCTGGGAAATTGCTTTCAAAGTGCACCTCCCACACCCACCCTGGTCATGGGCAACTGGTCCCAGGAGTAAAGTTCGTTACCCGTGACAGGAATCAACAGGGTCACTGGTGGGTTTGCGCCTCGGGGGGGGGGGGACCAATAAAACAGAAAGTGACGGACGAGGTTTCGCTGCGGCAAGACCGGCATTTCGCGGTGACAAGATTGGAGCAGGATATCGACTGTGAAATGAACATCAATACTGTGCGGGCTGGCTTGAGCCTCGCCTAGAGGCGTTTTTCCGGGACATAGTTGTAGGCCACAGACCTCTGAGTGCTTGTCGTGGAAACACGATTGTGTGCGACACAGTCGAGCCACAAGTTGAAACTCGCGGAGACGCCGTTTTGTCTATTTTTTTTGGCGGTAATTTCATATATCTGAAAATAAAAGTAAAATTCATGTCAAATCTCAATAACTAGAACTCCTGGCTTATTTCCTTACCATTCTGTACAAAAAGCATCCACAGTTTGAAGTCTATATGCTTGAAAAAGTAGTTACTTTTATTGTTTAGACACTATTTTGCTGCGACACTATTTTGCTGCCTAACTTAATTTCCCGCCAGAATCGAGCCACAAAATCGACAATCACCTCGCCAGTTGCTTGTCGAATTTGAGCCACGAAGCGAGCCACGAAAATCTTGTTGGTCTCGGAGACAGTGGGCCGCACGAAAGACCGCAGAAACACTCTTTTCGAGCCGCAGTCGACCCACAAACTTGCGGAAAACGCACGGAAAAACGTCTTACGGAAAAATAAGACAAGAAAAAGGCTTTAGTTCTGCAAGCAGTGTCAAAAAATTGATCAAACGTCCTCCATTCAATCTTGCTCCTCCCTCAAGATAATTCTGTCTGTAAACCGATTACCTCGGTACCAGGTCTTTCATAATGTCTGTTACCGTATAGAGGAGGTATATTTTGTTGATTTATGACCCGTACTGACATAGCTTCCCGCTTTTGACGTTCATGTATTCGTGTTACCAGAAGTTGATTACGAATTTTGATTACTAATCACTTTTCTGCGCTCACGGAATACTAAAAGCTTTTTTGCAAGTTACTTAAGTGATTCTGTTCACAGAGCCTAGACCATAGAAAATATTGAAAGTGGGATGACTTGTCATTTGTTTGTTCTGTGGGGAAGGCGAGACTGTGACGGAACTTGGAAACCTCAGAAACTACGTAGTCCCGTTGCGTTCTTTCTTAGTTCTTATTTGAGATGCACGTAGCTGTCAGAAGTTTGCATCCTTACGTTAAAGTTTAATGGAAAAGATCTAGGATAGGACAGTCTAGTTAGCCATCGTTTATTCGCTTAAATATGCTTGAAGACCCGGCGAAAATGCGTTACTTGGTTGCTCCGCTATTCGCGAATAATCGTTTTCGTATATTGGACTTTCTATGTCGAATTTGTGGTACCTCTGTGCGCTTGTACCTGTGTTGTATGCAGTCGGGGATTGTTTGCCAGACCCGTACGGAAATTTCCCGCCTGAAATCGACCAAGACAAAGTGAAACGGATTTCGACCCGAATTCGGGTTAGTTTCTCGACCGGAATTTCGGTCTCTGTCGATTTGGTGGGTGATTCCAAGGAAGAAATTAACCTGAAATCGGTCGAAATCTGTTCTCTTGGTTTGGGTCGATTTTCAGGCGGGAGATGTCCTTACGGGGAAGAGGATGAGAGGTTGTCGTTGCTTCGTTAAGCCTGTCTTCTCAGCCGGGCTCTGGACATTTTTGTTATTTACGTATGTTTATGTGTTTTATTTATTTTCTTCATTTACTCCGCTTTCTGAAAACGGCGGGTTATAAATAAATTACTTACTTACTTACTTACTTTGTTATTAAAAAGAACCTGAACCTGAACCTGTGTTTCCACGTTGATTCCCGTTTTCAAAAGAGTTAACGGTTTTAATTTGTATGCTAATGTCATGCTAATTAGGGGATTTGCGTTAAGCCTGTTCTCGGAGGCATGCCATCCTGAAAACATGTACTGAATAGGATCTTCTCCCAGAGCCAAAATCACGTCAAGTTGGGGAAAGCCTCGTTTTGAATGACGCGGTTGCGATACTGCTGTTCGTGAATTGGAACAAATTAGCACGTTTTCACCTTGTAGGGGCTATGAAGGTCGCATATGGGTTTTGGGGGCACTGTCTTTCAGGTGTTTAGATTCGTTTTAATCGAGTTAAGTGCTCAAAGTGGATTAGTTTCTGAAAGTCCTCCATTGTCTCATTATCAACAATTGTGACAAGAGATAGTAAAATATGGATCGACAAGGTAATGAGTAGAATCAGGTAATGAGCTTGACTCAGCAATACATACAAATTTACTCAAGCCGTTTCCAGCATTAAGCACCGCCGGTCGACTCCACTCTTTCCCCCCCCCCCCCTTGTTACTAATTATTTCAACAGCCAGTAAAATCTAACGTTTGTTATTCATGTGTGCCTGTTCGGTTCCTTGATTTGTTTCTGTATTTTGTTTTAAGTTTATTATTTAAATGTTGTTAGCTATTAATAAATACTCCTTCAGCCCAAGCTGACTGCGAATCATATTTGTCGATGCAAAACAGATAAGTCAGCTATAAGGTTTGAGCCAAGCTAATTACGAAAGAAATAGAAAACCGTAATTTTTGGTTTTTTTTTCTTGATCAGCTAATTATCCCTCTACGATGATGTGCGAGGGATAAATATAAATTCGGATATTTCGGTTGCACTTCCGGCAAACCGTCCTCAGCGAAAAAACAAAACAAAACTAAATCATAAAATCCACCACAATCACAATAGGAAAACGATGCGGAACCAACAGACAATAAGACGAGATGTAACTAAAAACCAGATGAAACGATGCGGACTGAACGACATGTAGATAAAAATAAAATAACGAAAGATAAAATGTGCGTGTTAAAAGTGTATATTTACAAATTTGTGATTATTTACAATTCTGAGCCCTGTGTATATTTACCATCTGTCTGGGAAAGCGCAGAAGGTTTCACCCAGAAAACGGCCCACTTCAGAAACCATAATACGTTTGACCACTTTGGATAACACCTTCCACAGAACTGTGGAACTTCCACAGTTCTGCCCCGTAAATCACGGTTTTCTATTTCTTTCATAAGTCAGCTGCATTTTATTAGAGCTATATTTAGTTCAATAAATAATTCAATAATTCAATTCACTTTATTCGAAAAATATGCGACGGACAGAGCCGATTATTAGTTTTTGTTGTCAACATGTATGTCAATCGATGAGCCAAAAATAACATGCACAAAAATACAATATATACAATTGATAACTATTTTACAGACTAAAAAATCGACCCGGCATTAAACAACTTAACAAACGAGGGCACAAAACTAAGCTCATAACGAGCATGTGAAGCAGTCACAGGTTGAAGTTTCGGTACAGGCTCTGCAATGGACCTGCTTGGCCTTAACCGAGCCGGTTCATGTTGGGGCGTGAGGATATTTCGGTGAATGGGGCTCGACAGGATTTTATGTCCAAAAGATAGGGAGAGTTTTAAACGACGGGAGTGAAGGGTTTGAAGTTGAAACTGATTAAGCCCTTATTTCGGCCCTTCTTGGCAAGGGTCCATTTTCAAGCTTGAGCGGCTTGACACGGTTCATTTTCCAGCTTGAGCTGCTTGAGCCTGAAGAGGACCCTTGCCAAGAAGGGCCGAAATATAGCTATAATAAAATGTAGCTGACTTATCCGTTTTGCATCGTCAAATATGTTAGCTATTAACTTGTGTTTCTTTATTTTTTTTATTTTTTTTGCCTGTTATTTAGCTTTCACTTCCTACTCCTAAGACAGCTTAAAACCTCTGTCGCTCTGGAAGCACATTACATGCTTTACTCGGCTAAGAAATTTTTATATTTTTAAGAATAAATTAATCTTTATTTTAAAAACATTGGTTTACTGAACAGTTAACATTTGTGCCTTCAGCCCAAACAGACTGCGAATCGTGGTTGGCTGCGCAATACGGATGCGTCAGCTGATTTACTCTAGCGATATTCCGGTCCTTCTTGATAAGGGTCGTGTTTACCCTGAAGCTGTACGGGAAAAAGGGACCCTTTCTCAAGCAAGAAAAGTGAACCCGCGATCGCATGTTGTCGGATCTGTTCAGTTCAGTCACTTTTATAACATATTATCTTTAAAGAACAACTCTTACTAGAAAGGATCTTTCCACAACGAAACTGCACAGAAATATCGTTTTCCAAAATTACCGTTACTTTCCACGTGTAATTAGCGATTTTCTTGTTAGCGCTTGTCGACTCTATCCAGCCTTACCCCTCTTCGACGCGGCGGCTTGACGCACAATATTCGAAAACTGAACTCGCCATAGTTGAAAGCTGAGAAGTCATTGCGAACACGGTGCTTTCCTCGAATATGAGCGACGACATAAGATTTGGCAGCGCCTGCTCACTCACATTTTAAGCCAAAAACAAAGATTTTGAGCGTGTTCCACGCTTCTAACAATAGTAACTATTAGTTAATATTTTCGTTCCAACCTCGAGAAAAGTTATTACGCTGACCGTCCCAACCTCTGGAAATAGGAACTATTTGCTTACCATTCTCGGGAGCGTAGTAAGCGTGGTAACTACGCATCTCTGTAACGTGATAGGCCGGATTCGCCCGTCGCATGATATTCTGCTGAAAAATAAAAAAAATTGCTCCAGCCTTTCCAGCCAAATTCGTGACGCCATACATAGTAACCACGGTAAGTAGGGTGGAACACGCCTTTTGTCTGGCACCCTAGGAAAATCTCGGCTAGTGAAATTTCAAATAAAGTAATTCATAAGGATTTTGTAAAGATGGAAATTTCAGAGCTCACTAGACCACGTAAATTGCCTCTAGAACTGCGAAAACAGTGAAAATCAAGAGGGTTGGTTTACAAAAAGACAAAAAAAAAAGATAAAGAATACAATTTTCATTTTCAGGGAATAGAAGTCTCACCCCTTCGCCCCCTTTGAGGACACAGTCACCACGTGATGATTGCATCCAATCCGATGCGAGTGATGCTTCCGATGACGATGACGATCGTCTCTTTATCGACCTCTCATCTGGCGGGAAGAAGGTAAGTTCGTTAAATTATTTACGATGCAAAAAAACTCTGTTGTCATGGAGAAGGTGTTAGAAGATGAAGATTGGAAAAAAATTGGCAGGAAAAGAGTCATTGAGGAAGACGCTGGATGAATTGTAGGCGTATTCTCGCCCTTTCCCGAGGACTTCACTTGAAGAGTCCCCGCGCTTTTGTTTGTCCCGGGGACTCACTCCCTGTATTCTCGCGAGTCCCCACGGACGGCGAATGCTCCGATTATCATCACCATCGTCAAAAAGGACTCCCTTTCAGATTTGGAGGGGAATCAATTTTGCTGGTGTTGGTGCAATGTAAAATTAATTAAAAACAATCAGAATAAACAAAACCAAAAATAAAGTGGATCCAGACGAATTCCATCAACTGCATATTTATTTTGTTTAAACAAAATCCGTTTTGCTAACATTCCCGTGTTCTCGCTGTTTTCTGTACGTGCAGAGTCCGCGTTGAGTGACTCCCTCTATTCTCGCCGTTCCCTTCGATTCCCAGAGGAGTCCTCGGGGAATGTCGAGAATAGGCCTGATGTGGAGTTCAGCGTATCCGAAGGAGGTTGGCTCTATTTAAATGTGTCTCGAGCAGCGGCTGGAATTCAATGGGCTACTCACTATTGTCTATTGGTGAATCAGCTAGTATTCCCTCAGCTTGTTCCCGCCTCTTTGTGAATAGGGTTGTACATCAGCGAATCAGTAGTTTGTCCTTAAACCGGAGCCAGATGTAGCCGTTTACTGATGTTTGGTAAAGAGAAAAATAAGAATAGCTATAAAATATATATATATATATATATATATATATATATACAATCAATAACTTAAGTTAATCCTAACGGTAATACATAACTTCCGCTCAGTAATTAATAACCAAAAATTTGAAAATGGAGTCGGACATTGCCTGCTGCCTGTTCGAGTCAGTGTACGAATCGTGCTAAAACCGTACTCTCTGTACATTTGCAATTGCCCTTTGCCCATTGCGGTATATTAAAGTTAGGTAGATTGCCAAATAATGCGCGCTAATGTACGTACTCATTTATTTTCTTGTTCAAACATATTAACTATTTTCAGTTTACTTTTACGAATGTAAATACTTCCTGCCGATCAAGGAGAAACGTTCGGAGGTGTCCTTTTAAAGTACGTAGTACGCGCAACGCATTTTTTTGTTATCAAGAATGTCGAACTTTCTATTATCTTCTCGGTAACCCGGAAACCACTTTTTCGGCCTGTATTAACTCCTTGTCTTGTCCAGCCTTGCCTTCGAATCGACCCGAGACTCGACCTCACAGTCCTCCCTTCATTTATCCTTTGCCCTCCCGATCACGAAGGGTTCCTAACTCCTCGCAGTGGGTGACCTTTAACCGGGAAACAACCTGGCAATTGTTGGAAACTTATAACAAAGATCCCCTCCCCCTCCCCCCCCCGCCAGATCCGGAATCATATGCACCCTGGTTTCCAAAGGTGCACTCGTTCACAAGCCTAGGGATAAGAGAAATTCCATACCCCGCCCGAGTCACTATTATGCACCCCCTAGTTTCCAAAAATTCACTCCTTGGCAAGCCTGGGGCTAAAATGAAGCCCCACCGCGCTCGATTTAGAGTTATATACAGCATAATTTCCAAAAGTAGGCGCCTTCACAACCCCAGGGTTAAAATGCAGTAGACCAATGGCAGATCTTCTAAGATATCTCATATTTCTCTCAGTTTTCAGAGCCATAAATACATCAGTGATAACGTTTTCTGACGAAAAACAGCCGGCGCCTGTATATTTTTCCGGGAATTTCCCCGATAGCTTTCCTACATTGTGCCAGAAAGTAAAAGCTCGGCCATGTGCATCTCATAGGCTACCGTCGATGAGGGGATACTGGCAATAGCGCAGATCACGCGGCCTTTATTCCTAACTAAACGCGAGAATTGATGTTCCAGAAAATACTCGTACAGGCCGACAGACATGAATATTGTAAACACTAGTCTATTGTACTGTACTAGCCTACTTTTTCTTTCTCAAAATTCCAACAGCCAACACTTTCAGTCAATGATTCAATCAATTTATTTAATTCGTGATATTACACATCACATATTAAATTACACTAAAACATGACTGTTCTTTTGCTAAATATATACAATCATTTCATCCATTCGGTGGCTCGGGGCAATAGCACAGTCGACGGAAAAGGCGGTTTCTCGCAACCGGGGGAAACCGAATCGGCCGTGACAACGAGTCGGTCGTTCTACCCGCCCAAAAATTATTCAGTGTCTGAGACTCCATGCTTTACCTTACAGGACACCCAATATTTCTTGAAAACATGTTAGGTAGAAATGAAATAGAAACACCACAAATTGTTAAGTAAGTAACCAATTTATTTATAACCCGCCATTTCGGAAAAGCGGAGTAAATGAAAGAAAATAAATAATATAGAAAAAGACACTAATTTTCAATCTTCGGTCAGGAAGCAGTGGAGAAGGTCGTGCGCTGGTTGGGCTCTGTTCTCACTTATTTTTTACAGCGATGAAAAAACATCCAAAAGGGTAACACTTGCATCTTGGACTTTGAACTTCTCCGTCAATGTGTAGTTATGACATAGTTTCGACATTTAGTATATTGAGTCATTTAGTATATCCGTATTGAGTCTGACATTCAGAGAAACGTACCTGTACTAGATAAAAGCTGGACTGGCTGAAGTCGAGACCCAGTTTCGGTTATTGGAAGATGATTGAGATCTTGTACATGCCACGA
The DNA here is from genome assembly GCA_023053575.1 of Branchinecta lynchi. Classification (NCBI taxonomy): domain Eukaryota; kingdom Metazoa; phylum Arthropoda; class Branchiopoda; order Anostraca; family Branchinectidae; genus Branchinecta; species Branchinecta lynchi. The sequence continues at coordinate 6,896,749 of JAKZAP010000016.1, forward strand.
GAAAGCTGGCCTATATTATTAAGAACAAATAAGCCAATAGAACTTCTGTCTTTGGTCACATGCACCGACTATGGATACCCCGACAAAACTCAGCACAGCTAGAGCTACGTGCTGAGCTTCCAGTTGACGCTCGTCTACTTCCATCTTAGCCGCTGCGCATTTATAGAAAAAGACCATAGTACAGTGACGTCACAGTGTCACATTTCTTCTCCTGGGTGCTAGTGCGATTTGCTAAACAGAGGTAAAAAATTGTGATTTTCCCAGGGCTGCCACATGTCGCACGACAGTGTTTTTTGTCACTCTTGTCCTACGTAGGACGTAAAATTCATTCTATTTCGCAAAATGTCCAGATGTATCATTTCCGGTCATTTTGCAGCATTGATTCAGACGAAAAGTCACCATTTCACATTTTTTCATGACAATAAAATTTCACTCCCAATTCACTCTCTGTTTTCGACCAAAAATAACTCCTAAATTTTTTCGGTGTGGCAACCCTGGATCGGTGTGGCAACCCTGGACATTGGGAACCTCATGGTCGTATTACAGAGATCGGGAGACGAAGGTTATTTTGCTTATTTATTTTTGATATTATCAAGAACACATAATCCAATAGAACCTTCGTCTCTGGTCCCATGCAGCGACTGTGGGGATACCCCGACAAAAATGAGCCGAGCTAGAGCTATTTGTCGAGCTTTGACGAAGTTCCTGCCGTTGCGCATATCAGAGGAACTAGTGCAGGCGGTATGCTGACCCGCTCCCCAGCACGTCCAGGCAATCAATCGACTTTTACTTTGGAAATTTCTTCTTCGGGGCTTTACTGCTATATAGCTGTTCGTAGAGGTAACGAATTGTGATGTTCCACGTTGCTCCTAACCTCCGCTCGTTTGCATCAGGCAGGGTACAGGGATCTATTCGACCCCCATGGTCGTATTACAGAGATAGGGAGACGGAGGTTCTGGTCTTTATTTGTTCTTGATATATATTCTATTTAATTCAGCCGTAGCCATATACATAGAGGAAAAACACACATCATCACTAGCTTACATATCACACCTTACCACATATGTATCAAAAATCAACGAACCACAAGTTCATCACTCTATTTTTCCCACAAAGGCGGTGAAAGTTGAAAAATTGGAGTGGAAAGAATATGGATCAGGTTGTTATCTGACCTCACAAGACCTGACCACACATCTGACCAATTCCCCATTTGTCAAGACGTGATATTATCTTGGAGCCTTCCACGTCCTCCGATATGGTTGAAAAGCTGGCATTCAGGTACTATCGTCAATACCAAGGTTGCCTTTTATGAGCCATTTATCTTCTTTTTGCCGACTAAACAGCAGGATTTGTTGACTCAGTTTCTGTCGACTCACTTGAAAAATACGTAATTTCGGTTTCGATTCTTGAAATTTCTTAAAGTCAGCGAATGAAAACACTTTTGTTTCTGGTCTCTTAACGGCTATTGTCTAAATTCCGAGTCATTTGGCTACTGTTCTCGAAAAGCACGAAATTTAACGAGGCACAAAAAGAGCTTTGAGCCTTGTTTCACGAAGTTTGGTCAGTTTTATTGAATAACAAAAGACGCTTAAATATCGTTAGATGTTTCAAGTTTTGGAAAGTTAGGAACGTGTTTGGAACTTCTGGAGAAGTTGCAGCCTGAAAAAAACTTCTGTAAATTACACAAGACTATCCCAAAGTGTGTGTTTTTGTCCAAAAGTAAACCAAGACTGTATACTTAAAGGACATGTCTTACCTGTAATACTAATGCAACCTACTTCCATAACCACTCCATAGATTTCTAAACCCGGAGACCCCAATTCGAACGGTACATTCTAACCCATCTAACAAACCACACTGATTTTCTCACTTGCCGTATTCTGCTACCTTCGATGTGTATCACGCTGTCGACGGTTGTCTGCGAGAGTTTTTCCATCAGAAAAACCAGTTATGTAAATTGTTTCCCTGTTTTCGCTACAAGTCAACGGGTCTCGGAAAAGGGTTAAAACAGCCAAAACCGTGGGTTGATTGTTGAAAGCACAGCCTAGTTTTAAAGTATTAAAATGTTTTAAACTACTGGAAGTTGAAGAGTAAATAGTACGAGGGGTCCTATAAAGAGAGTCTTGAAATATGTTGCTTCGGCTTTAATTCAGCTCTTGTCCGTATTTGGTAATCCCTGCAACCCTTTACTTCCAGGAAAGTATCACAAATACTGAAATAACTGTGCGCACGTTCACTTTCGTCAAATTGCCACTTGTTACCTGATGTCATTCTTTCGTCAGACCTCGTTGCTCGCCCCCTCAATACAGGCGGCGACGCCACCTTGTGTCTCATTTAATTTATATTTCTGCTCTTGCTCGAAACGTTGGCTATTTAGATGAAGAATGGTTGATGCTTGAAATCGGGGACCCGTCTATTCGCCCACCCGTCGATTCGCCCAACCGTCATTATGCCCAAAATATACGTCACATCCCCCACTTTTTCCGACAGTTCGCCTAACCGTCACAAGACCCAAAATATCCGTCGATTCGCCCACCCGTTGATTCGCCCAACCGCTGATTCGCCCAACCGTTGATTCACCCAACCGTCGATTCACCCACCCGTCAATTCGCCTACCGTCGATTCGCCCAACCTCGGTTTCGTGAAGCGTCGATTCACCCACTTCTAAAATCCGTCGATTCGCCCACCCGTCGATTCACCCAACCGTCATAAGACCCAAAAAATCCGTCACAACCCCCACTTTTTCCGACAGTTCGCCTACCCGTCACAAGACCCAAAAAATCCGTCGATTCGCCCAAAAAATCCGTCACAACCCCCACTTTTTCCGAAAGTTCGCCTATCCGTCACAAGACCCAAAATATCCGTCGATTCGCCCAATTTTCAAAATCAACCTCTGATCTAGCGCGGCCTTTATCACTGAACGCGGTATCAGAAAGCGACTGAGTCGCAGGGGAGTAATTAAGAAGGCTACGATACCGTCCCATGTAAATACGGGTGAAAACTAGTCAATAAACCTTGAGCCAGATTGATCAGAAGCATGATGTCAGACCCCGGTGCTGACAATGAAGGAGGAAAAAAGAGGATGAATGCAAGAGTAAAACAAGTTTAAAGAACGAGGTGGGCTTGTCGATTATGTGGTTTGTCAAAGAAAATTATGATGCCACAAGATCAATCAAGTCTCAGTAGAGTGTAAGCACTTCTTACGGATGTCTTTCCAAACTTCCCCTACAAACGAGCTTATTAGTTTCTTCTCAATATATTTATATTCTATTTATCAATCACTTATTCGAGTTAGGGAACTTCCAGATGTGCTAGGACGATGAAACTTGGCAGGCGTATCATGGAACCGACCAAACAAACCTGGAAATAATCAGTTTCTCGATCCGACCATCTGCGGGGGAGTAAAGGGCGGAGGAATCTTGAAAATGTAGGGCAGTTTGTCACACTTTTTCGAGTTAGGGTACTTCCAGATGTGCTAGGGCGATGAAAATTGGCAGGCATATCAGGGACCCGACCACACTAACTTGGAAATAATCAGTTCCTGATCCGACCATCTGGGGGGAGTTGAGGGTGGGGCAATCTGGAAAATTGAGTAGTGCGTAACTTTTGAACGGGTGATCGGATTGGAATGAAACTTGAAAACTGAACAGAGGACGTATCTCTGATGCCCCATCTGAAGTCCGGACCGGATTCGGTAGCTATAGGGAAGTTGGGGGGGGGGGGGCGGAAATCTCGAGAAACGGTTGGAATGGAGGGATCGGAGTGAAACCTGCTGGGAAGACCAACACAATTGGACTGGATCCGGACCCTTGGGGGGGGGGGGTTGGAGGGGAGATTCCCTGATAAATATTCTTTGAGCCCAGGCTGACTTTGAAACATCTATGCCAAGAAGACCCTTGCCAAGAAGGGCCGAAATATCGCTGATGAAAAATCATAGCTGACGTATCCGTTCTAAACATTGTTTGAATAAAAGAGATTCCCTGAATTCCGGTGATGTCAGTTTTGGGGATTTTCTCGACCGAACTTGGGAGGCATTTCAGGGACCCGACCAAACTAACTGGGAAACAATGTCTCGATCCGACGATCTGGGGGGGGGGGTGGAGGGAGGGGGAATTCGGAATATTGAGTTATGCATAACTTTGGAATGGATGGTCGAATTTGACTGAACGGAACGTCGGATTTGACATGTCTCTGGTGATCTTTTTCATGTCCGGACCGGACCCGACAGTTGGGGGGGGGGGGGGAGACCGGAAAATACGTGACTGGCTGATACTGGAGAGATGGGATGGAACTTCGTGGGAACACCAAACATATGCTCTCGGTATATCTTTTTCAGAACTGGATTGGCTCCGGCGACTGTGGGGGAGTTTAAGGGGGGGGGGCGGAATTCCGGTGATCACGAATTAAGGTACTTCCAGCTGTGCTAGGAAGATACAACTTGGCTGGAATATTAGATATTTGACAAGATCCGAGATTTCCAAATCCGACTATTCCTTAAAGTATCGATGACCGCACAGTAAGAAAAATCCTTTTAAGCAAAATATACATTTTCATGATCACCATCAGCCCATTTAATTTTTGCCTCAAGGGTTTTGCTTACAAATGAAGTTCCGGCTCCTTTAAAGTGCGCATGATAACTGCGATGTCGAAAAGTAATTTTTATCAATGATTCATCTCAACTTATAACAGCGGGTTCAACAGCTATGGCGAGTTGGGAGGGGGTGATCCGAAATGTCAAGAAACGGTTAGAATGGAGGGATCGGAGTTAAACTTGATGGGAAGAACAAGCATTTATTCTAGATAAATCGTTTGCACAATTAAACTGGATCCGGAAACTTGGAGGGTGGGGTGGGGCCTTCCGGAATTCCTGTGATTGCGTTTTTCAAGACGAAACTTGGCAGGCATATAAGGGATCCGATCAATCTGACAGAGCCCTTACCTACTACATACAGGTACAAGTACCATGTGAGCTTCCAGCTCTTGTTCTCTTACTTTATCCGGTTTGCACCGTCAAATTTGATTAAAGCTTTGTTTTAAGGCCAAGTATCAGGCTCAATAATTAACACACTTAGTTTCGTGCCGTTGAAAAACGGTAAGTAATGTCTTGTAAAAGTTCTTTTTTCAAGGTTATCTTTATTTGCAAAAAAATCTATCGTTATCACTTTCCGCTGCTGAGAGCAGAGCTCAAGCGCACACAAGAAAAATAAATAAATCGGTATCGATTGCCGAGATACGGGCACGAAAATCCCAAACAAACAAAAACGGGGATATCATACACATTTTTCGGGTGGTTCCCAAAATTACCACGATTTTTTTGCCAACGACTCAAAATGCCATAATTCAGGGTGTAGACCCTGAAATCAAAATAGTTAAAAATGTAAACGGTCCAAAATTTCAACGTTTTAAAATGCTCTCAGGGAAGGCTAATCGTCCTGGTTGGAAGTCCGACGACTATCTGTCCGTAGAGGAGGTTAGAATGGCCCGGGAAAACGGACAGCGAGATTACAAGGGACAGGATTACTACGGAAAATTGGGAAAGGATTATTTTATAGTTCATTAAACTAGAATGATTCGCACGAAAGTACAAAGAAATGCCTTTTAAAATTGTTTTCAGCACATACAGTGCAACTAGGCATTCTAAACCTTGCACCCTGAAGGTAAGAATTGTTAAAAATAACAGTTTTGAGATCGCTGATGGTGTTTCGTTTTTGGAATCCCAAAACGTAAGTGACCTTTGACATCGCAAAAGTTGTCCGTCTGTCTGTCTGTCTGTCTGCGGGTACGATAACTCTCGAAGGGAATTATTTTTTATGAAAGTTGGTGTAAGGATTCTTTGGGTCAAGGGTAAGGTCAAGTTCGTAAATGGGCTTTGTAGTCCTATATTTGGGAGTGGGGGAGGGGGTTCAAATTAAGGGGCAAACAAAATATTTTTAAAAAGCTAATGTGATACTTAGTTATGGGGTAAAAAGACATGCTGAACAGGAGGGTGAAAACCATTTTCTCGCCGGATAAGTATTTCGCCTGGAATCCGGCAAAAACCGGAAACTTGGGCGAAAGTAAAAGTTTTCTCTGCAGAATAATATTCTTTGAGTCCAAGCTGACTTTGAAACATATATTCAAACAATGTTTTCAGCGGATATACGTCAGCTACGGTTCTTCATCAGCGATATTTCGGCGATATAGCTCGAATAAAACGTAGGTGACTTATCCGTTTGGCACCGTCAAAAAAGATATTTCGGCCGTTCTTGGCAAGGGTCCTCGTCAGGCTGTCAACCTTGTGGGTCAACTTTTTGGTTTTCTTCCCCGAAGTTTACCCAGAAGATTGACAGCCTGACGAGGACCCTTGCCAAGAAGGGCCGAAATATCGTTCATTTGAAGTTGATTAAATGTTCGATTTAGGGGTAAGAAGACATGCTGAACACTTAAGTTGATTAGATGACAGATTTAGGGCTAAGAAGAGACGCTGATTCTGTATATGACAATCATTTTTTACTAAGTTAAAGTTTTATTTGAAGTTGATTAGATGTCCTTTATAGAGATAAGGATATACGCTGAATTCGTTTCTGAATTTTCTCTTTTTGCTGGACAATTGCCGAAACCGTAAATTTTGCAGAAGTAAAGCACGAAGTTTCGGTCAGCGTCGTCAAAATAGATATGACTTATAGAGGTATATCTGAACTTGGTTTTCTCTGATGATTAGCCTGGCGAAGACTAGATCTGGCGAAGACAAGACCCAATTGTCTGGATTAAATATTAGATTTGTGGGATCCCATCGAAACCTTGGGTCTTGTTATTTTCAAATTACATTGTAATTGAACAGTTGAACAGTTTCAATGGACGATTATTCCCATCCTGATACTCGGTCCGCTCCTTTCGTTTCACATTCATCACTAGCTCCAATTTACTACTGCCTGAACATCTCAAACTGTACAATCGTGGGCATTCTGAATCGTGGGCATTATGGGTCGTAGGCATTTTGAATCGTGGACATTGTGATCGTGGTCATTATGAGTGTCAGCCCCATTTTTCCTGCTGGACCGATTCAGCTAAAATCAGGCACAGCCCGGAACAACTGGAGTAACTAAAGAAATCCGGTAAAAACTTGAGTGAAAAGGTTGACTTATAATTGTCGTCCGCCATCTCTTCTGTGGAAGCTTGTAAAGTTACCGACTAATTAGTACAATCGTTTTACGGTTCATCCGACAAGGGTCATGGATAAGGATGCATAACATGGATCAGTATATCCCTTGAGCTTCAGTATTCCAGCGGTAATAATTTCATAATATTCTCCTCTGGGTTCCCGTCGGAACCTTTAGTATTGCTGCCGACCAAAGGTTAAGCCAACATTGGATCATGTCTGCCGACCAATGGTATCGGGGAGCACCAATCAAATTTCACTCTATTGAGAATTGAATGATCGTGTGTCATTCTAATTTCCTTTAACCCACCAAATAATCGCAATATGTGGCCTACCGCTTTCGGTACAGTTGTACCTAAAAATATGGTAGCTCATTCATCCTCCATTTCCTCTTTCATATCCGCACCGAGGTCTTATATTGCACTTCTCATCATTCTTGCTCAAGCTGAATTGGCTAGTTTTCACCCTTATTTACATTGGACGGTATCGTATCCTTCTTAATTACTCCCCTTTGACTTCTACCGTCTTCAATGAAAAGAGCCGCGCTGGATCAAATGTCGGTTTTGAAAATTGGGCGGATCGACGGATATTTTGGGTCTTGTGACGGATAGGCGAACTTTCGGAAAAAGTGGGGGTTGTGACGGATTTGTTGGGCGAATCGACGGATTTTTTGGGACTTCTGACGGGTAGGCGAACTTTCGGAAAAAGTGGGAGTTGTGACGTTTTTTTTGGGTCTTATGACGGGTGGGCGAATCGACGGATCATAGAATTGGGTGAATCGACGCTCAAGCAATAGGACGTTGGGTGAATCGACGTTGGGCGAATCGACGGGTGGGCGAACTGACGGGTGGGTGAATCAGCGGTTGGGCGAATCAGCGGTTGGGCGAATCGACGGTGGGCGAATCGACGGTTGGGTGAATCGACGGATTTTTAGATTGGGCGTATTGACGGGTGGGTGAATCGACGGGTGGGGGTAGTGACGGCGACCCTTGAAATCTTGGTGCGCGCAGCATTGTGTCAAGCAGAATCTAAAGGTTGGATTAGGATTAATAAGTCCAGATTTTGGTATGGACTTTAATCTTAAATTATCTTTTTGGGATCCCAAAACGTAAGTGGAGGGATACCTATGACATCGCAAAAGTTGTCCGTCTGTCCGTCCGTCCGTCCGTCTGTAAGCACGATAACTCTCGAAGGGAATGAGATATTTTGATGAAACTTGGTGTGAGGGTTCGTTGGGTCGTCGGACCAGTCAAGTTCGTAGATGGGCTTTGTAGCTCTACATTTAGGGGTGGGGGAGGGGATTCAAATTAAAGGACAAAAAAAATGTTTTGAAACAGCTAATGAGATAGTCGATTATGGGGTAAGAAGACATGCTGAACACGATGGTGAAAACCATTTTGTCATCGGACAAGTAGTTCAACCGGAATCCGGCCAAAACCGGAAAGTTTGTCCGTCCGTCCGTCTGTCCGTCCGTCTGTAAGCACGATAACTCTCGAAGGGAATGAGATATTTTGATGAAACTTGGTGTGAGGGTTCGTTGGGTCGTCGGACCAGTCAAGTTCGTAGATGGGCTTTGTAGCTCTACATTTAAGGATGGGGGAGGGGATTCAAATTAAGGGACAAACAAAATGTTTTGAAACAGCTAATGAGATAGTCGATTATGGGGTAAGAAGACATGCTGAACACGATGGTGAAAACCATTTTGTCATCGGACAAGTAGTTCAACCGGAATCCGGCCAAAACCGGAAAGTTTGTTGAAAGTAAAAGTTTTATTTGAAGTTGATTAGATGTTCGATTTAGGGGTAGGAAAACATGCTGAAGACGATGGTGAAAATTATTTTCTCGACGGACAAGTATTTCGCCCGGAATCCGGCCCAAACCGGAAAGTTTGTTGAAAGTAAAAGTTTTATTTGAAATTGATTAGATGTTCGATTTAGGGGTAGGAAAACATGCTGAAGACGATGGTGAAAATTATTTTCTCGACGGACAAGTATTTCGCCCGGAATCCGGCCCAAACCGGAAAGTTTGTTGAAAGTAAAAGTTTTATTTGAAGTTGATTAGATGTTCGATTTAGAGGTAGGAAGACATGCTGAAGACGATGGTGAAAACTATTTTCTCGACGGACAAGTATTTCGACCGGAATCCTGCCCAAACCGGAAAGTTTGTCAAAATTAAAAGTTTTATTTGGAGTTGATTAGATGTTCGATTTAGGGCAAGAAGACATGCTGAACACTTATGTGAAAACAAGTTTCTACCCGGACATGTATAGTTCGTCCGGAATCCGGCCAAAACCGGAAAACTGTTGGAAGTCAAAGTTTTATTTCTAGTTGATTAGATAAGCGATTTAGGGGTAAGAAGAGATGCTGAGTCCCTGTATGACAATCATATTATACCCGGACATATAGTTCGACCGGAATCCGGCTGGAATCGGAAAATTTGTTATAAGGAAAGAAGATACCCTGATTTCGTGTTTGAGCTTTCTTTTTTCGCCGGACAAGTAGTTCTGGAGTTCGGCCGGAACCGGGAAATTAGCAGAAGTGGCAGGAAGTTTTCGTCAAAACAGATATGATAGGGGTAAACACACATGCTGAATCCAAATCTGAACTTGGTTTTCTCAGGTGATTAGCTATTTTGCCTTAATCTGTTTCTGAATTTTAATTGTAAAAATGTTCAAGGAGTCTGGCGACGACTGGATCTGGCGTAGAAAAGACCCAATTGTCTGGATCAGATATTGAATTTTTGGGATCCCATCGAAACCTTTGGACTTGTTCATTCTAGTAGCTGTAACAACATATGTTATTAAGAACGTATTTAGAACCTCATAAATTCAGTTTTTACTCGACATAATTTCGGTTGGAAATTTGGATTGTGAAATGTTTTATCTTTTTTGTTGTGTTCACGGTTTGGGCGCAATTAGTGGTCCGTGCAATTATGAGATAAAAACACACTGTGCTATCTTGGGATCTCTCCTGAAAGTCTGGATTTGGGCGTTTGGCATTTTGGCATAGAAACCGCGAATTGCGTTAGCAGTCTGATTAGTTTATTTGTATTGACAAAACTTGAGGAAATTCGTTGCCCGTACTTTGTCCGCAATATTTTGTCCAATAAGATTCGACCGTAATATGCTCGTATTTGATTTAATGCAATAGCTATTATCCACTTGGCTTTTGGGGGAAGATTTTTTTAGACCCGATTTGTCCTTTTTCCCTATTTTGTTTTTCTTGTTTTGAGCATTTCACCACTTTATCAAACGCTCATTGTATTTGTTTTCTTTTTTCCTCCTGCAATATTTCCTTTCGCTGTTCCAGTGCATTTGCGTCCTAAAATTCATCATCATCATCATAAACGAATAAGTCAGTCGAATTTGGACTGTCGGCCCTTCTTTGCTGGGCTCTAGTTCATGTTCATGCTAAAAAAAATTACCTGCGGGTCACAAATCACTATAGCCTACGATTAGCGCGGCGGAATGCAAGAATATAAAATATAATAGCTACTAATTCCTTGTTCGTATGCAGCTTTAATTTTTCGGAAATGACTATCAGTCCACGCAGTACCTTTACTCAACCTTAAAATAAAAATAAAAATATATGTAAGATAAAAAAAAGAGAGACGACAAACGATGCGACATTCAGTTTAGGCGATACAAGTGGTATAGAAGCAGGGTCTACTTGGACATCACTTTTGTCGAAAATATTTCTGACAGCTAAACATACGTTACGGTGAAATATTGGACGCTTATTTTGCACAACCTGCAATTATTAAAAATTAAAGGTGTTCCGGTACTGAACATTCAATTTTGCAGTCGCTTATTTTGCACAACCTGCAATTATTTAAAATTAGAGCTGTTCCAGTATTGAACATTAAATTTTGCAGTCCGTACTTTATAATTTAAAACGCCTGTCTTCGATCAGATTAGTTCGGTCAGCATGAAAACTACTTCAGTTCAAAATTGCGACACATGTTGCAGAATTAAACCGGGATTCCCCGCCTGTGAAGCATCCTCTCCAGCTTCCGACACACACATCCGGTGGTTTCTGATTCTTAATCGCAGTCCGTCTCCGCAAAATATTACACATTCTATGATTAAAGCTTCGGTCAAATTGTTTTGGCCCAGTACAATAGAGGTATGCTTCTCTGAATGTGACACCACTGTATTGTTTGTCACTAACCCAATCTACATCTGTGAAATGCGAGAATACTTTTAGGGTTCTTTATAACAATTCATTCCGGTGGCTACCTTGGAACTGTAGTGCTTCTGGGATGTTTGTCGGTGAGGGTCTTCCTTCTTTTGGGGAACTCAGGCGTCGGTCTATCTTCTCTCTCCAGACCCGGATCCTTCGGTCCAGTAATCCACTCCTTGTGATTCTCTCGGGCCCAATCATGCGGCTATCCTTACCTGTGTGGATGGCATGGAACCGTGAGCTGTATTCAGCATTTGATGTTGGGTAGCTTATTGTTTTTATATTTTTGCCCACACCCATTGTTAGTTGTTAATATTTATTGTTAGTTGTTTAGTATGGCCCAAGCTGGCCGTCTTATTAGATTAAATAAATAAATAAATAAAATTTGAACGGCACAGTATTATGAAATTAAAACCTAACAAATATTCATACACAATAATGAGTGTAATTTTTGAAGTCTTTTCTACTCATTCTTCTTGTATTCTTGTGTCTCCATTTCCCATGGCCCCGTGCTATAATAGACGAATCAAAGCGGCTCAAATCAAAATCTCTCTGCATGAGAGAACGACCTTTATATCGAACTTTATACCCTGGAATAGAAAAATCCATTACATTCACATTCTCATCATTTAAGAAAGTTTCGTATAGGATTGAGACACTATTGCCGACAGCAGTGATGATTTAGTGGATCCCTTGACAGTTCCAAAAAAGGAAAGAGGCATTCCATTTAGAAATACCCTCAAGTTCAACGTATGAACTACCCTTTTGCAGATTTTGTTAGACCATCTTTCCAATCTGACTCATTAAGCGACAAGTTTGAAAACACATCATCCAGAACTAGCCTATTTTCTTCATAATTTTTCAAATGATCGTGAGACCCCGACATGAACTAAGCGATACAAATAATGAGCAATGAGAACAAACAGTAAACGCGCAGAATAACAGTAATAGTAAAGTATGCAAAAAAAGGATACAAAGAAGAGAGAGAAAAACACAAACAAAAGATATGCATGTGAACGAACTGACCGAAGAAATATGAATGTTAAAGCACAACTCTTATTAGAAATTATGTTTTCACTGTGAAGTGGATCACAAAAACATTTTTCGAAAATACTTTCCACCTGAATTTAGTGATTTTCTTGTTAGCGCTTGTCGGTTCTGTCGAGCCTTCCTGCTCTCCGACGCGGCGGCTGGTCGCAAAACATTTGAAAACTGAACGCGCCGTGGTTAAAAAGTAGGAAAACTAAGCAAATAAGAGAAGTCAAAAATAGAAGATTCTCATATCCTTGTGCGTGAAAGAGTTCTCAGCGGACGTTGAATCTGACAAACTTTGAGTTGCGTAACGGGGCAGCTAAAACGGGGCAGCTCGTTTGCGTAACGGGGCAGCTCGAAAAGGCGCTAAAAATTTGTAGGAACAAAACGAAAGCAATGGAGAAAGGTGGGGGTTTTGGAAGCTTACAATTCCATAAGGGAACTAGGTATATTATAAAAGACATAATAAGCAAGAGGGGTCCTTTAAGTTGGTGATACTTGACCGATAAGATCAGTAGCACTACGGAGTTTTCTTGTGTTCTAAGCTTGCTTAACAAAGATCATTCGTTCCACTGACCATGCGTTTTTAGGACCGTACTTATTGCGAGCCAAGTCAAACAGCTGCATCCGCTTTCTAGTACGGTACCCAGACACAGCTTAGCTTAGATTACGTTTAGCCAGGAACACAGTTTGTTCCGGATTACTGAATACAACAATTACGAGGCACGTTGGAGGCTATAGCGGATGCAATTGGAATCTACAGGTGTTGCGAGTTTGCAATCTCTGGTAGTCCCATTTTATCACTGATAATTTGTTTGACCGCCGTCTCAACGATATCTCCCTGCGGTTGCTTTACACCGCTAAAAACAAGACCAAAGGTTTCGATGGGATCCCAAAAGTTCAAATTTGTCCAGAAAATTGGGTCTTGTCTTCGCCAGATCCAGTCTTCGCCAGACTCCTTGAACACTTTTACTATTAAAATTTAGAAACAGATTAAGGCCAAATAGCTAATCATATGAGAACACCAAGTTCAGATATGGACTCAGCATGTGTGTTTACCCTTTTAAGTCATATCTATTTTGACGAAGCAGATAGAAACTTCCTGCCTTACTTCTGCGAGTTTTCCGGTTTTGGCGGAATTCCGGAACTACTTGTCCAAAAATAAAGCTCAAAAACGAATTCAGCATGTCTCCTTACCCCTACATCCAACTTCTAATCAACTTCAGATTAAACTTTTACTTTTAACAAATTTTCCGGTTTCGGCCGGATTCCGAGCGATCTATATGTCCGGTAATAAAACGATTGTCATATGCGAATTCAGCATTTCTACTATCCCGCAAATCGAACATATTATCAAATTTAAACAAAACTTTTACTTTAAACAAATTCTCCGGTTTTGGCCAGATTCCGGCCGAAATAATTGTCCGGCGAGAAGATAATTTTCATATTCGGACACGTTTCCTTGCCCCCAAATCGATCCTCCAATCAACTTCATATTAAACTTTTACTTTTCACGAATTTTCCGGTTTTCGCCGGATTCCGGGTGAACTATTTGTCCGGCGAGAAAATAAATTTCATATTCGGATTCAGCATGTCTCCTTACCCCTATTTCGACTATTTCATTAGCTTTTAAAAAATATTTGTTGTTCCCCTCAATTTCAAACACCTCCCCCACCCCTAGATATAGAGCTAAAGCCCATTTTCGAACTTGACCTGTACTTTGACCTAAAGAGTCCTCATGCCAAGTTTGATCAAAATATTTCTTCGAGAGTTATCGTGCAAACAGACGGACAGACGGACAACTTTTGCGATGTCATAGGTATCCCTCCACTTACGTTTTGGGATCCCAAAAAGCGTGTCCGTAATGTCTTCTGGTCCGTGTCATCTGTTTTCGATTCGATTACCTGAATTCGGTCTTCCAAGGACCCGATTTGATTTTTTAGCCCAGGCAGCATTTTTTCGAAAGCGGGCAAGAGAAGCCCTTTTCCAAGTAGATATCTGGAAAAATAGCAACTTCGCTGAATGCATTTGCTACTCCTTTGGTGTTTTTCTTGTTCTTGGTAAGATTCAAATTGAGATTGTTGAACTGTTATCACCTCATATGTGCCGTGACAGAAAACTACGAAGTGTGTTTCGTTCTTCTCTTGAACTATATCCACAGTTCGAAAAGGCCATTTCGGGTAATCTGGAAATTTGGCTAGCGAAAATCCTTTAATTTCAAATCCTCCAGACATCTGAGGTAATTATAAAGATGTACCTTGTTACTAACTTTCTTATTTATAGACTTGCCGGCCTTCGTCTGTTTCTTAGTAAATTCAGCTTCACGCCAATCCTTTTTGCAAGCCTAGTCCGCCGAAAAACTGGTTTAGACAAAACAGGAAAATTTGAAATTTTTCTGACCGATTGCTGCATTCCCTTTAACTTTATTTCAGAAACTAAAATTATAAGTATTGTTCAATTGCATGGTGAAGGAGGATTCTCCAATCTCTACCTTTCCAAACTTATTGGTGTTTGCAGAATCCGTGTTTTCAGTTAGTTTTGGATTTCATTTGACGTGAAGATCGGTTGTAAGTGAAGCCGGGGATTCCCACAGGTAGCCCTAATCCCACCTTCCACTCCTTGGTTTCTGCATAATCCGCCAGTCCGTGCTTCCAGTCACGTCTACATGTTTTGTTTCCCCTGGAATTTCCTCTTCCGTTTTGATTTTGAACTTAGTATTCAGCATTCTCCCTTTGTCCCTTTTCGGGTTTCCCGGTCATTAAATCCGCTTCATTTTCTACACAGCTGAGCCACGCGGGGAATCCAGAGATGCCGGGCCACGTGGTTTCTTTGTTTCAAAACAGAAAAGGGAACTTCTCTCCAACAGCCCGATGTGACCTCTATGCGGTATTGATCGACCTAGTTCTCGCGTCTTGCAAACCAGCAGACAAACGGATCCCAAAGCGTTAGTTGCGGGATGCCTAGGACTTCGCAGAGTTTGTCCGTTCGTCTGTCCATCTCAGTGATGCCGCTAGTCACAGAATTTTACGATTGTCGCGGATTCTCGACTTGAAGCGAGCCAGAATTTCGCTACTGCTTTTGAATTGAGGCATATAATTATTGAATTGTTAAAGTTCAACTGGAAAGCCAACTTATTTGTGTGTCATGTAACTGAATACACTGAATAATTTGGATTCTGCTAAGGGATTTTTTTTTATTTTCTACTATCTGCTCTAGTTATGACGTTCAGAATACCTGGAGACAACAACATAGATTCTACTATGACTTCAGAAATTTGAATCTCAACACAAACGCTGATTTTCAGTGGGCAGTGGTGAGCCTGGTGAAGACTGGTTAGCGCCTGAACAAAAAAAAAATATAAATCTCTCTGGTAAGGCATACAAAATAGATACAAGCCCATAGAGGTACCACAAATTACATGGAAATTCCACTGTTTGAAAATCGATTGTTCGTGAATAGCGGAACAACGAAGTAACGCATTTTCAGCGAGTCTTCAAGTCAGTTTAAGTGAATAAGTAATAGGTAACTAAATTGTCCTATCCCAGACCTTTTCAGTTAAACTTTAAAGCGAGATTTCTCGTTAGTAGTTGGTAAAAGGACTTGTCCGTCTGAGTGGAGCCACTGGTCGCAGAATTCTGTGATTTGTCGAAGATTCCTGAATTGAAACGAGACAGAACTCTGCGACCGGTTCCTTACCAGTAAATACAAAAATTAAGCAAGTTGAGGTATTTAATTTTGAAGATGATAGAGCAAGATTTTGTATGAATATGAAGATGATAGAGCAAGATTTGTGGTGCTGAGTGCTTGGCCAATAGCTGGTAAAAAGGACCCAGCTTTTATGCGCCACAATATCAGCAGTTTTTGCAGCCGAAAATCACAGGTCCCGTCAAAGAAAAGTGGCAACACTGGTCCCTCTATTAGCACGATGGCTCTCGAAGGATTTCCATGCTTAATAATGTATTATAGAACGGACTTTGCAGCATTAAACATCCGATTTTTGTCAAGTACATTACACAGAACATATAAGGCAATCGTCCAGAAAATACCCGTCAAAGAAACACTAAAAAGCTAAAACATTACATGGTCTTGTTCAGACTTTCTTTGAGAATTCCCGAGGATTCCTTCAAGACGGGACGTCGGGGCTTTATTTAGGGTGGGGATACGAATGAAGGAGGAAGAGAAATTTGTATTGAAGTTTCATTTCCTGACATGAAGGCCGTATCCAGGGGGGTAGGTTGACCCCCCCCCCCCCGAAACGTACACAAATTATCATTTTTACAGGCTTTTCACTCTGATTTATGTCTTTTTTGTACTTTTTTGTCAGATCCGCAGGCAAAAAAAAAACCCGAAAGGCAACCCCCCCCCCCCCCCTCCCGAAAAAAATTCCTGGATACGGGCCTGCGGACATGTTCAAGTTCCGGATCCCACCGAAACCGTTGTCTTGTTCTTCAAGCTCCCCATCTTCGTAGACCCGATCTGTTGTTGAAGAATCTATCCCAAGGAATCCCCTGAAGTCAGCTGGCATTGTTCCAGTTTTGTTTCTTGCCAACCGAAGTCATGTTACTATGTGACTAGAGACACATAAAAGCTGTGCCAAATTCAGCCGAGCGTGATGTGCCATTTTGCGCTAACAAAGGAAGATTACGTTATCGTGTTCTTTGTGGAGAGGTACAACAAGTATTGCGCCATCTTTTCGCAAGTACAGTCGGTGGAAATTAACTGAAGTATCTTCCGGCACTGAGTGAAGACTGATGTAGTTTATCACGTATCCTGGCCAGCGTTGCCACATGAAAAACATTTACTTTTGGCCCAAAACAGAGAGTGAGATGGGAGTGAAATTTATTTTCATGAAAAAAACCTGAAATGCTTCCTTTTGGTAGGAATCGCCTCTGCAAAAATTACACATCCTAATTTATTTTCACAAAAAAAAACTTGGAATAGTCAGTTCTAATCGGAATCACTGCTGCAAAAATTACACATTTGAATGTTTTATGAAATAGAGTGATTTTTATGTCCTACGTAGGACAAGAGGGACAAAAACAACATAGAGTGACAATTTACACTATCGTGCGACGTGTGGCAACCCTGATCCTGGCGCGTAGCTCCCGCTAATGCTACGATTACACTGCCTAAAATCATAGCGTATTTTGAAATCCGAGCGTATTTTGAATCCGAGAGTATTTTGAAATCCGAGCGTATTTACGCACGTTTTGAGCTTGAAGACATTTCTGGCAATACGGGCGTATTTGAAAAATCGGTCCGTTTTGTATCTAAATACGTCCGTATTGCTAGAAATCTTTTCAAGCTCAAAACGTGCGTAAAATACACTCGGATTTCAAAATACGCTCGGATTTTACGCAATGTAAATTCCGCATCCATAAATTCCGAAACGCGCCGTATTTCAGATGAGCGCTCCATGCGGACTAGTTTATGAAAGTCCTCTATATGACTAAGTCCAAAACACGCTTGTGATCCTCAGGAAGAACGAGAAAATGTCGCTCTACCGACTTAGAGCTTGGTCACATTGGGGTCATTTACTGGCTTTTTGCGTTGCAAAAGTAGAAAAAGGAAAAAGATACAACTAATTCTGAATGTTGTCCTTTTAAATTCAGGAGATTAATTAGAGCAAAGCAGCGTGTATAATTATGTTACAGGAACCCTAATTGACCCCTAATTGCAGTCTGCTCGTTATCCCCAAGCTGCCAAAAAGCCCATCAAATCTCACGTCCCTAGGGATTTTCAGTTCTTTGTCGAATAGGCGGCTTTTTGAGCCCAGTGTGACCAAGCTCTCAAACTCAAGAACTCAAATCCTGTGTTAACCAATCACGGCGATCGTTGTGAGCAGCTGTGGTGCTGCTTCCGGTTCTTCCGCTAGGTACACTGCGATTTTGCATCGGCCAGGAAAGTTAGTCATCAAGAGTAATACTTCTGATCAATACTTGTGACAGAGAGATAGTAAATATGCATCTCTAATGAGCAGAACAAAATAGCATTTACTTTCTACTCCAAAGGCAGTGCAGAACTTCCGTTGCTTGGGAAGCAGACTTTCTACTCATCAACAGAACTGTTAGATCTGTTTTACTATCTCCGTGGACACGTGTGCCCGTTTTTGAGCCTCGTTTCCGAGCCTCGTTTTTGTTGCGTGCTGCAATTCTCGGCCGATTCCGGACTGATTCTTTCTACACCCGTGTTTGCACTACAGCGCTTCTCGAGAATCGCGGACTTGCTCACCGACCAAGTCCGTGCTTCCCTGCAAGATGCTGCAGCGCTGCCGCTTCAACCAAGAAGAAAATGAATCCAAAAACGCATATCGTGCAAAAGCAAAGAAGTGCTGCAGCAGCGATGCGGCAGCGCTATTGCATCAAAAACGAGGCTCTGGAACAGAAGCTTGCCAATTTCTTTTTTTCTTGTACTTTTTTATGGGTTGTTGGGAAGCGGAAAATAGTCGTTGCTGGGAAGTCCCGTGAACTCTTTTTTACCACCTTGCATGACTGGGTTTCGCAACCGTAATCAAATTTTGCAGGGACATTAATGTGAGCATCAATTTATGACTGCAAGTGAGATTTCCTGTAGTTAACTCTTCATTTTTAACGACCGACATGACTGACATTCACGCTTTTTCATGATCTGATGATAATAAGGATGTGTGTTCAATCAACAAGAAAAACCAATGAGCTCAAAAGAACCATGCACTTTAGTTAACCTTCCATTTTCAGTTCCTAATACATATGTACAGACTCTCATTATTGATGTCCTACTAGATGGCTTCACAGAGTACGTGGAGGCTGCAAAAAACGAGGCAAAAAATAGCCACAGAAGAGAATCTTGAAGTTGTAAAACTATTTGGCAATCGCCAGATGCCGTTATCGCTCGGTACTTTCACAAATTCTCAAAGGACCCGTACGTCCCTGATCTTTCCAACCATTCTCATTTCTCAAACCGACCCTAGCCACACTACACTGATTCTTACGTTTTTCTTTGTTGAGGCGGATCAGGCTCCCACTTAGTGTTTCCGATGAGTTCATCGGCGAGAAATTATCCGTGTTCCTTATCATAGCCAAGGGGACCGGGGGAGGTTTAAAACAGCCGGCAGGGGTTTGTAATCTTCAGGATCCCGGCAGAATTTCAGAGAGGTCATTTATGTTAGAATTTTGGAATTGCGATTAGGTCTTTTAACGTCCTGGTGCTCTGAGTTCTTTTTTGTTTTGTTTTACTGGTTAATTGGATTGATCCGTTTTGAAATGTAAGCCGTCAAAATTCCTGTAACTTGATACTCTAAGGTTCGAAAATTTACCCCTTTCCGGCCTGTGTAATTCCCGTAGTGCATTTCTAAGGTATTTGTTAGGCCTTTTCGAGATTTTCAGGAAAATACTATGATCCGCTTATCATTTCGGAGGCTTCCCACTATCTTTTATCTTCAATGCCGGTCAGCTTGAAAATAAAATTTTAAATAGTCGTAAGTAAATAGTTACTGTTTCGACAAGGTTGAAACGGTCAGCGCAGTAACTTTTCACGAGGTTGGAACGAAAATAGTAACTAATAGTTACTATTGTTAGAAGGGGAGGAGTCGGCGGGTATTGGATTTTGAATAAATAATAACCTCTCATTATTTTTAGAAACGTCGAGTTTTCCGCTGTACATGGAGGGGTTGCACTTCGCTTACGCCTTCTAGAAAGATGATAGAAAAGCACATCCGACTGGTGCACCTGGGGTAAGTACAGTGTTATCAGTATCGACGGTAATACGGTACGGGGTGTTTCGCCAATGGGGGGGGGTATATCAGGAGGGTTTTTTTCGGGGGGGGGGAGGGGGGTAGAGTTATATCAGGAGCGGTTTCGCCGGGGGGGGGGGGACCCTGGTGCAAGGGTATCCATCAAAGATGCAACTTCCCACACTGTCAAAAATTTCATAACGTTGTGACAGGGATGAGCAGTTTCAACAGATGCGAGATGCCTGTTGGTACCGGTCTTATCTCCGATGCTAATTCACTCTACAATCTGCCCATCCAGCCTTATCCCCGAAGATTTGCATCATATATTTACTCCATTTCCCTTATGGATAGTGCGCTAATTTTTACGCTTGCCGAGCCTGATATGTCTTTACGCGACATATCAGGCTCCCCATCACTGTTTTCGAGAAGTGTATTGATCAGAAGACTGGTTATGCAAACATTGCCACGTTTGTCATTCCAGGCAATGAGTCTAGAGAGGGGATCGAAAGAGCCAAAGCCTTGTGTAGTTTGCAGGGGCGTCACGGCTGGGGGGGGGAGAGGCCCCCCCCACCCCAATGCTGTCGACAAGTCGGTAAAACATAACCGAGTCGGCGCGAAGTGCCGCGATTTTTTGTCAAAACAGTTAATTTTTTTCATGAAAACAGTCGGTTTCTCTGATAATTAGTGGATTTTCCTGAAAATCAGTCGAGTTTTTTCAAAAATGTTATTTTTGTTGTTGAAAACGATCGTTTTTTCTGCAGAAAAAGTCGGTAAATGCCTCATTCCCCTGCCCCCAAAACATTTTGGCTAGTAACGCCTCTGGTAGTTTGCTGTAAGCGGAGCTGAGTTTCGGTTAATTATCGCAGCAGAACTTGGTGCATATCGTACCACTTCTTGGTGTGAGGTGTCCTTTAATATCTTTTCGTTCTTAGGCCTAAGCCGTCTTCCTCCACGGACTTCACTGACCATGAAGAAGACTTCTACTACACGGAAGACGAAGCCGACGACCATGCCTCTTTGGCAGTTGAACCGCCAAGCCCCTCCTACCAACCGAGGTCGTATCAGGAGACGAGTTATTACCTAGAAGAAGCTCATAACAGGAAGAGCTATGGACCCACACTTTCTCATATGGACATGGCCAGACCACCATACGAAGGTAAGTTTGCTGCCACCAGTTTATCATTACTAATGACCTAGGTTCCAGGATTTTCTGTTCCTAGTTGTTGACAAGCGCCTTCGTCCAGGATTACTCGGTGATCCTCTCCCAGAATATATGCTTATTTGGCTGAAAAGCCAGACAAAAAAAAACATCAGAAACAAATAAACTGTTAAAAAAATGATAAAGAAACCGATATACATAAATAAAAAAGGATTTACAGTGTCAAATAGTATTTTGTAAAGTATAGAGAAGTGGTTCCCAACCTTTTCCATGTCGCGTACCCCTAATGAAGGTTAAAAAAGGTTGCGTACACCTTTTTGAAGAATCATTGTTCTACTGTTCTAATAAGGTTTGTTAAGATTAGAACGCAAAAAATGCGTCATTTATTGTCATAAGTGGTAAGGGATTAATGTGTAAAATATATACAAATAAAGGAGATACTTGAGGCTGCAAGGTTGTCAATTTCATTCTCGTCCGGAAACTGGCCAAGGGTTAGAGACACTTGCGGTGTTTCTTTGAAACTTCCGTCCCAAACTCTAATTTCTTGACAAAAACAAACATTTTCACATTCAGAGATTTGGGTCCTTCGCGTACCCCTTACGAAGATCTTGCGTACCCCTTTGGGTACGCGTACTCCCGGTTGGGAACCACTGATATAGAGGATGTTACGATGGATGGCTGCTCCTTGTGTGTTTCTTAACAACTCTAAGACGACTCCAATCTGGTTAACCGTACTCCAGCTGCAATACGTTCATTTCCAGGCCCGGCTGGATATATTCGTTAAGATAAGATAGTTTTAATGTAACAAGCTGACTCTGAGTCCAGCGTGGGAGTGTCTCTTTCCCAAACCATGCTGGTTCCAGTGAGTCGTCTTTTAGTTCATACCCTCGTACGTTGGAAAATATGGTGAAAAGGGGTTGCGTTATTTCGGGGAGGTAGGGCGAATCTGATCATGAATGGATCCGAATCAAGAGCTAGGGGCTAGGTACGAATCCAGATTGGTCATTTTATGCTGAGGATTCAGATCCAACTATAAAGTTTAACTGAAAAGAGCGGAGATGGACAATCTAGTTACCCATCACTTATTCATTCAAAGAGGCTCGAAGACCCGATGAAAATGCGTTAGTTCGTTGCTCCGCATTCACGAATAATCGATTTTCATATAGTGTCGGATATTTGGTACCTCTATGCTCTTGTACCTGTGTTGTACGCTTGACGAAAACAATTTATGAAAAATAAGTGTTCACGCAGTGAGCCGCCTTCCGTGGGCTCGTCACTGGCAACTGAAAGCCGCGTTTGTACTGCGATTCGAATTTTGTGCTTCATAGTACAATTTTGAGTTGTGAAGACGGCCGTAGATATTCTGTACATCATACTAGAGCAAATAGTGAAAAATACAAAAAAAATCCCTTAAAGGACACCTGAACAATAAAACCATACTTGAACACACCATGGATAATGCATTTACAGACATGGCCACGGAGAGGATTCTTCTCCTGAGCGTGACGTTTTCAAAATAGGGATGTTCGTTTCTGGAGATTTGCACATGCAGACTCCAAGACAAAAAGCGCAATTCATTCAAATCTTGTACATCGCTGGCCGGATCGTATTGGAATTTCTTCTAGATGTACATTTGGGCTTAACTGGTTAAAAAATAAACCAGAAGAAGGGTTGATTGGAGACATTTGTTCATTTCTAAAATTGTTCGGTACTGAAATAAGGACAGATGCAAAATGGAACAAAACTCATAGCTTGGAAACACTATTTTCGTACTTGGATTGGGTTTTCTGCAGGCAATGCTTAACGGAAGTCATACAGATAGGGATGATACTTGGTACTCTTCATTCAGGTGTCCTTTAACAGAAGCCAAACAATGCAGTGTGTTGAGTTAAATGATAGAAATAAGTTGGCTTTTCAGTTAAACTATAAAAAGATCAAATAATAGGTTATATTTTAAGAAGGAAAGAGAAAAGAATGATGTGACCCATTCATTGGAGTGCTTTCCACAGAAGCGGGGATCGGATTGCTTAACGACAATGTTAACAGCGTTCGAAACCGAATCCGGATTGGGATTCGCCGATGATTATTATACAAGTCAGAAATTTTGTGTTGTATTTCCTTCAACTGGTTATACTTTCTAGATCCCGAATACCTCAACACTACCGCTGGTGCCTATTTCCCCCACTCAACCGAGAGGCCATCTGTGATAAGACAACCAAGCCGGACTAGAAGCGTGTCTTGGAGCGCGGGAAACGCAGACGCTGTATCCATGGTAAGCCTCATTCACTCAAAGACTGAGTGACATAAAGCGAATCTGACTTCTTTCTTCTCCCGGTATACCACCGTAGATGGAACTACACTGTAAAAAAAAAACTTGCAGTATTTGCTACTGGGATTATTCTTGTCTCTACTGAGATAACATTATCTCTAATTCGGATTGATCTTATCCCAGTAAAGACAAGATTAATCCCAGTAGCAAATACTGCAGTTAACTTTAATCCTAACTCGGAGAAACTTTGTACAGGGTAGAAGAATAAGTATTCCTTCAGCCCATGCTGACTGCGAGTCGCATTTGACGGCGCTAAAGATGTTAAGCTAAGATTTAGTCTAGAGGCGTGCTCTCGCCGTTCCCCGCGGACTCCACTTGAGGAGTCCCCGCGTTTTTGTTGGTCCCAGGGACTCACTCCCCGTATTCTCGCGAGTCCCCACGGACGGGGAATGCTCTGATTATCATCACCGTCATCAAAAGGACTCCCCTTCAGATTCGGAGGGGAATAAATTTTTGCTGGTGTTTTGCAATTTAAAATTAATTAAAAATAATCAGAATAAAGAAAACCAAAAATAAAGTGGCTCCAGACTAATTTCGTCAACTGCATATCTATTTTTCGCATTTCCCGAGTTTTCGCTGTTTCTGTCTGCGGAGTCCGCGTACCCTCTATTCTCTCCGTTCCCTTTGATTCCCCGCGGAGTCCTCGAAGAACGGCGAGAATACGCTTTAGGTGACGTTTCGGCCGTTCTTGGCAAGGGTATACTCTTCGGGCTGTAGCTAGAGGCGTATTCTCGCCGTTCCCCGAGGACCCCTCGGAGAATCGAACGCAACGACGATAATAGAGGGAGTCACTACACAGAAACAGCGAGAACACGTGGAACGCTTCCAGATTCTGGATCCACTTTATTTTTCGTTTTCTCTATTCTGATTGTTTTTAATTAATTTTGCATTGCACCAGCACCAGCAAAAATTGATTCCCCTCCGAATCTGAAGGGTAGTCCTTTTTGATGATGGTGATGATAATCAGAGCATTCCCCGTCCGTGGGGATTCGCGAGAATACGAGGAGTGAGTCCCGGGGACAAACAAAAACGCGGGGACTCCTCAAGTGGAGTCCTCGGGAAACGGCGAGATTACGCCTTAGGAAATCAACCCTGTGATCCATGGAGATGCAGACGGACCGTAATCTCAGCCGACTTCGATCAGATATGGAACTAGAAGGATTCATTGCTCTGTCTGTCTATTGACAGTGGTAAGTCCGAGAGCCCGTCGCAGCTAACCCTTGACACTCGTCCCTTTCGTCTGACTTCTAAGTGTTCCGTTTCGAAATCGAAAATTAGTCATCTTGGTTTGCCGAACTCGCCACGCCCAGTTTAGTTCAGTTTAGTTATTCATAAACAGTAACATCATTAACTCTTTATGGCCCCAACATATGGCCTAACATAAGGCCTGGTAATCGGGGCGTATTCTTCATTCATATAGTCCTAAGGGAAATAAATCAAAGAAAAAAGAAGGAGAAAAGGAGTAGGAGTATGCTTCTTGTAACGTTAGTTAACTTTGGACAGTGCCTTGTTCATCCACTTGCAATGACAAAAGTCAATCATCAGTCAGCTAAAGTAGTTAATTAAGGGCTCCTAAGAAAACCTGAATGGGTGTTTTCGGTCTTCTAACATTTAGTACCATTAATGAATATATTTTTTTTGTAGTTGTTTATGTTTAGTATTGCATTTATTTTTGTCCCTTTTCTTTTTTGTTCCTCGTATAATTATGCTAAGTGATTAAATTACTGAGTCCTGTCACAACCAAATCTGTATAGATTTTCGCGTGGCAGGTCTGTTATGACATTCAAAAAAAAAAATTTGTAAAATTCCATTATATATTAAATTCGTCTCTCTCTCTCTAAAGAACTGCGATGTTGTCGGACAGTCGAAGATGATGGACAAACAGGCTACGTCCAGAATTTATCTTGGCCGATTATGGCCAGAATTGATTTTCTGCTGTTTTTTGGCCAGAATTTATTTTGTGGCAGAATCTCGCCGATTTTTATTTGTTGCCTGACAAAGTTTTGTATTGAAAATCCGTCTTTATTCGAAGTCCCTTACTCACGCTAGTTAGAAGAGTCGTAGCGTGCATATAGGGTAGTCGAACGATACCCTTTGGGTATTCTTATATCTCAGGGTTGAAATCTACGTGGCCACTGGTTCTCAATTTATACCTTGATAGGATTGGAAGAATAAATTCAGCCTCTTGTTTCCGGGACAATGGAAAATCTACTTGCTTATTAATATCAGTGTTACTTTATTCGCAGAAAACTGTCAAAACTGGAAGGACCACAAAGCCAAGTTCCCGCCGAAATCGGGATGGAAAAAAGTGCAGGAAAGTCTATGGATTGGAACATCGGGAACTATGGTGTACTCAGTGCAAGTGGAAGAAAGCGTGTACAAGATTCGGCCTTGGCGCTCCGAAAGAAATCGGTACTATTACCGTTTATGCAGAGGGGTTCATGTAGCGGTCACGCCTATGCAACGGTAATTCAACGGTATGCGAGACCGTTATTTTCAAACGCCAAACGAAACATTATGGTCCCCGCTAAATATACCGTTTAACGTCATATGCGGGCTTGAATTCGCTTGATTCCGCAGGGGTTGGCGAAGTAACACAAAAGCATGGAGGGTGTTATTTAGTGACCATGCCTTTCGGATATTCAAAGTATTGTACACTGTCAAGATAGTGAAGCGAAGCCTGCCAGGCTAGATTAGCCGTCATGTATGGGTTCCAAACCCGGGCTTTCAGAATGGTCAATAAGTGTTGTGCTGAAAGTACAAGTTGTATTTAACCGCGAAGATAACACTGTACCGTTATCCGTTTTTTGTTTGCATTATCAACGTTAAGCTTTTGTGTCGTTATTACTGCCTTAATTTTTCGCAAGTAGTTTTAGTCATTAAGTTGGTGCATCTAGTGTTTAAGTTCTTGAGTGCTCATGGTGTACTAGTCCCCTAAAGCCTCGCAGTCTGAATAACTAGGTCCAAGTCTCAAGTTAGGATCAAACATTAATATCAATCAATCAATCAATTCAATCCGAATAGGTAAAAGTAGGAGAGGAATAAAAAATATCCAATCCCCCTTTTTTCCTTTCCTTTGGTGTACTAGTCGCTAAAGCTCCACAGTCTGAATAATTACGTCCAAGTCTCAAGTTAGGATCAAATATTAATATCAATCAATCAATCAAGTTTAATTCAAATAGCTAAAAGTTAGAAGAGAAATAAAAAACATCCATTCCCCCTTCCTTTCCTTTCCTTTCATTTGGTGTACTAGTCCCTTAAGCCCCGCAGTCTGAATAACTACGTCCAAGTCTCAAGTTAGGATCAAACATTAATATCAATCAATCAATCAGTTTAATCCGAATAGGTAAAAGTAGAAGCGGAATAAAAAATATCCAATCCCCCTTCTTTCCTTTCCTTTGGTGTACTAGTCCCTAAAGCTCCACAGTCTGAATAATTACGTCCAAGTCTCAAGTTAGGATCAAACATTAATATCAATCAATCAATCAAGTTTAATCCAAATAGCTAAAAGTTAGAAGAGAAATAAAAAACATCCATTCCCCCTTCCTTTCCTTTCGTTTCATTTGGTGTACTAGTCCCTTAAGCCCCGCAGTCTGAATAACTACGTCCAAGTCTCAAGTTAGGATCAAATATTAATATCAATCAATCAATCAAGTTTAATCCAAATAGCTAAAAGTTAGAAGAGAAATAAAAAACATCCATTCCCCCTTCCTTTCCTTTCGTTTCATTTGGTGTACTAGTCCCTTAAGCCCCGCAGTCTGAATAACTACGTCCAAGTCTCAAGTTAGGATCAAACATTAATATCAATCAATCAATCAATTTAATCCGAATAGGTAAAAGTAGAAGCGGAATAAAAAATATCCAATCCCCCTTCTTTCCTTTCCTTTGGTGTACTAGTCCCTAAAGCTCCACAGTCTGAATAATTACGTCCAAGTCTCAAGTTAGGATCAAACATTAATATCAATCAATCAATCAAGTTTAATCCAAATAGCTAAAAGTTAGAAGAGAAATAAAAAACATCCATTCCCCCTTCCTTTCCTTTCGTTTCATTTGGTGTACTAGTCCCTTAAGCCCCGCAGTCTGAATAACTACATCCAAGTCTCAAGTTAGGATCAAACATTAATATCAATCAATCAATCAAGTTTAATCCAAATAGCTAAAAGTTAGAAGAGAAATAAAAAATATCCAGTCCCAAACATATCTTAGATTAAAATAACCAAAATTGTTAGTAGCAAGGGCCTCTGATTGCTTGGTCGTCGTCGTGACTCGCAACGTCATACAAAGCCACCTCCTACTTCAGGTGGTGCCTTCAATCACCAGTATTTGAACACTTTGAGGTTGAGGTAGAACCGACACCGTTCTATCTATGAATGAGTCGCTCTCACTGCCGTAAAATGGAGCACAGGGAGTGATGTGCCCTCGGAACGGGGAACGATGGTTGAGAAGTCGTGGGGTGCTTAGCTATAGAGAGGATTTTGCCATTTATTTAATCAGAACTCCAGTCTATGTAATTCGTATCTCGTTTTTTCCGAAAATTGGTTCGTTGGAGTTGTTTGGACGCCGGCGCGAGCTGCGCGTTTAAGCAAAAGCAATCTTAACTGAAGATTGTCTGGCAACCAAATATCCTATTGCCTAGCAGACTAATAAGAACGTTTTGTCTTCCTCCTTTTCTGCACAAGATACTTGATACCTGGTTTGCCTCTTTACCGTAGATTGTTGTCCATTTCCAAGGCGATAGGTTAAAAGACCTGTCTTACCTATAATACTAATGCAACCTACTTCCATAATCACTCCACATATTTCTAAACCCCGATACCCCAATTTCGTGCGGTACGTTCAAATCCCTCTAATTAAACCGAGCTGATTTTCTCACATGTCTTGTTTTGCTACCTTCGATGTGTATCACGCTGTCGACGGTTGTCTGCGAGAAGTTTTTCCATGAGAAAAGTCGGTTATGTAAATCGTTACCCTGTTTTCGCTACAAGTCAACGGGTCTCGGAAAAGGCTTAAAACAGCCAAAAACGTGGGTTATTTGTTGAAAGCATAGCCTAGTTTTAAAGTATTTAAATATTTCAAAGTACTCTAAGTTGAAGAGTAAATAGTGCCAGGAGTCCTTTAACTATCAATTCACTCCTTTACAGTACATGATTCTTTACCCCCCCCCCCTTCCGTTAGTTAAACGGGGTCAGTGCACAGTTGAAGTACAATCCAGAAGCCATATCCAAACGCGGAAACAAGTTTAACCTCAGCGCCTCGAGATGGCATTTTAGAAAGGCTTAAAATGTGTGAATTGGTTGTGACGTATTTGCCATGGGCATTATAGGCCTAGTATTTTGTATAGAGTCTGAGTATCGAGGGAGAGGGAGTCGTGGAAGAATGTTTCGAGAATATCTCATTTCGAACGAGTGCGTTCTGTACAGCGGCGTTAAGACAGGTTCTGTCATTACCGGGCTATATCTTATTTATCCTCGTACACTGTCAAAAGCCTGATAAACTTAACACTTGGATGCGCAATTCCGATAGAGAACACTTTATTTTACATTATTTACTCACTTTATATTGCATACCATTATAATGAGAATAATTAAAGGACATGTCTTACCTATAATACTAACGCAACCTACTTCCATAATCACTCCATATATTTCTAAACCCGGAGACCTCAATTTCGTACGGTACATTCTAACCCTCCAACAGAACCACGCTGATTTTCTCACTTGCCGTGTTTTGCTACCTTCGATGCGTATCACGCTGTCGACGGTTGTCTTTTTCCATCAGAAAAACCGGTGTTTTCGCTATAAGTCAACGGGTCTCGAAAATGGCTCAGAACAGCCAAAACCGTGGATTATTTGTTGAAAGCACAGCCTAGTTTTAAAGTATTCAAATATTTTAAAATACTATAAATTGAAGAATAAATAGTGCGAGGGGTCCTTCAATAATTTTGTTTTTTACTCGCTCGCAGTTCACAAGACCGCAAGCGGAGTGGATAAAAGGATGCAGGCAGATCTGACAATATACTAACAATAGATTTTTCTACCTGAGGATTTTCTAGCCTACTTGAAGGGTTCGTGTAAGAAAACGCTTAACATGATTTTCAGATGTTAAAAAAAAATGGTCGTAACGGAAATGTTCTATAATACCTCAAGATCACGTCTGTTGAAACAGCGCTTCCTTGTGAATGTCGTCAGATTTCTGACAGTGTACTAGGCTACATAAGCGTTGGTGAAACATCCAATCACTGTCGTAAAAGAGGATGGATGGGAGGAGCCAAAAAAGCATTCTATTTCATTCAGACTTCACCCTGACGATGACGTCACTAATCACCTTCTTGAACTCCGCTTAACTCTGCTACGAGAAAACTACTGTATGGACAGATCGGCTTTCCTCTTCTACGACTCTTGTGTTGCTGGTGTGAGTGGTTTCGGCTGCGCGGGCGACTCCAGAGTTTAGAAAAGCGCGAGATATTTAATTTGTAAAATCATGTTCCCTCCAACAAAGTTCCAGAAAGAACTAAAGTATACGTATATTTTGATTTTAAATTTTTTGGAGTTTTTAAATTGTGCACGGTGGTTAGACTTTAAACTACCTCGTTTTCTTTTCTGGAGCAAACTAATGGCGTTGCGTCGCCTTGCCGAAGAGATGAGTGTTCGTTAGTGCTGTCTTCTTTCTCTTTTAAATTTCTGGTTTGAGTAGTGAAAATGGTAGGAAGCTGTTTTCTTTAGAGTCATTTCAAGGCTGAGGAACAAGCAAGAACACATAGAGCGTGTTCGACCCTTCTAACAGTAGTAACTATTTGCTTACCACGCGTCGGGAGCGTAGTAAGCGTGGTAACTACGAATTACAGTGATGATTGGCCGATTACCGTGTGACATGATATTTTGCTGAAAATAGAAACAAGCGTTTCAGCATTGACGCTGAAATTTTCAGCAGAAGTCAGAATTCGTGACGTCATGCGTAGTAACTACGGTAAATAGGGTGGAACACACTCATAGCTAATTAACCCTCATAAGATTCTCAGCGAGCGTTCCAAACAGTGTGAACGGTAATTGATTTTCTGCGGGGTCTTTGAACGTTAGTTAGCTTTGACCACACTGTACAAAAAAGTCTTGCAGGATTTGCTACTGGGATTAATCTTGTCTCTACTGAGATAAGATTTATAATTCGGACTAATCTTATCCCATTAGAGATAAGATTAATTCCAGTAGCAGATACTGCAGTTAACTTCAATCCTTCCTTGTAGAAACTTTTTACAGTGCAGTGCTATTTCATTCACTTGCTGTGGCAACTGTCAACTATCAGTCAACCAGATTAGCTAACTCAGGGTTCCTAATATAATAATAAGCTTTCATTTCCTTAAAAGACCTGTCTTACCTATAATACTAACGCAACCTATTTCCGCAATCACTCATATGTTTCTAAACCCTGAGACCCAAATTTCGTATGGTACATTCTAACACCTCTAGTAAAATCACGCTGATTTTCTCACTTTCCGTGTAAATGGTTATGTAAATTGTTTCGCTGTTTTCGCTTCAACTCAACGGGTCTCGAGAAAGGCTTAAAACAGCCAAAACCGTGGGTTATTTGTTGAAAGCACAGTTTAAGGTATTCAAATATTTAAAATGCTTTAGGTTGAAGAGTAAATAGTGCAAGAAAGGTTCTCCACGGGCTTTTCTGTTGGTTCTTAGAATATCATACAGAAGCAGTAGTTCCGCAGTTAAATAGCGTTACGCAAATACGTGATCTGACCAGTCCAAGCCTTGAAATGGATCTGTGAAAACCTGATTGCCCCACCCTTTGTTAAAATGAGGAGATGATGGGCCATGTTTCGGTACGAGTGGTTCAGATTCCCGAGTACTGTGTGTGCGCCAAAACTAGTCGAATGCGGAACCCCTCGTCTCGATGAATGTTTTGTAAGATTTTATGTATGTGGTATCGTATGCTGCCTGAGCACCGAGATTGTAACAAAGCACTGCCAAAGATGGTTAAGAGGGTGCAACCCCCTTCCTCTTTAGAGGGTCCGTTGCGGTTAAAATTTTGTCGGACGACTAAGTGATTTTTAGACATGCGTTTAGTAACTTCGCCGGAAGAAAAATCCTTGCTGTCCTCACTTGTGTGACGCGAGAAAAGGGACGCGATATAGTAAACTTCTTGTTCTTCCTTGAGGACTTTTTTAAATTTTCGACGAGAGACTGCCGTTGTTTCGCAGACCGCTCAGGTCTTTTGAATAATTGTATTGAACCCAGGATTTTTGAATCACTACAGAATCACTACATTTAAGAAAGTTACTAAACGCATTTATCGATGTATGTTTGGTTCTAGGGTAATTTCGTTGAATGTGTCTACTTTGCGTGTAGCTCTTGTTTCATTATTTCGGGTCCAGAGCGGAATATCTATCTTGTTGCGTACTGTGTTAGATGTTATTTGACTCTTTCGATCTGAGCGTGTATTACTTTGGTGTGGTTTAAATGTTTGTTTCAATGACTGATTTTAGTTCTGAGACAGATGTCTTTCAATGAATACAAATTTTGTGCAACTACCGTGCTCTCATCTTTAGAACCGCGCATGCTATCTAGCGTGCACATGCAGATACTGTTTTTCTGAATGTGAGGAGCTCATGAATGTTGCCTCACCCCTTTGTAGAAGCTTCGAAAGAACTGTAGGTTTGAGGTAATATATGCCGTCTAACGTTTTTTGCGAACTACGTAATAATGGTTGCGCCCTTTACCATGTTTAAAGCTTTTCTTGCCATCTAGTGGGCTTAGACAGATATGTTGGAAATCGTATGGTGGCGCCATCGATTTTGCCAATTCGTGAATGGGGGAGCTTCTGGCTTTAGTTGGCCGCTCCCCTTTTCCGAAGTAGGCGGAGTCGGATATATGTCCTTCAAAAAATTCCTCTCAGATTAGTTCTTTGTGTGGTGCTAGGTGCGCGAACGGGAGGAAAACAGTGACACGTCGTTTCCTGGTGTATTTGTATCCAGGTTTGTTTGGTCATTTTCAATTCTTCTCAGGCCTGGCTATGTTGACTGTCATTTCTGGCTTCCGACTTCAGTGCTGGCTGACTTTTCGACGGGGCTAATACGCGACTCGATATGAAGCAAAGTCATAATCGCTTATTCACCCTCCAGATAATTTATACCAAGATCTCACATGTGATTGTTGCGTCTGGCGGCAATTCGTCATTGGACTTTACGAGGGACGTACTAATGAAATTTGTTGGCATGGCCTGCGCCATCTAACGGGCTTGGCAGGAACCACATGGGAATTGTTCTGTAGCGTGATCTATTCTGCCCTTTTCCTGAATAGGAGGAGCTTTCGACTTCGGTCTTGGTTCCACCCCGCTTTGAAGAGTAGGCGGAGCCTTTGAAATTTGTTGGGTTGGTCATTGCCATCTAGCGGGTAGTGGCGTACTTTTCAGAATGGGGACTTGCCTAGACCGAGCCTATCAGCTCCTTCCATCGGGGGGAAATTGGAACCGATAGCGCCACAATGGGGCTATTAGTAAGTATTTTTGCGAAATCCCCTAGATGGCACGCGCTGTATAGTTGTGATCCTGCTTCCGTTTATCTGAAAAGGTAGTACGACAAAGTCTTTCAACTCATCACATTCAGGATAGCACCATACGCACGCTAGATGGCAGATCGTAGCTTCTACGCTTCTGGAGCAGGCTAGTACGCTTTTGTCCAAAGGTTTAGTTTTACCTTCGGTACCGTTTAAAGACGCAGCTATACATTTTATTGCAAACCAAATCACGTAGGAGAACAGTGAGGGCTAGCTGGATTACTTCCCCTAGGTCACAAAGACCGCTTCGATTGGAAACTGATTTCGCAGCCGCAACGATTGCGAGTTAAAACTGTAACATTTTAAATGCGAAGTTTAGCGTTGGGGTCGGTTCACTGACACACAAGTTTTGTCGCAATACCCAGATTCCAGGAATACAGCCTTTTAACCCAAAGAGCACGCAACAACTTTCTTTTATACTCCACTAAATCGACCCGTTTTCACAAAATCTGCTTCCAAATTAGGGTGTAATTCCACAATCTGCGCCATACTGCGTCCAAAATGAAACTCAACTATCTCAACCCCCAAACCGTAGAGATCTACACCTCACTACCATCACTGGTCCGTCGCACAACTAACGGGTCCGTACAAATAAAACCACTAAGTCAAGACACTGGCACATCGTGCGGCCGTACTGCTGTCCATAAGCAATTTATCAGGCAGTGATGTGGGTTGTTGCAGCAAAGGCAGTTGGCGTGGTTTTCACGTCTCCACGACCGCGTTTCGGCGGCATAAGAAGGTGCTATCTACCACCGTTGACACATGAGCCTGAAATTAAGAAAAACTGAAGTGACATATCCAATAATGAGTGTAATTTTTGAAGTTTTTTTAGTCATTCTTCTTCTTTAGTCGACAGATTTATCCTTATGCTACGATGGACTCTTGAGCCTTGTGTTCCTTGGACACGCTAATTCCCATGGCCGCGTGCTATAATAGAAGATCAAAGCGGCTCAAATCAAAATCTCTCTGCATGAAAGAACGATCTTTATATCCTGGAATAGAAAAATCCGTTACATTCACATTCTCATCGTTAAAGGACCGGTCTTACCTATAATACTATCGTAACCTACTTCCGTAATCACTCCATCCATTTCTAAACCCAGAGACCCCAATTTCGTTCGGTACATTCTAACCCCTCTAACAATAACAACAAAACCAAAGGTTTCGATTGGATCCCAAAAATTCAATATCTGATCAAGCCTTGTCTTAAGCCAGATCCAGTCATCGCCAGACTCTTTGAAAATTTTTACAATTAAAATTCAGACACAGATTAAGGCCAAATAGCTAGTCATCTGAGAAAACCAAGTTCAGATATGGATTCAGTATGTGTGTTTACCCCTATAAGTCATATCTGTTCTGACGAAAACTTCCTGCCACTTCTGCTAATTTCCTGGTTTCGGCCGAACTCCAGAACTACTTGTCCGGCGAAAAAAGAAAGCTCAAAAACGAACTTAGGGTATCTTCTTTCCCCAATAATGAACATCTAATCAACTTCAAATAAAAATTTAAATTATAACAAATTTTCCGACTCCAGCCGGATTCCGGTCGAACTAAATTTTCGGGTAAAATAAGATTGTAAAACACGGATTCAGCATCTCTTCTTACCCTTAAATCGGTTATCTAATCAACTAGAAATAAAACTTAAGCTTCTAACAATTTTCCGGTTGTGGCCGGATTCGGGGGGAACTACATGTCCAGGTAGAAAATTTGTTCACATAAGTGTTCAGCATGTCTTCTTGCCCTAAATCGAACATCTAATCAACTCCAAATAAAACTTTTAATTTTAACAAACTTTCCGGTTTGGGCCGGATTCCGGGCGAACTACTTGTCCGTCGAGAAAATAATTTTCAGCATCGTCATCAGCATGTCTTCCTACCCCTAAATCGTACATTTAATCAACTTCAAATAAAACTTTTACTTTTAACAAACTTTCCGGTTTTTGCTGGATTCCGGGCGAACTACTTGTCTGATGACAAAGTGGTTTTCGCCATCGTATTCAGCATGTCTTCTTACCCCATAATCGACTATCAAATTAGCTGTTTCGAAATATTTTGTTTGCCCCTTAATTTGAACCCCCTCCCCCACCCCTTAATGTAGGGCTACAAAGCCCATCTACGAACTTGACTGGTCGGACGACCCAACGAATCCTCACACCAAGTTTCATCAAAATATCTCATTCCCTTCGAGAGTTATCGTGCTTACAGACGGACAGACGGACGGACGGACGGACAACTTTTGCGATATCTTAGGTATCCCTCCACTTACGTTTTGGGATCCCAAAAACTGAAGTGACATATCCAATAATGAGTGTAATTTTTTAAGTTTTTTTAATCATTCTTCTTCTTTAGTCGGCAAATTTGTCCTTATGCTACGATGGCTCTTAAGCCTTGTGTCTCCTTAGACACGCTAATTCCCATGGCCGCGTGCTATAGTAGACGAATCAAAGCGGCTCAAATCAAAATCTCTCTGCATGAAAGAACGACCTTTAATTCAACTTTATATCCTGGAATAGAAAAATCCGTTACATTCACATTCTCATCGTTAAAGGACCTGTCTTACCTATAATACTATCATAACCTACTTCCGTAATCACTCCATCCATTTCTAAACCCAAGGACCCCAATTTCGTTCAGTACATTCTAACCCCTCTAACAGAAATTCGTTAATTTTTTCACTTGCTATGTTTTGCTACCTTCGATGCGTATCACGCTGTCGACGGTCGTCCATCAGAAAAAACGGTTATGTAAATTTTTTCCCGTTTCCACTACGGGTCGAAGGGTATCGAAAAATGCTTAAAACAGCCGAAGCCGGGGATGATTTGTTGAAAGCAGAGACTAGTTTTAAAGTATTTAAAGCTATAGAGTAAAATCAACCTAACCAATAGTTGCATTTTTGCAGATACCATGGTATCTATTACCTTGGTAACTGAATCTGCAATCAGTCGTTTTTGCAGTTACCGTGGTATCTGATACACGGTTGCTCTGCAAAAACGACAATTGCCGAAATTGCGCTTTTCGAGGTCATCCCAAGAGAAAAACTGATATTCAGTCACATCACTAAGTTTCAAACTTCTTTGCCACCAATTTGACAAAAATTGATGAAAGTGAGATGACTTTTTCAGATACCACGATCAGTTACGACGGTCGGACCGTGGTATCTGCAAATCAGATACCAGGATAACCGCAAAAACTCCTTTTGACCGTGGTATCAGATACCACGATAACTGCAAAAACGACTTTAGACCGTGGTATCAGATACCATGGTATATGCAGAAACGCAACTAATATTCATGCACAGAACTGAACAGATACGGTATTTCGTAAGTAAAGTAAAGAAAAAATATAACACGAACTTTTCAATCTTCTGAGCTTTGTTGCTCAGTTTATTCTGCCCCCTCTCCCCGCCAAGTTACAGTGTCCAGGTATCACCCATAGCCATCCAGAACATCCCAGCGGAACACAACAAACAGTCGAAAAGAAACTAACCAAAACGCACCAAATGGTTTTGGTTTCATTCTTGATTTCAAAAGAAAGCTGAAACACCTGGCTCTTAGCCGACCCCCCCCCCCCCCTCCCCGCCTTACTTTCTGCATAAACTCCTTGAGCCCAAGCTGACTGGGAAATGGGTCCTCGCCAGGCTGGTCAAACGAACCTGCGATCGTTGCAGCCCCGTCCCCCCTTTTAGCCTTGTGAATTTGGTCTTGTCGAAACGCCATCCATAATATCCCATTCGCTACGAGAGCCTACTGCGAAAAAGTTATAGTCAAAATAATTCGTCTTTTCAGTTCAACTTTGCGAGCAAACAACTTTGCCTTGCAACAACTAGCGAATCCAGAACAAATAATCAGATAGGACATCCGTCTCCCTATCTCTGTACTATGACTATGCGGAGTCGAGTATTTCCCCGTACCTTTTCCGCTGTGAACGAGCGGAGGTTAGTAGCTTCGCGCCACATCACGTTTCGTAACCTCTACAATTAGCTATATCGCTGAGAAACCACCTTTTAGAGTAGAAGACACAGCTGATTGGTTCTTTGGACACGGGTCAGCGCGCGGGGTACGCCTGCTGTATGTTCTTTCTCTGCTATGAGCAACGGCTATTAGACGTGTAAAAAGCTACAGTAGATACCTCTAGGTCCGCTCAGTTTCGTCGGGGTATTCATAGTCGCTGCATGGTACCAAAGTCAGATTTTCTATCTGATTATTCGTTCTTGATGAACGGACACGTCATGAACAGTAGCCTACAATGTGGGTGAATTTGATGAAGAGATGTTAAGAATGCGTGTTTTGCTACGATTAAGAGACTGGGGCGATTCCCGAGGATAGCGATGGAACAAAAGAATATAAATTTTGGAATGGGGAAATACCAGAAATGTTAAAAAAAAAAAAATCCGTAATCTTTCTATACTCTAAGCAGAGAAAGATTACGGAGGACGTTTTTGTTGTTGTCGTTGCTGTTGTTTTTGTGTCTTTTCGGGATCCCAAAACGTAAGTAGAGGGATGCATATGACATCGCAAAAGTTGTCCGTCTGTCCGTCCGTCCGTCTTTCAGCACAATAACTCCCGAAGAGAACGAGATATTTTGATGAAGCTTGGTGTGAGGATTCTTTGCGTCAAGGGTAAGGTCAAGTTCGTAGATGGGCTCTGTAGCCCTACATTTAGGGCTGGGGGAGGGGGTTCAGATTAAGGGTGAGTTAAGAATGAGTGTTTTGCTACGATTAAGAGATTGGGGCGATTCCCGAGGATAGCGATGAAACAAAAGAATAGAATTTTTGGAACGGGGAAATACCATAAATGTTAAAAAAAAAAACTCCGTAATCTTTCTATACTCTAAGCAGAGAAAGATTACGGAGGACGTTTTTGTTGTTGTCGTCGCTGTTGTTTTTGTGTCTTTTTGGGATCCCAAAACGTAAGTGGAGGGATGCCTATGACATCGCAAAAGTTGTCCGTCTGTCCGTCCGTCCGTCTTTCAGCACGATAACTCCCGAAGAGAACGAGATATTTTGATGAAGCTTGGTGTGAGGATTCTTTGCGTCAAGGGTAAGGTCAAGTTCGTAGATGGGCTCTGTAGCCCTACATTTAGGGCTGGGGGAGGGGGTTCAGATTAAGGGGCAAACAAAATATTTTTAAATAGCTAATGCGATAGTCGATTTTGGGGTAAGATGACGTAACGAACACGATGGTGAAAACCATTTTCTTGCCGGATAAGTAGTTCGTCCGGAATCCGGCAAAAACCGGAAAGTTGGTTAGAATTAAAAGTTTTATTTGAAGTTGATTAGATGTTCGATTATGGGGTAAGAAGGCATGCTGAACACGACGATGAAAACCGTTTTTTGTCGAACAACTAGTTCGCCGGGAATCCGGCCAAACCGGAAAATTTATTTAAAAGAGAAAGTTTTATTTGAAGTTGATTAGATGACAGATTTAGGGCTAAGAAAAGACGCTGAGTCGTATATGACAATCATTATTTACCCGGACATATAATTCGTCCGGAATCCGGTTGAAACCGGAAATTTTATAAGTTAAAGTTTTATTTGAAGTTATTAGATGTTCTTTATAGGGATAAGGAGATACGCTGAATTCGTTTCCGAGTTGTTCTTTTTTTGCTGGACAAGTTCGCTCAGAGTTCGGCCGAAACCGGAAATTTGGCAGAAGTAAAGCAGGAAGTTTGGGTCAGAGTATCGTCAAAATAGATTTCCAAAGAATGGGATTTAGCAATTCTCTTGAATGATGCCAGACTTACAGCCTCTCTGACCGATTCTGGAAGGTCATTCCAGACTCACACCTATGTTCCTGAGAACAAATCCTGCTCTTGCTATATTTCTTCTCACGTGAGCTAAATCCTCCGAATGTCGGGTAAAATAAGGGTGACAAAACGAATTAGTGTTAAAACTATATGCACTCTGTTTCAAAGAGCCACAGGCAGTGGATATTCTGAATACCATAATATCTGAGAAGTTTTTTCCACGCAAGAACATTGAACAGCTATGGTTAATCCTGAATCATGGCGATCCCTGTCGACCGAGATGCAGGTTGCGTTCCGGAACTTAACGCTCGTTAACAAATTGTTAACAGTTGTTAACTTTTTGCGTTCCACGTTTCTGATTTCGAAATTTAAGCTCTTTCCATCTACAGTTTCCGTTCCAGAGCTTAACTATTTTGCCTAACGATTAGCTTAACGATCGTTACCTATTTTGGTATTGGTCGGTATTGTTACAAAATATTCAACAATTGTAGAACTGGGAATGGTTAACGATCGTTAAAGCTGCAGTTAGCTTCGCCGCGAGGTAAAGTTAACGATTGTTAACAATTGTTAAGTTTGCGGAACGCAACCGCAGACTACTTACAGTCGGCAAGTTGCTCTTCCAGAAGACCCACTTGATCACTTAGAGACTTTAGCCTGTCTTCCGACGGTTGTTCAATTTCGTTCTCCTAAAATAGAAGATCCAGAAATATTAGTTGCACTTTTGCAGATACCATGGTTAGAGTTTTATCCCGATCGTTCAAAAAGTTCAGTCCCTATAAGTGTAAAAAAAATGTCTGGTACTACCTTCCAACCCCACCAACCGTGGTCAGATGCAGTTCGGGGCATAGAAATGGCGTACCAAAATTACCCCTTACCCCCTCCAGCTCCCACCACCAACGAGGTTGCTGGATTAGCTCCTGACCTCAAAATCAAACATCTAAGGTTCATGACCACTAGAACTTCCAAGTTTCCAATCAAGCTTCCAAGTCTTCCCAACCCCTCCATCCGTCTAGTCCCTATGCGTCTCATCAAATTTCCGCTCCCTCTTCAACTCCCCGGTCGAATGTGGTTCGTATACATGACCTGTGTTAACCAATCACGGCGATGTTTGGGAGCAGCTGTGATACCATTTCCGGCTCTTCCGCTAGGTACACGGCGATTTTGCATCGGCGAGAAGAGTTAGTTTTAAAGAGTATTAGCTCCGGACCTCTAAGTCAAATGAGAATCATAATCAAACATCTAAGGCCCATCAACACTGTAACTTCCAAGTTTCCAATCTTCCATTCAAGCTTCCAAGTCTTCCCAACCCCTCCATCCGTCTAGTCCGTATGCGTCTCACCAAATTTCCGCGGTCGAATGCGGTTCGGATACTTGACCTGTCCCTGCCACCCATCAAATTTCACTTCAATCGGATCACCCATTGGCAAGTTATACATATCAGTATCACAGTATCCCTGATTCCCCTCCCTCCTCTCCTGAACGGAGGGGAATCCGGGATACTCTGATAAATACCATGCAAGTTTCATTGGCAAGCTAGACGTATCAGTATCACAATGTCCCTGATTCCCCTCCCTCCTCTCCTGAACGGAGGGGGATCCGGGATACTCTGATAAATACCATGCAAGCTTCATTGGCAAGCTATACGTATCAGTATCACAGTGTCCCTGATTCCCCTCCCTCCTCTCCTGAAGGGAGGGGAGTCCGGGATACTTTGATAAATACCATGCAAGTTTGTCTGTGTTTCTCATAAAAACCGAGGGACCGAGTGAGGCGGAAAACAGCCGGGAAGAGTTTGTAATATTTGAATCAACCCGGCAAAGTTTGAGTTGAGCCGATCTCCCAACTAAATCTACTGCGCTTTAAAAGACAAAACCAGGGTTATCGCGAGGTTCCGCAAACTCTTTCCAACGAGCGAAGCACATCGCGAAAACAGTGGTCAGACGATTCCTGGAATTGTTTTCCACTTTCCCGTTGGGCTGTTGTTGACTAAACTGTAGCCGATGAAAAGTCAATATTTTCCATTTAATAACGGAACTGAGTTGTGTTTTCGGCAATTAGCGTGGTGAATACGAATCCTAACGTGTTGCACTGTCACCCGTTTTCAGCGCCCGTTTTCGGCACAGGATTTGATACTCTACCCGACCCGAGTCCGTTTGTGTTTGGATTCGGTGTTGAACTAGAAAGAAACACGGGAGCTAAAAAAGTATGAGGCCACAGAACACGGAATCCGTGTTAGGATTCGCACTGGATGCACTCCGTAAAAACGACTTGTGACGAACACAGGTTGAGAATCGCGAGTCCGAAAACGCAACTCTGATTGTCCCTAGAACGGCTTACCCCTGGGTCACACTGCTGCGATTTCGCGCAAAATTCTGCGTCATGCGGCATACGACACAGATCATGCGACAAGCAAAGCAGAACTTTGCATTTTGTCGCAGTGTCGGATGCGATGAAGTATTTCAACTGATCCTACATAACACATGCGATTTTTTTTAGGGAAAGAAAAGAAAAAAACAAAGATTAGTTAATTTTCAGGACTAAAAACTGCTCTACCTTGACTGACTGTAATCCTAGGATGGCTGAATGCAAAACATCCTCTGAATGGACTTTTGTTACCCATGGTTCACACTGCTGCGAAGTTCGCGTAAAATTCTGCGTCATGCCGCATACGACACAAATCGTGCGACAAGCAACGCAGAACTTTGCGTTTTGTCGCAGTGTCGGATGCGTTGAAATATTTCAACTGATCAGACATAACGCATGCGATTCTTGAGGGAAAGAAAAGAAAAAACTAAGACTAGTTAATTTTCAAGACTAAAAATTGCTCCACCTTGGTCTGACTGTAATCCTAGGATGGCTGAATGCAAAATATCTTCTGAATAAACTTGTGTTAACCTGTTTTGAACAAGACAACATATGGGTTTTGACTGAAAAATGTCCTAATGATGGGTGGTATTCAGTAATCTCCCAGCATCTTCATACTCTGTTTCCCGAAGGGTTTCTTTGTCCTTTTGCAGGATAATCTCGTCGAAAAATTTCATTCCATTTGCGTCTGCGCGGTAGTGGGAACGTCCACGCGATTCTGTCGCACGTCGGAACATCAAAGATAAAATTGTGTCGCTCACGAAGCAGCAGTGTGAACCATGGGTTAACCTGTTTTGGCGCAAGGTGACATATAGGGTGGGTATTCAGATGGGTAACCTCCCAGCATCTTCAGAGGTCGTTTCCTCAAGGGCCACTTTGTCCATTTTCAGGATAATCTCGACGAAAAATTTCGTTTTCCTTTTGCGTCTGCGTGTTGGTAGGAAAGTTCATGCGATTCTGTCGCACGTCGGAACATCGAAGAAAAAATCGTGTCGCATACGAAGCAGCAGTGTGAACCTAGGGTTATAAGTGTAAACGCGTCCGGCGCCTCGCTGGCCGCTCGGATATATGTATACAGTTACAAATATACAATCTGCAACGTTAGTTTAATCAAATCTCCCTATTCCATTCATGACGTCACAGGCCGAAGATAATGAGCTAAGGTTATGTTTCCACCGTTGGGCTGAACGCGAAAACCCATGGAAAGCTGAAACCAGCGGGAAATGTCAAATTTTTGAACTTTTTAAAATAAATATGGGGAACCGGACATTCCTCCGGTTCTCATCATGTCCCAATTAAGTAATTTTTCATGACGGTTTCCGTATTTTTTCCACATTTCAAAATTTCTGCAAAAGCAACAAACTTTCAGCGGAGCTCTCCACTAACTTTCTGGAACTACTTTCGGACAAAGCTGCTTCTGTCTCCAAAGCGTGAAAACCATTGGACCAAGGCAAAACCAACCAAACCCTCGTAAATACTCACCAACTTTGTCAGCCTCGCTGAGATCTGATCTAGTACTGAGCCGAGTCTCTCCACTTCCGTTTTCAACCCGCGGTCGACTTGAATGTGCGCAGTTTGAGATTTCGCCTCCGCAGTCGTGCTTTCGTGCAAGCTGGATTTCTGCAGAAAGTCCACGTTTTTTATTTTCTCTGCAATTTCTTCATAGCTTTTTCGCAGTGCCAGAAATTCGGGTATGGTGTCAACTTTTACTACAAAATAAATAATGTCTGTCACCGACGGCTCACGGTTCAGTTGATCGTCCCATACGAAAACAAACTAAAGAAAATGCACTGAACGTGTCTGAAAGCTCGGAAACGAACGAAAATGCTGAATTAATTCAGCATTTTATGCAGCATTTCGCTTTCGGACTTAAATTTTCGCTCAGTTAATGCAGCATTAATTCAGCATAAAATTCATCGAAAAACTCAGCAAGAATGCTAAATTTTATGCTGAATTTTCAAGAAGAAACTGGTGAGTACGGCGATTCTCTCAGTGTTTTCGGCGGCAAACAAAAGAAATTCAAAAAGACAACTGACAATTCGGCAAACATTCCAAATTCTAAGACAACTGGCGATCAGCGAAGAAAGGAAAGATAGAACGTGTCTGAAAGCCTTTTGGTGCTGTAAATCCTGCATTAATGCTGAATTTTCTTTTCTTTTTTTTCCGAAAGCTGTTACCTTTCTTTCTTCTCTGACACTTCTAGAATACCAAAATTTAAGTCAGGAAGAAGAATAAGAAAAAAGAATTAGCTGTATAAAGCTGACAAAATGGATCAGCTACTGATATCCAACCTTCTTATCTTTCCTTTCTTCGTTGGCCATGACCGCCAGTTGTCTGAAATTTGGTATGTTAACCGAATTGTCAGT
This sequence comes from Branchinecta lynchi, assembly GCA_023053575.1. Classification (NCBI taxonomy): domain Eukaryota; kingdom Metazoa; phylum Arthropoda; class Branchiopoda; order Anostraca; family Branchinectidae; genus Branchinecta; species Branchinecta lynchi. The sequence goes on from JAKZAP010000016.1 coordinate 6,940,333, forward strand.
TTTTTTTTTTAATTTCTTATGTTTGCCACCGAAAACACTGAGAGAATCGCCGTACTCACCAGTTTCTTCATGAAAATTTAGCATTCTTGCTGAATTTGTCGACGAATTTGATGCTGACTTAATGCTGCATTAATTTAGCGAAAATTTAAGTCCGAAAGCGAAATGCTGCATAAAATGCTAAATTAATTCAGCATTCTCGTTCGTTTCGGAGCTTTCGGACACGTTCATAATAAGACAAGACGGTTGGATATCAGTAGCTGATCCATTTTGTCAGCTTTATACAGCTAATTCTTTTTCTTCTTCTTCTTCCTGACTTAAATTTTGGTATTCTAGAAGTGTCAGAGAAGAAAAAAAGGTAACAGCTTTCGGACAAAAAAAGGAAAGAAAAATGCAGCATTTACAGCACCAAAAAGCTTTCGGACACGTTCACTGTGTTTGTGTCAGCTGTGTTCCCTCGCCGCTCGATCCGTTTTCATCCCCGAAATTTCGAAGGAAAATATAATATAATCAGGATTGCCACATATCGCACGATAGTGTGACTTGTCGGGTAATCTCAAATTTCCCGGGGAAATGGAACCACCCCTGGCTTAAACGCTTTTACGGTTCTTGATTTCGTAACTGTTATGTAAATTAAAATTCTTCAAACTTGAATTGGCGTCGGGTCCAAATTGCTGTCGGTTCCTTTCTGCCTTTATTTCGTCATCATCTAATGTAAGAATGCATGATTTCTGTCATCTCACTGTCCAGTAGCCACTCATCTCGGTTCTTCAACTGGTGGTAGCTGCGATTTGTTGGGGGGGAGGGCAAAATGTCTTCCTCTTTATGTTTATTTTGAATCCTGCGCACTTTCTTGACGCGAAAAAAAGGCGTTCAGAAGAAACAGCATCAATAATTACTCTGTGGGGGTAGGCTCCATCCCCGGTAAACCAGAATCGCAAAAAAACCTACTCCACTTGATTCAAGTCTTCTCAATTCTCCCCTTAGTTATTCTTGGTCAAATCAGCATCAATAATTACTCTGTGGGGGTAGGCTCCATCCCCGGTAAACCAGAATCGCAAAAAAACCTACTCCGCTTGATTCAAGTCTTCTCAATTCTCCCCTTAGTTATTCTTGGTCAAATCAGCATCAATAATTACTCTGTGGGGGTAGGCTCCATCCCCGGTAAACCAGAATCGCAAAAAAACCTACTCCACTTGATTCAAGTCTTCTCAATTCTCCCCTTAGTTATTCTTGGTCAAATCAGCATCAATAATTACTCTGTGGGGGTAGGCTCCATCCCCGGTAAACCAGAATCGCAAAAAAACCTACTCCACTTGATTCAAGTCTTCTCAATTCTCCCCTTAGTTATTCTTGGTCAAATCAGCATCAATAATTACTCTGTGGGGGTAGGCTCCATTCCCGGTAAACAAGACTCGCAAAAAAACCTACTCCACTTGATTCAAGTCTTCTCAATTCTCCCCTTAGTTATTCTTGGTCAAATCAGCATCAATAATTACTCTGTGGGGGTAGGCTCCATCCCCGGTAAACCAGAATCGCAAAAAAACCTACTCCGCTTGATTCAAGTCTTCTCAATTCTCCCCTTAGTTATTCTTGGTCAAATCAGCATCAATAATTACTCTGTGGGGGTAGGCTCCATCCCCGGTAAACCAGAATCGCAAAAAAACCTACTCCACTTGATTCAAGTCTTCTCAATTCTCCCCTTAGTTATTCTTGGTCAAATCAGCATCAATAATTACTCTGTGGGGGTAGGCTCCATCCCCGGTAAACCAGAATCGCAAAAAAACCTACTCCACTTGATTCAGTCTTCTCAATTCTCCCCTTAGTTATTCTTGGTCAAATCAGCATCAATAATTACTCTGTGGGGGTAGGCTCCATTCCCGGTAAACCAGAATCGCAAAAAAACCTACTCCGCTTGATTCAAGTCTTCTCAATTCTCCACTTAGTTATTCTTGGTCAAATCGACGGAGTCCCTTAGGGGACGTCAAAAGTTATGATTGTGTCAATGTCTTATGATAAAGTCCTATCTATAAAAAATATTCTGTTGGAAAAAGTTATAATAGCTAACATACCTCCATCTCGGTACATATCAGAATAACAACCTCGACTGCCATTTAAAAATATCAACCTCGCCTTCGGCCCGGTAGATATTTTCAATGGTCGTCTGTTATTTTCCAATATCAACCTCGATGTCTTTAATAACCTCTAATAACAATGTGTGATTCAGTAAAAACAATCAGAATAAAACAAAACCAAAAATAAAGTAAATTCAGACTAATTCCGTCACCTCACCGGGTTTTTTTCGAAGAAAATCCATTTTGAAAGCATTTCCATGTTCACGTTGGTTTTCATCTGCGAAGTCGGCCTGGAGTGACTCCATCTATTCTCGCCGTTCCGCCCGACTCAGCGAGGAGTCCTCGCGGAACGGCGAGAATGCTCTATATGACTAATGCAGCGTTTACAAGTACAGGAAAACTTGAACAGAATCCGATCTTGGTTACAGGATTATGTTTACACGCACAGGGAAAAAGATTAATTCTTCAAACCAGAAAATCCAACATAAATAAATTCACTAGCCAACAAAAAAAAGTCGTGATAGCATTTATGACATCAGTACTAATGAATGCTGCTCTCAAAAGCTAGCTAGAATTTTTTTTTAGTACTTTTTACCAGCGCCGCCGACAAGATTCCTTTCAAGTACAACGGAATTCCTTTCATCATGAAAGGATTCTCGTCCCGCTAGACTTTTTTTCTACTCGTCTTCACGAACGGAATCCTATCGAGTCGACCGGAATTCCTCTCTACTCGACGGGATTTCTTGTCCGTGTAAACGCTACATAAGTCCAAAACACGCCAGTGACCCACGGGAAGAACGAGAAAACGTAGCACTAACGACTCAAACTCAACAACTCAATCCTGCGTTAACCAATCACGGCGGTGTTTGGGAGCAGCTGTGATACCACTTCCTGCTCTTCCGCTAGTTACAGGGCGATTTTGCATCTGCAAGAAGAGTTAGTCATCAAGAGTATACGCCCATAGTGATTCAAGTTGGCCTGTATTAAAGGAAAATACTCACTCCTGCAGTTAACGCCATCTTCCAGTAGATCAAAGCCGTCATGACACGCGCATGTGTATGAACCAGGCGCATTCACGCAGAGATGATGACACCTATGGGTGGAGGCTGTTGCACACTCGTCTACATCTGAAAATTTGAATGTTGAAATTTCAAATAGTCTTTGACCATTTGTACGTACTTTTCTAATTGTAACACTGACAAATGTGTGCATGTCACTACTCACCGATTATTTTTTTTACCGTGAATGCGTGCGCGAATAAATTACTATCCTATTATCTATTCTAAAAGGGAAATGGCAAACAAGAATGAAACAGACAAATATCTTATCGGGTGCGGGTTACGAAAAAATCTGATTTTTTGTGTTTTGAACCTTTTCATAATTTTTTTTTTTTCCTGAAGCTCTTTTCAACGGTATAGTGTCGGAAAATAAGAAAATGCCGGAATTACTTTTTCAGGTACAGGTTCTACTTGACTTTACTAGTTTTAGGCGGAGAGCACGACTTGAACGCACTAGCTTCAGGAAAAGAAAAAAAATGGCTGAAAAGATTAGAAACACAAAAGATTTGATTTTTCTTGTGTTTTAATCTTTTCAGATATTTTTTTTTTCTTTTTCTGACGCTAGTGCAGTAAAGTCACCTAGCGTATTAGTTAAACAAAACAAAAAACTCGTAAATAAACCTGAACCTAAGAAAATAATTCCGGTATTTACTCATTTTTTTCGACACTGTACGAAAAGCGTGTACTTGGATCTCCTTTTTTATTTGCTATTTATTCGTCTAGACACATTTTAAACCAAGATTGGAGGGGGGGGGGGTTAGTAGACCGATACCTTCCAGGGCTATGGGTCCGCCCATTTTTGTCGGTAGTTCGTCGGGATGTATTGTAATATGGAAGAGTCTGTCTATCCCGACCTCAAGCGCGGAGGAGGCTGGGGGGATTATTGGAGGGGAGCGTATAGAGGAGCAGACCGATACCTTAGTGAGCTGTCAGTGGGCCCCATTCTCGTGCTTCGTACTACGAAAGATTTATGTATCCTAATCGGTAGAGTGGAGGAGCCTCGGGGTATTACTGGAGAGCGAGGGTACAGGGGAGCAAGGGTACAGGCAGATACCTTAGTGACCTGTCGGTCGGCCCCATTCTTGGTGCTTCGTACTACGAACGATTTATGTATCCTGATCGGTAGGGTGGAGAAGGCTGGTGGGAGTATTGGAGGATATTCTGAGTTGAGGTTATGAGTTTCCTAGGGTATTGGAGAGCAAAACGAACTAGGTTTACTATATGCCTTTATCCAACATGTTCTCTTGATGAATGAAGGATGTATGACGCACTGCCCAAGGGCGTAAGTGCAGTAGAAAAGGAAAAAGAAAAATAAAATAATCACAAAACACTCACAAATATTTTCCATAAAGGTTCACGAATTTAGAATCACGTTGATGGGATCGTGGACAGGTAAGTTTCCAATCCGAGAACAGAAATTAGAGGAGAGGGCTTCAAGCGTCAACAATGGTCGGAAATTAACAAACGGCGGATCAGGTAGCGGTTCCGCATGCGCCGTGGTAGGTAGAGAAGAAATCTCAGATATCTGAAGTATGTCGCGCGTATGCGTCGAAGGTCCCTTCTTCTGAGTATAGAATGCAATCCAGCAAGGAAGTTAACACACGGTGCGCAAAAGGCAGTATATAACTTCCCAAGCCCAGGTCTGCTATACCTCGAACGGTTCGGCACAATTTTGCAGTAATCAAATCTAGTTCCTTTAGCGGCTGATTTGACTGCTTCCTCGCAAATCTTTCGTATAGTTTGCACAATTGTAATCCCTAGCCATCGAATTTTCTCCTCAGTTACGAGAACATTGCCTCACACATTCAGAGAGGGTTTCCGAGGAGTAGAAGGAGCGTCGAAACAAACGTACTGACATTTACTAGCATTTACTTAACTCTGTGAGTTTTAATCCACTATTTGTTACAATTACTATTAAGCACTAGTCCTTATTCACAACAGCTGCGTTATTTACTACTGGAATAATTGCTAGTGTTCTCTGAAGCTGCCTGCTGCCTGTAAGTTGTTCCGATTTACCTGATTCACTGGTGACTGCTCCATAAGCTGCGTTCTTTGTCACGGGAGTTCTCATCGCGTTCTCCGTTTTTTCTTACAAGCCGTTTTTGGTGAGTCACTGGTGAGTACTCACCAGTCTTATAACCCGTTTTTGAACTAACCGGTGTCCGGTTCTACCTCACCGGTGCGGACTAACCAGAACCTGCTCGCGAGACCGGCTTCAGCGAGGAGTTAGCAAGTTGTCATCAACTCACAGGTGAACAAAAAAACGCGTTATAAGAGAAGAACCGGACACTGGCGACAAAACACCCGAGACAGCCGTGACTGCAACGAACGCAGCTATAAGGCGTATTCTCGCCGTTCCCCGAGGACTCCTCGGGGAATACAAGGGAACGGCGAGAATAGAGGGAGTCACTCCACGCGGACTCAGCGTACAGAAAACAGCGAGAACACGGGGAATGCTTCCAAAACGGATCTTGTTCGAAAAAAAATATGCAGCTGACGAAATTAGTCTTGATCCACTTTAATCTTGGTTTGTTTCTTCTGACTGTTTTTAATTAATTTTATATTGCACCAACACCAGCAAAATTTGATTCCCCTCCGAATCTGAAAGGGAGTCCTTTTTGATGATGGTGATGATAATCGGAGCATTCCCCGTCCGTGGGGACTCGCGAGAATAAGGGGAGTGGGTCCCCGGGACAAACAAAAACGCGGAGACCTCAAGTGGAGTCCGCGGGGAACGGCGAGAATACGCCTATAGACTCACCGGTGTCTGGTTTTACCCAATCGGTCTGACACTACCATATCTGGTCGGTTGGGATGCTCTAGTGAGAAGCCGCCAGTAGGTGGCGACTAAAACACTCTCACGAGAAACTAGTGAGTAAAAAGCAGAAACTGCTAGTACGACGAACTCGTCTAATGATTTGTTATCTCCCTGGGCTGGAGGCAACTCACGTTGATTTAGTAAGATAGTGAGTTAGCGAAGAATCTACTGAATGAAGAATCCTCGCCCCGTGAAACCTGAGGGAATGTACAATCTCTATGTCACTGTCAGTATACCAACTTCAGCAAAGAATGCTATCCCTCGACCTATCGCCAAAAAAACTAAGGGGAAGTATTTACCCTTTTCGCAACGATGTCCAATGTAGCCTGGCGCGCACATACAGACTTCTGGTTTCGCACATGTTGCACCATTTTGGCATGGCTCTTCGCAAATTGCTGCAAAAGAAAATCAGCTTAAAACACACCTCGTACTATTTACTGTTTATGTTCCAATTTCCGAAAGTACCTGAATACTGTAAACTAAGCTCTGCTTTTAATAAATTATCCACGGCTTGGCTGTTTTAAGCCTTTTCCCAGACGCATTGACTTCTAGCAAAACTTTTAGCAATTCAGAGAACAGGTTTTACGCACCAATAGCATGATACTCGAAACACTCGTCGGAGAGCATAATGCGCATGAAAACTAGTCAATCGTGGCAAGTGCAAAGATTAGTGAGGTGTTGTTAGTGGGTTCAGAATGTAACAGGAAATTTGCGTCTCCCAGTTCAAGAATCAATGAATGCAGTTACGGAAGTAGGTTGCATTGGCATTATAGGTACGACGGGTCCTTTAAAGGAACCCTCGCACTATTTACTCTTCAACTTACAGTATTTTAAAATATCTGAATAATTTAAAACTAGGCTGTGCTTTCAACAAATAACCCACAGTTCTGGCTGTTTTAAGCCTTTTCCGTGACTCGTTGACTTATAGCGAAAACAGGGACACAATTTACACAACCGGTTTTTCTGATGGAAAAACTTCTAGCAGACAACTGCCGACAGCGTGATGCACATCGAAGGTAGCAAAACACGGCAAGTCAGAAAATCTACGTGGTTTTGTTAAGAGGGGTTAGAATGTACCGTACAAAATTGGGGTCTCCGGGGTTTAGAAATATATGGAGTGATTATGGAAGGACGTAACAAGGCCCTAACTGTCAAGAAAGACACCCTGGATGACCTAGGATAAATTTAGGACTCTACAGCATTATTTTCAGCCCAATTTATGTAAATTCGAGGTTGCCCTCGAACCTCTCCTGTACTTTTATTTCTAATATTTCTCCACTATTCTTTACACTGTGGTGATTGGCTGTGGTTCACAGCTAGGAATCTAGGATAAGCTTCAGAGAAGGAGGAGATGAAGTCATGAGAGATGAAGATGCTTAGGATGAAGATAGCTGTTGTCAGGTTATTTACAGCTAGGAATCTAAGATAGGCTTAAAAAAGACAAAAATCAGCTAATACTATCTAACACTAGCCTAGGGGACGTTTTCGCGTGGATGGTTGTAGAGCGGAACCGGTGATCCCGTCCACGCGAAAATGAGAAAACTGATCGGGCGTTGAACGGCCGAGGAAAATGGGTTCCGTCCACGCGAAAATGAACATTCAGCTGGTTGGGTCCATATGAGTGGCAAGGTTCGCACCCCGTTCAGCTTAACGCTGCCCTCGGAGCGGTGTTGACCGGGAGGCGTCTATTGAGCTGGATGGCCCGTTCACCTGTTCATCCGTACACGCGAAAATTACAAAAAGATCGACGGCATCCACGAAAAAATGCCCCTCGAGCTCGACGAGTGGTCGACGGGACCAGAGCCATCCATGCGAAAACGTCCCCCTATATTATTATCATTCCTAACAGTCTATTATGCATGTGTATTACCTATTGGGAGCTACAAAATAGCATTCAATTCTGATTCCTTTGTCGAGTTTTGACAATTTTTGTGTTCTCTTCTGTTCCTTCTCATGGGGTTAATGGCGACTGCGCACTACCTAAGGCGTTTTTCCGTGCTCCCACAAACAGGTTGTGCGTTTCCGTAGAGCGTTGCCACGGCCTTTTCTGCGGCCCACAAGTTTGTTTACGCAACCAACAAGATTTTCGTGGCTAGCTTTGTGGCTCAAGTTCGACAAACAACTGCAGAGGTGATTGTCGATTTTGTGGCTTGATTTTGGCGAGAAATTCAAATTTAGTGGCAAAATAACGTCAAAACATAACAAGACCAAAGGTTTCGATGGGATCCCAAAAATTCAATATCTGAACCAGACAACAGGGTCTTGTCTTAGCCAGATCCAGTCTTCGCCAGACTCCTTGAACATTTTTACAATTAAAATTCAGAAACTGATTAAGGCAAAATAGCTAATCACCTGAGAAAACCAAGTTCAGATTTGGATTCAGCATGTGTGTTTACCCCTATCATATCTGTTTTGACGAAAACTTCCTGTCACTTCTGCTAATTTCCCGGTTCCGGCCGAACTCCAGAACTACTTGTCCGGCGAAAAAAGAAAGCTCAAACACGAAATCAGGGTATCTTCTTTCCCCAGTAATGAACATCTAATCAACTTCAAATAGAAATTTAGCTTATAACAAATTTTCCGATTCCAGCCGGATTCCGGTCGAACTATATGTCCGGGTAAAATATGATTGTCATACAGGGACTCAGCATCTCTTCTTACCCCTAAATCGCTTATCTAATCAACTAGAAATAAAACATTGACTTCCAACAGTTTTCCGGTTTTGGCCGGATTCCGGACGAACTATACATGTCCGGGTAGAAACTTGTTTTCACATAAGTGTTCAGCATGTCTTCTTGCCCTAAGTCGAACATCTAATCAACTCCAAATAAAACTTTTAATTTTGACAAACTTTCCGGTTTGGGCAGGATTCCGGTCGAAATACTTGTCCGTCGAGAAAATAGTTTTCACCATCGTCTTCAGCATGTCTTCCTACCTCTAAATCGAACATCTAATCAACTTCAAATAAAACTTTTACTTTCAACAAACTTTCTGGTTTGGGCCGGATTCCGGGCGAAATACTTGTCCGTCGAGAAAATAGTTTTCACCATCGTCTTGAGCATGTCTTCCTACCCCTAAATCGAACATCTAATCAATTTCAAATAAAACTTTTACTTTCAACAAACTTTCCGGTTTTGGCCTGATTCCGGGCGAAATACTTGTCCGTCGAGAAAATAATTTTCACCATCGTCTTCAGCATGTCTTCCTACCCCTAAAGCGAACATCTAATCAACTACAAATAAAACTTTTACTTTCAACAAACTTTCCGGTTTTGGCCGGATTCCGGGCGAACTACTTGTCCGATGACGAAATGGTTTTCACCATCGTGTTCAGCATGTCTTCTTACCTCATAATCGACTATCACATTAGCTGTTTCAAAACATTTTGTTTGTCCCTTAATTTGAATCCCCTCCCCCACCCCTAAATGTAGAGCTACAAAGCCCATCTACGAACTTGACTGGTCCGACGACCCAACGAACCCTCACACCAAGTTTCATCAAAATATCTCATTCCCTTCAAGAGTTATCGTGCTTACAGACGGACGGACAGACGGACGGACGGACGGACAGACGGACAACTTTTGCGATGTCATAGGTATCCCTCCACTTACGTTTTGGGATCCCAAAAACTTTCTCAAGTAAGGGGACATAAAACTGAAGATCCTTTTTCTGCGGAATGATAAGGGAAAGCCTGGAGTTATATTTATTGAGATTTTTACATAATTCTTATTTATACATTCAGACATTTGAAATTACCGCCCAAAAAATAGACAAAACGGTTCAACTTGTCGCTCGACTATGTGGCACACAGTTGTGTTTCCATGAAAAACGCTTAGAAGTGTGTGGCCCACAATCGCGTCACGGAAAAACGCCTCTAGTGAGCGTTACTGAACTAAAATACTGTACTGTTACATAAGGGGTCAAAGGCTTCCGAAAAGTAAATGTAAGCGAAAAGAAGGGTTTCAGGAGTTCAACCGGCGTCAAATCCCAGCGTTCCAAGCATATTCTGAATCAGAATTTGTCTGCCTACAAAATGGTGTCATCAGACAGACTGTACCTTCTGGATCGAGTGTTTTGAAAACAAAGCGGCTTTTGCCGAGCTGGCGGTCGGACTATCAACACACTTCTTCGTTCACATTCAAATCTGCTCACTCTCCATCAACATCCTACCCAGCCAGCCAACGACATTATTAGCCAGTTTTTTTAATCTTGGACCCCTTCAGTTTACATGTAAATATATTTTAAGTGTATTTAGTGTTGTTAAAGTGTATATAAATAATGCAAATAAATATTCTTTGAGCCCAAGCTGCTTTGGAACATTCAAATAATGTATACAACGGGTAAGTCAGCTATGATTCTTCATCGGCGATATCTCGGCCCTTCTTGGCAAGGGTCCTCGTCAGGCTGTCAATCTTCAGAGTCAACATCGGGGAAGGAAACAGACCTGTAATAAATCGTAGCTGACGTATCCGTTGTACATATTATTTGAATATAGACCGCAAGCATGTTTATTTATTTTGTTTGTTTCGTGTCTTAATTTGTGTCTTGTACTTTGTTTTCTTTTACTCCGCTGTAACTAACAAGACCAAAGGTTCGATGGGATCCCAAAAATCTAATATTTGACCCAGACAATAGGGTCTGGTCTTCACCAGATCCAGTCTTCGCCAGGGTAATCATCCGAGAAAACAAGTTTAGATATACCACTATGAGCCATATCTATTTTGATGACACTGACTGAAACTTCATGTTTTACTTCTGCCAATTTTCCGGTTTCGGCCGAATTCCGAGTGAACTAATTGTCCAGCAAAAAAAGAAAACTCAACAACAAATTCAGTGTATATCCTTATCTCCATAAAGAACATCTAGTCAGCTCCAAATAAAACTTTAAATTATACAAAAAAATCCGGTTACAACCGGATTCCTGACAAATTATATGTCCGGGAAATAATGAGTGTCATGTACAAACTCAGCGTCTCTTCTTTACCTATAAATATGTCACATAATCAACTTCAAATAAAACTTTAGCTTTAAACAAATTTTCCGATTTTCGCCAGATTCCGGTCGAACTAGTTGCCCGGGTAGAAAATGCTTTTCACATAAGTATTCAGCATGTCTTCTTACCCCTAAACTGAACATTTAATTAGCATCAAATGAAAATTTTAATTTTAACCGACTTTCCGGTTTTTGCCGGATTCCGGACGAACTACTAGCCCGGCGAGAAAATACTTTTCACCATCACATGTCTTCCTACCACATAATCGACTATCACATTAGCTAATTAAAAATATTTTTTTTGACCCTTAATTTGAACCCCCACCCCTAAATGTAGGGCTACAGAGCCCATCTACGAACTTGACCCCCCCCCCCCCCCCCCGACCTAAAGAGTCCTCACACCAAGTTTTATCAAAATATTTCTTTCCCTTCGAGAGTTATCGTGCTAACAGAAGGACAACTTTTGCGATGTCATAAGTATCCCTCCACTTGCGTTTTGGGATCCCAAAAAGTAGGTCATAAATAAATAAACAATAAAATGTATAGATTTAGTCGGTTTTCCGTCGGTCTGTCGGTCTGTCAGTCCAGTGTTTGCGAGTTATGGATGAAATCCAGATGAGCTAGTCTGATGAAACTTGGCATGCATATTTTGGACCCGACCAAACTACCTTGAAAATAGTCACTTGCCAGATTCGACCATCCTGGGTGGAGGGAGGGGAGCCGGAATCCGAAATTTAGTGGAATGCATAACTTTCGAACGAGTGATCGGACCTTAATGAAACTTGATATCTGGAAAGACCTCTTGTCTCCAATGTCCCATTTCAAGTCTGGACCGGATCCGGTGAATGTGGGGGGAGTCGGAGGGGGGGGCGGAAATCATGTGACACACTTAGAGTGGAGCGATCGGGATGAAACTTGGTGGGAGGAACAAGCACAAGACCTAGGTACATCATTAACAGAACTGCACCAGATTTGGGCACGTGGAGGGAGGTTACGGAATTCCGATGATACGGAGTTAAGGTACTTCCAGATGTGCTGGGACGATGAAACTTGGCAGGCATGTCAGGGACCCAAACAGGTTGACTTAAAAATAGTCAGTTCCGCCCAACCATTATGGGGGGAGTGGAAGGAGGGGGAATCCCGAATCTTGAACTATACATAACTTTCGAACCGGTGATCGGAACTTAATGAAACTTAATATTTGGAAAACCTCATGTCTCGGAAGTCCCATATCATGTCAGGACCGGATTGGATGAATGTGAGGGGAGGGGTGGAGGGGAGAACCGGAAATACTGTGACATGCTCAGAGTGGGGCGATCGGGATGAAACTTGGTGGGAAGAACAAGCACATGCCTTAGATACATCAGTGACAGAGCCGGACCGGATTCGGGCACCGGCGGGAGTCGGGAGGGTCCGGAATCCGACAAACGGAGTTAAGGTACTTCCAGATGTGCTAGGACGAAGAAACTTGGCAGAAACATTATAGACTTGACAAGATTGGCTTAGAAATTGTCACTTTCCAGATCCGACCATCCCTTAAAGTTTCTTTTCCCAATTTCCACCCGTGTTAGCCTACTGCTATTAGGGTTAAAATAAAATTCATTGATTAGTTAAAGTACCTTAACCAGAAAGTATACAAACACTTTTAAGCACAATTTACATTTTCGTGATCACCATGAGCCCGTTATCATTTTTACCTAAAAGATTAAATATTCTTTGAGCCCAAGCTGACTTTGAAACATTTATTTAAACAATGTTTACAACGGATACGTCAGCTATGATACACAAGGAAACAAACCTTCCTCGAAGTTGAACCAGAGGATTGACAGCCTGACGAGGACCCTTGCCAAGAAGGGCCGAAATATCGCTGACGAAGAATCGTAGCTGACGTATCCGTTGTAAACATTGTTTGAATAAACCTAAAAGGTTTTGCTTAGAAATGAATTTCTAGTTCCCTCAAAATAGCTTACGCATCTTTACCGCACAGTAAAACAAAAATTAGGCTACTTTTGACCAAACAATACATTTCATGATCCATGAGGGCCCGCGATGCTTGTGCCACAAGTGTTTTGCTTAAACGGAGTTCCTAGTACCCTTAAAACCGAAAGTGAAAAAAATACTTTTGACCAAACGATACATTTCAGGGTCCCCGACGGCCTATGATGTGTGTGCCACAAGGGTTTAGGTAAAAATGAATTTCTAGTACCCTTACAGTGCGCATCTTAACCGAAAATTGTAAAAAATTAGTTTTGACCAAACGATATATATTCGTGATCCCCAAGGGCCCATGCTCACTTTTGCCTCAAGGGTTTTGCTTACATGTGAATTCCTTAAATAAAAAAAATACTATTCAGCAAAATATACGTTTTCATGATCCCGATGAGCCTATCATCAGTTTTGTCACAAGGGTTTTGCTTACAGATGAATTTCTAGCGCCCGCATCATCACAGCTAAATGCAAAATTCAAATACTGTTTACCAAACGATACGTTCTCGTGATTTCCAAGGGCCCATGATCATTCTTTTCTTATCGGGTTTATCTTACAAGTGATCACGAAAAACCCACATTTTGGAAAATTTCTACTTTTATACTCCGACCCAGCCTTGCAAGATCCATATGAGCTTCTAGCTCTTGTCTTAAGGTTTAACTGAAAAGCCAACTTATTTTTGTGTCATTTAGTTGAATACACTGAATTATTTGGATAAGGCAAAGTGATTTTTTTATTTGCCACTATCTGCTCTAGTTATGACGTTCAGGCCGTCCGCACAGCGTAAATTCTACTATGACGCGGGAAATTTTAATCGCAACATAAACGCGGCTTTTTAGTGGAAGTGGTGAGATTGGTGAGGATTGCTTAGTGCCTGAACAAAAAAAAATCATAAATCTTTCTCGTAAGGCATACAACAAAAATACAAGCCCATAGAGGTACCACAAATCCCACGGAAATTCCACTATTTGAAAATCGATTATTCGTGAAAAGTGGAACAGCGACGTAGCGCATTTTCAGCGGGTCTTCAAGCCAATTTAAGTAAATAAGTGATGGGTAACTAGATTGTCCTATCCCAGCCCTTTTCGGTTAAACTTTAAACAGGAGTGACTATTATGAAAGCAACTGTGACATTATGTTTACAATTCTAAGACCTAGTGTTAGAACGCCAGCAAAAGTTATTCACAAATACCATAAACCGATTATCAATGATTAAACTTGGCAAACACAACTTTTCTTCTTGAAAATATGCCGACTTTTACCCAGAAAGGATAACAAAACCCTAAAACAACTTAATGAAAGTCATAATGAGTGCTAAATATTTAGCTGTCTAACTTCTAATATATATAACAATAATAAATAATAATAATAAATATTTAACTTGTATTCATGCCCCAACTAATGTAGCGTTTACACGGACAAGAAATCCCGTCGAGTAGAAAGGAATTCCGGTCGACTCGAAAGGACTCCGTTCGTGAAGACGAGTAGAAAAAAAGTCTAGCGGGACGGGAATCCTTTCATGATGAAAGGAATTCCGGTCTACTTGAAAGGAATCTTGTCGGCGGCGCTGGAAAAAAGTACTAAAAAAGTCTAGCTAGCTTTTAAGAGCAGCAATCATTAGTACTAATGTCATAAATGATATCAAAACATTTTTTTGTTGACAAGTGAATTTTATTTTTGTCAGATTTTCTGGTTTGAAGAATTTATTTTTTCCCTCTACGTGTGAACGTAATCCTGTCACCAAGATCGGATTCTGTTCAAGTTTTCCTGTACTTGTAAACGCTGCATAAGTAGTTCCCTTCCTCTTTAACTTTTCTGGTGAAAGCTCTTTGACAGCGCCCAGCCATGTATTTCCGAAGCGCGCCATCAGATCCCGCGGATTTTCTCAAACTCTTCCTCCTTGTTTTGATGTTTTTTGGCCGCTAAATAATTTTCAAAAGGAAAAATACGAAGCAGTGACTTTACTTCAATGTGTATCCGAAAACTACTTTACATTTGGCCCCAAAATAGTTATTTAATTTCGAGTCTGTGTGGTGATTGGGGTGTGGTGATTAACTGAAATGACGGAGAAACCGACCCCCCCCCCCCCCTCCCAAGATTTACTGAAATGGCGCCAATGGTTGCAAACGTAGTAATCCAGCGTACATTACTGTTAACTAATTTAGTCCTTATTTCACATTTAGTTTTTCCCCGTCATTTGGACTGAATTGTGTGGGTTATTATGCACTCATATCCATTTAACTCATTCATACCCACAGCAAAAAAGAACAAATTGCAGATAAACAACAAATAAAAAAAGTTATTAAATGGTTCATTAAGGCGACCATAAGGTCAATTCTTTGCTCACACGAATGGAAACAATTAAGCGCGCACTTTTTAAAATAATGCATTTTTCTGCATTCATATTAAGTCACGAAAAAGTCTCATGACTCAAAACAGAGCGCGTAAGTCACGGTTACATGTCCAGTCTTGATCATTCGTTTTAACGTCTAAGAGGCACACAGTTTTTCCCACGTAGATTCCAAGGGGGTACTCACTCTCAGGCACCCGGTGTACACTCATTCTCGGCACCCTCCCGGTACCGATGTACAAGAGTTTGGGTAGTGAGGGATACCATCGGTTGACTCGTCTCAAAGTAAGGGTCAAATGGAAAACTGATAAGACATGAATTAAGGCATAAACACAATTTTATTTCATTAAAAACGCTAAATGTTTACTTTCTGCCTAAGTTAATCCAGTATTCGACATCATGCAATTAAGGAAAGAACGAGGGAAAGAACAAACACACGCATAGACAAAGAAACCAAACCGGGTCTAGCTTTCGAAAGTACCTTGTTCAAGTCCAGCATGGTACAGAGATCAGTAGCCACATTGATGAGAAGTATACCAAAATCGAGTTCTCTGACGCTATAACCGTCGCCACTTCCATATAAATGTTGATTTCTTTTTACAATGTTTATTACCATGTTATTAACCGATGTCCTCCTTTTATTTTGGTAACGTTCTTTAGGCAACAATTCTTTATTTTAGAAAGTCGCCAATACACTGTAAAATGTTCCTCCAAGTAACGATTAAAGTTAACTGCAATGTTTACTACTGGGATTAATCTTATCTCTACTGAGATAAGATTAATCCAATTAGAGATAAGATCATCTTTTTGGAGACAAGATTAATCCCAGTAGCAAATACTGCAAGATTTGTTTACAGTGTATAGAACATGCCTTTCCGGTGGTACAACACTGCAGTACTTACACGTCTGTGAGTCATGTGGAACAAAAGCCTAAAAGCAACAAAAAGAGAACACACTGGATACGGCAGGACAATATAAATTATACTCTGTCAGTTTGGACGGAAACGGATTAGTCTTCCAGTGTGGGAAAGCTGGTCGAACCCAGCAGGTTATTTCTTATGATGCGGACCGTGATTGGCCCTTGCACATACTGGCCCTCCTAAAGGATTGTCTCCCTTTTGCTTGCAGCTGAAGATAGTGTTGACACATCAAAAACATTTAGAGACTGACTTTTGGCCCAAAACAGAGAGTGAAATTTTATTTTCATGAAAAACAACGTTAAATGGTCGGTTTTGGTCGGAATCGCCTCTGCAAGAATGACATATCCTAATTTATTTTCATTAAAAAAAGCTTGAAATAGTCACTTCTAGTCGGAATCCCTGCTGCAAAATGACACAGTTGGACATTTTATGAAATAGAGTGATTTTTATGTCCTAAGACAAGAGTGACAAAAACCAAACAGAGTGACAATTCACACTATCGTGCGACATGTGGCTACCCTGGCTGAAGTAAGCTGGGAACGCAGGCGTCCCACAAAATCTATCTCGCGCTACAGTAAGTCGAGATACCACAAAGAAAACGCAAAAAAAAAATTTAAGACGAATTGTAACGAATAGTCAAGTCTGATTTAATGCAGTGTTAGACATTAAAGGCAGTCCATATTTATATATGTATTTTCTTAGGCTAGGGTTTTCTTATTTCGTGTTCCAATCAATTAGTTAATTAAGAAAGCACAATTTTTCTATACCACTGGCATGTCTGACGCTTTATGCCATTCGAAGTTTATGCCATTCGAGTTATTACCATTTTCAGTGAAACTGTACCTTAGCTTACCTTCATTTTTATGTGCTTGTGCAACAGTTACATAGGCCAACCCCCCCCCCCCCCCCCCCCCGGCAGGCACCGAATTTTGTTTGTGTGGCGATATTTCGCGACCGGCCTGTCACTAACTGAGGTAACTACAGATAAAGCGTTTTAGCAAAGCTTTGGGCATGTTTATGGCACAGTTGTAGCCTCTGGCTCAGGTGCCATATACCGATCGCAACTCCGTCTGTCGGTCTGTCCCACGATGACGAGTTATGGTACTTCCAGATGTGCTAAGACGATGAAACATGGCAGGCGTGTCAGGGACCCGACCAAACTAACTTGGAAATAATCAGTTTCCCGATCCGACCATCTAGGGGGAGTGGAGGGAGGGGGAATCCGAAAAATTGAGTGGTGCATAACTTTTGAACGGGTGATCTGATTCGAATGAAACTTAATAACTGAATAGAGGACATGTCTCCGATTTCCCATTTAAAGTCTGGACCGGATTTGACAGCTGAGGGGATTAGGGGGGGAGACTGGAAATTTTGTGAAACGGTTAGATTGGAGTGATCGGAGTCGAACTTTCTGGGAAGAACAAGCATCTGCTCTAGATAAATCGGTTACACAATCGGACCGGATCCGGATACTTGGGAGGGGGGTGGGGGTGGAGGGGGATTTCCCGGAATTCCGCTGATGGCCGGATTTCCCCGACGAAACTTGGCAGGTATATCAGGGAGCCAACCAAACTGACTTGGAAATAGTAATTTTCTCGATCTGATCATCGTGAGGGGAGTGGAGGGAGGGATCCAAAATATTGAGTCATGTTTAACTTTAGACCGGGTGATCGGATTCCAGAGAAATTTAACAACTGAACAGAGGACAGTTCTCTGATTTTCTCTTTCATGTCCGGAACGGGTCCGACAACTGTTGGGGGAGGGGGGGGGATACGTGACCCGCTTAGACTGGAGAGATCGGGATGGAACTTTGTGGAAATATCAAATAAATTCTCTAGATAAATCATTTACAGAATCGGATTGGATCCGGGCACATTGGGGGGGGGGTCCGGGGATCGCGTTTTAAGGTACTTCAAGACGTGCTAGGACGATGAAACTTGGCCGGAACACTGAAGAATCGACAAGACTGGCTTAGAAATCGTCAAATCCCATATATGACTTACATGACTTATATATGACTTATCCCTTAAAGCGCTAATGTCAACCGCAAAGTAAAACATATACTTTTAAGCAAAATAAACATTTTATTTATCCCCATGGACCCATGATCATATTTGCCGCAAGGATTTTGCTTACAAATGAATTTCTAGCTCCCTTGAAGTTTGCATCTTAACTGCAAGGTCAAACAAGACCAAATGTTTCGATGGGATCTCAAAAAATAATATTTGCTCCCGACAATTCGGTCTTGTAGATATTCAGTCTTCAACAGACTTCTTAAACATTTTTACTTTTAATATTTACAAACAGGTTAAAGCCAATGGTAATAATCGGAGAAGACCAAGATATCCGTTTTGCGCTGTCAAAAATTCAAATGTGGATTCAGCATATGGTTTACCCTACAGCCTGCGTTGTGTCTCCTTCCTTCCTTACTTCTGCCCAACTTCCGGTTTCGGCCGGATTCCGGACAAACTACTACTTGTCTGGCAAAAAACTAAAGCTCAAAAACGGATTCAGCATGTCTCCTTACCCCAACATCCAACCTCTATTCAACTTCAGATTAAACTTTTATTTTTAACAAATTTTGCGGTTTCCCAGATTCCGAGCGATCTATACATCCGGTGAGAAAATGATTGTCATATGTCAATTCAGCATGTCTTCTTACCCGCAAATCGAACATCTTATCAAATCTAAATAAAACTTTTACTTTTAACAAGTTTTCCGGTTTTGGCCGGATTCCGGCCGAACTAATTTTCCGGCGAGAAAATAAATTTCATATTCGGACTCAGCACGTCTGCTTGGCCCAGAATCGACCCCTTAATCAACTTCATAACTTTTACTTTTCACAAATTTTCCGGTTTTCATATTAGAATTCAGCATGTATCTTTACCCCTAAATAAACTATCTCAGTAGCTTTCAAAAAATATTTTTTTCCCTTAATTTGAACCACCTCCCCCACCCTCAAATATAGAGCTACAGAGCCCATCTTCGAACCTGACCTGTACTTTAACCCAAAGGATCCTCTCGCCATGTTTCATCAAAATATCTCAATCCCTTCTAGAGTTATCGTGCGGACAGACGGACAGACAAACGGACAACTTTTGTGATGTCATAGGTATCCCTCCACTTACGTTTTAGGATCCCAAAAAGTACTTTCGATCAAACGATACATTTCGGACCATGATCATTTGCATCACAGCAGTTTTGCTTAAAAATGAATTTCTAGTACCCCAAGTGCGCATCTTAACCGAGTATTGAGAAAAAAATCTTTTGACCAAATGATATATATGAATGGTCCCTAAGGGCCCATTGTCATTTTTGCTCAGGGGTTTGCTTACAGATGAATTTCTAGCGCCCTTAAAGTGCGCATTATTACAGTCAAGTGCAAAATAAAATTCTTTTTACCAAACGACCCTGATCATTCTTATCTGAAATCAATCAGAAAAAGAAAAAAAAATGATGCATATGACCGGAACAAACCCACGAATTGTCAAAATTCCTACTTTCATCCTCTGAACCAGCCTTGCAAGTGCCATACGAGCTTACAGCTCTTGTTTTGCAATCCAGCTGTTCTGTTCAGTGCTGGTTCGTACAGTATCCTCAGAGTGTGATCTTAAAAGGGTTAGAATTGATTACTCTGATTATTTTAAGTTTCTATTGTATTTACCACATTCACACAGCAACACAAAACTATCCGTGTGGCCGTGCCGATAGTATGGTACTTATATGCTCGTTGCACTGAAATCTCTACACGAGGATTTACTGGCTGACGCCTGTTTGGGCTCAAAACCTCACCGACACCTTATTAGATAATTTCAGTTTTTGATTTATGTAAAACAAATTTCTGTTGTCTTTACTATTTTTCTTCTTATTTGCTCAACTGTGATGTTTTTGTTAAAATATAGTGGGTCATAAATATACTAACTTACTTTTTATTTATAAGAATGCACTGATTCTACACAATTAGCTGAATTTACATTCTATTTATATTTTTCAAAAAAGTGACCTGATAACTTTTGTTTATCTTTCTTTCTTTTATCTTCAAATCTCTACAGTAGGCTGATCTATAGTAATATTTATCTATAGTAATACAGATCTATAGTAATATTTTATAGTAATATTTGTGTGGTTTTCCTCAGCTGATTTAAACTTATGCATCATTTGTGATATGATTACTGAATTTATGTTTTCTACTTTATCACTATTCAGTTTTGAAGGATTTTAAACTAATATTTGACGGTGCAAAACGAATACGTCAGCTCAATTTTATTGGAGCTGGACCCTTGCCAAGAAGGGCTGAAATATAGCTCCAATAAAATTCAGCTGACGTATCCGTTTTGCACCACCAAATATGATTCGAACTGAAGGAATATTTAAATTAATAATAACAATAATAATGATGCAACTCTGTAGCTGTCACTATTTTCAGTATGACATTGTGAGAGGACTGTGTCAAAGAGCATACTTGATTCACAATCTTCAGGAGGGGGGGAGGGGAGGGGTACACATACAAACGAACTGGGGAGGGAGGGGCTTACCTTGAGTGCAGGTTTGAGGGTTGGACGTAGGATGGGTCCATCCAGGGCAGCAAACTTGCTTCTTTTCAACCGAGGTTTGAGTCTTCATGACCGTACGGTAGAGCGTTTCATACTGAACGCGAAATGCTGTGCATATCCCATCCGAACACTGTTGCGTGAAGGATTTATAAACGGGCTTGCAGAAGGACTCGACAACTTTGAGTGGCTTACTTATCACTTGCTCTTTAGAGCAGACGTGACGACTGAAAAAAAAGAAAAATCAGGTATGGATTCAGCATGTCTCTTAAAGAACATCTCGCACTACGTAGTCGGTGTGCTAAGATGTGCTGATACGTCTTTGATAGTAAAATTTGCCTTCTGACCAATAAGCTTATCGAAAACAATAATCGGGAGCATGAACAAACTTGGCAAGCGTAATAATCAGTGTAATGATAATAGAGGACATAAGATGCAGTTATAAAGTGTAAAATCTCGGGAACGAATGGATAGAAATACTAGTGAAGTAGAACGAATTACTATCATGGGTACGACGTGTCCTTTAACTCTAAATTGACCGTCTCATAAGCTTGAGAAAATGCTTGTTTCACCCTGAATTTGGCCCCCACACCACCCCGAAATATAGGGCTAAGGGACCCATCTAAGAACTTGACATGTACTTCGACCCAAGAGATTCACCCATCAAGTTTGAACAAAATATCTCAACCCCTTCCAGAGTTATCGTGCTAACAGACGGCTGGACAAACATTGCTAGATCATGTGCATTCCAGTCACTCCCGTGTTGGGATACAAGGTACTGATTCATTCGTTTGTCTTGGATTCAGTCCAAGCTGAACTCGAAAAGGCTTATAGAAGCAAAACCGAAGAATTCGAAAAGGCTTTGATCTAATGTGTCCGGAAAAACTACCTACCCTCAGAGGCGTTACTAGCCAAAATGTATCTTAAAATAGTACTATGTACGAAAAGCAGCATGCAGTACTAACTGATGCTACTATATGCTTCTACTTCAAGGCTACCGTGTTACTGCATACTACTATATGCTACTATTAGCAAGACTGGATGCTACTATGGCAAGACAGGATGCTACTGGATACTACTACTTAAGATTGGACCAGTCTGAGACACATTAAATGATAGTATTCTTTGCTATTACATAGTATTACATGCAACGTTTTCGTACTGCTACCATACTACTACGCAGGCTACAAATTTTTCATCGGGGGGGGGGGGGGGGACAAGTTTTTTACCGACTGGTTACCGAAAAGAACGACTGTTTTGACGAAAATCGACTGATCCGACTCGACTACTTTTTACCGACTGGCCAACAACATTGGGGGTTGCTTCCCCCCCCCCCCTCCCAGACCCCATACGTGACGCCCCTGCCTACCCCCAACCGAGAAAAGGGATGTTTTTTGTATTCTTAGTATCACTCGATCGTTTGCAGAACATGACATTTTTTTTCTATTCAAATACCGAGAAACCAGCTAAGAAAGCTTTACATAGCAGTAGGTTATTACTTTTTTCTACTATTTTTAAACCACGAATCACAATTTCTGCGTGTATAAAGCTAGTCTAGGATAAAGGACGTCTCTGATATCCATATAAAGAACTATAAGATGCACTCTGCGATAGGCATAACAATGAAGTCACAAAGGCTAATTAATTGCCGTGTATAATTAATTTATGAGGCCCGTTCGTAGTTTGATACGGTCTGAGACGTAGGATGTATCTGAAAAGAATTTCGAATACTCAAGACGGGAATGCAGAATCTTTTTCTTTTTTTCTAAGCACTAACACTAACAGGATATCAGTCACCAAGCATTTCTGTCCTAAACAGCAACGTATTTCGAGCAAGACAGAAAATAAAAATGAAAGAAGATGATATTCACAATATTCTTAGGGATGGGTTTAAAAAAAAAGTTGTCTATCGCAAATGAATTGATGTGTGATAGTTGTTCGTTTGTTTTTTCTTTACAATGTCTTAGGCTAGAATTGTATTAATAATTTTTACAAACCCATCAGAATTAGTGAAGCGTCGGTTTTTATGCCACTGGCATGTCTGAGGCTTTTGAGAAACACCAGGTTTATTTACAATTGCCATTAAAATTGTACCTTACCTTACCGGTATTTGTGTGTTTTTGGTAAAATCTGTTATTGAATACTTCTGGCTTTTTTCGCCTCCGGTGTTTGCATGCTTCATTGATGCGAAAGCGGCTTTCGACACGGTTAAGCACGATAAACTCCTTACGAAACTTTTAACCCGGGGTTGTTAAAAGAATTGTACTAACTTTATCTTGTTGGTTTAAGAATCAAAGATTCGGTGTGAAGTGGGATGGTATCTGCTCAACTCCTTTCAGGGTTCTGAATGGTGTGAGACAAGGGGGGTGTTCTTTCACCGATCTTGTACAACCTTTATGTACTCCTGGTGAAAGCTGGTGTTGGTTGTTTTGTTATCGGTGTGGGCATTAACAATCTCAGCCGCTGATGATCTGGTGGTTTTGTCACTAATGGATTATCTGTGTACAGGTTCATATTAAATAGAAAATCATTCATCCTAAATAGCAACACATTTCGAGCAAGACAGAAAATAAAATGAAAGACGACGTTCAGAATATTCGCAGGGATAGGATGGGATTATCTGTTCACTCACACCTCCAACTCCCAAATATGCCACAGATGATTATTCAAAGTTGTATTTGTCCATGGAGGAAATTTAGGATTCCCGGCGTCGGGGAACTGGACAATATGAGTGACATATGATCAGTAAAGGAGGTTAAAGGCTCTCTAATTATCAACTGAAAGGAAGTGAGTGCATGTACAGTTTTGTCAAACTTTGTGACACTCGGCTGAAAGAAAATGTTGAATTTATCGGGAAACAAAGAATACGGTTTGACGCAAAAACAGCATATTTGAAAAAAAAACAAAAAACTCTTAAGTACTCCCTTCACATCGTCGAGGCAAAGTAAAAAAAGATTACCTATAGTTATCCGCTTCATGAAACATTTACTAAACTTGTAACGTAAGGCAATATAAGAAGAGGAAGAAACGATGAGACGATATGACAGTTCGTGCAAGAGAGTATTGTCTATGTTGTGCTAAGTTTGAATCAGTTGCCTTCGATAAACAAGACCAAAGGTTTCGATGGGATCACTAAAATTTAATATTGATCCAGACAACTGCGTCTTGTAGATAAGCATATCCGGGAAATGAAATTCTTTTACTTTTACCTATTAACATTGGTAGTATTAAAATTTAGAAAGAGATTAATGCAAATGGCTAGTCACCTGAGAAAACCAAGTTCAGGTATGGATTCAGCATATGTGTTTACCCCTGTACGTCATACCTACTTTGACGAAACTGATCGAAACTTCCTCCCTTACTTCTGCCAAATTTCCGGTTTCAGCCGGATTCCGGATGTACTACTTGTCCGAAAAAACTAAAGTTCCAAACAAATTAAGCATATCTACTTACCCTTATATCGAACATCTAATCAACTTCAGATAAACTGTAACTTTTAACAAATTTTCAGGTTTTCGCCGGATTCCGGGCGAACTATCTGTCCGACGAGAAAATAAATTTTCATACACGGCTTCAGCATGCCACCTTACCACTACATCGAATCTCTAATCAACGTCAGATAAAACTTTTTAAGATTTTCCGGTTTCGGCCGGATTCAGGGCGGACTATATGTCCGGGTTGAAAATGATTGTCATATATGGATTCAGATGTCTCCATGCCCCTAGACTTTTACTTTTAAAAAAAAATTCGATTTTAGCCGGATTCCGAGCGAACTACTTGCCCGGGTATAAAACGATTGTCATATATAGATTCAGCATATCTTCTTACCCCTAAATCGAGCATTTAATCAACTTCAAATAAAATTTTCGCTGTCAACAAATTTTCCAGTTCGGGCCGGAATCCGGACCAATTAATTTCCGGCGAGAAAATAAGTTTCAGATATGGATTCAGCATGTCTCTTTACCCCTAGATCGAATATTTCTTTGACTTTTTAAAATATTTGTTATGTCCCTTAATTTGAAACCCCTCCTCCACCCGTAAATATTGGGCTACAGGGCTGATCTACGAAGTTGCCAAAGAGCCGTCATGCCAAGTTTGAATAAAATATCTCAACCCCTTCGAGAGTTATCGTGCCAACAGACGGAAGAACGGACGGACCGACAACTTTTACGAAATCATAGGTATCCCGTCAATTGCGTTTCTGGATCCCCAAAATCGACCAAAAATTGAGAAACACAAGAACCTCTCCAATTTTACGCCTACGCCAGTCTGGAGGGGTTAGCTATAGGCGTGAAAGAGTCGGCGTAAAATATTGGATTAGGTAAATGTCACTTAAATCTGTACGCCTCAGTCTGAAAGGACTTTTACCTTCTGTTAAATTCATTCTACCCAAGTTCCCAAAATTATGCTGGAAATCCAAGATTTTTTAGAAAGCATTTTTCTGTATAATTCCTTTTTTCTGCTTTACGCTATTCCATCTTTATCTATTTGAATGTACGATCGGATAAATTGCTATTATCGGGATCCCAAAAACGTAAGTGGAGGGATACCTATATGACTTCGTAAAAGTTGTCCGTCTGCCCGTCTGTTAGCACGATAACTCTCGAAGGGGTTGAGATATTTTCATCAAACTTGGCACGAGGACTCTTTGGGTCAAAGTACAGGTCAAGTTCGAAGATAGGTTCTCTAGGGGACATTTAGGGGTGGTGGAGTTGTCTGAAATTAAGGGGAAAAAAAATATTTTGTTAGAGCTAATGAAATAATCGATTTGGGGTAAAGAGATATGCTGAATCCGAATATGAAAATTATTTTCCCGCCGGAGAAGCAGTTCACACGGAATTTGTGAAAAGTAAACGTTTAATCTGAGGTTGATTAGAGGTTGGATTTAGGGGCAAGGAGAAGTGCGAAGTCCGAATATGAAAATTATTTTTCTATCCGGACAACTAGTTCGGCCGGAACCCGGCCAAAACCAGAAAATTTGTAAAAGTTTTATTTGTATTCGATAAGACGTGCGATTTGCGGGTAAGAAAACATGTACATGCTGAATACGTATATGACAATCATCTTCTCACCGGACGTATAGATCTCTCGGATTCCGGCTGAAACCGGAAAATTTGTTAGAAGTAAAAGTTTTATCTGAAGTTGATAAGAGGTTCGACGCAGGCGTAAGGAGACGCGCTGAATTCGTTTTCGGGCTTTAATTTTTGCCAGACAAGTAGTTTGTCCGGAATCCGGCCGAAAGCGGAATTTTGGCAGAAGTAATAAAATAAGTGTTGATCAATTCCGTCAAAGTAGATACGACGTAGGCTATAGGGTAAATACACATGCCGAATCGATATCTGAACTTGGTCTTCTCAGATGATTACCACTGGCCTTTAATCTATTTCCAAATTTTAATAGTACATGTTTGGAAAGTCCGTCGAAGAATGAATATCCACAGACCAAATTATCTGGATCAAATAGTGCATTTCTGGGTTCCCATCGATACCTTTGGTCTTGCTACTATTGGGATCCCTAAACGTAAGTGGAGGGATACATATGATTTCGAGAAAGTTGTCCGTCTGCCCGTCTGTTAGCACGATAACTCTCGAAGGAGTTGAGATATTTTGTTCGAATTTGGCATGAGGACTCTTTGGGTCAAAGTACAAGTAAAGTTCGAAGATGGGCTCTGTAGCTCTATTTTTAGTGGTGAGGGAGGGGTTTCGAATTAAGGGACGGATTCTTTTTTTTTAAGCTAACGAGATAGTCGATTCAGGGGTAAGGAGCAGGGGCGTCACTAGCCTTTTACTTTGGGGGGGGGGACGTCCCGTTTGTGTCGACGGACTAAAAAATGTGCCGACAAAAACGGCGCACATATCCCACTAGCATAGAATAGAAGCAATGTAAAACTAACTATAATACATCAGTTGAAGATATTCCTTTAATGAGAAATTTCTTATTTTAAAGTTCACATATTCGGCTTTTCATATCAACATTTAGTTAAAGTAATCGCCGCAGGCTAAATTTTTTTAATCTGCCTTTTTAACGATTTTTAGCTTTTAACGTGTTTCAAACCCAGAGTGTCCAGCCTAAAACACCAACTTAACACCGATACTACAGAGAATACTACAAAACTTCTAATACTATATACTACAGAATTAATGTAATTATTCCATTAATGTAATTTTATCTACTAAAGTTCACATATTCGGCTTTTCATTTCAACTTTCGCTAAAAAGCGAAGCTTCCAACGACTGTACCCAGAACAAGTTAAAGTAAGCGCTGCAGGCGAAATGTTTTGTATTCTGCCTTTCGTCCGGAAATATTTTGCTATATCTACCATACAAGTTCTAGCTTTTAACGCGTTTCAATCCCCTAAGAATGTCAATCCTAAAACGCCAATTAAATGAAACACCGATCTTCCAAATAGAGGATACTAAAAATGCGCCGCAGGCGAAATTTTGTGTAAAACTAACTTTAATGCACCAGCTGAGATTTTTTTTTACTGTAAATTCGTATATTTAAATTCACACATTCGCCTTTTCGTTTCAACTTCACCTTAAAAGAGAAGCTTCCAACGACTGTACCCAGAACAAGTTAAAGTAAGCGCCGCAGTCGAATTTTTTGTATTCTGCCTTTCGTCCGGAAACATTTTGCTATATTTTTGTAACATTAATGTAATTTTATCTACTAAAGTTCACATATTCGGCGTTTCATTTCAACTTTCGCTAAAAAGCGAAGCTTCCAACGACTGTACCCAGAACAAGTTAAAGTAAGCGGCGCAGGCGAAATTTTTTGTATTCTGCCTTTCGTCCGGAAATATTTTGCTATATCTACCATACAAGTTCTAGCTTTTAACGCGTTTCCATCCCCTAAGAATGTCAATCCTAAAACGCCAATTAAATGAAACACCGATCTTCCAAATAGAGGATACTAAAAATGCGCCGCATGCGAAATTTTGTGTAAAACTAACTTTAATGCATCAGCTGAGATTGTTTTTTTACTGTAAATTCGTATATTTAAATTCACACATTCGCCTTTTCGTTTCAACTTCACCTAAAAAGCGAAGCTTCGAACGACTGTACCCAGAATAAGTTAAAGTAAGCGCCGCAGTCGAATTTTCTGTATTCTGCCGTTCGTCCGGAAACATTTTGCTATATCTACCATACAAGTTCTAGCTTTTAACGTGTTTCAATCCCCCAAGAATGTCAATCCTAAAACGTCAATTAAATGGAACACCGATCTTCCAAATAGAGAATGCTACAAAATGCGCCGCAGGCGAAATTTTGTGTAAAACTAATTTTAATGCATCAGTTGAGATTGTTCTTTTACTGTAAATTCGTAAATTTAAATTCACACATTCGCCTTTTCGTTTCAACTTGACCTAAAAAGCGAAGCTTGCAACGATTATACCCAGACTAATTTGAACTAAGCGCTGCACGCGAAATTTTTTTAATCTGTACTTTTTCCGTAAACATTTGCGCCCAACGATGTTTGCAGTATTTGATTTCTTAAGTATAAAAAGAACCTGATGCGCCGAAAGCTCCACAAAAGCATTCAGAATTCGATTTTTTCTGTGTTTTCCCCAACAAGACTGTAAAGATCTTTATTTCTTAGATGTAAATCGAAGCCGATGTGGCGACGAAACTTAAACCTTTTGGGATGCGCCCGATAAACGTTTACAGAATTTGATTTCTTACGTGTAAAAAAAAACACTGTGCCGACGAGAATACCGGCGCCCCGAAAACCATACAGCATTTGATTTCTTTTGTGTTTTGCCGGACTGTATTGTACAGAAGTCGATTTCTGACGTGTAAAAATTAATCCGTTATGCCCGACAAAGCTGCAGCATTTGATTTCTTACGTATAAATATAACCGGATGTGCCGACGAGTCAACCGACGCCCAACAAAAGCATACAAAATCGTATTTCTTCTGTGTTCCTTATGTATAAAAAGAACCCGATGTGCCGACGACAATACCGAGGCCCGACAAAAGCATACCGACCTCGATTTCTTCCGTGTTTTGCCCGACAAACATTTGCAGGACTTTATTTCTCGCATAAAAAAGAACCTGAGGTGCCGACGACGCCCGACAACAGCATACAAGTTTGATTTCTTCTTTATTCCTTATGTCTAAAAAGAACACCGAGGCCCGACAAAAAGCATGCAGGATTTGATTTCTTCCTTGTTTGCCCGACAAATGTTTGCAGGTTTTTATTTCTTGCGTATCATAAGAACCCGATGTGCCGACGAGTCGACCGACGCTCGACAAAAGCATTCAAAATTATATTTCTTCTGTGTTTGCCGGCGCTCCGCGCCGATAAACAAGTGAACTTTCGCGAGACGAAAGTAAATTTTCAAGGCATTTGGGGGGGAGTCCCCCCCCCCCCATAGTGACGCCCCTGGTAAGGAGACATGCTGAATTCAAATATGACCATAATTTTCTTGTCGGACAAGTAGTTCTCCTGGAATCCGGTAAACCTGTGAAAAATAAAGTTTAATCTGAAGTTGGTTGGAGGTACAACCTAGGGGTAAGGAGACATACTGAACACGTATACGAAAATTATTTCTCCCGGAAAATTTATTTTGTTTTTTCTAAAGCTAATGAGATAGTATAAGACAATTATTTTCCACCCCGAGATATAGTGTGCCCCGAATTCGAAGGAAATCGGAAAAAAATGTATAGTAAAAGTTTTATCTAAAGTTGATTAGAGTTTCGATGTAGTGGTGCTGATTCCGTATACGTAAATTATTTCCTCGCAGGACAAATAGTTCGCCCGAAATCCGGCCAAGACCTGGAAATTTGTTAAAAGTTAAAGTTTTATCTGAAGTTGATTAGAGGTTCGATATAATCGTGAGGAGACCTGACAAGTAGTTCGCCTAGAATCCGGCAGAAACCGGAAATTTGGCAAAAGTAAGGCAGACGGAAGTTTTGATCAATTTCGTCAATGTCTATATGACGTATAGGGGTACACACACGTTGCATCCATGTCTGAACTTGGTTTCCTCAGTTAGCACCTGGCCTTAACCTGTTTCTAACCTTAATAGTAAAATTTTCAAGGAGTCTGACGAAGACCGGATATCTACAAGATCCAATTGCCTGGATCAGATATCAAATTTTTGGGATCCCTTCGAAACCTTTGGTCTTGTTATTTATTGTAGCGAAATTATCGTCTGGTAAGAGATCATTACAGCTCATAGCCCGGGCAGGAGCTCATACAAAATATCGTGTAGACAAAAATCGGCAACCAATTTCAATTCTCCGTCGCGGTGCATACAATTAAATTTTAAAGTAAAAACTGGAATTATTCTTGCAGAAATTTTGCCAAGAATGTCAGACGATGCGTCTGGTTTGATCCATTTATGGACGAATAGAAGTTTCAAGTCACGGCTCCAAAAAGAAACGAAGTTCATTGAAATCCGCCACCGTAGAAACAGGGAAAGGATCCTGTATGTCTTGAGGCGTTTCTCTGTACGAAGAGGTAGGCGGCTAACTAGCATCAGTTCGGACAATACGAAATTAACAGAGGCTCACCAAGGGCCCATGATTTTTTGACCAGAGTGTGTTTTTCAGCTTGTTCTGGTGGACAGAATAAACTACAGAATAAACTAAGCTTTCAAACAATATTCTAAACATGGTCTAGGTTTATAAATCTGTTAAAGCACACTATTTACTCTTTATGTTCCTCTATTCTAAAATAGATGAATAGCCTACTTTAAAACCAAGCTTTGCTTTTTTAAAAATGTCTACGGGTTTTGGCTGTTTCAAGCCTTTTTCTAGGCCCATTAACTTCTGGCAAAAACAGCGAAAATTTTACGTATCCGCTTGCTCTGACGAATTAACTTCTCCTAAAAGACCATCGGGAGCATGTTATGCATCGAAAATAACGAAACAAGTGAAACAAATCCCTGAGTTTGTCATTAGGGGGGGGGGGGGCGGGTAGAATTTACCATATTTGACGGTGCAAAACGGATAAGTCAGCTACATTTTATTAGAGCTGTATTTCGGCCGTGCTTGGCAAGGGTCCACTTCAGGCTCCAACCGCTCAAGCTGGAAAATGAACTTGTTAAAAACAATTAAAGATTCTTCCTTAAATCTTCGATTTTGTGAACTTCTTCTTTGAAAGTTGGTTGGAGTTAAAGTTGGGTATATATAATATATAGAATATACCGTATAAATTCGCACCTCCGTGTTTAAAAATGAAGTGACCTTTACTGTTATCAGGGCAACCTTACGGAAGTATGCCGCACTAGATACGACAGGTCTTTTGAGCCGGAACAAGGAATGTTCCGGGGGTTGGTAACTGGTTGGGTACCCTTGTATACAAGATCCTGCGGCACTTCGTTACACTAACTAGGACAATCCGAATCCCCTCGGAACACTAACTAGGAAAATGCGAATCTCCTCGGAATTGGCAATTGGTTGGGTACCGTAGGATACAAGATCCTGCGGCACTTCGTTTACACCAGCTAAGACAATGTGAATCCCCTCGGAACGCTAACTAGGAAAATGCGAATCCCCTCGGAATTGAACTGGTTGGGTACCGTAGGATACAAGATCCTGCGGCACTTCGTTTACACCAGCTAGGACAATGTGAATCCCCTCGGAACATCCAGTCGGCAACCCCATGCCGTCAGCAATTTATAAAAAATCATCTTTCTTTCGAACAATATCCAAATCTGATAAATTTTTGCAACCCGACTCCGAAACCCCGGGGCCTTGCTAAAACCACGAACAGCAAGAGATGTTTGGGGTAAGCAAAACACGCACTCACCCATACAGATTTTTCTTCATGTGTCGACCAATCACAGCGTGATCTTTCTTGACTTTCTTCGTCAGCAATTCAACATCCTTTATCTTACTCTCTGGGGGGTTAGGGTCCGAAAGGACCGCTTGGCTTTCTTCGCTGTGAGAGACACTCTGTGATGAATCACCCAGTCTGACATTCAATGATCTACGAACGAAGTTGCGAGCCCCTAAGAATCAACATAGAATTTCGCTCATCAGTTGAACATTCTGGCCAACAAACACATGATGTCTTGTTTACGGTTCACCCAACAACTCATTACTGGCCCTTTCTTATACCTTTCCCATGTATTACTAGTTGCGGTAACTGGATTTGCAATTAGTCCTTTTTGCAGTTACCGTGGTACCTGATATACGGTTGCTCTTCAGAAACAACAACTGACGAAATTGCACTTTTCGAAGTCATCCCAAAAGAAAAACTGATATTCAGTCACATCACTAAGAGCCAAACTTCTTTCCCACCAATTTGATAAAAATTCATGAAAGTGAGATGACTTTTTGAGATACCAAGATTCAGTTACCACGGTCGACCCATGGTATCTGAATATCAGATACCGTACCATGATAACTGCAAAAACGCCTTTTGACCGTGGTATCAGATACCACGATAACTGCAAAAATGACTTTAGACCTTGATACCAGATAGCATGGTATCTGAAAAAACGCAACTACTGTTCACCCGCAAAAAACTGACAATGGGTCACTCACACAAGACACAAAATACAGAAAGACAAAATTGAAATCCCACCGTATTTCCGTTCAACTTTCCTCTCCCAAATATTCCTCAACTTCACTCAGTGCTAGTCCTGTACAACTTCTGGTAACATTAGACGAACCCCTTATCACCGGTACTTTTGAGGCATCATCAGTCTGGCGATTTCACCCAGTAGTACAGTAGAGGTATGCTGATTTGAACAGTTACTTAAATGTGAACAGTGCAGTTTTGGACTAAATGGTAGGATGAACATCCAAAATACCTATTCAGGTGTTTTCAGAGGCCCATAATTACCTAATTTGGCTAACTGGTAGTTAACTTTAGTCACAGCAAGTGCATGAAAATGGCTAAGTTCGAAGTCAACACACGTTCAAATAAGCATACCTCTACTGTATCAAGAACTCAACTTCGGTCCTCATGGACCACTTTAGCCATGTGGCAAGGCATTCAGGTACGGTGGTCTGGAATACTTTTCCAGACTCAATTCGAGAAGCGGAAAGTGTACCGCATTTTAAAAATCGGTTAAAGAAACATCTCCTTGAGGGTAGTTGGTGAGTGGAGGGTTTGGAAGACGAGAGAGGACAAATTGACAAATTAATTAATACATTTTTAGTTTATTTTAGTGAAGGTTTGATTAGAATATGATAGTAAATGTGTACTGGTTGCGTTTTTCAAGCATGTATGTGCTTTGTGTGTAACCGGTCCTCAAGCCGGAATGATTTTTTTTTTAGTAAAGTTGTTGAATCCTTAAATCCTTAAAAATCCTTAGGAGTGCAGTGGCGTCCTACGAAGCCCTGCAAGTGAAAAACCCATGACGTTCTAATCTCCTTGGCTAACCAGCACCCCTGTCCATACTCGATCCGAAACACGCCGCTGAACCTCAAGAAGAACGGGAAACGTCACCTAAACGAATCCTCAAAACCGATTCTTATCCTACACAAACCAATCATCGACGTTTCTTGTGGTGACGTTTTTGGCTTTTTGCGAGGCACATGGCGATTCTACATCGACACGAGAGTATTACCAAGAGTGATAAGATTTATTCAAATAAGGTATACAACGGATACGTCAGCTTCGATTATATGTTTCATATAAATGTTTATATAGGCTTTATATTTGCGAGGCACATGGCGATTATACATCGACATCAAGAGCATTACCAAGAGTGATAAGCTTTATTCAAATAACGTATACAACAGATACGTCAGCTACGATTATATGTTTCATATATATGTTTATATAGGCTTTATATTTGCGAGGCACATGGCGATTCTACATCGACATCAAGAGTATTACCAAGAGTGATAAGATTTATTCAAATAACGTATACAACGGATACGTCAGCTACGATTACATGTTTCATATATATGTTTATATAGGCTTTATATTTGCGAGGCACATGGCGATTCTACATCGACATCAAGAGTATTACCAAGAGTGATAAGCTTTATTCAAATAACGTATACAACGGATACGTCAGCTACGATTACATGTTTCATATATATGTTTATATAGGCTTTATATTTGCGAGGCACATGGCGATTCTACATCGACATCAAGAGTATTACCAAGAGTGATAAGATTTATTCAAATAACGTATACAACGGATACGTCAGCTACGATTACATGTTTCATATATATGTTTATATAGGCTTTATATTTGCGAGGCACATGGCGATTCTACATCGACACGAGAGTATTACCAAGAGTGATAAGATTTATTCAAATAACGTATACAACGGATACGTCAGCTACGATTACATGTTTCATATATATGTTTATATAGGCTTTATATTTGCGAGGCACATGGCGATTCTACATCGACATCAAGAGTATTACCAAGAGTGATAAGCTTTATTCAAATAACGTATACAACGGATACGTCAGCTACGATTACATGTTTCATATATATGTTTATATAGGCTTTATATTTGCGAGGCACATGGCGATTCTACATCGACATCAAGAGTATTACCAAGAGTGATAAGATTTATTCAAATAACGTATACAACGGATACGTCAGCTACGATTACATGTTTCATATATATGTTTATATAGGCTTTATATTTGCGAGGCACATGGCGATTCTACATCGACACGAGAGTATTACCAAGAGTGATAAGATTTATTCAAATAACGTATACAACGGATACGTCAGCTACGATTATATGTTTCATATATATGTTTATATAGGCTTTATATTTGCGAGGCACATGGCGATTCTACATCGACATCAAGTATTACCAAGAGTGATAAGATTTATTCAAATAACGTATACAACGGATACGTCAGCTACGATTATATGTTTCATATATATGTTTATATAGGCTTTATATTTGCTAGGCACATGGCGATTCTACATCGACATCAAGTATTACCAAGAGTGATAAGATTTATTCAAATAACGTATACAACGGATACATCAGCTACGATTATATGTTTCATATGTATGTTTATATAGGCTTTATATTTGCTAGGCACATGGCGATTCTACATCGACATCAAGAGTATTACCAAGAGTGATAAGATTTATTCAAATAACGTATACAACGGATACGTCAGCTACGATTACATGTTTCATATATATGTTTATATAGGCTTTATATTTGCGAGGCACATGGCGATTCTACATCGACACGAGAGTATTACCAAGAGTGATAAGATTTATTCAAATAACGTATACAACGGATACGTCAGCTACGATTATATGTTTCATATATATGTTTATATAGGCTTTATATTTGCGAGGCACATGGCGATTCTACATCGACATCAAGTATTACCAAGAGTGATAAGATTTATTCAAATAACGTATACAACGGATACATCAGCTACGATTATATGTTTCATATATATGTTTATATAGGCTTTATATTTGCTAGGCACATGGCGATTCTACATCGACATCAAGTATTACCAAGAGTGATAAGATTTATTCAAATAACGTATACAACGGATACATCAGCTACGATTATATGTTTCATATGTATGTTTATATAGGCTTTATATTTGCTAGGCACATGGCGATTCTACATCGATATCAAGTATTACCAAGAGTGATAAGATTTATCCAAATAACGTATACAACGGATACATCAGCTACGATTATATGTTTCATATGTATGTTTATATAGGCTTTATATTTGCTAGGCACATGGCGATTCTACATCGACATCAAGTATTACCAAGAGTGATAAGATTTATTCAAATAACGTATACAACGGATACGTCAGCTACGATTATATGTTTCATATATATGTTTATATAGGCTTTATATTTGCGAGGCACATGGCGATTCTACATCGACATCAAGTATTACCAAGAGTGATAAGATTTATTCAAATAACGTATACAACGGATACATCAGCTACGATTATATGTTTCATATGTATGTTTATATAGGCTTTATATTTGCTAGGCACATGGCGATTCTACATCGACATCAAGTATTACCAAGAGTGATAAGATTTATCCAAATAACGTATACAACGGATACATCAGCTACGATTATATGTTTCATATGTATGTTTATATAGGCTTTATATTTGCTAGGCACATGGCGATTCTACATCGACATCAAGTATTACCAAGAGTGATAAGATTTATTCAAATAACGTATACAACGGATACGTCAGCTACGATTATGTGTTTCATATATATGTGTATATAGGCTATATATATTTCGAAGTCAGCTTGGGCTCAAAGAATATTTAATGATAAGATTCATATCACATCACCTTCACAACCTTACAGTTTGACGAAGTAGGGTACTTTGAGAGCTTGGGTGTTACTGCCAACCCCGGAAGTTACCAAAATTTGCACAGGCCTTCCACTGAGTGTGTTACAAGTTTCGCTTCCGCAGGGCCTCCAGCGATATTTCGTATTTGACGACGCAAAACGGATAAGTCAGCTACATTTTATTATAGCTATATTTCGGCCCTTCTTGGCAAGGGTCCTCTTCAGGCTCAATCCGCTCAAGCTGGAAAATGAACGTGTGAAAAAATAATTTTAGATTCTTCCTTAAATATCTGATTTTGTCAAATTTTTTTCTGAAAATAGTTTGGAGTTAAAGCTGGTGCTTTAACTCTTTAACCTTGAAGAGGACCCTTGCCAAGAAGGGCCGAAATATAGCTCTAATGAAATATAGCTGACTTATCCATTTTGCATCGTCAAATATGATTCGCAGTCAGTTTGGGCTGAAGGAATATTTATCACCGGTGTTTCGTGCCCTTCTTGGCAACGGTCCTTTTCAGACTTCAGCTACAAGTATGAACCATCGTACCATGATTTGCAACGAATGTTTATGACATGGTTCGTAGACATGCACTGGTTAATACTTCTAGCTACAACCTGAAACGAAACCTTGCCAAGAAGGGCCGAAATATCGCTGGAATGAAATCTTAGCTGACCCGTTTAGCACATCAAATATAACCCTCATAAAATATTGCAATGTCCGCCCAGGCCAAATGGTTAGCACGCTCGACTTGTAAACGAGGGGTTGCTGGTTCGAGTCTCGGTGGTGCCTACCGTCTAGTGGTGTAATCTTACTGGCCTTAAGTAGTGAACTGAAAGACAAAAATGCTCCTCAGCCGGGATTTGAACCCAGGACCCTCTGTTTACAAGGCAGGCGCTCTATCATTTGAGCTACCGAGGGGCTTGTGAACACAGTTCGCAAACCACTACAATAGTCTGGTAAAAGCCGGGGATAGGAACAGTGATCCCGCCCGAAGGCAAATTCATCTAACTAGTTCACATCCCCATGTCACGGAAATTAATAATAATACATAGATGGCACTTTAGGCAAGGGACTTGTACCGTGACCGATAAACCAAAAACAACATATGAACTTATACACATAACCTTAAAGACACGCCAAAGTCCATCCGGCTTCAACCTGGTTCCTAGAGACATCTATGGAACGTGACAGGAAGAGTATGCGAAATCACCAGGAGCTAGACATAGCGCTGACCCTGGTTCAGGGCAGAAAATCGGAGAGAAGCACCGCCAGTTTGAAAAAGTAAGGTAAGAAAGGGGTAGGGTAGAGTAAGATAAAGGGACCAGCCTGTAGAGGCCAAGAGCATAGGTCTCTACAGGCTGACCCCTTTACCTTTTCATTCTAAATATAATAAGCGAAGTTACATAGCTCACCCCCCCTCCAAATGTTGTCAGCCAGTTGGTAAAAAGAAAAAATCGGCAGGGAGCGCAGCGGTTTTTTTTTAAATGGTTAATTTTCTTTCATGAAAACAGTTGTTTCTCTGAAAACCAGTCGATTTGTTATAGAACAGTAGATTTTTTCTTAAAAACGTTTCGGTCGAAACTGCCATTTTTTCTTCTTGAGAATAGTCGTTTTCTGCACACAAAAAAGCCGGCAAAAATGACCAGCCAGTCGGTAAACACCTTGTCCCCCCAAAACATTTTAACTAGTAACGCCTCTGCTTGCAAGACGTTCTGCACCCCTCCACTCGATATTTTCTATTATCTGCAGCCCAAGCCCACTGCTTTTCTGGCAAAATAAAAGCTTTCGAAGTGACACATACAAGCGATACCGCTGAATGACAATTATTGATGTCAACATGTATTTACAGAAGAAAAGAACAACATTGACCTACCAGCATTGTCTCCTGTGTACGGTGAGTCATAATGTTCAGGGCTTGCGACGGAGCTAACGAGAACGACGATAAACGCTAGCTCCGCGAACGGACCTCGCATACTTAATTAAGCGTCACGAACCAGTCCAGCATCCTTTCCTCTATACGGTCGCCCGTTGTTATCCAACGCCTAGAATAAGAGTGGTAGAGCTTTTCTTCCACAGATGAAGGAATTAGGTGGAACCGCGTCCTTTAAAGGACCCCTCGCACTATTTGCTGTTCAACTTCCAGTATCTTAAAATACTTGAATACTTTCAAACTAGGCTGTGGTTTCAAAAAATAACCTACAGTTTTGGCTGTTTTAGCCTTTTCCGAGACCCGTTGACTTATAGCGAAAACAGGGAAACAATTTACATAACCGGTTTTTTTTATGGAAAAACTTCAAGCAGACAGACAGCCTGATACACATCGACGGTAGCGAAACACGGCAAGTGAGAAAATCAGCGTTGTCTTGTTAGAGGGGTTAGAATGTACGGTACGAAATTGGGGTCTCCGGGTTGAGAAACATATGGAATGATTATTGCTGGGAATAACATGTGAAAAGCAGAGCCTAATTCTGAAGCATTCAATTATTTTAGAAGAATGGAGCATAAACAGTAAATAATGTGAGGGGTCCTTCAATTGAAATCCTAATGCAGAACCGTTGACAAAATCGTTGTAGAATCGGCAATTATGGTATACTATTTACCGTGCAGAGACCCAAGTTACCGATGACCAGATACTATAGTGCCAGCAGCAAGGAGTGCAACGCGGTATGGAGGCCTATGGTATGGACCGCGGTATGGGGCCACAAATAGACTCTCCACTGTCCGCTTACACACGCCATAAATCAGGACAATTTTATGTAAACGCATTCCGCTTTAAATTACTGTTAGTAGTAATTTCGCTCCGCTTGTATTAACTTTTAAGTTATTTGCGTTAAAATATGTGCAAAAAGTATTTACTCAAAGAAAACTCAAGCCTCAATGGAGTATCGATTGATGGCCCCAAACCAAGTCTCGCTTTCCAAGGGCTCTGCCCTTCGTCAAATTTGCAGGGTTACTAACGAGGGGTTGCCCACTGTCGAATTTAACGTACAGCAAGTACCCGGTGCCGGCACCAGTTGCACCGTATTAGAACATCAAAATCAGCATGCCAGAAGTGTTTGAAAGACGAATCGCCTAATTTATGGTCGGTACCACTGGTTTTGGCCGATGCCAACAAAGAGTGTACAACAGGTGCCGGGAGCGGGGAATCCCTCGGTTATAAACTGGTCTCCTACAAGTTCTTATTGCTATTCCCAATTAGCAGGGATTGGGGCTAGCCAACGCGATTCCGGCGTTGTATGTTTTTCAGTTTCCAGATACTATGCTTTACCACTGCTGCAGCCTAGGCTGCAGCTCTCCTGTGTCCGAAGTTAGGTTCTTGGCAGTAATTAATGACAGTAGCTGCGTTCGTTGCACTCCGGGCTGTCTCTGGTGTTTAGTCACCAGTGTCCGGTTCTTCCCTTAAAACACGTTTTTTTGGTTCACCCGTGAGTTGATGAAAACCGGCTAACTCCTCGCTGCAGCAGGGCTCACGAGCAGGTTCTGGTTAGTCCGCACCGGTGAGATAAAACCGGACACTGGTTAGTCCAAAAACGGGTTATAAGACTGGTGAGAAGTCACCCGTGGATGCAAAAACGGCTTATAAGAAAAACTGGAGACCACCGGTGAGAACTCCCGTGACAAAGAACGCAGCTAGTAAAAACCCTTCGAGTGGCACTGACCGCCCATTCCTCAATTGAGCCGGCAACAGATAAGAGGGTCGTAAAATATTCCCAAAACCTACAAAGGCCTTCCACAGAGTGACACTGGACTGAGGGGATATTCACTCCCCAAACCCGTGTGGGGGTGCCGTGAATGAGTGCACACCGGGTGCCGGAGAGTGACTTTCCCCCCGCACTGAACTGTCGTCAGTATTTAGGTTCCGATTGGTCGTATCCTCTTCTACGAGAACCTTCCAGCTCTCTGGCCAAACTGATTTTTGTTTCGCAATTAAAAGACGGGTGCAATTTTCCACTTATTAGCTACGGTTGTATTTGCTGAAGTACGTTCTAAGTACTACGGTAATGGGAAGGAACTTCAAGCTGACAACCTTCGGCTTTATGACCGAAGCAAGTAAATCTTTACGGTCTGAAGAGTCCATTGGCTGCGGTTGTGAGCACGCAAAATCCAACTGACGCAAATTATAGTGCGTGTTACAATATATGCAATAACTTCATTTCCAAAGTACGGCTGAAAATCTGCCATTTTTCATCATTTGATTTCCGAGCAGCCATCACTACTCAATCCCACCTACCCTCGATCTGGTTTTAATCAGCCATTCCCACGAAAGGGTGTTGTCAATCCGCTCTACTGTTTGCAGGGGGTTTCTTAAAGGATATCTCATACTTGTCGTAGTAATTCATTGTGCTTCAGCAGCATTTACATCCATTCTCGTTCCCGAGATTCTTGACTATAATAGTGTATCCTATCTCCTCTATTAGCAATACACTGATTATCACGCTTGTCACATATACGTGACGTATCATGTGCCCGATCATTGTTTCCGAGAATCTTATCCGTCGGAAAATTTGGTTATGCAAATTTTTCATCCAAGGCAAGAGACATGGAAAGAGGCTAAAAACAGCCGAAGGCGTGTGTAATGTTTTGTAAGCATAGCTGTGAAGTTGTCAAGTATCTCAGAACAGCTGAGCAGAATCACTAGGTATTGCGAGGTGTCGTTTGACCATTTGAACGCAAGCCAGATTAAGTAGGACGGAAACGCTACTTCAAATTGACGCATGGAACTATTCTCTAAAGCTAGGGTTCCTGATTCTCTTGACCGATTATTGCAATTTATTAATGATGATTACGAATAGTCAGTCCTCGTTTTTTTTTTTTTTTAACAATCTATTTAGGCTTAGTTTTACCAATGTTTGTTTTCAGTCGTTTTGGTCGGCGATAGGGTGGTAAGTTTTAGGCGTCATCGGAGTAGAGTTTCCAATCGTGCTTTCATCCGCTAGGATCGCTGAATTGACAAAAAGCGAAGTACACTCAAGGGGCCCTACATATAGATATAGATATAGGACCCCTTAAGAGTCAACAAGAGTCAGGAGCCCCTTGGTGGTATTCGACTAAGAAAATAGACAAGCAGACCTAGAAATAAAATAGACAAGTACCAACTAAATGTTTCTTACATATTATAACTTTGACATTTAGCAATTCCGACCCCTGGCTGATCCCAACCAAACCTGCAAGGCTGGAAATTCAAAGAAAATTTTAAATCTGTAATTTAAAATTCTACGGTGGGTAGGCCTACGTCATACCTATAACGTCAATGCAACCCAACTTCCGTAATCCCTCCATCTATTCTTAAACCTGGAGATCCGGGTTACTTACCCCCCCCCCCCATAGGCTACGACAACTCAATGATTTTCACACTTGCCTTGTTTGAATGCGTAACATGCTCCCGACGATAGTTTAGGACAAAGCTGGCTGGTCAGAAAAGCCGGTTACATAAATTTTCCATTTTTTTTGCTAGAAGTCAATGGGCCTGGAGAAAGGCATAAAAGAGCAAAAGTTGTGGATAATTTGCAAAAGCAGAACCTGGTTTTAAAGAGTCAAACTATTTCAGAATAGTGAAACATAAAGAGTAAATAGTGCGAGGTGTGCTTTAAGAGCTACATGATTAGCAAGGTACTGCAATCAGCTAGTTTAGGAGGGCCCTTAGAAAGCGATAGCTGTAATAGCATAAGCAGACCCAGCAAGCTTTCAACAACATTTCCACCTGCCAGACCATGCCGCAATTACCAACCTCCACAGTGTTTGCAGATTCTGAAATGGCAATTTGCTAAGAATTTTAATGGCGTTTCCATACTTGAAGAGAAGATTAATGAAAGAATAACACCGTTTATGAGTGAGGCACTAAATCAGCAAGCTGTCGAGTCTTAACTAGTATCCGTAAGAATGACGCACCATCTACTGCACTAAACCCCTCTCCTCCTCCCCAAAAAATCCTTAACCTTACGCCCTATAGATACAACCCACACCATGTGCTTGCCTAAATATGAGAATAAACAAAAACGCGCCTCGCTATCACGCTTACGCCTGTGGCATGTTGGCAGTTTGGTATTCGCCAGTTGCTTTTTATTTTATTTATAAATCAATCAATCAACTCCTCATTATTGTCTTACATCATAATGACATCATTATGACAATTACTGTCTTACATTATTATGTACCAGTGCACCTTACCATAAATAGCCTACGACGACAAATAAAACATTAGTGTACTCAAATAACACTGTTACTATTTCTTTACCATAAGCTTATCTTATTACTATTATCGTATTATTTATTCAAAGTAAGAGGCGCGAAAACCTTTATGGGCGTTGTCTTTGCATTACATTTTCCCACTGCGCCAGATAAATCAGTAAATTCAGTATTTTCGTTGTCTGTTTCTTGTTATGCGTTTATTCCTCTTTTTTGTATATACTGTGCAAACGCCTAATTACTAGGCCGCGCGTAATAAAATCATTATTTCATTACATTATTTACTACCAGGAAACTGCAGGCTACCCGACGACAACAGATTTTCCTACATCATCATCGGACGAAAAGTATAAACAAATAATTTAACGTTGTGATGTCTAAGATTTTCGACTTTGAGACTTAATACTCGGCGGTTTGGTAAACATTCTGAACCTGTAACTGTAAGCTGTTGGAAACGGTTTTCTGACCCTTTCTTGATTTGTTGATCAGTCTTTGATCAAAGTTTAATCAGAAATGACATCATGAAGGTTTCAAACCTGTACCGAAAAACATGTCTCAGATCCTATTGGTCGGGTTTGACACATTCAAGTCAAAGCCTGGCTTCCTAATGGTCATTAACGCCAACATTGACTCAGACCCGTTTTCGTTGTTGGTGCAATCCCTCTACTGTCTTATAATATACATCATCGTGCCGTGCTCACTGCAGCAATACAAGCACTGACTGCACTGAACTAAAAAAAACAAAACCAAAGGTTTCGATGGGACCCCAAAAATTTAATATTTACAGACAATCGGGTCTTGTAGCGGTCCAATGGTAATCATCGGAGAAGACGAAGTTCAAATATGGATTCAGCATGTGAGTTTACCCCTATAGCCTGCGTCATGTCTGCTTTGACGAAAGTTCCTGCCTTAGGCTACTTCTGCCAAATTTCCAGTTTCAGCCGGATTCCGGGACAACTACTTGTCTTGCAAAAAATTAAGTTCAAAAACAGATTCAGCGTATCTCCATACCATCCATATATCCATAATCAACTTCACATAAACTTCAACTTTTAACAAATTTTCCGATTTCAGCAGGATTCGTGGTGAAATGTGTCCAGGTATAAAATGATTGTCATACACGATTTCAGCATGCCTTCTTACACGTAAATCGAACACCTAATGAAATTCATACAAAACTTTTACTTTTAACAGATTTTCAAGTTATGGCCGGATTCAGGGCGATCTACTTGTCCGGCGACAAAATAATTTTCATATTCGGATTCACCATGTTTAACTCTCCGTAAATCGAACCTCCAATCAACTTCATATTAATATTTTATTTTTTGACAAACTTTCCGGGTTTGGCCGGATTCCGGCCAATCTACTCGTCAGAAGAGAAAATCATTTTCATATTCGGATTCAGCATGTCTCCTTGCCCCTAAATCGGATATCTAATCAACTTTAGATAAAACTTTTACTTTTAACAAACTTTCCGGTTTTAGCCGGAGTCCGGGTGAACTACTTGTCCGGCGAGAAAATGGTTTAGTCCCTTACAGGTTCGCCTCTGGGCATTGAAGATTTTATTTTTTTTAATAAACCCTTCATTCATTCATATTCATGTTCAGCATGTCGTCTTACCCCGTAATCAACTATCCCGTTAGCTTTTAAAAAATATTTGTTTCGCCCTTTTATTTTAAACCTCTCCCCAAGTATGCAGCTATCGGGCCCATCTACGAACTCGTCCTTTCCCTTGACTCGCAGAGTCCTCACACCAAGTTTCATCAAAATATCTCATTCCCTTCGAGAGTTATCGTGCTGACAGACGGACGGACTTACAGGCGGACAACTTTTGCGATGTCATAAGTATCCCTCCACTTACGTTTTGGGATCCCAAAAAGGGTGCAAAGAGCAAGAAAGAAATTATAATCAGAAGTCAATGTAGTATTTCTCTCGTTTGATAGACAATTTTCTAATTTTTGGGATCCCAAAACGCAAGTATCCCAAAACGTAAGTGGAGGGATACCTATGACATCGTAAAAATGTCCGTCTGTCTGTAAGCACGATAACTCTCGAAGGGAATGAGATATTTTGATGAAACTTGGTGTGAGGATTCATTGGGTCAAAGGTAAGGTCAAGTTTGTAGATGGGCTCAGTAGCCCTACATTTAGAGGTGGGGGAGGGGGTTCAAAATAAGGGACAAACAAAGTATTTGTAAACAGCTAATGTGATAGTCGATAATGGGGTAAGAAAGCATTCTGAGCACGATAGTGCGAACTATTTTCTCGCCGGACAAGTAGTTCGTCCAGAATCCGACAAAAACCGGAAAAATGGTTAAAAGTAAAAGCTTTATTTGAAGTTGATTAGATGTTC
This sequence comes from Branchinecta lynchi, assembly GCA_023053575.1. Classification (NCBI taxonomy): domain Eukaryota; kingdom Metazoa; phylum Arthropoda; class Branchiopoda; order Anostraca; family Branchinectidae; genus Branchinecta; species Branchinecta lynchi. Next base: position 6,984,855 of record JAKZAP010000016.1, read on the forward strand.
GATTTAGGGGTAAAAAGAAATGCTGAGCACCATGGTGAAAACCATTTTCTCGACGAACAAGTAGTTCGTCCGGAATTCGGCGAAAACCGGAAAGTTGGTTAAAAGTAAAGTTTCATTTGAAGTTGATTAAATGTTTGGTTTAGTGGTAAAAGGACATGCTGAACACGACGGTGAAAACCATTTTCTCGCCGAACAACTAGTTCGTCCGGAATCCGGCCAAAACTGGAAAATTTGCAAAAATTTGATTAGATGACAGAATAAGGGGTAAGAAGAGAGGCTGAGTCTGTATATGACACTCGTTTCTGAGATCCCAAAACGTAAGTGGAGGGATACCTATGACATCGTAAAAGTTGTCCGTCTGTCCGTCTGTCCGTCCGTCTGTAAGTACGATAACTCTCGAAGGAAATGAGATATTTTGATGAAACTTGGTGTGAGGATTCGTTGGGTCGTCGGACCAGTCGAGTTCGTAGATGGGCTTTGTATCCCTACATTTAGGGGTGGGGGTTCAAATTAAGGGGCAAACAAAATATTTTGAAACAGATTATGGGGTAAGAAGACATGCTAAACACGATGGTGAAAACTATTTTGTCATCGGACAAGTAGTTCGCCCGGAATCCGGCCAAAACCGGAAAGTTTGTTCAAAGTAAAAGTTTTATTTGAAGTTGATTAGATGTTCGATTTAGGGGTAGGAAGACATGCTGAAGACGATGGTGAAAACTATTTTCTCGACGGACAAGTATTTCGCCCGGAATCCGGCCCAAACCGGAAAGTTTGTTGAAAGTAAAAGTTTTATTTTAAGTTGATTAGATCTTCGATTAGGGATAAGAAGACATGCTGAACATGATGGTGAAAACCATTTTTTCGCCGAACAAGTAGTTCGCCCGGAATCCGGCCAAAACCGGAAAGTTTGTCAAAGTTAAAAGTTTTATTTGGAGTTGATTAGATGTTCGATTTAGGGCAAAACGACATGCTGAACACTTATGTGAAAACAATTTTCTACCCGGACATGTAGTTCGCCCGGAATCCGGCCAAAACGGGAAAACGGTTGGAAGTTTTATTTCTAGTTGATTAGATAAGCCATTTAGGGGTAAGAAGAGATGCTGAGTCCCTGTATGACAATCATATTTTACCAGGACATATAGTTCGACCGGAATCTGGCTGGAGTCGGAAAATTTGTTATAAGTTAAATTTTTATTTGAAGTTGATTAGATGTTCAATACTGGGGAAAGAAGATACCCTGATTTCGTCTTTGAGCTTTCTTTTTTCGCCGGACAAGTAGTTCTGGAGTTCGGCCGAAACCGAGAAATTGGCAGAAGTGGCAGGAAGTTTTCGTCAAAACAGATATGACTTAAAGGGGTAAACACACATGCTGAATCCATAACTGAACTTGGTTTTCTCAGGTGATTAGCTATTTGGCCTTAATCTGTTTCTGAATTTTAATTGTAAAAATGTTCAAGGAGTCTGGCGATGACTGGATCTGGCTAAGACAAGACCCAGTTGCCTGGATCAGATATTGAATTTTTGGGATCCCATCGAAACTTTTGGTCTTGTTTACCCGGACATATAATTAGTCGTGAATCCGGTTGTAACCGGAATTTTTTCTAAGTCAAAGTTTTATTTAAAGTTGATTGAATGTTCTTTATAAGGATAAGGAGGTACGCTGGATTCGTTTCTGAATTTTCTTTTTTTGCTGGACTAGTAGTTCGCTCGGAATTCGGGCGAAACCGGAAACTTGGCAGAAGTAAAGCAGACAGTCTTGGTCAGTATCGTTATAATAGATATGGCTTATAGAGGTATATCTGAACTTGGTTTCTCTGATGATTTGACCGGCGAAGACTGGATCTGGCGAAGAGAAGACCCAATTGTCTGAATCAAATATGATGATGATGATGATGATTTTATTAACGCACTTAAGGAGAGGAAATAGTGCAGTATAAACAAAAAAATTAGGAAAAAGTACACTGAGCTTTCAATAATGTAGTAAATGCACAAGATCAAAAAATAAACATTTAAAAGAAGAAAAAAAAGAATAACAAGAGCTACGAGCTCATATGGCACTTGTTACGCGGCTCGGTTATATCAATGATATATCTAGTGTTTGCTAGGTGTCTTCCCACCAAGTTTCATCTCGATCCATCCACTCTTAGCGTTTTCCAATATTTCCGGTTCTCCCTCCAGCTCCGCCCAAAAGTCACCGGATCCGGTCCGGATTTTAAGTGGGTCGTCTGAGGCATGAGGTCTTTCCAAATATCAAGTTTCATCGAGATCCGGTCACCCGTTCAAAAGTTATAAATACCTCAAGATTCCGGATTCCCCCTCCCTCCACTCCCCCGACAGTGCCCGAATCGGCTCGTTCATGTCAATGATGTATCTAGTGTTTGCTAGGTGTCTTCCCACTAAGTTTCATCTCGATCCCTCCACTCATAGCGTTTCCCAAGATTTCCGGTTGCCCCCTCCAGCTCCCCCAAAAGTTACCGGATCCGGTCCGGATTTTAAGTGGGTCGTCTGAGGCATGAGGCCTTTCCAAATATCAAGTTGCATCGAGATCCGATCACCCGTTCAAAAGTTATAAATACCTCAAGATTCCGGATTCCCCCTGCTTCCACTTCCCCCACAGTGCCCGAATTGGCTCGGTTATGTCAATGATGTATCTAGTATTTGCTAGGTGTCTGCACACCAAGTTTCATCTCGATCCCTCCACTCACAGCGTTTCCCAAGATTTCCGGTTGCCCCCTCCAGCTCCCCCCAAAAGTCACCGGATCCGGTCTGGATTTTAAGTGGGTCGTCTGAGGCATGAGGTCGTTCCAAATATCAAGTTTCATCGAGATCCGGTCACCCGTTCAAAAGTTATAAATACCTCAAGATTCCGGATTCCCCTCCCTCCACTCCCCCGACAGTGCCCGAATCGGCTCGGTCATGTCAATGATGTATCTAGTGTTTACTAGGTGTCTTCCCACCAAGTTTCATCTCGACCCCTCCACTCATAGCGTTTCCCAAGATTTCCGGTTGCCTCCTCCAGCTCCCCCCAAAAGTCACCGGATCCGGTCCGGATTTTAAGTGGGTCGTCTGAGGCATGAGGTCTTTCCAAATATCAAGTTCCATCGAGATCCGATCACCCGTTCAAAAGTTATAAATACCTCAAGATTCCGGATTCCCCCTCCCTCCACTCCCCCCCCCCCCACAGTACCCGAATCGGCTCGGTTATGTCAATGATTTATCTAGTGTTTGCTAGGTGTCTTCCCACCAAGTTTCATCTCGATCCCTCCACTCATAGCGTTTCCCAAGATTTCCGGTTGCCCCCTCCAGCTCCCCCCAAAAGTCACCGGATCCGGTCCGGATTTTAAGTACGTCGTCTGAGGCATGAGGTCTTTCCAAATATCAAGTTCCATCGAGATCCGATCACCCGTTCAAAAGTTATAAATACCTCATGGTTCCGGATTCCCCCTCCCTCCACTCCCCCCCACAGTGCCCGAATCGGCTCGGTTATGTCAATGATGTATCTAGTGTTTACTAGGTGTCTTCCCACCAAGTTTCATCTCGATCCCTACACTCATAGCGTTTCCCAAGATTTCCGGTTGCCCCCTCCAGCTCCCCCCAAAAGTCACCGGATCCGGTCCGGATTTTAAGTGGGTCGTCTGAGGCATGAGGTCATTCCAAATATCAAGTTTCATCGAGATCCGATCACCCGTTCAAAAGTTAAAAATACCTCAAGATTCCGGATTCCCCCTCCCTCCACTCCCCCCACGGTGCTCGGATCGGGGAAGCGACTATTTCCAACTTAATCATTTGGGGTCCCAGATACGCCTGCCAAGTTTTATCGTTCTAGCTTATCTGGAAGTGCCCGAACTAGCAAAACCTGGACAGACCGACAGACCGACAGACCGACGGACGGACAGAAATTGCGATCGCTATATGGCACTTGGCCGAAGGGCAAGTGCCATAAAAAGGAACTAATCGGGTCTAAAAAATCTTCTTCCTAGAGATTAGATTTTCGGGATCCCATCGACACCTTTAGTCTTGTTCCTGTCGTAACCAGGTTAATAGTGCGAACTCAAGATCAAGATTTCCCGGTTGGGTTTCTGCACTTTCATCTTTAAGTTATAAAAAAAATCAACTTTAACATACGGAAGTGATGATGGTGCCGAAAATCCGGACAGGAATTCCCGACCGGGAGCAGCCAACTCTCATCATGTGTTCAAGGCATAACCAGAATATTGGGAGTGGTACAAGGCTTTTTATGGGCTGCCTAAATTACATTCAATTAATAAAGAACATCTAGTTGAGTCAGCTCTTGAAAGAATACCAGACCGAGCCTCTAATTAGACTACCGATAAGGTAAAAATGTGTTCTCAATGAGTTGGTAGAAGAGACAGGCAACAAATTCGATACGGTAGCACGGCTATTAGCTCCAGCACATCCATTAGCTACTACTTGGATAATAGGTATGGATTCGCGCATAATAGCTTCCCAACATCTTAACGGAATTGAGAAAGGTTGCATGGTTCAAGTGTTAACCTTATTCTTTTTCTTAAAGGGAGGAATTCTGATAGAAAGAAGTTTCACACTTTTTGGGATCCCAAAACGTAAGCGGAGGGATACCTATGACATCGCAAAAGTTGTCCGTCTGTCTGTCTGTCTGTCCGTCTGTCAGCACGATAACTCTCGAAGGGATCGAATGAGATCTGTTGATGAAACTTGGTGTGAGGATTCCTTGGGTCAAGGGAAAGCCCTATATTTAGGGGTGGGGGAGGGGGTTCAAATTAAGGGGCAAACAAAAAATTTCTAAACAGCTAATGAGATAGTCGATTAAGGGGTAAGAAGACATGCTGAAAACTTATGTGAAAACATTTTTCTATCCGGACACATAGTTAGTCGGGAATACGGCCAAAACTGGAAAATATGTTAAAAGCAAAAGTTTTATTTGAAGTTGATTAGATGTCCGATTTAGGAGTACGAAGAGATGCGGAATCATTATATGACAATCATTTTTGATTAAATGTTCGATATAGGGGTAAGCAGATGCGCTGAATTCGTTTTGAGCTTTTATTTTTGTTCTGCCAGACAAGTAGTTTGCCCACCGAAACTGGAAATTTGGCAGAAGTAGGCAGGAAGTTTTGATCAGTTTCGTCAAAATATATATGACTTATAGGGGTAAATACACATGCTGAATCCATATCTTAACTTTGTTTTCTCAGATGATTGGCTATTTGGACTTAATCTGTTTCTAAATTTTAAAAGTAAAAATGGCGAAGACAAGATCCAACGGTCCGGACCAAATATTACATTTTTGGGACCCCATCGAAACCTTTGGTCTTGTTTTTTAAGTAATAGATATTCATAGAAAGAAATCTTAACATAAACTTATCAATGATGCCAAAGGACAATTAGGGCCTAGACTTTGCAAGTAGCCTAGCGTAGGCCAACCTATAATAGAATATGGACATATGAGGTTGTGAAAACCATCCAATTTTAAACAACAACTCTCACCTGCCAGAGAGACTTCCATCAAAGAATCATCTGGCGTCAGTCAGCACAACAAGTTTAATGTTTGCTTTAAAGACAATATCGAGTCTCGTCTATGGTCATGGTATGTCGTGCAAGATTATTGAACTTCGGACGGTAGCTTATTCATCTCGTCTTTTCACCTATCTTTCACTTGAATTTTTGGGGACTTCGGGTCGAGATCTCCCCCCCCCCCCCACCCACCCACCGTGGTTGGACCCGGTTCGAACCCTAAAATATGTCATCTAGGGAACTGATCTATCTACATTCCAAGTTTCACTCAAATCATTCCACTTGTTTGACCTTTATGCGAGCCAAAACATTTCCGGTACTCCCCTTCCAACTCCCCCCACTGTGGCTGAATACGACTCGGGAACATAAACATCGCATCTCTGACTTTTCATCTTCCCGTCCACCAAGTTTGACTGGAATCGGAGCATAGCCTATCTGCAAATTTCTGGTTCCCGATCCCCCCCCCCCCCCTTGGCTGGATTCGGTCCGGACACCAAATAACAAATCAAGGTTGCATAAACTCGGAAATGTCCAAACTGCATCCCGTTCTGCCCATCCCTTTGGTTTTTGTGCATGTCGTAAAGATCCCCCCCCCCCCGCCCAGCTTCCTAGTCCTGGCCGCATGTGGTTTGGACGCATGTTTCGCTTGTCTAGGTCATTCTCATAATCCGAGCACCTGTTTGCAACTTATGGAAGTCAGTGATTTCCGGATTCCCCCTTCCCTTGTACAAACAAACAAACGCTTGCTTACCTGTTAGGCAATAATTAAATCCTCAACTGCTTCTGCCAAGACATCACCGCTATGATAAACTCGACGTAAAGTAATTTTGCAGAATGACTCACTCACTTCCTTCCGCCTCAAACACGCGACAACAACTGTTTGAATTTTCGGATTGCGACGTAAACGATCAGTGTGTATTCTCGTGAGCGGAGGAGGAAGCAGCCGGCAAGGCAGCCGCTTGCTTAGAACCTTGGTATTAATGTTTCATTTAATTGATTTGCTCTGTCTTGTAAAGAAAAATGTCAATCAAAAAGAGGACGCAAAAATTTCATGAAATCGATAGCGCAATCTGAAGGGGTCGATGATTTGCTGTCAGCCGAGGTTGCTGTAATGCTTGTTTTGCGAAACATTTGGCAGATTTAGGAAGGTGGCGAAATTTATGGTATTGTTTACAACAATTGAGATTGATAGTTTTTTGTAGTAATTGAATTTTCGTGTCTATGAGGTATTTTTTTTTATTTATGGAGGGACTGGAAATACCCCGCTCCTGCTTAAAACTAACTAGTGATGCCAGCAATGTTTTCCTTTCACGAAAGTCCCAGGAATACTGAAGAACAAGACTTAAGGTTTCGATGGGATCCCAAAAAATCTAATATTTGATCCAGATAACTGGGTCTTGTCTTCGCCAAATCCAGTCTTCGCTAGGCTAATCATTAGAGAAAACCAAGTTCAGATATACCTCTACAAGCCATATCTATTTTGACGATACTGACCGAAACTTCCTGCTTTACTTCTGCCGAATTTCCGTTTTCGGCCGAATTTCGAGCGAACTACTTGTATAGCAAAAAAAGAAAACTCAGAATCGAACTCAGCGTACGGTATTTCCTTATCCCTATAAAGAATGTCTAATCAGTTTCATATAGAACTTTAGCTTCTAAAAAAAACCGGTTACAACCGGATTCCGGACGAATTAGATGTCCGGTTGAAAAAGATTGTCATATACCGTCATATACGAACTCAGAGTCTTTTCTTACCCCTAAATCTGTCATCTAATCAACTTCAAACAAAACTTATAATTTTTAACAAATTTTCCGATTTTGGACGGACTCAGGGTGAACTAGTTGTCCGGGTTGAAAATGCTTTTCATATAAGTATTCAGCATGTCGGCTTATCCCTAAATCGAACACTAAATCAACTTCAAACCAAACTTTTACTTTCAACCAACTTTCCAGTTTTTGCTGGATTCCGGACAAACTACTCGTTCGGAGAGAAAATGGTTTTCACCATCGTGTTCAGCATGTCTTCTTACCCATAAATCGAATATTTAATCAATTTCAAGTGAGACTTCTTCTTTTAACCAGCTTTCCGGATTTTTCAGGATTTCGGGCGAACTACTTGACGGACGAGAAAATGTTTGGCATATTCGTGTTCAGTATGTCTTCTTACTTCATAATCGACTATCACATTAGCTGTTTAAAAATATTTTGTTTGCCCCTTAATTTGAACCCCCTCCCCCACCCTTAAATGTAGGGCTACAGAGCCCATCTACAAACTTGACCTTACCCTTGACCCAAAGAGTACTCACACCAAGTTCCATCAAAATATCTCATTCCCTTCGAGAGTTATCGTGCTAACAGACTGACAGCCGGACAACTTTTACGATGTCATAGGTATCCCTCCACTTACGTTTTGCCAAAAACAAACATAAATCCACTTCTCTTGTTGCTACGGCAAGTGGCTAACTCTTTTGCTCACAACTTGGTTGTGGTTCGGCGATGACGAAATTCCTTATTTATTTCCGTAAGCATAATAAAATCACGACTGAATAATTAACCATGTAATATTAGTGATTTTCAAATGTCATCACATAATAGGCATCCTTGCAGATATCTTCAATTTCTCCTTTCATTTTTGTTTCTGTTCTTGCTCAAAACTGGTTGCTATGTAAGAATGTTTGATCCTGAAACCAAGGCTGATGGTGGCAGACAACAGAGGGTCTGTTTGTGTCAAGCAGAAGCTGGATATGGATTAAGACTAGTAAGTACAGGTTTTGATAGGGATCTGAGGAGAAAATTCAGAAGCCTATCTCAGGTTTTACTTAAGAACTGCTTGTAACATGAGAAGGATGTCTGATTACGTTTTCTGGACATAAGGTCCACAATCCACTAATTACTTCGTTGGTCAGAAATGGGTTTGAAAAGAAACTTAAAGGAGATGCCTTACCTATAATACTAACGCAGCCTACTTCCGTAATCACTCCAACTATTTCCAAGTTCGGAGGCCCGAATTTCGCACGGTACATTCTAGCCTCTCTAATAAAACTTCCTTGATTTTCTCACTTGCCGTGTTTTACTACCTTCGCTGCATCACGCTGTCGATGTTTGTCTGCGAGAAGTTGTTCCATCAGAAATACCGGTTATGTAAATGTTCCCTCGTTTTCGCTACGAGACAAAGGGTGTCGAAAAAGGCTTAAAACAGCCGACGCCGTGGATAATTTGTTGAAAGCAGGGCCTAGTCTTAAAGTATTCAATTATTTTTAAATACTGAGAGTTGAAGAGTAAAATAGTGCAAGGGGTCCTTTAGAGGCCCCCTCTTGCTTATTCTGTCTTTTCTTTTATCCCTAGCTGTGTGATTATAAGCTTCTGAAGTCTCTTTCATCGAATACCAAGGTCACTTAATTTTTCGATCATGGCTTGCGATTCTCAAGGGTATCGCACCGAGACTAGGTATGCATTCCATACGTCCCTCGAGGGGTCGACGACTCTCCCGGAATGGTGTACACGTCCCGAAGGAATAATCCGGAATGGTCAGGAATAATCCGGAATAGTCAGGAATAATCCGGAATGGATTATATTAGATTAGATTAAATTTTATTAGGTGGCAGTCTTCTCTATTCTACATAATGTGGTAACACTATTTTTATATTATTCTACATGCCATTCATACACGGTTCATACATATACAACAAACATTCTGCTTACAAAAAACACTCACGCATCATTACTATCCTTTTGCAAGGAAAATCTCTTCACTGTAGCCATGAAGGATGCCAGATGACTCGAATTTCTAATTTCAACTGGAATTATATCCCATAGGAATAATCCGGAATAGTTAGGAATAATCCGGAATGGTTAGGAATAATCCGGAATGGACAGGAATAATCCGGAATGGTCAGAATTATTAGGTTATTCCGGAATGGTGTACATACAAAATTAGAGTCGTCAACCCCTCGACGTCCCTCATAAAATCCGATGACGAACTGCCGCCAGACGCGCTAGAGGAACAATAACAATCACACGTGAGATCTTGGTATAAGTTATCTGAAGGGTGAATAAGCGATTAGGCCTTCGGTTCATACTGAGTCGCCTATTAGCCCCGTGGAAAAGTCAGCTAGCACTCAGCACTGAAGTTGGAAGCCAGAAATGACAAACTCGATGAACGTGTCCGAAAGCTTTTAATGCTGTAAATGCTGCATTTAATGCTGCATATTTATTTATTTTTGTCCGAAAGCTGTTACCTTTATTTCTTCTCTGACATTTCTAGAATACCGAAATTTAAGTTGGGAAGAAGAAGAAGAAAAAAAGACGTAAAGGCGTACTCAAACTTCGTAAAGTTTTTCGCAAAGTATGCTCCGTAAAGTTTGTCGCCGCTCAGACGGTAATTCGACCTAGATAACATTACGAAAGTTGTGTGTCGCAATTTGTTATAGAAAGAAAAAGATTCTAGGAAGATACTAGGAGAATCGCCGTGCTCCCCAGTTTCTTCTTAAAAATTCAGCATAAAATTTAGTATCTTTGCTGAATTATTCGATGAATTTTGTTCTGAATTAATACTGCATTAATTGAGCGAAAATTTAAGTCCGAAAGCAAAATGCTGCATAACATCCTGAATTAATTCAGTATTTTTGTTCGTTTCGAAGCTTTTGGACACGTTCGATGACGCTTGACAGAATAGAGTTGGGTAAAACAAAAGTTGTGGAAGAGGCATTTAAACATTTTTAAACATGGCTAGGCCTAAGAGAATTGAAAATAGCCAAACAAACCTGGATAAACGTACACCATGAAGTAACTTGTCATTGTTTTCTTTACGATAACCCACCTAGCGGCCGAAAAAGAACTAATCTGAGAGGAATTTTAGAAGGGGCATATTGTACAGCTTCCACTTGTGCCCACCATCTTACAACGCCGCTTAACAGAAACTACAATTGCTGAGTAAATAAAGAAGAGAGAAAAAAACAAGATTCGCTTGGACATACAGGCCAAATTCAATTATGCGACTATTCCAAGTAACCGTTCCAATCAACATACCTTTGTGGTTTTGACTACTATAGAACATAGTCGTTATCCCCACAGTTGTGTTGTAATCTAACATCAAAGTAACATTTAGCGGACGGGCGGCGTAAGGAAAAGTAGATTTGCAAAGAACGCGATACGAAAGTGTTTGCGAATATTAGCAAAGATAACGCTATACAAATTAGCGTGCGAAACTACAGCATTAAGTGATTCCAAATAAGACAATGGCATATTTGCTGCATGCAGTCAAGAAAGGCGAGGGACTGGGAACTACGTTGAGATGTCTTGTATCCCAATCGCTATTTACAGGCATAAAAAGCGAGAGGTTCTAGGCTCAATGAAATCACGACAAACGAAATACTCTCCTGAACGAAAGACAAGCGTAACTTGAGATCTGCGTTTTAGTGGTACTGGAAGTATTCACTAGCCGTGCCTTTGTGGTACCGAAACAACGTACTTTCTGTTTAATGAAGTACACCGGACCATATACTGCTAGCGGAGATCGTATTGATAGTAATACAAACAATCTAGATGAGTGCCATACCGTATATAGAGCAAACAAAGTACCGAATAGTCGTGTTTGAATTTGGTCTCGCTGTCCACTTGAATCTTGTTTTTTTTCTCTCTCTCTCCTTTACTTTTATTTACCGTTAGTTCTCTATGTGTTAGTTTTATTAATGTACGTTTGTTCTCTTTTCTTTTCCCTTTTTCTTCTTTTCTTTCTTTTTTCTTTTCTTTTTCCTTGTATTTCTTTCCTTGGCAAATGAATGAATAATGCCAACCGTTACGGGCAGTGCTCACTTAGGGTGTAGTTAGTTTACAGTGTATGATTTGTTTTTTGTTAATAAACAAACTGAAACTGAAACTGAACTGAAACTGAAACTATATACTCAACCATTGCTATTTGTGCATTCTGAGCGGACAAATATAACAAAAACTTATTCATTTATACACACAATATGCGCTTTTATTCGGTGATTAACGCAGTCCTGGGAGCTAACCTCTCCAGCACACTGATAATTTCTTAGTTTTTTCTTTTGTTAATTAGTTCTCGCAGACATAATCTCGCAGACATACAAAAGCAAGCTTTTCCATACTGTCAGAAGTTTCATAACATATAGCGTATTCAAGAAAACTTTCAAGAATAACACCTTTTCAATTGGAAATAAAGTGTTATGACCAATTAAATTTACACTATTTCGTGCCTAGATCTCCAACAACACCTTCAATTGGTAAAAATACTAACGGGAAGGAAAGAAACATAACAGATAACATCCCAAAGTGTCATCTGTTGAAACCGCGCATCCTTCTATTGTCGTTATGTAACTTCTGACAGTGTAGTATTTTTCCTATTTAAGATGTTGTTGGAGATCTAGGCACGAAATAGTATAAACTTAATTGGTCACAACACTTTATTTCTAAGTGAAAAGGTGTTATTCTTGAAAGTGTTATGCGCAATCTGTTATGAAACTTCTGACAGTGCATCAGCCGCTGTATTGCAAACACTGTTGATTTTTATCATTTTGGCTGAAAGCTTGTAAATCCAAGAAATATGTGTTCTCCATCTTCATTCGCCGCCTCATTCAGATTAATAAATAAAATGATAATTATTTTGTTTTTAACTTAGGTTTCGACCGGGTATCGGTTCCTGCCACGACTTTTATCAGCCTCTCGCCTTATTAACATTGCCGCCTCATTCAGATTAATAAATAAAATGATAATTATTTTGTTTTTAACTTGGGTTTCGACCGGGTATTGGTTCCTGCCACGACTTTTATCATCCTCTCACCTTATTAACGCTCTGTTCAGAAAAAGGAAGGAGATGAGAACAAGTTGAGTCCTGTCGCTCTGTTCCGTTGCACTGCAGCACCGGGATTTCCAAATTCCTTCATCGGCAAAATGAATGAGCTACGAGAAGAAAATTACGATAATGTATTTAGGTTCCATTTTATGGGCTGGTCACCTGATCGTTTTTTTAGAAGCGTGTGTTTCGGCCCAATGTGTTTGTCTCTTTATAACAGATATTCACCATAGAAAGAGTAACCGACAGTTTTATAGAGTGAATAACTCCTCGTCAAACTCCAGACTCAAATCCTTTCAAACTCGGATTCGTCTGTTACCAAAGAAAAGGACGTCTAAAACCTAAGGATCTTATTTGTTTTATGATGGGATTCAAAAACCCTTTCAACGGGACCGTTCTAGCCGACTATAAAGTAGATTTTTTTTTGAAAAGCAAATTGGCTCTCAGCACCCCAATTTGGCTGTTGAGCTGACAGACATTTCCAAAGTGCTATAAAGTGGTCTCAGACTTGTCAAGATGATCCCGAAATTCCGGCTGACTCAGCTCTCAGATTCAGTCGTGTCATTTGCCGATTTTGTGAGGAGTTTAAAACGGAGTGGAACAGGAAGTGAAACCCAAAATGCTCCTCTGGTGGGATGTGAACCAACAACTTTTGGCTTTAATTGCCGTTATGATAACCAACTACGCCACCGACAGCTTACGAAAAAAATATCACAAACAACTTCCTCCTGGACATCTTTTGCCTAGGGGTTACCCACTCATATTTGACGGTGCAAAACGGACAAGTCCGCTGCATTTTAATAGAGCTATTTTTCGGCCTACTTGGCAAGGGTCCTCTTCAGGCTCAAGCCGCTGAAGCTGGTAAATGAACTTGTAAAAAAGAATTAAAGATTCTAATACATAGATGGCAGTTTACACAAGGCACTTGTACCGTGACGAATAAACTAGAAATATTTTCGAATTTAATCTAGAAGTCTAGGACTACATTGACTCCTAGACTTGGAAGAGGGTCCTGGGTTCAAATCCCGACTGAGGAGCATTTTTTGGGATCCCAAAACGTAGGTTGAGGGATACCTATGACATGGCAAAAGTTGTCCGTCTGTCTGTGAGCATGATAACTCTCGACGGGAATGAGATGTTTCGATTAAACTTGGTATGGGGATTCTTTGGGTCAAGGGTGAGATCAAGTTCGTAGATGGGCTTTGTAGCCCTATATTTAGGGGTGGGAGAGGGGGTTGCAAATTAAGGGGCAAACAAAAATATTTTTTAAAAGCTATTGAGATAGTTGAATTAGGGGTGAGGAGACATGCTGAATCCGAATATGAAAGTTATTTTCTTGCCAGACAAGTAGTTCACCTGGAATCTGGCGGAAACCGGACACAAAATATGTCCTCCAGTTTTCGGCTTGATTCGTAAACTAGTATAGCTCTGCGCGTGGATGCCGGCATTCATTTGTTTATTCTATGTGACATAGCATAGATCTAGTGTAATCGAAGGTCAAAGGGGTTAATATATAATGTTCAAACGAGGAAATATCAAGCGAGGATGATTTTCAATGAGGATTCACTGGTAAAGTACAGGTCAAGTTCGTAGATGGGTCCTTTAGTCTTATCTTTAGAGGCAGAGGATGGGTTTGGAATTTACGGTAAAAACATATATGTTTTATAAGCTAATAAGATATTCATTGAGGGGGTAAGGAGGTCCGCTGAATCCATATGTGAACTTGGATTTCTTGCTGGACAAAAGGTTCATCAAGAATTCGGCTGAAACTGGAAATTTGGTTGAAGCTCAAAGATGTCTCTGAAATCGATTAGAGATTCCGTATCGGGGCAAGGAGACATGCTGAATCCATTTTTGAACTTTATTTTAACAGTGAAAATTCAAGGAATCTGATGAAGACTGAATCGCGAAGACCTTGTCCCTTTCGGCCAAGTGCCGTATAGCGATCACAATTTCTGTCCGTCCGTTGGTCTGTCGGTTGGTCTGTCCAGGTTTTGCTAATTCGGGCACTTCCATACAAGCTAGGACGATGAAACTTGGCAGGCATATCAGGGATCCCAAAAGAGTAAGTTGGAAACAGTCAGTTCCCCAATCCGATCATCGTAGGGAGAGTGGAGGAAGGGGGAATCCGGAATCCTGAGGTATTTATAACTTTTGAATGGGTGATCGGATCTTAATGAAACTTGATAGTTGGAAGACCTCGTGCCTCAGACGACCCACCTCAAATCCGGACCACATCCGGTGACTTTGGGGGAAGCTAGAGGAGGGAGCCGAAAAACTTGGGAAACACTTACGAGTGGAGGGATCGGGATGAAACTTAGTGGGAAGAACAAGCACAAGTCCTAAATACATCTTTGACATAACGGGACCAGATTCGGGCACTGTGGGGGAGTGGGGGAGTTGCGGGGGGGGGGGGGGGCTCTGGAATTTGGTGATCCCGCATGTTCGGTACTTCCTGATGTGCTAGGACGATGAAACTTGGGAGGAGTATTAAGAACCCAAACAGGCTGACTTAAGAATAGTCGTTTCTCCACCCAACTATCACGGGGGAGTGGAGGGATGGGGGACCCGGATTTAGTGACATGTATATACCGGAATTGAATGAAGTTTGGCAAGTGGAAAGAGCTATCGTCTCAGCTCTTCCACATCAAGTCCTGATCGGATCCAATACCTATGGGGGGGGATTGGAGTGGGGCACCGGAAATCTCGTGAAACGCCCGAGGGAACGTCGAGGGATTGGGATGGAACTTGGTGGGAAGAAAAAGCATGAGACCTAGATACGGAACTGACAAAACAAGATCGAATCGGGGCTCTATGGGGGAGTTGGAGTCTGTTTTCCCGGATTTCCGGTGATCGCCAGTTAGGATAGTTCCAGATATTCTAAGGACCGATGAAACTTTGCAGGCGTATTAGTGACTTAAGGACCAGACATAATACCCTAGGAATACTCGTTTTCCTGGATCCGATCATCTTGCGGAGTCAAGGGAAGCGGAATCCGGAAATCAGTGGCTTCCGTAAGCTGCGAACAGGTGGTCCGATTAGAGTGAAACTTTATTGGTGATAAGAACTGATCACCTAGACAAGCCAAACATGCGTCCGAACCACATGCGGCCACGGTTGGGAGAGTTGGAGGAGAAGGGGGGTGGGGGGACTTTTTAACATAAAGAAACAACAACCGGACTCGCAACCGGATGGGCAGAAAGGGATACAAGTTGGACAGTACCGAATTCATGCGGCCTTGATTTGTTATTTGGCGTCTGGATCGAATCCGGAGGAAAGGGGGGGGGGGTGAAGTGGGAATCCGAATTTGCAGATAGGCTATGCTCTGATTCCACCCAAACTTAATGAACGGGATTGGGACAAGTCAGATGTGCGATCTGTATGTGTCTGAGTCGTATTCAGCCACAGCAAGGGGAGTTGCAGTGGAGTCCCGGAAATGATGTGGCTCGCATAGGAGTCAAACAAGAGGAGCGATTCGAATGAAACTTTGATCGTAGAGACATCACATGCCCTAGATGACATATTTTAGGGTTCGAACTGGATCCGACCACGGTGGGGGAGGGGAGAGAATTCCCAAAAGTTCCAAAAAAAACGCTCAGATTTGGATGAAAGTTAATAGGCGGCAAGAGAAAACGATTCAAGATAATCCATCTAGGAGTCCAAACCACATTCGGCCACGGTAGGGGGAGTTGGAGGGGGTACCGGAAATCGTGTGGCACGTCTATGGACGATACGAGTGGATCTACTGAGTTGAAACTTGGAAGGTAGAATACTCATTTGCCTTAGATGATCCGAGGCGATGTCAGTAATGCTCAGACTTTAGTGAAACTAGGTATCCTATTTCTGGGTACGAATCGCATTTTTGGATGGCAGGATATTTTGTGACATTCTCATCTTCTTTCGTGTATCACCTACTCGTATCAAGTGCCGTATGAGCTCTTAGCTCTTGTCCACAAGTTAATTTTCCAGCTCGAGCCTGAAGAGGACCCTTGCCAGGAAGAGCCGAAATACACCTCTAATAAAATGTAGCTGACTTTTCCGTCGTCAAATAGACTCGCAGTCAGCTTGGGCTGAAGGAACAACTGTTACCCACCCCTCGGCCCCTGCTGTACACCCTATCCCGGCACCGACCGGTCGTACGGTCGTACATTAACGGTGCCGGTCGTACATTAGGTGATTCATCTCTTAAACACTTCTAAACATACTTAATTTTAATGTTCTAACCCGTGGCAACCGGTGCCGGCTCGCGTCAGCAGGTGCTGGCAGCGGGCACTTGCTGTACACTCAAATGAAGAGTGGGCAACCCCTCATCTTTTGCATGAAGTAGATTTCCTTTGTATTTTTGTTTAGTGTATTTTCATTTTTTTGTATATGGTCTTTGGACTGAAATAAAGCAGTAATAATTTGTATTTGGGGGTAGGGTATATTTTTCCTATCCAACAAGGTAAGGTACAGTAACCCACCCAAAATTATAAAAGTATAGGAAAACATTCAACCATAACTATTCCAGGTCAATTGCCAAAGTCCCTGTTGGCCTTGTAGACTTCCATCTTTACGTTAATTCAATTCACTGCATTTTTCAGAAAGTTTTCACTACAAAAATAAGAAACAGAGATACACTGACATTAGCCTACTTTACATAATATTCGATAAATTTTAAATACAATTTTGGTTTCTCAAAAATTTAGTCAACAAATAAAAGAACATTCTCTCATGGACATTAGATGTCGCTATGACACAGCCTCATGGAACCAGAGGTCACGGGTTCAAATCTCGCTCGAGGAACGTTTTTAGTGGAATGTTCATTTTGTTTTTCGAGACCTGAGAGCGAGGGGTTGCGCACTGGCCGATTTCGTGTACACCATGAGGCAGAGGCAGACGAGGCACGTGAGGCAGGCATGAGGCACGTGAGGCAGGCATGAGGCACGTGAGGCAGGCATGAGGCACGTGAGGCAGACATGAGGCACTTGAGGCAGGCATGAGGCAGACATGAGGCACGTGAGGCAGACATGAGGCACGTGAGGCAGACACGATGAAAATACAACTTGCGTAGAATTGAAGTCATCGGACCAAAAAATCTTAGCAATGTCAGTGTCAAAATGTCGCAACATTTTTGTTTGATATTACATATCGATTAAGCAATTCGTTTGTGGCAAATCTCTGAAAGTACCCACTACCGACAGTACTGTTCAGGCCACAGAGTATCATGATAGTAATATAAGAGGTCTAACTCGCCTATCTTGCAATGTAACGGATGGGATGGAAAAATTCCCGCGCGCCATCTGCAGAAGATTCTCATTTGACCATTTGATTTTGGCCTACATTTGACGGTTCGTTTTGACGCCATAGTCATTGAGTGTGAAACCCTGACTGGTTTTACAGTAGACCCAGGGGCATCACGAGCCCTTCCTTGTAGGGGGAGGAGGTGGGGAGGGGCACCTCCAAGATTATACCAGAATTGCTCGAGATTTTACCTTGGAATTTACCGGAATTTCTTTGCATTCCTACGTCATTTCTTTGAAGTTTATTCACTGCCCAGATCTTAAAATATTTTTCTTCATCCGGAGAAGGGGGGGGGGGGGGGGAAATAATCATTGAAAACATGCATCCATGTGCGACCCTGTATTCAGCCGAACGCCGAAACTTTGGTTGCCTTCTTAGCCATTTTTGACACGTTATTATGGCACTTGCCCTTCGGCCAAGTACCATATAGCGATCGCAATTTCTGTCCGTCCGTCGGTCGGTCCGGGTTTTGCTAGTTCGGGCACTTCCACATACGCTAGGACGATCAAACTTGGCAGGCATATCAGGGACCCCAAATGATTGTTGCATCATTTCCCCGATCCGAGCATCGTTGGGGGAGTGGAGGGAGGAGAATCCGGAATCTTGAGGTATTTATAACTTTTGAACGGGTGATCGGATAGCAATGAAAAACTAGACCTACGTTGCCTGGGCAACGTGAAGTAATGCGGCAAACTTTGTCCGGCCTCGCCGACTAAAGTGTTGCGAGAGCAACACTTTGGTTTTGTTTCTTTGCTGTCGGTTAAATGCTGGACTTCTCAACTTATCGAAGCTCTTAAAACGGTTTGTTCTAAAAAGAAGAATCACATGATCAATTAAAAGATATTCTATAGCGTTGTAAAAACAACAATAAAAGAATATCGGAAGAAGGGACTAAATTGAATTTGCGGTCAGTTGAGCTTTATCCTTTTCAATCCGTAGACATCGTGACGGATGAAACTTGGAACAATATCTTATATAATCTAGTTGGTATTATAAAGCTATCCTTCACTTTTCAGGATTAAAATACCATAGATGAAGCTATCAATTATTACGAAACTACCTCATTGTTTTACATTATCGTTTGTACCCCTTGCGTAAGCAGTTAATCCTAGGTTATAGTGATAGACCATCGATACAAACTTTCTTACCGTCATATTTACAGAAATCGAATACAATGTGCACTAATTTGCAAAAATGTCTAGCCCCTCGTGAACCGATTCCTACTTACAAGTCCCTCTCCCGTGATCGAAATCAAGTTCACCGGAAACAAATAATGGGTACACCAGCTAGCAAAAGTTGCAAACCCCTCATCGCTGAAAATGATTGTAGCATAACAGCCGATTATTACTTACAAGTCCCATGCATGTCTTACAAGTGGGAACAAAAGTGTTCTTACCATCAAATACACCGGAAACAAATAACAGGTACACCAACTAGCAAAAGCTGCAAGCTCCTCATTGCCGAAGATTATTATGAGCTAACAGTCGACTGTTGCTTACTAGTCCCTTACATGTCTCACAACTGGTATCGCCTGTTTTTGGTTTCAGTGTGTACCTTACTCCTGAAGTTGTCAACCCCTTGAAACTTCAAACTGGTTTATCTCATGAAGGATTTTTGTTCAAAAAATTGGATGACATATACTTTGATCAGCTCATCAAGGGCTATTGATTGCCCTAACAACAACAAAAGAATATCAGAAAAAGGGACTAAATTGACTTCGCAGTCAGTTGAACTTTATCCTTTTCAATCGTAGACATCGTGACGGATGAAAACTTGGAACAATATCTCATATAATCTAGTTGGTATTATAAAGCTGTCCGT
Organism: Branchinecta lynchi; assembly: GCA_023053575.1. Lineage (NCBI taxonomy): Eukaryota > Metazoa > Arthropoda > Branchiopoda > Anostraca > Branchinectidae > Branchinecta > Branchinecta lynchi. The sequence goes on from JAKZAP010000016.1 coordinate 7,004,287, forward strand.
AACTTTTCAGGACTAAAATACCATAGATGATACTATTAATTATTACGAAACTACCTCATTGTTTTATATTATCGTTTGTACCCGTTGCGGAAACAGTTAATCCTAGGTTACAGCGATAGACCATCGATACAAACTTTCTTACCGTCAGATTTATATAAGTCGAATACAGTATACAACAATTTGCACAAATATTTAGCCCCTCGTGAACCAATTCTTACTTACTAGTCCCTCTCCCATGACAGAAATCAAGTTCACCGGATAAAAATAATGGGTACACCAGGTAGCAAAAGTTGCAAACCCCTCATCGCTGAAGATTTTTGAAGCATAACAGCCGATTATTAGTTACAAGTCCCTTGCATGTCTTACAGTTGGGAACCAAATTGTTCTTACCATCGAATACACCGGAAACAAATCACAGATAAACCAACTCGCAAAAGCTGCAAACCCCTCATTGCCGAAGATGATTATGAGCTAACATATGTCGACTGTCGCATATAAGTACTCTACATGTCTCACAGCTGGTATCGCCTATTGTTGGTTTCGTGTGTACATTCCTACTGAAGTTGTCAACCCCTTGAAACTTTCAAACTGGTGTATCTCATGAAGGAATCTTTGTACCAAAAAACGGATGCCATATACTTTGATCAGCTCATCAACGGCTATCGATTGGCCGTCGAAAAAAAAATTCTACCTGTCTTAGTTCAAAAGTTGACTTTTTTGCCGTAGGCCAACTTTCTAACGTCACCACTTGGAAAGGAGCAAAGGATAAGCTCCAATTTCTTTAGCAATGAGAGAAGTTCTAAAGTTTAAGATGTACATCTGATACCATTTCTCTACCGCACACCCAAGTGCAAAAAAACGAATGATAAACTCAGCTGAAATCGCGAACACAAATGGATAGAACCAAGAGATGGCAGCACTTTCGGACCCGTGGGAAAAAAACACTTTTTGGTTTGCTGTAGATTTTTCTAATCATCACTCAAAGAAGATATGTTGGCTATGGGGCCGGGTAACTGCCGCAAATATTTAACACTTATAGATTTTAATCCATCTTCAATTTGAAACTGGTGCCTGCCTGCTTGCGTGCTAGAGCGGAGCTTTCCACTCGAAAGCAGAAACATGGTTTGATGAAACGAAAGGTTGGCTGCACAACTTCAGATAGTCCTCTCTGACATAGGCTATATAGCTCCTCTTGACTTCGCACAACGTAGGCTCTGGCTCGAGGACAAGTAAAAAACATCCTTTTTGGCCCCAGGCAAGAGTTCTACAGAGCTTTCCAAAATGTAATGTCATATTCATCAATCCGGCCTAAGGTCCACACTTTCCGTAAAAACCGCACAGGTTAGACCCTTACCAATTACCAGGAATAAATTGAAATCGGTGGCATAGGAAACAAAAACAAGAGCTACGAGCTCATATGGCACTTGTACGAGTAGGCTGTACAAGAAAGTAGATGAGAACCTCACAAAATACACCCGCCATCCAAAAATGTGGTTCGGAAATAGAAATAGGATATTTAGTTTCACTCATTTCTGAGCAGTTCCGGCATCGTCTCGATTGTCTGCAGCAAATGCACATGACTGTTCAAACTTTCATCCCAATAAATCCATTTGTTTGATCCCTAGACGTGCTACACGATTTCCGGTACTCACTCTATCTCCACCTACCGTGGTCGAATAAGTTCCATCCCGATCGCTGCACTCTAAGCGTTTGTCAAGATTTCTGGTTCCCTCCACCAGCTCCCCCCCCCCCCAGTGACATCGGATCCGGTCCGGATTTAAAGTGGGACGTCTGAGACACGAGGTCATGCTAAATATCAACTTTCATCAAGATCCGACCAACCGTTCGCAAGTTAAAAATACCTCAATTTTGGCTTCCCCGTCCCTCCACCCCCCCCCCAGATGGTCGGATCGGAGAAGTGACTATTTCCTATTTAATCTGGTCGGGTCATTGGCATGCTTGCCAATTTTCATTGTCCTAGCACATCAGGAAGCATCGAACTCGCGGGATCACTAGAAATTAGGACTCCCCCCCCCCAACTCCCCCAAAGTGAGCGGATCCGTTCCGGTTATGTCAGTCAGGTATCTAGGACTTGTGCTTGTTCTTTCTACCAAGTTTCATCCGGATCTCTCCACTCTGAGCGTTTTTCAAGATTTCCGGTTTCCCCTTCCAACTCCCCCCAATGTCACCGGCGTCTGAGACATGAGGTCCTTCCATATATCAAGTTTCGTTAAGATCCGACGACCCGTTCGTAAGCTGAAAATATTTAATTTTTCCAAATTTTTCCGGATTCCCCGTCCCTCCACTCCCCTCAAGACCCACCCCCAAGATTCATCGGATCCGGTCCGGACTCGAAATGAGACATCTGAGACACGAGATCTTTCCAGATATCAAGTTTCATTAAGATCCGATCACCCGTTCGAAAGTGATGAATGTCCGTATTTTCCGGATTCGGCCCCCTCCCCCACGATGGTCGGATCGGGCAAGTGACTATTTCCAACTTAGTCTGGTCGGGTCCCTGATATGCCTGCGAAGTTTCATCGTCCTAGCTTGCGTGGAAGTGCCCAAACTATTATTTATGTTTCTTGACTAAGTCCAGGTTAATCAGGTCGTCAATCTTTTAACAATATATACTCCCGCATACGCTCCCTAATACATCCAATATTCCTCACAAGTTCCATTATCCTAACAATGTAATTTGTTTAGATCATCCACTTGTAGACGTTCCCGCATTCGCTCTCTCATACATGGACTCGTGGCTCAGTTGGTAGAGCGTTGGCCTTATAACTCAGAGGTTCCTGGTTAGCTCCCGGACTCGGGCAGCGCTTTTTTTTGCTACTTTTCGCTCCACTTTTGCTTTATAGTTTCCGGACTCCCGGATCAGGGGAAAGTCGGATTGAAGAAATGATTAAATTGAAGTTGAGCTGGTCCGGTCCCTGATATGCCTGCCAAGTTTCATCGTCCTAGCTTATCTGGAAGTGCCCGAACTAGCAAAACCGGGACCGACAGACCGACAGACCGACTGACGGACAGAAATTACAACCGCTATATGGCACTTGAGTAAGCTCAAGTGCCATAAAAACGAGGACAAAACCAAAGTGTTGCTCTCGCAATACAATGATGTTTGGAGAGATCTCGTGCCTCAGACGACCCACTTAAAATCCGGACCGGATCCGGTGACTTTGGGGGGATCTGGAGGGGGGAACCGGAAATCTTGGGAAACACTTAGAGTGGAGGGATCGGGACGAAACTTGGTCGGAAGAACGAGCACAAGTCCTAGATACATCGTTGAGAGAACCGGACCGGATTCGGGCACTGTGGCGGGAGTTTGGGGGGGGGGGGGGAATTCGGTGATCCCGCGAGTTCGGTACTAGGACGATGAAATTTGGTAGGCATATCAGGGACACGAACAGACTGCCTTAAGAATACTCGTTGAGTAGTCTTTTGAATAGTCCTGAGTATACCTAAGTCTGTCAGAGATAATTTACCAGGGTTTATTAAAGGCATTAATCAACTAACAAGAAATATTTATTTTACCTTTCAAATAATCCGCATGGACAACCCAGTTCAAATTTCCCGAGGGGATAAGAAGCTCCCTCTCTTTTTGTTATTCATCACAGATCTCGTAGCTGAGCGAAAATTTTCAAAAATCCCTAAACTAGTCACCAGAACGGGCGATGAGGCACGTGAGGCAGGCATGAGGCACGTGAGGCAGGCATGAGGCACGTGAGGCAGGCATGAGGCACGTGAGGCAGGCATGAGGCAGGGAACTTGTTCACCATGAGGCACCAGTGCGCAACCCCTCGCCTGAGAGGTCCGCGGCGACTGTAATTGCCCGATACGTGTTTATGACCACGGGAAGATATAATACCGCTGATGACAGATTCTGTTTTACTTAAGAGTCAACAAAGCGGAAAGCTGCAAGAACATCCCTTGGGTTTAGAGAATGGCGGGGCAATTTGTATGGCATATGATTAGTTCCCTATAGTGACAGGCAAGACCGTATCCAGGGGGTGGGGTAGGGGGTTGTCTCCCCCCCCCCCCGAAACACACACAAATAATTATTTGTATAGGTTTTTCCCTCTGATCTATGTGTTTTTGTACTTTTTTGTCCGACCAGCAGGCAATACCCCCCCCCCCCCCCCAAATAAATTCCTGGATACGGTCCTGGTGACAGGCCAAACAAAACTTAATTCATTATTTCACTCTGTCAGAAGTTTGATAACATATAACACATGTTGGTACATCCTTGTGTTCAAATAAACGAAAATATACGGTATCTTTCAAACGTTATCCCTCCGCGAAACATAAGACTTAAAAGGCGAGGGGTTACCCACTACCCGGCACCTGCTGTACACCCTTTCCCGGCCCCGGTGCAGGCCATCAATCAGACGATTCCCGCTTCTAAACATTCTAATTTTAATGTTCTAACACGTGACAACCGGTGCCAGCTACTGTCAGTCGGTGTCGGCACCGGCCGGGCATCGGGCTGTAGACTAAAACCGAGGGTGAGCAACCCCTCGTTAAAAGTGTCATAACGGAAGTTTTGTCTCGAAACACGACACTTCAAAGGGTCATAACAGATGTATTCTCAGAACGTTTAACACAAAGATGCGCAAATATGTGTTATCTGTTATCAAACTCATGACAATACCCACCCCACGTTTGGGCGATTGCCTGATCTTTTATCTCACTACACTGTAAAAAGTTTCTCCGAATAAGGATGCAGTACTTGCTACTGGAGTTAATCTTATCTCTATTCGGATGAGATTAATCCGAATTAGGGGTATTTCTATCTCAATAAAGATAAGATTAATGCCAGTAGCAAATACTGCAAGATCTTTTTTTACAGTGTACAATCCTGATTTTGCAGATCTGAATTTTTTTCTGAATTTCAGCTAACGTATCCGCTTTGCACTATCAAATATTATTTTGCAGGACTATCATTGCCTTCTAGTCAAGTCAATTTTATCTCGCCTATTATACACATGTGTTCTACGACGATGTAAGACACAAAAACAATTACAACTGCAAAGTTTTATTTCAAAATCTTTGAGGAATATCAGCATATTTTTTCGAAGTAAAATGCAGCTGAATTGTCTCAAGACTAACACTCTTCCAATCAGGGAGGGACAACAGAACAAATAAATAACCAAAAATGCAAAAAATAGTATAAAACCACAAAGTACCAGACAAATACAACGTTGTCTGCATTGTTGTAAAAGAGAGATTAATGCCCAAGCTTGGTATCCAAAACAACAATCCAATAACAACAACAGCTAACCCTTTATTATTACTGGGGAGAAGTTCTCCAAACAACATCCAAGGTACTGGCCCAAGACCCAAAGAAAACGCCCCGGTATAGATAATTACGCAGGCAACTGGAACCCAGTTCCATATATGACCTGGGTACACTACGCCCAAATCTTCAAACAAGATATACAACCCCAAACCCAACCCAGCTACCGCACTCGACCCAGTAGAAACCAAGAGCAACACTTTCTTACCCAACTTATCCACCAAAAACGCACATATTAAAGTCGATACTAACTGCACGCAATATAGGATTACGACCGGAAAATGAGTGAATCTGAAATCCGGTGGCGAGTCATCTTTATACCGTTCAAACGCGAAGAGCAGAACTCCATCGATTCCGGAAAACTGTCCGAAAAACATTACCATTCCGGCGACAAAAACTGGTCTATAGAATTCCGGTTTGAAAAGCGTTCCACATCCAGGTTTCTGTTCAAATGCAAGTAAATCGGACGCGTCCTGTACACTGTTGAATTCCGGTTGAATTTCCGGCCGGCCGCGTAACTTTTCCATACATTTCATTGCAGTATCCGACTTGCCTTTCGATATTAAATATCGAAATGATTCGGGCAAAGTAGAGAGTATGAGTACAGTATATGCAACACTCACAGTAAGACCACAAACAGCGACGTAGTACCAAGAAGTTCCGCGGGAGACACTGAAGCAGATGAGACTTCCGAGGATACTGGAAAAGGTTGGCATGGCTGCGGATAAACCGCGGTTGGTCGGGTGTGCTATCTCGCTGATGTAAACCTAAAATTATAAATAATACTGATCACATTTTGGATGTTTCCTCGTCGCTGTCAAAAATCATGGACAACAGGGCCCAACCAGCGCACGACGTTATCCACTGCTTCCTGGCCGAAGATTGAAAATTAAGTGTCTTTTTCTGTCTGTGTTTATTTATTTTCTTTCATTTACTACGCTTTTTCAAAATGGCGGGTTATAAATAAATAAATTACTGACTTTTGTGTTTATTTTATTCAATAAAGGAGTAAGCCTTACTTATATTTTATAACTCGCTTATGGGGTCTGTCCTAGCCGAATGGCTAGCGCGCCGAATGGCTAGCGTGCCGAATGGCTAGCGCGCCGAATGGCTGGCGCGCCGAACTCTCAATCGAAGGGTCGCCGGTTTGAGCCTCGGCGGTGCCTACGGTTTGGTTAAATTTGGGGCGAGGGTAAGTGGCGTTTCTCTGTAAGGGAAGCCAAAAGTTCAACCAGCTTCAAATGGTTACCTAGAGCAGTTGTTCCCAACCGGCGGTACGGGTACCCGAGGGGGTACGCGAGACCCTTGCAAGGGGTACGCGAAGGAACCAAAATTGATTTAGTCTGTAGCGTAAAAATGTCGCCTCACTCAATTTTGATGCCGAAAGCCTAATATTACCAGAAGAGGCATAACCAGCCAAAATGTATGTTAAGGGGCAAGGTATTTTTACTGACCGACATTATTTTTAAACATCTACTTTTACGACAAATCTTTTCTTTTTAACCGTCTGGCCAACCACGAGTCGACCAGAGAGGGGTGTTGGCAACCCTTGAGTGACGCCTCTGGTCACAAGCCCTAGTGAAAGTCAATTAAATGATGTTGATTCCAAAACAGCTAGCCTACTGCCCTAAAATTTGTTCCTGTGTCAAACAATATTGTTTCAAGAAGAATCGGAGACACTGGCAAGTGATATTGTCATTCAGGTGGCGAAATAAGCTAAAGAAAAAGTTTGCGATGCAGCTTGATGAAAGCTCGTAGAACATCAAAACCAAACACAGAAACAGGCCGACTTTAAAAAATATTACCGTTAATGACGTCGAGCCGAGATTCGACAAAAATTTTAGCTACAAAGCAGCCTCAAGTGATTGCAAAACTGATTTTGTATTATATTTCTACACATGTGTGCCTTGTCATTCATGATAATAACTATCGTCTTTTCACGTTCTGAAAAAGGGGATACGCGATATTTTCGAACCTTGATTAGGGGTACACGGTACGGAAAAGGTTGGGAACCACTGACCTATAGAGAACGTAGGGAGAAGCACGGGAAGCGTCGGGTGGTTTGATCTGTATGCAAAAATATGCTTTGATATGCAAAAATATGCACAAATAAACATAGATAAAGGCACGAACGAAAAAATTTAACGAAACAAAATGATCAAATGGTTACACTCTTAGAACAGTTTTATTTTCACAGAAACAGTCACGCAGTAGAAGTATGATTCTTTGAAAACTTCTCCAAATTTCAGGTTTTGTTTTCCACCCCACAACAGTCAAAAAGGAATGATAATTTGAGAACCAAAGGCGTATTCTCGCCGTTCGAGGACTCCTTCGGGAATTAAAGGGAACGTCAAGAATAGAGGGGTCCACTACACGCCGACTCAACGTACAGGAAACAGTGAGGACATGGGGAATGCTTTCAAAACGGATTTTGTTCGAAACAAAAATATACAGTTGCCGAAATTAGTCTGGATCCACTTTATTTTTTGTTTTGTTTATTTTTATTGTTTTTAATTAATTTTACATTGCAGCAACACCACCAAAAACTGATTCCCCTCCGAATCTGAAAGGGAGTCCTTTCCGATGATGGTGACGATAATCGGAGCATACCCCGTCGTTGAAGACTCGCGGGAATACGGAAGTGAGACCCCGGGAGAAACAAGACCTAAGGTTTCGATGGGATCCCAAAAATCTAATATTTGATCCAGACAATTGGGTCTTGTCTTCGCCAGGTCCAGTCTTCGCCCGGCTAATCATCAAAGAGAACCAAGTTCAGATATACCTCTATAAGCCATATCTATTTTGACGATACTGACCGAAACTTCCTGCTTTACTTCTGCCAAATTTCCGGTTTTGCCCGAATTCCGAGCGAACTACTAGTCCAGCAAAAAAAAAGAAAATTCAGAAACGAATCCAGCGGATCTCTTTATCCCTGTAAAGAACATATCATCAACTTTAAATAAAAGTTTGACTTACAAAAAGATTCCGGTCAAGACCAGATTCCGTACTAATTATATGTCCGGGTAAAAAATTATTGTCATACACAGACTTAGCGTCTCTTCTTACCCCTAAATCTGTCATCTAATCAACTTCAAATAAAACTTTCGCTTTTAACAAGCTTTCCGGTTTTGGCCGGATTCCTGGCGAACTTGTTGTCCGGTGAGAAAATGGTTTTCACCATCGTGTTCAGCATGTCTTCTTACCTCTAAACCGAACATTTAATCAACTTCAAATGAAACTTTTACTTTTAACCAACTTTCCGTTTTTTGCCGGATTCCGGACGAACTAATTGTCCGGCAAGAAAATCGTTTTCACCATCGTATTCAGCATGTCTCCTTACCCCTAAATCAAACATTTAATCAACTTCAAATGACACTTCTACTTTCACGAAACTTTCCGGTTTTTGCCGGATTCCGACAAGAAAATGGTTTTCACCATCGTACTCAGCATGTGTTCTTACCCCATAATCGACTATCACATTAGCTGTTTAAAAATATTTTGTTTGTCCCTTAATTTGAAACCCCTCCCCCACCCTCAAATATAGGGCTACATAGCCCATCTTCGAACTCGACCTGTACTTTGACCCAAAGGATCCTCCCACCAAGTTTAATCAAAATATCTCACTGCCTTTGAGAGTTATCGTGCTTACAGACGGACAGACGGACATTTTTGCGATGTCATAGGTATCCCTCCACTTACGTTTTGGGATCTATAACAAGTATCTGGGGAAAAGATGAAAAACCCCGTTATAGATCCCAAAAAAACGGCGAGAATACGCTCCAAGTGTTTCAGCTTTCTCGTGACAGAAGGAACGAGCTCAAAATATTTTGGTGCAATGTGTTATTTCCTTTTTAATATCTTTTGCTTCGGTCGGGATATTTCGGACGACAAATATAACGCAAAACGCCGGATGCCGTGACCTGACGGGTAAAGGGTGTAGAATAAACTGAGTAACAAACAGGAAAATATCTAAAAGAATACAAATTTGTGGTTACAATTTGCCATTTACTTAAATTACTGTTTGAGCTCAGTACTGTGCGTGAATATCTGCTAGGTCTGACTTTAATCATACTCTTTAGCGCAGTTTAAACTTAGGAGACGTTCAAAGTAACATACCTTTAGCCTACTGCATCATAAATTAGTATACGACAAACCAAGAAACTGCGTGGCAAGATGAACCTGTCATCTAAAAATCCTGAAAATACTAACTCGGGATTCATCTTTAAAGTTTAGCGAAAAGGGCCGGGATAGGACAATCAATTACCCATCACTCATTCCCTTAAATTGGCTTGAAGACCCGCTGAAAATGCGTTACTTCGTTGTCCCGCAATTCACGAATAATCGATCTTCAAATAGTGGATTTCCATGTGATTTGTGGTACCTCTATGCGCTTGTATTTTCTTTGTTCTGTGTCTTACGGGAAAGATTTATGGTGTTTTTGGGATCCCAAACGTCAGTGGAGGGATACCTATGAAATCGTAAAAGTTGTCCGTCTGTCCGTCTGTTAGCACGATAACTCTCGAAGGGAATGAGATATTTTTGATGAAACTTGGTGTGACGACTCTTTGGGTCAAGGGTAAGGTCAAGTTCGTAGATGGGCTCTGTAACTCTAGATTTAGGGGTGGAGGAGGGGGTTCAAATGAAGGGGCAAATAAAATATTTTTAAACAGCTAATGTGATAGTCGATTATGGGGTAAGAAGACATGCTGAACACGAATATGCAAACAAAATTCTTGTCCGGAAAGTCATTCGCCCGGAATCTGGCAAACACCGGAAATTTGGTTGAAAGTAAAAGTTTCATTTGAAGCTGATTAAATGTTCGATTTAGGGGTAAGAAGACATGCCGAACACAATGGTCAGAACCATTTTCTCGTCGGACGAGTAGTTTGTCCGGAATCCGGAAAAAAACCGAAAGTTGGTTAAAAGTAAAAGTTTGATTTGAAGTTGATTAAATGTTCAATATAGGAGTAGGCAGACATGCTGAACACTTGTGTGAAAAACACTTTCTACTCGGACAACTAATTCGCCCGGAATCCGGCCAAAACCGGAAAATTTGTCAAAAGTAATAAGTTTTATTTGAAGTTGATTAGATGACAGATTTAGGGGTAAGAAGAGACGCTGAGTCTGTATATGACTATCATTTTTTAACTTCGTCCGGAATCCGGTTGTAACCGTTATTTTTTTTAGAAGCTAAAGTTTTATTTGAAATTGATTAGATGTTTTGATAAGGAAATACCGTACGTTCGATTCTGAATTTTTTTTTTTGCTGGACAAGTAGTTCGCTCGGAATTCGGCCGAGACCGGAAATTTGGCAGAAGTAAAGCAGGAAGTTTCGGTCGGTATCGTCAAAATAGATATGGCTTATAGAGGTATATCTGAACTTGATTTCTCTAATGATTAGCCTGGCTAAGACTGGAGCTGGCGAAGACAAGACCAAGTTGTCTGGATCAAATATTGAATTTTTGAGATCCCATCGAAACCTTTGGTCTTGTTCTGTTAGAACTAAGCAATCTCACCACTGCCCACTAAAAAGCCGCGTTGTGTTCGATTGCCTGCGTCATAGTAGAATACACTTGATGACTATCTCTCCTTTCCGATGCAGAATATCCGGGTACCTGTGGAAGAACGGAAGAAACGGTGTCACAGCTGCGCTGACTCGGGATTTGAGTCATTGAGTTTGAGTCGTTATGGACACGTTTGCTCCTTCTTCCTGAGAATCACTGGCGTGTTTTGGACTTAGTCATATAGAGTATTTACGCTGAGGGAACGGCCGCAGATATTCTGAATGTCATAACTAGCGCATATAGTGGAAAATAAAAAAATCTCTTTGCAGAATCCAAATAATTCAGTGTATTCAGTTAAATGACACAAAAATAAGTTGGCTATTCAGTTAAATAATATTTGCTTCTTTGAAATATGTGTATGTATACTCTTGGAACAAATTTTCTTCTGTGAAACTACAATTCGGACCTTAGACTTCGAGGTACAATAACCTCTGGTTTCATATAAATCTTCATTTTCAGAATAAAACGCTGCATTTGGCGGCAACATTATTTTTGGTTTAAAATTTAAAATTCTGCGTCTACGGCATGCGGCCCGAAGACAGACTGCCATAAAGTGTTTCGATGACAGCTTGAAGGAAGACGAAGACGCGGCCATCTAAGGCACACATTATAGTATCAGAAGCAGAGATGGGCGAATCCGAATCCGGATTCGGATTCGAACCCAGGATTCGTCCTTTTGGCCGGATTCGAATCCGGATTCGAATCTTCTGTTTGGCAGGCTGGATTCGGATTCGGCCTCGGATTGCAAATCCTCAATTTTACGAATCTGCTCAAATTCCTAGACTTCAACCTTCCAGTTTCCGTTTTCGCAGTTTTTACACAGTTTGCCTAGGCAATCCAACTTTTTGGTCTCCACCTCCAACCATCCTCAGTAATCTATCACGTTATCTGATACCTTAGATATTACCTTAGACATCAGTGCCTTTTGTCTCCTGTGATTTTTAAACCATAACCTATGTACATGATTAGATTTTTGTTACGGCCGGAATCGAATCCGGATTCGATTCCGGATTCGAATCCTCAGCATGAAATGGTGGATTCGGATTCAAAATCGGATTCGTACCGAGCCCTGGATTTAGATTCGAATCCTTTCATGATCGGATTCGCCCATCTCTGATCAGAAGTTTCATGACGGATAACACAAAGATGAGCGGTTTCAATATTGCGTAATAGATAACACTTTTAATGTTATCTGTTGTGTTTCAAAACGTTATGCATAATAAGCTATCGGGAAGAATTGAGAAAACGCCAATAAGTATCTGCTGAGTTTTCCGACATCATGACGATTAAGTCAGTACAGGAGTGTTGCATGAAGCTGCCCTTACTATGGCACCGCCCACCCCCCAATTGGCCATGGTACATGATCCTGCCACCTTGGATCATGAAGCTGCCACCCCCAGAAAAATCATGCAAATTCAAAGAAAACAGCAAATTTTGTTATTTGCAGAAGGTCAAGGAACCTCTCTGACCAAACAGCTGGCTTCTAACTTCACCATGTAGCAAAATACCATTTTTAGCAAAGTGGGCGACTTCATGATCACTTGGGTGCCTATATTTATTTTGTGTTCTCCAGCTTAGTCTTGAACAATTACAAGTAAACTATGGTACCAGCAGAAAGCGAAGGTTCTAAGCTTCCTTTCAGGATACTCCACTGAATTTTATTTCAACCTTTACTCTTTTTCCGTAAGTCATTTCCCCAAAATAGGAGTTTAGGGTGGCAGCTTCATGCAACACTCCTGTAGATGCTTTTTTTACTCTTCCTAACAAAGCTTGCTATGCATAACGTTTCATGCATAACGTTTTCAAACACAACACATGACATCCGAAGTGTTATCTGTTACGCATTGTCTGTTCAAACCGCGCATCCTTGTGTTATCTGTATAAAACTTCTGACAGTGTACGCACTACGGAGGCAATATTATCGAGACCTGAAAGAGCTTTCCCTCACTAAATCACTGGAGCCACACAGCTTAGTGATGAATAGAGAGACTTCGTCGAAGCCCTTACCACCACTGACGACTCGGTGAAATCTAAGGTCTACGCTGTAAAAAGTTTCTCCGAGTAAGGATTAAAGTTAACTGCAGTGTTTGCTGTTGGGATAAATCTTATCCCTATTGGGCAGGCCCGTATCCAGGAATTTATTTCGGGGGGGGGGGGGGCCTGTGGGTCGCACAAAGAAGTACAAAAAAGACACAGATCAGAGGGAAAAGCCTATAAAAATTAGTATTTTTGTATGTTTGGGGAGGGGGAGGGTTCAACCCCCTAACCCCCCCCCCTCCTGGATACGGCCTTGCTATTGGGATACGATTAATCTGGATTAGGTCGTCTGCGGCATAACGTAACACATTGGGCACAGTCTGTCTGGAGCAAGGGTAACTTCGCGTTTCTTTTTTCGAAAAGAAGTTGTTTTCTTTAAAGGACACGTCGTACTTTTGTGTACTAGTTCATTCTACTTCAGTAGTACTTCCATCCATGCTCGTTCCCGAGCTCCTTCAGTTCATAAGTGTATCCTTTCTCCTCTATTTGCAATGCACTGATTATCACGCTTGCCATGTTTGTTCTCTTTACGTGACGTATCATGCGCGCGATCATTGTTTCCGAGGAGCTTACGTCCGCAGACTTGTTCTGCAGATTTTGCCAAGATTGTGATCCCAGGGACATGGAAAGAGGCTGAAAACGGCCGACGTATTATTTTCTGTAAGCATACCTTAGTTGTAAAGTGGTCAACTATTTCATAACATATGAGCAGGAACACTACATTGTAAAAAAAAAAATCTAGCAGTTTTCGCTACTGGGTTCAATCTTGTCTCCAAAAAGATAATATATGTCTAATTCGGATCAATCTTATCTCAGTAGAGATTCTATTAATCACAGTAGTAAATCCAGCAGTTAACTTTAATCCTTACTCGGAGAAACTTTTTACAGTGTGCGTACAGCGAGCTTTAACTATTCGATATTCTATGATTTATCAGATAACTATGACCTATGCCGCCAAACCCTCAGCGTAGTTCCAGTATCGTTAGTAGCTCTATGGTCGGATGTTCACACGCTTTTACAGCTGCCGAAATGCTATCCGTTTTAATCATCTTGGAATGCTAATAAGAACAGTTACAGTGCATACGATCTGATAAAGACCAAGAAATAAACTGAATACAAGAAGTTGCAATTCAACCGTCTGCCAAATATGGCATTGAGAATTTGTTACTAGCTAACTTTATACTACTGTAATGGATATATGTTTTTGTCTGTCAACCCAAGACATAAAACGCAGACTGAGAGTTTGAATTTAAGCGACAGATTTCCGGATCTGTCACGGAGTGAAGTTGTCTTGCCCACAGAAGTATCTATTTCTGAGACAGAGAAGCAGCATTACAAAATTTGAAAACGAGTATACCCATGAAGCCTGACCCAAAGCAAGTGAGAAAAGTTGCGCGCCAAACGTGTCTATCGCACCCATTTCTCCGTCTCTTTCGGTGGAACAAAAGCTCTGCGGCATCCCAATCGCAATTTTGGATTTTGCAAACTTTAATGCGGGACGTCGCAAGATTTATGATTCATTCAGTTTCACGCCAATCTGAGCTTTAAAGTTCTCGGGTCTCTAAAGTATGACATGTTTATATAGATAATCTGGTAAAATATTGCTGTGCACACACACACACCTTCTTTGGAAACCCAACAGTGTTGCCAAGTGTGACACTTTTGGTGCTTTTTGAGACCTTCTGTCTATGAGTGATGCGACGCCATGACAACTTTTTCTCTGAAAATGACACTTTCTCATACAGATGACAATAGGCATAAAAAGTACCTTTTAATTTACTTTACTAAAGTTACGGATTACCGCCCTAAAAACCATGTACTTTATTTTGATTTAGTACAGAAAAACAGTTTGAAGCCTTATATAAAGCTCATTTCAGATGTTTTTGAGACAATGACGATGTTTTCAAACAGTGATCTAACAGGAGAAGTAAGAAATGTTTTGAAAAGTATTCTTACAAATTCAGAATAATTACCAATTATTCGCGTTTTCCGCATTGGTAGCAATGCGCAAACAAAAATTCAAGGTGTCAAAGATCACCTTTTTGTCAGGAATTTCGACACTTTTATGAGTTGAGCTATTGGCAACACTGAACCCAAGGTGTCAGTGAGGAGATATCTATGAACATGTCCGTCCGACCGTCGGTTACCAACATATCTCTCGAAGGGGCTGACATAGTTTGTTCCAACTTATCGAGAGGGTTCTTTGACTCGAAGTACACATCAAGTTCGTAGAGGCCCAACATCTCGAGTTAGGACGGGACTACACAGGCGTGGCAAGAAGTAGTTCTTCAAAGAAATGAGCGAGGGGTTTCCCACTCTCGATTTTGGTGTACACCAAGTGCCCGGTAGGGCGGTGCCAATTGCTACGTGTTAGAATATAAATAAGAATTTGAATAGTCGTTAAGAGGAGGATTTTGTGTGAGGAATTTGGGTGTGAAAGTGTGGAATCATCTTCCGGAGAGAATCAGGGAGTCGGAGAACCAGTTTTCGTTTAAAAATCGATTGGAAAATTATTTGTTGGATAGTCAGGTAAACGTGGAATATTTATTTGGAATTTTGTTTAAGATGAATGAATCTTTATTATTATTAGTGAATGAGGGTTGGGTTTATTCAAACAATGTTTACAACGGATACGTCAGCTATGATTCTTCATCAGCGATATTTCGGCCCTTCTTGGCAAGGGTCCTCGTTAGGCTGTCAATCCTCTGGTTCAACTTCGGGGAAGGAAACAAACCTGTAATCAGAGGGTTGAGAGGTCAGAGGGTTGGGTGTTTGGGTTGGGGGGTGGGGGGGAAAGAAATGAGAAAGTTAAGACGAGCAATGTGTGTCATCGTTTGTAATAGGTGAGTAAAAGTTGTGCACTCCCGCACATGACGGTTGTGCCCTTCTTGGGAGCGTTATGTTTGTTGTTTCGTTGAACAACTGTTAAAAATTAATATGAATTGAATTGAATATATAGACAAGACCAAAGGTTTCGATGGGATCCCAAAAATTCAATATCTGATCCAGACAACTGGGTCTTGTCTTAGCCAGATCCAGTCTTCGCCAGACTCCTTGAACATTTTTACAATTAAAATTCAGAAACAGATTAAGGCCAAATAGCTAATCACCTGTGAAAACCAAGTTCAGATTTGGATTCAGCATGTGTGTTTACCCCTATCATATCTGTTTTGACGAAAACTTCCTGCCACTTCTGCCAATTTCCCGGTTCCGGCCGAACTCCAGAACTACTTGTCCGGCGAAAAAAGAAAGCTCAAAGACGAAATCAGGGTATCTTCTTTCCCCAGTAATAAACATCTAATCAACTTCAAATAGAAATTTAGCTTATAACAAATTTTCCGATTCCAGCCGGATTCCGGTCGAACTATATGTCCGGGTAAATTACGATTGTCACACAGGGACTCAGCATCTCTTCTTACCCCTAAATCGCTTATCTAATCAACTAGAAATAAAAATTTGACTTCCAACAGTTTTCCGGTTTTGGCCGGATTCCGGACGAACTACATGTCCGGGTAGAAACTTGTTTTCACATAAGTGTTCAGCATGTCTTCTTGCCCTAAATCGAACATCTAATCAACTCCAAATAAAACTTTTAATTTTGACAAACTTTCCGGTTTGGGCCGGATTCCGGTCGAAATACTTGTCCGTCGAGAAAATAGTTTTCACCATCGTCTTCAGCATGTCTTCCTACCTCTAAATCGAACATTTAACCAACTTCAAATAAAACTTTTACTTTCAACAAACTTTCCGGTTTTGGCCGGATTCCGGGCGAACTACTTGTCCGATGACAAAATGGTTTTCACCATCGTGTTCAGCATGTCTTCTTACTCCATAATCGACTATCACATTAGCTGTTTCAAAATATTTTGTTTGTCCCTTAATTTGAATCCCCTCCCCCACCCCTAAATGTAGAGCTACAAAGCCCATCTACGAACTTGACTGGTCCGACGACCCAACGAACCCTCACACCAAGTTTCATCAAAATATCTCATTCCCTTCGAGAGTTATCGTGCTTACAGACGGACGGACGGACAGACGGACAACTTTTGCGATGTCATAGGTATCCCTCCACTTACGTTTTGGGATCCCAATAATAAGTTTATAAACGTTGAAAGGGGAATCATTCATGACCGGCACCGATAGTGGCAGGAAAGGGTGTACAACAAGTACCAGGGAGTGGGCAACCCCTCGGTAATGAAACTGTCGAATTAGGGGTAAGAAGACTGATCCAAACTTTTCTGTAGCTGGGCAAGTAGTTTGCCCGGAACTGGGTTAAGTAAAGTCCATCCTGGTCGAACTGAACTAATCTTGATTACGAAGCGTAACTTAAATTTTTACCTGTCAGCCGGAAACCTTTACCGGAAAGGTGCCCTGAGTGACCCCGAAGAAACGGTATAAAAGTTGTAAGTATAATAACGGCTTCTTTTGGGGGGAGCCCAAAACGTAGGGCCGAGATACTTCTGACTTCGGAAAGTTTTTCAGTCCGTCTGTCTGCCTGTTACCAAAATTACTCTCGTAGGAATTGAAGCATTTAGTTCAAACTTGATGTGAGAGTCCTCTGGGTCACAGTACACGTTGAATTCAGGGATGGGGCCCGCAGACCTTTATGGGGCAGGAGAGGAGGTTTCAAATTAAGGAGTGAAAAAGTAGTGTTTCAAGCTAATAAGAAATTTGATTTAGTGGTGAAGACAAGTTGAATTCATTCCGGAATCCGGCAAAAAACACAAGTTCATGAGAAGCAAAAGTTTTGTCTAAAGTGGGTTGGGGTGTCGACATGGTAGGGGTTAAAAGGAAGTTGGATCAATAAACTTTACTTCCGTTTCCCTCCGGACCGATTTTCGGCCGGAATCCGGCAAAAAAGGGAATTTCGGTAGGGCTCATAATTTCTTGATAGAGGAGAATGATGACAGTGGGTTAAGCTGACATGTTGGTTCGATCTATCTGCCTTGTTTTCCTGCTCATCTGACACTACGGACGGAATCAGGTGAAAACCGGAAATTCGGTAGGCAATAATCCTGGCAACAATCCTCATGAAGACACAGAAAATTGATCTTCTCGCTTCGTTTTCTTGCGAAGTCGATAGCTTGGTCGGATTCACCGGAATCCGGGAATAACAGGAAATTCGTGAGTTCTAATAAACACTTTTGTACAGCGTGCCGGTATAGGGATAATGAGAATGAATGCATCAACCTGCAGTGTTTTACTACTACTAGTAATAATGTGTGTTTTCTTCTATGTATATGGCTACGGCTGAGTAAATAAATAAATAAAAATGGCCTAATCATTCTGACGAAAACTGGAAAATTCAGAAAGAATATAATCCTTTGATAAAACATGATAAGGTGGTGCATATTTAGATAAGCAATCCATCGGATCAGTATATTCTACGAGTTTTCGAACTGCGTTGTTTTGCTACCGGGAAAATAGCACGATCAATCTGATGAAAAGTGGAAAATTCAGAATGAACACAATCCGTTGATAAAACATGATCCGTGGTGCATTTTTTAGATAAAGAATCTGATAAATCAGTACATTCTACGAGTTTTCAACTAGCATTGATATCGCGCGCAATCTTTGCTGCACCGGAAATCGAAGACATTAAGAAATTAACCAATGGTTAAGGGATTGACTGGGGACCAATGCCTTGCATACGGATCCCGCGGGGACCGGAATTCTGCAATAGATAGATAGATAGATAGTTTATTGCTATAAGCAGCCCGAGGGCCATGGCAAAAATTTGTCATACAAAAAAACAGCAACAAAAAACACTAATATATAATAACACTCTTTTCCTTTTAATTTGTTTTACTTAATTTGTTTTACTTATTCCAAAAACCTACTTCTGTGTTCCATCGCTAGCCTCAAAAATCGCCCCATTTTCTTTATACCAGCAAAACACTCATCCTTAAAAATTCGTTTTACCCACTCTTCGTCAAATACACGCACACCATACTCTTCTTTTCTCCATTCACTCAGCTCCATACAGTCGCAAAGCATGTGAATCACACTCTCATCCACGCACCCACACATCGGACAAAAGTAAGGACCGAACTTCTGCTTACACTGACCAATATAACGTCTTCTACCCCCAATTGGCAGACAATCTGCCAACAATTCAATAATTATTTTTAACTCATCCCGTCTAAGACCCGCTTTAAACATTATATTCTCACCCCATGTCTCTCTTACCGCAGCATAAAACCCCAAAGATTCCGACTGGTCCTTCTGGGCATGCCAAACCTGTACTTCCTGGCTCTTAAGTATTTCTTTCACAACCTTAGTCACTCCTTCCTCCTTTCCTAATCCATCATTCCATAATTCTCCAACTCCGCAATCATCCAGTATCTTTTTTACTAGATACGGCCATGAAGTAGGCGATTCTTCTTTCAACGCTTCTAAATATGCAGATTTTAATAATCTAACACGTGGCATCCTAACAATCCTTTCCCAAAACCTAACCATATTCACTAGTCTTATATTTCTTAGGGAAGTTAACCCTAACTCGCCCCTAACAACTACACTATTTGTCGATTTACTTACTCCTTACCTCCTATCTAATTAACTGTATGAACAAATCCAACAGAATTCCATTTTGAGATCCAATCGTAGCCTTGGTCTTGTTTCAGATGGGAAGAAGATAGCTATATTAACAAACATGTAGCTATAGGCCCTTGTGAATAATAAGGCCGTTAACAACTTATCATGGGTCCTTATCATGGTTCCTCATCACTTTCAAAAAACATGGACCACAGGGCCCAACCAGCGCACGACGTTATCCACTGCTTCCTGGCCGATGATTGAAAATTAAGTGTCTTTTTCTGTGTGCTTATGTGATTTATTTATTTTCTTTCATTTACTCCGCCTTTTCAAAATGGCGGGTTATAAATAAATTACTTACTTAATTATTTTAAATTCTTACCTGAACTAATCCAACCGTAATTCCAGAGCAGATCCCTGCCACGCTCCTGGAAGCTATCATCATCATTTCTTCTTTACCGAGAAGCACAAGAACCCAAGAAAGTATTTGCGCAACGCTGACTATCGAGAAAACTCTCCTTCGGGGCCAAGAAATCATAAAGCCGAGAAAGATGGCGCCAAAAATGCCGCCAATACAGAAGAGATTTTGAATGAGCGGACGACTGAGTGTCTCCTGTGACAAGAAATCAGCAAGGGCATGGTAGGCGAGGCTGAAGCCTACAATGAAGCTGCCGATGGACACGATGAAAACAGGAACGACCTGAAAAGAGACCTTGTTAAAGCACAACTAAAGGCCCACTCTATTTCCTTAGTTCATACATCTCTCAGCAACCAGCGCCTTCAACAGCATCAACCCCTATCTGTCTTCCTGTCTCAGCGCGTACAATCCTGAAAACCTAGGCTTCAGCCTAAGGATTACCAAGCCAACCCATCCGGATATTACGAAAATTATGATCGCACTAAACATTTCCCGTTATCTATTTTGTTTCTCCGATTTATCACACCTTTTTCGTTTCCAATATCCGACAGTGGAGGACAACCGCCTCCCTTCTTCACCGCAGGCGGAAAATTTCGAGGAAAAATGCCAAAAAGTGGATGAAAATCTCACTCCAAAAACCTCAAATCAACTTCTGATGAAACTTTTTAATTTCTGGGTTTCGGCCGGATTCCGGTCGAACTATATGTCAGGGTAGAAAATGGTTGTCAATTCAGCATATCATAAACCGAATATTTAATCAACTTCATGTAAAACTTTTACTTTCAACAAATCTCCAGTTTTGGCTTGATTCCGGCTGAATTACCTATCCGGGTACAAAACGATTGTCACATACGGGTTCAGCATGTTCTTACCCCTAAATCGAACATTCAATCAATTTCAAATAACAGTTTTACTTTTAACAAATTTTCCGGTTTTGGCCGGATTCCGAACGAGCTAATTGTCCGGCGAGAAAATCAGTTTCAGATATTGATTCAGCATGTCTCCTTACCTCTAGATCGACTATCTCGTTTGCTTTTTAAAAAATTGTGTTTGTCCCATAATCCAAAACCCCTCCCCACCTCTAAACATGGGGCTATAGTGCTCATCTATGAACCTGACTGTACTTCGACCCAATGGATCCTCCTACCGAGTTTGAAAAAAATATCTCTACCCCTTCGAGAGTTATCGTACTGACAAACGCACAGAAAGACGGAAAATCACACTTACGTTTTGGGATCCCAAAAAGAAGAGAAGAGAAACATTTTCTCAACCATAGTTACTGATGACGAATTTAGGAACAAAGAGTTTGACATTTTTTTTTTATGCTGTGATGGTGCGAGGGGTTGCTCTCTCTCCGCCATCGGTGTACACTTCGGCGCGGCAACGCGCCACTTGGTGTACATCATTTCTTAGAGTTAGCGACCCCTCGTGATGATGATGATGATTTACTTCCGAAAGAAACTCTAACAGCATAAATTCCGAACTTACTTTCTCTAGTCAGGTCTATATGATTGAAAAATCAAAATATGAAAAAAAAAACTGGGACTGTCACCAAATATGAACTAAATATGATACCGATAAAGATTGTCTGTTCGGAAGTCAACGAACGTCGGCACAATTTGTTTATTTTGTATTTCTGTTTTTACGAGTAGGGAATATGCGTGAGACTAGGCTTATTCTATTTAGTTCTTGGTAAGCGTGGTTTAGGGGGGGGGGGATACGGACTTGGAAAACTATTTTAGAACCAGGAGAGTGAAAGTGATCGGACTCCGAACTGAGCGAACAGGGAATCATTAGACACGATCCCGATCAATACGCCATCTAGCAACCATTGTTCTAAACCATGTTCCTCACCGGAGGCAGATGGCCTCAGTCATGCAAAGAACGGACGTAAGGAAGTCCAAAACACGCCGGTGATCCTCAGGAAGAACGAGAAAACTTACGACTCAAATACAACAACTTAAATCCTGTGCCAGTCAATGACGGCGATCGCTGTGGATGGCTGTGTTGCCGCTTCCGGCTCTTCCGCTAGGTATTCGGCGATTTTGCATCGGCAAGGAGAGTTAGTCATCAAGAATATTCGCTGCGCACTTGCAGGATCAGATGCAGACTCATGTGGCACGTGATTGACGTTCATCCGCCAAACTAGACCCGTTTAACTCTCGATTTCCTAGAAACGAGGTCATCATCTGTCTTTTGGGATATTACCAGTTCCTGTTTGGAATGAAAAACTGGTTTTCAGCTTCCACAGTTTCTGTCAAAACCCTCGACTAAGCGTCTCGATTCCAAACAAAACTCTCGAGGACACAGCTAAGCTTTTCCTTTAGTAACCTCTAACGATGTCAATAGACACTAGTTGCGTTTGTGCAGATACCATGGTATCTGATCTACGGTTGCTCTGCAAAAACGATAATTGCCAAAATTGCGCTTTTCGAAGTCAGGATACAAAAAAAACTGACAGTCTGGGGATTTTTGGAGGCCGGAGGCTATGCTAAGTTACTGTCACTGTCAGAGGCGTTACTAGCTGAAATGTTTGTCGGGGGGGGGGGGGGGGGCAAGGTATTTACTGACTGTTGTTGCAGAAAGAAGAACTGTTTTCAAGAACAAAAATGACAGCTTTGAAAAATAATTGACTAATTAAAAAAAATGACGGTTTTGACAAAAAATCAACTGATTTTCAGGAAAAATAACTGTTTTCATGAAAAAAAAAAACTGTTTTGACGGAAAATTGCAGTGCTTCACGCCAACTCAGTTATATTTTACAGACTGGCCGGACACATTTGGAGGATATTTGATAGTGCAAAACGGATACGTCAGCTGAATTTTATTGGAGCTATATTTCAGTCCTTCTTGGCAAGGTCCTATTCAGGCTCAAAACCGCTCAAGATGGAAAATGAACTTGTGGGAAGGGTCCGTTTTTCCAACTTGAGCGGTCTTGAGCCTGAAGAGGACCCTTGCCAAGAACGGCCGAAGTATAGCTCCAAGAAAATTCAGCTGACGTACCCATTTTGCACCATCAAATATGATTCGCAGTCAGCTTGGGCTGAAGGAATATTTATATTTGGAAGGGTCGCCCCCCCCCCCCCACAGTTGTGACGCCCCTGTTCACTGTACATACTGTACGGATGTCTCATGCTTGTCGGCCATGCCACATGGCTATTTCCATTTTTTAATTAAATTATGATAACTTAACTAATTTGAACAGCTAAAAAGGCTGAGAAGCTCAGTAGCAAAGTCGGGTTACAGTAAATCAGTAGCTTAGTGAATAACCTAGATGCTGTGAGTCTGCGACTAGTCAGCAGAAATATTTTCATATCCTGTGGTTTGATCAGTAGTACAGGGAAAAATATAGAACCCTGAAGCTGCCACCCACAACTATGGTAGTCAGAATAAAGTTTACTTGCAAACATCTCCATTATTTTAAAAGGCTAACCATGTTGAGTCCCTAATATGTGTTTGCATTGTTTATTTTCTTTTTCTTATGAGATATTTTATGGTTTTTGTTTGCCACTAGTTAGCCAAGCTAAAAATCAACAAATTTTATTGTATTATATTTGTTTTAACGACTGTAAATTCCTCTGTAATTGCAAGGTTTGTTAATACTATAATATCTAAGTACCTATGGTGTTGTAACATATTGTTTTCTTTACAGAAAACTGACTAGCCAAGAAGCAGGTCCGGATTGCGAATAGCCTAAAGAAAGAGGAGGAATCTGACTTCTTATTTTGTGCCAAAGACGGATATTCTTCCTTTATCAGAGGCTTGAGTCCTGGACAAGCTCAGTGATACATTGAAGACAGTAAGAGACAGGCACTATAGGCCTCTGATGACTACAATGGCAGGTGCTGCCATTGGCAGCACCTTGGTGGAGGCAGTGAGAAGGCCAAATATCATGAAAAGTTTATCAAGGGGCTTCTCAATCAGAAGAGATTGTACATGGTTACGGTTTGCCAAAAATGGATGCTGTTTGCCAACAGCCCATAAAAGAGAAAACTGATCGACTTTTATATGTGTATTTGTGCCAAACAACTGACATCGCTCCTTTGTCACAGGCTAAAGTGTTAGACAAGCTAAGTGATTTGCTGCAAAAAAGCTCATGACTGCAATGTCAAAACCTGATTTTTGCGATTATGTGTTGCATGAAACTTGTTAGCTGATTCCATTTTCTACTGACAAATCTGATGCGTAGGCTACACATCGACGCAACGCAAGAATAGAACTTGGTTATATTCTTGCGTTGCGTTTTATTTCTCTGCGCAAGCTCTGCGTTGCATCGACGCAGACGCTGCGTCAGCATTATTTTGACTTGTTTTATGGTGTTTGTGTGCACGTTCAGTGAAGTATCGATGTATACCACCAAAAAGCAAGTCTTCGGCGATATTTGTATTTTTCGATCCATCGATATTTTCACTTTCGATCTACGATGTACCGATATTTTCACTGCCGATATTCGATATATTGATATTTTCAGTTTCGACGTTGCATATATTGATATTTCGGGTCCATTTTTCGCTCTCAATAACGTTTCGTCCCGCTGACGTTTAAGAAGGAAATGGTAGTCAAACATAATAATATATAGATAGCACTTTACACAAGGGTCTTGTACCGTGACTAATAAACAAGAATTAGTCTTTTAATGTAATTTAGAAGTCTAGGACTACATTGTCGGAGCCGCGTAGACATACCAGGACCCACAAGGCAGGGTCTCATGGTGAAAACTAAATAGAGCCAAATATATAATTTCAATGGGGGAGACGGCCTTGAGAAACCACTAGTCAAACATTACTCTGCATCATGTTTTGTTAAAAATTTCGGTTGATACAAGAAATAAGTTACGAAAAATATGTTGCTCCAACTTCGGATATATAAGTGGTAATTCTATTAGGTTATTTACATTAGTTAGAAAATAAACGGAAATGTCAAAATATCGTTTCCGATATCGATATTACATTTCCGTATCGATATTTGATCCACGTCACCGCTTTACGTCACCAAGAGTGATTGTTTCTTTAGGTATTTTGTGCAAAAAGCACTCGAGTTGAGAAGTGCTGTTTCTTAGTTTGTTATTTTGTTTAGTTTCCTATGAGTTGTTTGTTTATCCTGTATACGACCTTTGTTTTTTTCAATACAGATATATATGTCGATATCGCCCACAAGTACCATACAAGTGCGCTGCAAGGTTCGCTTATATCGCACTGAACCTCACCTGAACTCTCGTTTCCTGATCGGGCATGTAGCAAAATCTTCTTCTTCTTCTTCTGACATCATCATCCATAAACGGAACTGAACTCGGAAAATCGGACTCCGCTAGGGGACTCGGGGCCCGACTCATTTCGCGTTGGTGTTCGACTTCGGACAGATCGGTCTCAGACGTATGATTGTGATTGTAGCATCGACAGGGGCGACCTCGGTGGTCAGTGTGAGAGCGCGGGAGACGACTCATATGTTCAGCACCATGCCTCCTTCTAGAAGAAGCAGAAGAATATCCAGTGTTAGAAGTTTCTGTCAGGCAGTAAATTCATGGCGGGGGGCTGTGATGGTGGCTATCCCCAGTGAGAACAAGATATATCTTGCCTGGGCGACGTGAAGTGTTGCAGCAAGCTTTGTTCGGCTTCGCCGATTTTGTTTCTTCGCTAACGGTTAAACGCTGAATTTGTCAACCCATCGAGGTTTTCAAAATCGTATGTTCCAATCCAAGAAATTTTCTTTTCTGAACTGATGACACACTTTGTTATCACATGTATTGGCTGTCCCTCAGTGTTGAAAAACAAAGACCTAAGGTTTCGATGGGATCCCAAAAATCTAATATTTGATCCAGACAATTGGGTCATGTCTTGGCCAGATCCAGTCTTCGCCACGCTAATCATCTGAGAAAACCAAGTTCAGATTTACCTCTATAAGCCACATCTATTTTGACGATACTGACCGAAACTTCCTGCTTTACTTCTGCCAAATTTCCGGTTTTGGCCGAATCCAGAGCGAACTACTTGTCCAGCAAAAATAGAACAATTCAGAAAAGAATTCAGCGCATCTTCTTCTCCTATAAAGAACATCTAATAACTTCAAATAAAACTTTAACTTATTAAATTTCCGGTTCAACCGGATTCCAGACGTATTATATGTCCGGGTAAAAAATGATGGTCATATACAGACTCAGCGTCTTTTCTTAGCCCTATAAAACTTTCGCTTTTAATAAATTTTCCGGTTTGGCCAGATTCCAAGCAAACTAGTTGTTCGATAAGAAAATGGTTTTCACCATCGTGTTCAGCATGTCTTCTTACCCCGTAATCGACTTTCACATTAGCTGTTTAAAAATATTCTGTTTATCCTTTAATTTGAACCCCACCCCTAAATGTAGCGCTACAGAGCCCATCTATGAACTTGACCTCACCCTTGACCCAAAAAATCCTCAAACCAAGTTTCATCAAAATATCTCATTCCCTTCGAGAGTTATCGTGCTGATAGACGGACGGATAGACGGACAGCTTTTGCGATCTCATAGGTATCCCTCCACTTCCGTTTGGGATCCCAAAAACAACAAAAACAGAATATCGGAAGTAAGGACTTAATTGACTTAGCAGCCAGTTGAACTTTATCCTTTTTGGGATCCCAGACCGTAAGTGAAGGGATACCTATGACATCGCGAAAGTTGTCCGTCTGTTCGTCCGTCCGTCCGTCCGTCTGTCAACGCGATAACTCTCGAAGGGAATGAGCTATTTTGATGAAACTTGGAGTGAGGACTCTTCGAGTCAAGGGAAAGGTCGAGTTCGTAGATCGGTCCAATAGCTGCATATTTAGGGGAGGGGAAGGGGTTTCACATTAAGGGGCGAAACAAATATTTTTTAAAAGCTAATGAGATAGTTGATTACGGTGTAAGACGACATGCTGAACACGAATATGAAAACCATATTCTCGCCGGACAAGTAGTTCACCCGGAATCCGGCTGAAACCGGAAAGTTTGTTAAAAGTAAAAGTTTTATCTGAAGTTGACTAGAGGTTCAATTTAAGGATAGTGAAACATTCTATCTCCGAATATGAAAATTAATTTGTCGCCGGACAAGTAGATCGCCTGGAATCCGGCCATAGCCGGAAAATCTGTTAAAAGTAAAAGTTTTATATGAATTTCATTTATGTTCGATTTATGGGTAAGAAGACATGCTGAATCGTGTATGACAATTATTTTGTACCTGGACACATAGTTCGCTACGAATCCTACTGAAATCAAAAAATTTGTTAAAAGTTGAACTTTTATCTGAAGTTGATTAGAGGTTCGACATAGGGGTATGGAGATACGCTCACATGCTGAATCCATATTTGAACTTCGTCTTCTCAGATGATTACCACTGGACCTCTACAAGCCCCGACTGTCTGTAAATTATTTTGGTCTCGTTACTCGTAGACATCGTGACTGGTGAAAACTTGGAACATTATATTATATAAGGTTTGAAGTCAAGCTGACCATTCATTTCAAATACAATAGAAAAACGTGATTTTCAGGGTTTTGCCGGAAGTGCAACCGAAATATCCGAAATTGTATTTATCAGT
This sequence comes from Branchinecta lynchi, assembly GCA_023053575.1. NCBI lineage: Eukaryota > Metazoa > Arthropoda > Branchiopoda > Anostraca > Branchinectidae > Branchinecta > Branchinecta lynchi. The sequence goes on from JAKZAP010000016.1 coordinate 7,031,687, forward strand.
CGCACATCATCTTGGAGGGCTAACTAGCTGATCAAGAAAAAAAAAACGAAAATCTCGTTTTCTATTGTATTTCATAATATTATATAACCTAGTTGGTATTATAAAGCTAGCCGTAACTTTTCAGGATCAAAATACCATAGATGCCATGTACTAATTATTGCAGATCTATGTCTTTGTTTCACATTAATAATTTATATCCATATTAGGTTTGAACAAAATCTGCAAAATCACACAAAATCTGCAAAACCCTCATCAACGAAGATGATTATGGTCTAGCAGCCGATTGTTGGTCTGCTCACGACTGGGGACGGCCTATTTTTGGTTTCAGTGTGTACCTTACAACTGAAGTTGTCAACCCCCCTACATTTCCTAACTATTGTTTCTCATGAAGGAATTTTTGTAGAAAAAAACGAATAGCCTATACTTTGATCAGCTTATCAAGATCTATCGACTGCCGTTGATACAAAAAAAAAACCGTAACTAATAGTTCACAAGTTGACTTTCCTGTCGTAGGCCAACTTTCTAATACCATCACTTAGAAAGGAGCAAAGGACAAACTCTAATTCCATTACCAATAAGAGAACTTTTTAAAGTTTAAGAGGCACGTCTGATATCATTTCTCTTCCTCAATCCCAAGTGTAAGAAATAGAATGATAAACTCAGCTGTAATCAAGAACAGAAATGGGTAGAAATAATAGATGGCAGCACTTTCGGGCACTCAAAGAAGGGGGCCGTTGAACTGCCGCACATATTTAGCATACTGGTTTGACTGATCGACAATTTGAAACTGGTTTTCGCACAGCTTCAACATTCTTGCAATGTATTACATGAACGACTAGTTTCTTCCGAAAATGTTAATGTTCGCGTTCTTTCTATTGTAGAGTGTAGATTACGGTCGTTGGCCGGAATAAGGCTATAACGGCCTAATCAACGGTTTAAAAGACCAAGAGATCCAAGCTTGACAAATTCAGAAGGGCATTCCAGTGTCCTTGCTATTTTTTTAGGCGGCCGAACAGACTCGGGATGAAGGAACTATGTTTAAAGTTTAACTGAAAAGCCAACTTATTTTTATACCTTTGATTTGAATACACTGAATTATTTTGACTCCTGTAAGCGATTTTTGTTTTTTTCGTCGCGTAGTCTAGTAGTGACGTTGGGAATCTCCGCTGGTTGTTCGACAAAGAAACTTACGACGAGCCGCGGAAAATTTGAATGTCTGCAAAAGTGTGCTTTCAATGGCCAACTAAGTGAAGATTTTGAAATGTTCGATTCCAGACTGCAGAATCACATCGGAAGAGAGCCCTTTATTCCCTGCTACCCCGTAAAGGTTTCCTTTGTGGAAGGACCCAGTCAACAGAGAGCTAAACATTTCAAACATAGAGGTATGTCCGAATAGAGGTACAACAGTTATGGAAGAGAAATTACGTCAGCTAAAATTCAATAATCGTGGATAACAAAGCAACGAAGTAACGCGTTTTTCTCGGCTCTTCTAGTCTAATTAAGTGAAAATATGATGGGTAACCAGACTGTTGTATCTTAGCCCTATTCTGTTAACCTTTAAAGCAGGACTAAATAATGAGGAAATTAAATATGTTATTGAGATGAGGGCTAGTAGTTTACCACTTGATGCAAGGAGAAAATATATTGTTAAAGTAAAAGTGAGATTTGATCCTTACTTCTGTCCTATGTGTGGTCATGAGGATGCAGCGTAGTTCATTTGATGTGTGAAGGTGTGGAACTGAATGAATGTAGAAAGGAGGTATTTGGCGACAGAGTATTTAATGAAGAATGGATGGTATAAGGATGATGAAGGATGAGTTTTTCGTTACTGTGAAAAAAATTGGACGTTACTTGAGGCTTGCGAAGGAGCATAGAACGAGATTTCTAGAATAGGAGGAGTTTGTTAGTTAAGTAAGTAAGTAAGTAATTTATTTCTGACCTGCCATCTGAAAAGCGGAGTATGTAAAATAAAATAAAAGAATTAAATAAAAGTATGTTTATTTATTTAAATGTTTTGTTGCCATGGCCCACGGGCTTTTTTGGTAATATATTATTTTCTATTCTATTATATTTGCTGAGCTTTGAGTTGACGACAGTCTACTTCCCTCTTCACCGCTGCGGATCTCAGAGGAAATAGTGCAGGAGGCGCGCTGCACCGCTCTGCAACGCGTCCAGACGACCAATCTGCATTTAGCAGCCATAGCCGATTTATGGGGTCACCACTTCGCATCGAATTTTTCCTCAGTCCCTTCTGAACTTGAGTGTGTTGTGCGAGATGCGCAAAATGCCATTGCTCTTGCTGACCTTGAGCAGCTAATTTCACATGAGGTTGTTTCTAAGGTGGTAGCTGGGCTTTCAGGTAGTAGGAGTGGGGGTCTCGATGGTTTAACTGCGAACCATCCGAAGCATGCTGGCCCGCAACTAACTTGTTTTTTAACTGTCTTGTTTAATGGTTTTCTTTTGCATGCATTTGTGCCTGATCCTTTAACGGAAGTTTGTCTGATACCTATCCCAAAGTCGGTGACTGGTGACCTAAGTAGCCTTACTAACTATCGGCCTATTGCTATGGCAGCTGTTATCTCTAAGGTTTTCGAAAAATGTCTTTATGATATTGTCGAACCTAAGATACGCTCGTCATCATACCAGTTTGGGTTCAAGCCCAAATCTTCTACTGATTTTTGTGTCTTTATTCTAAAAGCGTTGATAGAGTATTTTTGGCTATTTTCTTCCCCTGTGTTTGTGTGCTTTATTGACGCTAAAGCTGCGTTTGATAGAGTTAACCAGGCAAAGTTATTAAGTAAGATGTTAGCAAAAGGTGTGGACCCTAGAATAGTTCTAACCCTTGCATGCTGGTTTCAAAACCAGAAATTCTGTGTCAGATGGGATGGGGTTTTCAGCAGCCCATTTCACGTTTTAAATGGTGTTAGACAAGGTGGAGTTTTGTCCCCTATTCTGTACAACCTGTATGTGGATGAACTTAACAGTGCCCTTGTTAATGCAGGTGTAGGTTGCTTCATCCAGGGTGTATGTTTTAACAATATTAGTTATGCTGACGACGTTGCGCTTCTGGCCCCTACGGTTCATGCACTGAACCAACTGTTGGCTATTTGCGATGATTTTGCTTTACAGCACGATATAATATTCAACACGAAGAAAACGCTATGCATGGCTTTTATCCCACGTGGCATTCGCCTGCATCACCTTCCCAAAGTTTTTCTTTCAGGGCAAACTCTTCAGTTTGTGGATGAATTTAAATACCTAGGGTTTACGTTCACCCCTACGCTGAGCGACGAGCTGCATGTAAAAGCCCTATCACGGGCACTATGCGCTCGAGCTAATCTGCTAATAAGGAAGTTTGGGGCTTGCGACTCGCCCGTCAAGACTTTTCTTTTCAGGATGTACTGCACTCAGCTTTACTGTGTGGCTCTTGTAACTAATATTAGGGTTAGGCGCGAAACCAGTTTTCGTGTCCTATACAATAACTCTTTTCGTTGGTTGCATGGGTTAAAGTGGAACTGTAGTGCGTCATCAATGTTTGTTGGTGAAGGCCTTCCCTCTTTCCCAGAAATTAGACGCTTTTCTGCCCTTTCCCTGCAGAAGCGTATTCTTGAGTCCCAGAATCCGTTGCTGGCTGTCCTGGCTGGGCCGCACATGAGGCTGACGCTGCCAATATGGTTGTCGTGGGGGAAGTTGCTCTTCTGCAATTTCTCTCCTTCAGTGAATTAGTGTTTTGTTCTTAATCTTGTTTTGTTTTGTTGGTGTTTGTAGATGTATATGGCCCTTGTTGGCCGTCCATTTAGTTAAATAAAAATAAATAATTTTACTTCGAAATTTCTTCTCCAGGGCTTTAGTACGATATAGCTATTTGTAGAGGTAACGAATTGTGATGTTCCGCGTAGCTCCGAGCCTCCGCTCGTTTGTTTCAGGCAGGGTATAGGAATCAATTCGACTTCACATGGTCGTATTACAGAGATAGGGAGACGGAGGTTTTGGTGCTTATATTTCCTTGCCATAACGAACCGTCACTGAATAGTTAGCAATTAATATAGGTCATGCGAGTTTTGGTAAGTTTGTAAATAGTTTCATCCTTGCGAATGTATTCGAAAAGTCTTGTTTCAGTTTTAGTGGAATGTTCCGTGGAACGGTTCACTATTGCGAGCGCTGTAGCAGCTTTCGGCTTCCGGTTTTCCCCGTTTTTTGTGGAGCTTATAATTCATGAATCAGTGCATGTATCAAGCTCAAACTTCGTACACTTGTGAGTATTGTGGTCTAATTGTGCCTTTTGGGGGTCCCAACTCCCCCACCCACCTGGTTCAGGGGCAATTGGGCAAAGGTTGCCCATTGAGTCGAGTTCATTACCAATGGACAATGACAGATATCAAGTTGAAAGCTGGTACAACTGTTCGCGCTGGAGTCGAAACGTACTTAGCAGGGGTCCCACCCCCCACACCCACCAGGTTCAGGGGCAATTGGGCCCAGATTGCCCACTCAGTGGAGATCATAACCCGTGAAAAATGACAGAGATCAAGTTGAAACTTGGCACAAGTGTTGGCGCTGAGGTCTAGTTGTGCTTTTTAGGGGTCCAGCCCCCCCCCCTCCACCCACGTAGTGCAGGGGAAATTGGGCCCACCTTGCCCAGATAGTGGAGTTCATAACTCTTGAACCATGGCAGGCATCAATTTGAAACTTGGTATTATTGTTGGGACTGAGATCTTTGTACTTTTTGTGGTTCCAAATCCCCACACTCACTCGGCTCTGGGGCAATCGGGCCCAAATTGCCCCATGGCTAAGATCTAAACTTTAACACGGCTGGAGCTAGAATGACGAACTTTCCTGTACCTATATCCTCTGGCTATGAAGAAAATCTTGAGAATGCCCCTCCCGCACCTTCCCCAGTCATAGGCAACTGGGCCCTGACTGTCCATGATTTGAGATTTTGTGAACCGTTACAGGTTTCAAAATCTAAAATTGGTATCACTGATGACATTGGGGTCTAGTTTAAAGCACCCCCCCCCCCCCCACACACCTTCACCATTCCTCGGTTTCAGGGGAAACCGTGCAGCTTGCAAACCATGGCCGGTACCAAGTAGAAACTTAGAACGAATGTTGTCACTGGGGTCTAGATGTGTACGTTTTCTTTTCCGGAGGAGGGGGGTCCTTCCTCGAACATCCGGGCTTTTCAGACACTACTAGGTGCAGATTCCCCAGTGACTAATTTCCGTAAGATAGACCACAATTAGATCCGACAATGAAATTCCATTTCTTTACGGTTTCTAGGCTCTTTAAGTATACATTTCGAGTTTCACCTCCCCCACCGTTCCCCTTCGTTTGCAACGGGGCACAGATTGCCCATGTGTTAAGTTCGAGAACGAGGACAATCACGAAATTAAAACATCGTATACTTGTACACAGCACATTTCGTAAGATGCGCATTGCGTTGCTTGGTTTCATGTTCGCAAAGGGTTTGGATGTTATTTAGTCACAAAATGTGTTTTCGCGTTAGCAAAGGTGATGAAATGGGATATAAACTTTATGACTTTGATATTAATGTGTTTGAACAAGGTATAACAAGTGCACAAGCGCTCAGACGTGGAGTCTGAAAGTAAAATATTTATCACATTTTTTATACAAACGCTTTAGAACCAAGACATTTCACATCTCAATAACCAAACAAGCATTGAAATAACCTAATCTGTCATCCCACTTTAAATGTAAACAAACCGCAAGTAGAAATCCAAAGAAATATTAAAGATCTTGCACGAATAGCTTGAGTTCCAACATTTTCTACTACTAATCGTCTGACAGCCAGTCCAACCCTTTAAACCTCTTTTCCATTAGCAAGGTAATAACAAGTGCAATAAACCAAATCGTAGCAGCCTAATCGCCCTTTGTCCCAATTCATTAAGAACGGCATATCATCGATCATATGACAGTGGGGGGTGGTTCAACTCCACGATATATCCCCAACCATTATGATCTAAAAGCACAAAGGAATTTCATTGTCTTGTCTCCAGTCACTGTCAAGTAAAAAACATTAAAAAATGGGCAATCCGGGCCCAATTGCCCCTGAACCAGGTGGGGGTGGAGTTTGGGATCCGCAAAAAGAAACGCCAATGCTCACAAACCTACCAAGTTTCAACTTGATATCTGTTGATTCCTGTCAAGGATAACGAACTTTACTCCTGGACAATCTGGGCCCAGTTGCCCATGAACGGGGTGAGTGGGGGAGTTGTAACTTTAAAAGCAATTTCCCAGCCCTAGGATCTACATGTACAAGAAATTTGATCGTCCTATGTCCAGTTTTGGTCAAGTTGTGAACATTTTTCACTGGGCAATCTGGGCCTATTTGCCCTGAACCGGGTTGGGGTGGGCGGTGGGACTTCCGAAAGGCACAACTAGACGTCATACCCACTAGTGTACCAAGCTTGAACTTGATACTTGAACTGGTTCACGAGTTATAAGCTCCACAAAATATGATGAAAACCGGAAACCGAAAGCTGCTACAGCGCTCGCAATAGTGGATTGTTCCAAGGAACACTGCACTAATAAACGAAATACATTTCAAGATTGATGAAAGTAAAGCCAGTAGTGTATTGGAACAAGCCAATACGAAGCAAAACTTGAAATACCAACTTTCCCCTTGTATTTTCTCGTTTGTTTTATTTTTCTCCGCCTTGTTACCGCCACTCTATCCGACCCGAGCCGCTACTTGTGGTGGATCTTTGTTGTCAAGATCGTCAGAAAGGCACTGGACGGGTTTTTATGGCACTTGCAGCCTCTGGCTCAAATGCCATATACCGACCGCGATTCCGTCTGTTGGTCTGTCCGTTTTTGTGTCACATTTTTTTCGAGTTGGAGTACTTCCAGAGGTGCTGGGAAAATTAAATTCGGCAGGCATACCAGTGACCCGACCAAAATAACATGGAAATGATCAGTTTGCCGATCCTACTATGTGCGGGGGAGTGGAAGGCGGTCGAAACTGGAAAATTGAGGGCAGTTTGTCTCACTTTTTCGAGTTAGGGTACTTCCAGATGTGTTAGGATCATGAAAATTGGCACGCATACCAGGGACCCGACCAAACAAACACTGAAATAATCAGTTTTCCGGTCCGATCCTCTCGGTGGGAGTGGAGGGTGGGGGAATCCGGGAAATTGAGTAGTGTGTAACTTTCGAACGGGTGATCGGATTGGAATGAAACTTAATAACTGAACGATTATATATATCTGATGTCCCGTTTAAAGTCTTGACCGGATTCGATAGCTAGTGGGGAGTTGGGCGGGGAGACCGGAATTTTCAAGAAACGGTTAGAATGGAGGGATCGGAGTGAAACTTGCTGGGAAGAACAAGCATCTGCTCTAGATAAATCGTTTAGACGATTGTACTGGATCCGGACACTTGGGGGGGGGGGGGGTCCCAGAATTCTGGTGATGGCGGTTTTGGGGATTTCCACGACGAAACTTGGCGGGCATATCAGGGACCCGATCAAACTGAAAAATACAAATTTCTTCGGTCTGATTATCGTGGGGGCAGTGGAGGGAGGGGAATCTGGAATACTGAGTCATGCGTAACTTTGGAACGGGAGATCTGATTCGAGTTTAATTTAATAATTGAACAGAGAACATTTCTTTGGTGATCTTTTTCACATCAGGACCGGATTCGACAACTATTGGGGGGGGGGGGGGGAATATGTGACCCGCTTAGACTGTAGAGATCGGGATGGCAATTTGTGATAATAACAAACAGATGCTCTGATAAATCATTTACAGAACCGGATTGGCTCCCGGCACTGTGGGGGAAGTTGGGGGGAGACCGGAAATCTGGAGAAACGGTTAGAATGGAGGGATCAGAATAATACTTGCTGAGAAGAAAAAAAAATTGCTCCAGTTAAATCTTTTGCACAATTTGACTGGATCCAGACACTTGAGGGTGGGGTGGAGGGGGTTTCCCGGAATTCCGGTCTTGGGGGAATTTCACGACGAAACTTGGCAGGCATATCAAAGACCCGGTCAAACTGACTTGGAAATACAAAAATTCCTCCATATGATAATCTTAGGGGGGGAGTGGAGGGAGGGGAATCCGGAATATTGAGTCATGCGTAACTTTGGAACGGGTGACCGGATTCGAGTAAAATTTAATAATTGAACAGAGGACATTTCTCTCTAGTGATCTTTTTAATTTCCGGACCAGATCCGACAACTATGGGAGGGGGGGGGGGAATACTTGACCCGCTTAGATTGTGTGAGTGATCGGGATGGAACTTTGTGGGAATAACAAACAGACGCCCTGGATAAATCATTTACAGAACCAGATATTGGGTCCTGGTACTGTGGGTGGAGTTGGAGGGGGGGGGGGGTCTGGGATTCCGGTGATCGCGAGTTAAGGTACTTCCAGATGTGCTGGGACGATGAAACTTCTCTGTAATATTAGAGATTCAACAAGATTTGCTTAGAAATCGCTACTTACCATATCCGATTATTCCTTAAAGTACCAATCTTGACCGTAAAGTAAGAAAAGTAATTCTAAGCAAAATATGCATTTTCATGATCCCCATCAGTCCATTATCGTTTTGCCGCAAGGTTTTTGCTTACAAATGAAGTTCTAGCTCCCTTAGAGTGCGCACCTTGATCAAACAATCCTACATCTTAACTCATGCAAGTGCCATATGAGCTTACATCTCTTGTTGAAGCTGAAAGCCATTGCGCAACTACTAGCAACGAGAGCTACAAACCTGAGAGGAAATTTACGGTTTTTGGCCCCCTCCCCCCCTCTGTACTCTGCGTGCAGCTGCCTTACCCTGGAAGATGTTTATTTGTTCAGAAGTTCATTGGATAAGGCTTGGGGGAAAAAAACCACAAAAAACGCAGAGATTCTGCAGCGATTCAAGGGGTTGGGGTGAAACCTCCCCAAAAGGAGAAACCTATTTCAGTTACATGTGTTGCCGTACGTATGGAAGCTCGGCCACAGAACATTTTTGGCAAACCTATGTTTTCATGAACGAGATCTAGATCCAGGGTTGGTCACCAAGAACCAGGGTGTACGAGTTACTTCAGGATAGTTTGGGTTACTCAGGGTTACTTTTGGTTACATTGGGTTACATTGCATTGGGTTACGTTGGGTTACATTAGGTTACAATGGGTTACTTTGAGATACTTTTGGGTTACTTTCCACGGTGTACGAGGTTACTTTTGGTGACCTGGATCTAGATAAAATCAGGATCTGATAGTTGAAAAATGCGTGAGACAAAAATCGAATGAAATAGATTGTCACAGGTGTTTTAATGAATCCTGACATCTAATAATGTATTTTCGCTCCTGTTTCGCATTTTTTGCCGCGCGAGAAAAGTAACTTTTGGTTGCTAGATTTAGAGCAATCCACAGGGTATCGTTGGATAAGACAGATGGAGTTATTCTGACGCGCGGCGAGACCCAAACAAATCAGTTGCTTCATCACGACAGGAGATGAGAGTTGAGACGGGGGACGCAGTCGTCGAAGGCATTCGGAATGTGTGAGAGGTCGGGTTGTTTGAAAAAAAAGGAAAAGAAAAAAGTTAAAGGGAAGAAAAAGAAATTAAAAGAAAACGGTTAAGACGCGGTCGGCCTAACCGAGGAAATCAGTACACTTTCAACCTCCGATAAATTAACCATTTGGCTGGGTTGACCGCGGGTCAGAATAACATACAATACACAGTGCCATCTTACCCTTAGGCCGGTTAGCCCTGTGCTGGGGGGCCAAGGGAAACGAGAGGCCAAGCGGCCGGTATAAACTATTGAGAAATCAGGCTACAGTTTTTTTTTTTTCTCTTCCTATCTTTTTTCTTCTTTCTTTCTTTATTATAGTGTTATGTAGGTTAATCTGTCAAAGGGGTTTGTTAAACCTCATAACAAGTGTAAGCTTCTGGAGGGTTTTGTAATTCCTAGTATTTTTTCCAATAAACCCCATACCTAATCTAATCTAATCTATGTTGCCTGGTTCATTAAGATCCAGGTGAGATCATTTACGTTGCACATTTACGTCATCGGAATTATGCACAGATGTGACCAATGTGGTTCTACCAAGAGTCGTGTGTGCTAATGTCTGACTCGCGAAAAGTAGCAAAAAACTAAAAGACTTCACTGAGAATACAAGCTGATACAAACGTGATAGTTCCGTGATATTGAATGATGATAACGTGATAATTAGTTAAACCAAACCAATCAAAACTTCTTGCAGCGTAATCCTGATTTCAAGTAATTCGGCAAAGAATCGACTCTCTAAAAAGTGATGCCATTGGTCCTTCTGTCCGACCTGGTTAAATAATTACGAAAATGCTCCGTGCGTGAATTTTTCTTCTTCTCAGAATTCCTCCTGTTAATTAACCAACCTACGGGTTTCGACAGCATCTACAAAACGAGCACGAGCACTTGTTTGCTTCGCGACACCAGGCATTGTGAGGTTTTCGTTTATTTTTTGACGCGTGTGAAAAGGTGCAATGAGGCGGATCCTGATTACTTGACCGAGATAAGCCAGTGAAGTTTTTTTGTTTCTACATCACCCATTAATTGCATGTTCCTTCTTCCATTCCGTAACGTTGTCCCTGACGTTTGATAGCCTGACGAGGGGCCCTGCCAAGAAATGCCCAAATTTTATTAATAGTAAACTGATAGACAAAAATGCTCCTCAGCCGGGATTTGAACCCAGGCCCCTCTGCTTACAAGGCAGTCGCTCTACCATCTGGGCTACCGGGGGGCTTGTAGACAGAGTTCGCAAACCACTACAACAGTCTGGTAGAAGCCGGCCATAGGAACAGTGATCCCGCCCGAAGGCAAATTCATCTAACCTGTTCACATCTCCATTTCACGGAAATTAATAATAATACACAGGTAGCTGACGTATCCATTTTATCTATTGTTTCAATATGCTTTTTATCGGTTTTATTCTTATCTGTAGTGTAGATGTTTTTTTTGTGTTTTACTTGGGACAATTACTTCAATTCCGTATCAAAGCTAGTCTTCTTTACCCTAATCTAACCTTCGACTTTTGCTTCATCCTAGCCGACCCTATGTCGTCGTGCTTGACGAAGAGCAGGCAAGATTCTAAACATAATTTTTTATTTTTTTATTTTTTTATTTTCTTTATTTACCTCAGCCGTAGCCATATACATAGGAAGACAAACAAATGAACAGTACACAAATTTAATACTACAAAATATTAACACTACAGAAATTAAATATTCCCACCCTATATAGTATCTAACTGCGAGCAAGATAGGTAATAAAAACGAAAAAAGACATACAGAAATATTCCTAAGGTTTAAGTGTTTCCTTTTATGTTACATTTCCGAGGAGCACATTAGTCTGAATACCGGATACGTGAGTTTTTCCAAGTGGTCGCAGTGTGATTAATAACAGCCATGGCAGGATCCTAATCTTTCCAAAAACCCTTCTAACACAATTTCTAATGCATTTCTGGCTTTTCCGGTTTCCGGGAGAGCAACTTGTCCGCCGAGAAAAACAAGACCAAAGGTTTCGATGGGACCCCAAAATTTTAATATTTGCTCCTGACAATTCGGACTTGTAGATATTGGGTCTTCAACAGACTTCTTAAACATTTTTACTTTTAAATTTACAAACAGGTTAAGGCCAATGGTAATAATCGGAGAAAACCAAGTTTGTATTTGACAGAGCAAACCGGATACGCCAGCTGAATTCCAACAAGTTCAGATATATTCAGATATCCGTTTTGCGCTGTCAAATATCAGATACGGATTCAGCATATAGTTTACCCTATAGCCTACGTCATATCACCTTCCTTCCTTACTTCTGCCCAACTTCCGGTTTCGGCCGGATTCCGGAAAAACTACTTGTCTGGCAAAAAACTAAAGCTAAAAAAACGAGCATTTCTCCTTACCCCTACATCCAACCTCTAATCAACTTCAGATTAAACTTTTACTTTTAACAAATTTTCCGGTTTCAGCCAGATTCCAAGCGATCTATACGTCCGGTGAGAAAATGATTGTCATACGCGAATTCAGCATGTCTTCTTACCCGCAAATCGAACATCTTATCAAATTTAAATAAAACTTTTACTTTTAACAAATTCTAAGGTTTTGACCGTATTCCGGCCGAACTAGTTGTCCAGCGAGAAAATACATTTCATATTCGGACTCATCACGTCTCCTTGCCCCTAAATTGAACCTCTAATCAACTTCATATTAACTTTTACTTTTCACAAATACTTTTCACAAATTTACTTTTCCCCCACCCTCAAATATAGGGCTACAGAGCCCATCTTCGAACCCGACCTGTACTTTGACCCAAAGGATCCTCCCACCAAGTTTCGTCAAAATATCTCAATCCCTTCGAGAGTTATCGTGCGGACAGACGGACAACTTTTGCGATTTCATAGGTATCCCTCCACTTACGTTTTGGGATCCAAAAAAGTCAATGAATGGATTCTCCGTTTCCACTAAAAGGCAGTGGCGTCATACAACCATCCAATCTGCCCCTATGGAATAGGATAGGATAAAAAAGCCAAGCCCAATTCAAAGAAACTGAAATTGGTCAGATAGTCTAGATGCAGATACATGACTAATCACGAACAGAGCACGATTTATTATACAAATTCAGTGCCCAGATTCTGTATGGTCAATTATTACGGTCATTATAAAAAGGAGGACTGAACACAAAATTTATGAGCGATTAAAGTGTCTTACATATCGGTCAGGTGGTATCACATGGGACGCCCAGTTTTTACTGACACAGTTGGCGTTTCAAATAATGAACGTATGTGAACGAGCGGGGTTTAGTGTGACGGGAATTTTTTGGCCTCCGTATCGGGCGATTTTCGTTCAGGCTAGGTCCACTTCCAGACGCAACTGACTGAAGACCATGCTGAAGACCTGCCTGATCCTGAGGGTTCCTCTGAGTAGATAACATCCCTCTCTTTCTAGCTATATAAACGTAAAATTCTAAAATAAGTAGAAGAATTACTTGTTTATTTTTATTAAGAACGAACTGAAAATATTTCGGATTTTTTTTCTTCCGATTACTAGCTCGTCTTAAAAAGAAACTGAAAACAAGAGCTGGAAGCTCATATGGCACTTGCAAGACTGGGTCAGAGGATGAAAGTAGGAATTCGTCAATTCGTGGGTTTGTTGTGATTGAATGTGTGTAGTTCTGGTCCTTGTTCTTCCTACCAAGTTTCATCCGAATCGCTGATCTCTAAGCGTGTCACAAGATTTCCGCCCCCCCCCCATTCATCGGATCCAGTCCGGACTTAAAATGGGATATCCGAGACACGATGTCTTTCCAAATATCAAGTTTCGTTAAGATCCGACCACTCGTTCAAAAGTTATACATACATCAAGAGTCCAGATTCCCACTCCCTCAACAAGTTTTCTAAGCCAGTAAGGTCAAGTCTCTAATGTTTAAGCCAAGTTTCATCGTCCTAGCATATCTGGAAATACCTTAACTCGCGATAACCGGAATTCCGGACTCGCTCCTGTAACTACTCCCACAGTGCCCAAATCCGATCCGGTTCTATCACTGATGTATCCAGTTATTGTGCTTGTCCTTCCCACCAAGTTTCATCCCAATCGCTCGACTCTAAGCGTGTCACAAGATTTCCGGTTCCCCCCTCCGACTCTCCCCCCACATTTATCGGATCCGGTCCGGACTTTAAATGGGTCACCCAAGACACGAGGTATTCCCAATATCAAGTTTCGTTCAGGTCCGATCACCCGTTCCAAAGCTGTACACTTCTCAAGATTCCGGATTCCCTTCCTCCAGCCCTCCCCCCCCCCCGCGGTGGTCAGATCGGGAAGTTGACTATTTCCAGGTTGATCTGGTCGGATCCCTGACTTGCCTGCCAAGTTTCTTTGTCCTAGCCCACGTGGAAGTAACTTAACTCCATTATCACCGGAATTCCGGAACCCCCCTCCTCCCCACCCCACCCCACAGTGCACGAATCCGATCCGGTTCTGTCAGTGATGTATCTAGGTCGTGTGCTTGTTCCTCCAACCAAGTTTCATCCCGATCGCTCCACTCTAAACGTGTCACATGATTTCCGGTTCCCCCCTCCGACTCTCCCCCCACATCCATCAGATTTGGTCCGGACTTGAAATGGGACATCTGAGACATGACGTCTTTCCAAATATCAAGTTTGATCAAGATCCGATCACCGGTTCGAAAGTTATACATGTCACTAAATTCCAGATTCCGGCTGCCCTCCCTCCCCCCACGACGGTCGGATCGGGAAAGTGACTAATTCCAAGTTAGTTTGATCGGGTCCCTAATATGCCAGCCAAGTTCCATCGTCCTAGCACATCTGGAAGTACCCTAACTCGCGAACACCGGACTGACCGACGGAAAACTGATCGGTATATGGCACTTGGCCGGAAGGCAAGTGCCATAAAAAAGAACCGAATTTTGTAGGCGCTAGAATGTCACAATTTTGTTGCGGCCAAATGTCACAGGTTCCTTCAGAGAAAAGTGGCAACACTGCATGCCCATATGAGCGTTTCTCGCGGAAAAACATGTCTGTGCCACAAATTCGACCCACAAGTTGAACCTCGCGGAAATGTCGTCTTTTTTTTGGCGGTACTTTCAAACGTAAGAAAATAAAATGAAATCTACGCAAATTTCAAAAAAACAGAAATCAGGCTTAAATTCTTAACCTGCTGTGCTGTCAGGATCCTCAGTTGTCTATTTGCTTCAAAAAGTAGCTAATTTAATTATTTTTTTTAGTTTGCTGCTACATTTGAAATCCCGCCAAATTCAGGCCACGAAACCGAAAATCATCTCAACAATTCGAGCCACAGAATCTTGTTGGCCGCGGACACACTTGTGGGCCGCACAAACTCCGCGGAAAAACTCGTTTAGAGCCGAGCCACAACAAGACCAAAGGTTTCGATGGGATCCCAAAAAATCAATATCTGATCCAGACAACTGGGTCTTGTCTTAGCCAGATCCAGTCTTCGCCAGACTCCTTGAACATTTTTACAATTAAAATTCAGAAACAGATTAAGGCCAAATAGCTAATCACCTGAGAAAACCAAGTTCAGATTTGGATTCAGCATGTGTGTTTACCCCTATAAGTCATATCTGTTTTGACGAAAACTTCCTGCCACTTCTGCCAATTTCCCGGTTCCGGCCGAACTCCAGAACTACTTGTCCGGCGAAAAAAGAAAGCTCAAAGACGAAATCAGGGTGTCTTCTTTCCCCAGTAATGAACATCTAATCAACTTCAAATAGAAATTTAGCTTATAACAAATTTTCCGATTCCAGCCGGATTCCGGTCGAACTATATGTCCGGGTAAAATACGATTGTCACACAGGGACTCGGCATCTCTTCTTACCCCTAAATCGCTTATCTAATCAACTAGAAATAAAACATTGACTTCCAACAATCTTCCGGTCCTGGCCGGATTCCGGACGAACTACATGTCCGGGTAGAAACTTGTTTTCACATAAGTGTTCAGCATGTCTTCTTGCCCTAAATCGAGCATCTAATCAACTCCAAATAAAACTTTTAATTTTGACAAACTTTCCGGTTTGGGCCGGATTCCGGTCGAAATACTTGTCCGTCGAGAAAATAGTTTTCACCATCGTCTTCAGCATGTCTCCCTACCTCTAAATCGAACATTTAATCAACTTCAAATAAAACTTTTACTTTCAACAAACTTTCCGGTTTGGGCCGGATTCCGGGCGAAATACTTGTCCATCGAGAAAATAGTTTTCACCATCGTCTTCAGCATGTCTTCCTACCCCTAAATCGAACATCTAATCAATTTCAAATAAAACTTTTACTTTCAACAAACTTTCCGGTTTGGGCCAGATTCCGGGCGAAATACTTGTCCGTCGAGAAAATAATTTCCACCATCGTCTTCAGCATGTCTTCCTACCCCTAAATCGAACATCTAATCAACTTCAAATAAAACTTTTACTTTCAACAAACTTTCCGGTTTTGGCCAGATTCCGGGCGAACTACTTGTCCGATGACAAAATGGTTTTCACCATCGTGTTCAGCATGTCTTCTTACCCCATAATCGACTATCACATTAGCTGTTTCAAAATATTTTGTTTGTCCCTTAATTTGAATCCCCTCCCCCACCCCTAAATGTAGAGCTACAAAGCCCATCTACGAACTTGACTGGTCCGACGACCCAACGAACCCTCACACCAAGTTTCATCAAAATATCTCATTCCCTTCGAGAGTTATCGTGCTTACAGACGGACGGACGGACGGACAACTTTTGCGATGTCATAGGTATCCCTCCACTTACGTTTTGGGATCCCAAAAACATTGTCGGAGCAGAAAACGCCTCATGATTAGGTTATATCTAGGATTTTCCTTTTTTTGTTGTTTTTATTGTTTTTTTGTTGTTGTTGTTGTTTTTTCTTGTCCGTGATTTTGCTTTTGTGATAGTCATTATGGCTAGTTGGCTTTTTGCAATAAATATCATATCATATAAAACCAAGAACGTATCAATGCACAACCTTGAGTGAGAACACTCATTTAAGTAAACATAAAAGTCAAAATAAAGCCACAAATTATTATTCTTTAGAAGCTTATGCATTCTGTTCTGCTCAATTTCTTCTTCGTGCTTTTGTGGCCAGGTTATAAGTTTGTTAAAAGTAAAAGTTTTATTTGAAGTTGATTGGTTGTTCGATTGAGAGGTAAGAAGACATGCTGAACACGATGGTGAAAAACATTTTCTCGCCGGGCAAGTAGTTCGCCCGGAATCCGGCCAAAACCAGAAAATTGTTAAAAGTATTTGTAGTTGATTAGATATCCGATTTAGGGGTAAGAAGAGATGCTGAATCCGTGTATGACAATCATTTCTTAGCCGGACATATAGTTCGCCCGGAATCCGGCTGGAACCGGACTATTTGTTATAAGTTAAATTGTAATTTGAAGTTGATTAGACGTTCGGTTCAGTGATAGGAAGGCATGCTGAACACGATGGTAAAAACCATTTTCTTGCCGGGCAAGTAGTTCGCCCGGAATCCGGCCAAAACCGGAAAATTGTTAAAAGTATTTGTAGTTGATTAGACATCCGATTTAGGGGTAAGACGAGATGCTGAATCCGTGTATGACAATAATTTTTTACCCGGACATATAGTTCGCCCGGAATCCGGCTGGAACCGGAGAATTTGACAAGTTAAATTTAAATTTTAAGTTGATTAGATGTCCGATATAGGGGGAAGAAGATACGCTGAGTTCGTTTTTTAGCTTTCTTTTTTTTGCCGGACAGGTAGTTCCGAAATCCGGCCGAAACCGGGAAATTGGCAGAAGTAAGGCAGGAAGTTTTTGTCAAAACATACATTACTTATAGGGGTAAACACAAACATGCTGAATCAATATCTGAACTTGGTTTTCTCAGATGATTAGCTTTTTGGCCTTAATCTGTTTCTCAATTTTAATAGTAAAAATGTTCAAGGAGTCGGGCGAAGACTGGATCTGGCGAAGACAAGACCCAATTGTCTGGATCAAATATTGAATTTTTGGGATCCCATCGAAACCTTTGGTCTTCTTCGAAATGGCGGGTTACAAATAAATTACTTACTTACTTAAAGCGTTTTTCCGCGATCCCACAGAATGTTTCTGGCTCGAAAAGAGTGTTTAAGCGGTCGCTACTGTGGCCGACAAGTGTTTCCAAATGTAATTTTAGTGAATGTAAAATTATATATTGTATTTGTTGTGTTTTATCTAATTCTTTTATTTTATTTTACATACTCCGCTTTTCAAATGGCGGGTCAGAAATAAATTACTTACGTACTTACTTGCTGTCGAGGGATTTTCGATTTTAGGGCTTGAATTTGGCGGGAAATTCCAATTTAGCTACATGTTCAAATAATACAATTAGCTACTTTATCAAGGAAGACAGACCTGCAACTGAGGGTCCTTCTAGTAGAGAACAGTAAGGACGTAAGCCTTAAGTTATGTTTATTAAGTTTCCATCTGGATTTTATCCATTTGTTTCATCATATTGTCTATTTTTTTGCGGTAATTTCATAATTACCGCAACAAAAATAGACAAAACTGCTTTTCCGCGAGGCCAAACCTGGGGGGTCGAGTGTGTGGCGCGCAATTCTGCCTTCCGCGACAAAGACTCAGAAATGTGTCATAAAAAATGCTAATAGTAGCATGGAGTAGAATGCAGTAACACGGTCGCATAATTTCGTACTGCATGCTACTTTTTCGTACAACTTCATACTACTATTTTGAGAATAGGTTTTCATCGGGTTTATGTCAAAAGAAAACCAAGTATTACAGTTGGATTTCGTCTGCGATGGTGCCGAATCAATACAGGAGATTACAAACCTTCCCGAGGGGTTGCCCACTCTCGACTTTGATGAACAGCAGGTGTTCGGTCCCGGCACCGGTTGCCATGCGTTATAATATTAAAGTCAGCATGTTGCAAGATGAATCGCTTAATTTATGGTCGGCACTGCTTGTTTCTGTCGGTACTGAGCCGGTGCTGGCTAAGGGTGTACAACAAATGCCAGGAACGGGTAACCCCTCGGAGGTTCCACTGAACACGGCAAATGCGCTGGAAAATTCGCATCCCTTCCACCAGAGGCGTCATGTATGGGGAGGGGGGGCCGGGGGGGGGGAGGGGGGGGGCAAATGTTGTCGGCGACGCGATTTCTCGAGATTTTCCTTTAAACAGTCGATTTTTTCTTAAAAACAAAAATGAGTCAAATTTTCTTAAAAATAGTTGGTTTGAAACAGGTGCTAAGAACGACTAGTCAGTCAGGAATTATCCCCCCCCCCACACACACACAGATTTTGGCTAGTTAGGCCTCTGCCGCCAATTCAGAGTTTTACTTACTTGCCATGTATTCTGGAGCTTTTCTCGGCAGGAAGTCTCGTAAAGTTCTCATCGATCGTGTTCATTCGTGTCTTGCGGTCGCTTACCATTGGTAGTTGCGCGGCCGCCACTAGGCTGCGCCCTAGTCGGCTCCGGTCCATTCTAGGTCAAACCTAGAAGTACATAATCCAGTTCATCTTCTCTTTGG
The DNA here is from genome assembly GCA_023053575.1 of Branchinecta lynchi. Taxonomy (NCBI): domain Eukaryota; kingdom Metazoa; phylum Arthropoda; class Branchiopoda; order Anostraca; family Branchinectidae; genus Branchinecta; species Branchinecta lynchi. The sequence goes on from JAKZAP010000016.1 coordinate 7,050,688, forward strand.
GGTAAATACAGGTCAGTAAAAAATTAAAGATCACATCGTTAAAGGACCTGTCTTAACTATAATACTAATGCAACCTACTTCCATAATCACTCCTTATATTTCTAACCCGGAGACCCCAATTTCGCACGGTACATTCTAACCCCTCTAACAAAACAACGATGATTTTCTCACTTGCCGTGTTTTACTACCTTAGATGTGTATCATGCTATGGACGGTTGTCTGCGAGAAATTTTTCCGTCAGAAAAACCGGTTATGTAAATTGTTTCCCTGTTTTCGCTACAAGTCAACGGGTCTCGAAAAAGGCTTAAAACAGACAAAATCGTGGGTTAAGCACATCATAGTTTTAAAGTATTCGAATATCTTAAAATACTGTAAATTGAAGAGTAAATACTGTGGGGTCCTTTAAGACAAAGGAGGCATATGTTTGCAATGCTATTCAAAAATAATAGCATCCAACCTACACCGAGACATTTGCACGAATTCGTCGGAAAACAGTTGCCGATATACAATCCCGAAATAAAAAAATTATAGCCTGCGCAGTTGTATGCAGGGGCGTCACCCCCCCCCCCCCCCCCCCCAATGCTGTCGGCCAGTCGTTAAAAAATAACCGAGCCGGCGCGAAGCACCGCGATTTTTCGTCAAAAGAGTAGAGTTTTTTCATGAAAACAGTCGGTTTTTGAATTTTCGTCAAAATAGTTGGTTTTTCCCAAAATCAGTGGATTTTTCTGAAAATCAGCCGACTTTTTTTCAAAAATATCTTGCTGAAAACAGTCGTTTTTTCTGCAAAAAAAGTCGCAAATTAGCAGCCAGTCGGTAAATGCCTCGTCCCCCCCCCCCCCCCCAAACATTTTGGCTAGTGACGCCTCTGACATAGATTAAATTATTATCTACTTTTTTATAAATAAGTTATGATCGCAAAAACCGCAGGTGTTAGGACACATTGCCAATCCCTCATGCTTGGAATGAATATTTCAGATCTTTGAAGACTACGCTAGGGGTTGGCAAGTCAATTTTTGGTTCTGCAACCAACGATCAGTGTCCTACCCAGCCTAAGCCTAACCAACGCTAACTCAACGGAGTCAGTTACAGACGGAATCATTGGCTCACTTGCTAGTTTCACCCTCCAATGCTTTATTTTGTTTCTTTGATCACGCACTATTACTATTTTCATTCCGACCAAGCTGACTGAATCATATTGACAGGGTTAATAATATAATTGCAATAATAAGGCTTTCGCCTCTATAAATTTCTCGGGACACTTTATAGACTAAATTGAATTTCAGCCAGGTGGTAGTCGACACCTGCTTTGAATTGGTTGATATTTTCGGCATTTACAACACTTTCTGGGAGATTATTCCAACATTCTACTATTCGGTTTCTAAAGCTCCATTTTCCGATGTCTTTTCGGGACTTCTTACCACTCAGTTTCAAGTTGTGTCCTCTGAGACCGTTATGGTTGAAGGTGTTGAAGGTTAAACCCTGTGCCCCATATATTTTCTGCTTTTAATAAGACAAATTTTCACCGGATCTATTTTAAGTTTGCCAAGTATCTGCTGCATTTGCCCCCTTGGACCAGTAATTCTTTCTTGGCGCAGAAATTTCATCTTGTTCTGCCTGCTAAGATTATTGATAAAAGAGTAGAAGCGTTCAAATCTTCCGCTAGTAAACCGGACCACAAGGTGTCTTCCCTCTTCGTGTAATCCGTAGTTATGTTTGTGCTGTGTTTAGTGTTAAGTTTTGCTACGTGCGTTGTCTTTTTTTTTTTTTTTTTTTTTTTTTTTTTTTTCCGTCACAAGGGCTACACGACCTCCATTATTTCTCTTGATGGGTAATAAATAGATTAATTGATTGAAACGGATACGTCACCTGAATTTTATTAGAGCGATATTTCGGCCCTTCTTGGCAAGGTCTTCTTCAGACTCTTCAGCTTCAGGCTCTTGAATAAAATTCCGCTGACGTATCCGTTTAGCACTGTAAACGCCTTAGTTCTTTTCACAATTAGTAGACAAGCTGATTAGGAAAGACTGTCTTATTCAGAATCAGATTCACAGATGTCACACAAGCGAAAAACATTTTTTTTAAAGAAAGAGCTTTTCGCCGTTTTTCCCGCAATGCTCCTTGTTCCACTTTTGCAACCTATCACAATTTACAAAAGTCCAATGGAACAAATAAATCCTATTATATTATTACTGTGTATTTGGTATTACATTACACAGAAGCCGACTGCAGGGGCGTCACTAGCCTTTTACCTTTGGGGGGGGGGGGGACGTCCGGTTTGTGCCGACGGACTCAAAAATGTGCCGACAAAACGCGCCGCTGCCGCTCAGCGGCAACGGCGCACATTTCCCGCCAGCACAATAGAACCGGAGTAAAACTAACTATAATGCATCCGTAGAGATTATTCCTTTGATGTAATTTCGTATGTTAAAGTTCACATACCTTGTTTTTCATTTTAGCTTTCGCTAAAATGCGAAGCTTCCAACGACTGTACCAAGAACAAGTTAAACTAAGCGCCGCAGGCTAAATTTTTTAAATCTGCCTCTTTCCGGAAGAATATAGCTATACCTACCATACAAGTTCTAGCTTTTAACGTGTTTCTGACCCCCACGCATTTCAATCCTAAAACGCCAATTAAATGAAACACCGTTCTTCCAATCAAAGAGTACTACAAAATGCGCCGCAGGCGAAATTTTGTGTATTTCGTGTTTTAAAGTTCTCATGCTGTTCATTTTAGCTTTCGCTAAAAAGCGGTGCTTCTAACGACTATACCAAGACAAGATAAACCAAGCGCCACAGGCGAAATTTTTTTAATCTGCTTTTTTCTGAAAAAGTTTAGCTATAGTGCTATACAATTTCCGACTTTTAACGTGTTTCAAACCCCAAGACTTTGTATCTTAACGAAAACTAAATGATACATCGTTCTTCCAAAGAGTGAATACTACAAAATGCGCCGTTGAGGTTGTTCCCTGATGTAACTAATATATTTAAATTCACATTTTCGGCTTTTCGATCAAGCTTTCGCTATAAAAGCAAAGCTTCCAATGACTGTACCCCAGCTGAATTAAGCAACGCCGCCAAAAAAATTTTAAATCTGAATTTTTCCCGGAAAAATTTGCGCCCTACAAATGTTTACAGAATTTGATTTCTTACGTATAAAAATACCCGATGTGCCGACAAGAATACCGACACCCGACAAAAGCATTCAGAATTCTTTTGCCCGACAATACTGTAAAGAATTAAATTTTTTACGTGTAAATAGAAGCCGATGTACCGACCAGACTTGAAGTTCGGCATGCGCCCGATAAAAATTCACAGAATTTGATTTTTTTTTTTTTTTTTAAAGAACCCGATGCGCCGACGAGAATACCGACGCCCTGTGTTTTGCTCGACTAGACTGTACAGAACTTGATTTCTTAAGTGTAAAAATAACCCCTTGTGTTGATGAGATTTGAACTTCCCGAGTGCGCCCAACAGGGTTTGCAAAATTGAATTTCTTAAGTATAAGTAGAACCCGATGTGCCGATGAGTCGACAGACGCCCGACAAAAGCATACAAAGTTTATTTCTTCTGGATTTCCTTAAGTATAAAAAGAACCCAATGTGCCGACGAAAATACCGAGGCACGACAAAAGCATGCAGAATTCAATTTCATCAGTGTTTTGCCCGAAAAGTGTTTGCAGGATTTCTTTCTTGCGCAAAAAGAACCCGATGTGCCGACGAGTCAACCGACGTCCGACAAAAACATAACAAATTTATTTCTTCTGGATTCCTTATGTACAAACAAAACCATGTGCTGGCAAGAATACCAAGGCACGACAAAAGCATGCGGAATTCGATTTCTTCAGTGTTTTGCCCAACAAATATTTGCAGGATTTCATTTCTCGCGTATAAAAAGAACCCGATGTGCCGACGAGTCGACGACGCCTGACAAAAGCACACACAATTGTATTTCTTTTGTGTTCGCCGGCGCTTCGCGCCGACAAACAAGCTGCGGTGACGCAACCTAGAGCTTACGCAGACAAATAAAACGCTTCAAACTAGGCTGTCCTTTCTAGAAATAACCCACGGTTTTGGCTGTTTTAAGCCTTCTCTGAGACCCGCTGACTTATAGCCAGAATCGGGAAACAATTTACATAACCGGTTTTTGGGATCCCAAAACGTAAGTGGAGGGACACCTATGACATCGCAAAAGTTGTCCGTCTGTCTGTCTGTCTGTGAGCATGATAACTCTCGAAGGGAATGACATATTTTGATGAAACTTGGTGGGAGGATCCTTTGCGGCAAGGGAAAGGTCGAGTTCGTAGATGGTCTCTTTAGCCCTACATTTAGGGGTAGGGGAGGGGTTCAAATTAAGGGACAAACAAAATATATTTAAATAGCTAATGATATAGCTAAGACAGCCTGAACAAGAATATGAAAAACCATCTTCTCGCCGGACAAGTAGTTCGCCCGGAATCCGGCCAAAACCGGAAAGTTTGTTAAAATTAAAAGTTTTGTCTGAAGTTGCTGAACACTTCTGTGAAAACCATTTTCTACCCGGACAAGTAGATCGCCCGCAATCCGGCCAAAACCGGAAAATTGTTGTTAATTAGGTATCCGATTTAGGGGTGAGAAGAGATGCTGAATCCGTGTATGACAATCATTCTTGCTCGGACATACAGTTCGCCCGAAATCTGGCTGGAACCGGAAAATTTGTTATAAATTTGAATAGATGTACAGGGGAAAGAAGATACGCTGAGTTGTTTTTTTAGCTTTCTTTTTCGCCGGACAATTAGTTCCGGAATTCGGCCGAAACGGGGAAATTGGCAGGAAGTTTTCGTCGAAACAGATATGACTTATAGGGGTAAACACACATGCTGAATCCATATCTGAACTTGCTTATCTCAGATGATTAGCTATTTGGCCTTAATCTGTTTCTGAATTTAAATAGTAAAAATGTTCAACGAGTCTGGCGAAGACTGGATCTGGCGAAGACAAGACCCAATTGTCTGGATCAAATATTGAATTTTTGGGATCCCATCGAAACCTTTGGTCTTGTTCTGATGGAAAAACTTCTCGCAGACAACCGTCGACAGCGTGATACACTTCGAAGGTAGCAAAACACGGCAAGTGAGAAAATCAGCGTTGGTTTTGTTATAGGGGTTAGAATGTACCGCACGAAACTGGGGTCTCGTAGGTTGCGTTAGTATTACAAGTAAGACAGGTCCTTGAACGAGTACCCCAAAATATCCTGTTACTGCTAAAAACCAACCCTTCTCAGTATTTCATGATGCCTACAACCATTTCCTTCCACCAAAGTACCGTAACTGCTGACACACCCGCATCAGTGTTGCCACCTTTCTCTGACGGAACCTGTGACATTTTGCCGAAAAAACCTGTGATATTTTGGCGCTTACGAAAGTCGGATCCCTTTGCCAATTATTAAAGCGAATTGCCGCTTTTCCGGTTCATAATCATATACGCCCTTCATAAAGTTCCTTCCAGATTAGTAGTGTCACGAGAGCAACACTTTGTTCTTTTCCTATGCCGCCGATTTCATTTTATTCCTGGTAATTGGTAAGGGTCTAACCTGTGCGGTTTTTACGGAAAGCGTGGACCTTAGGCCGGATTGATGAATATGACATTACATTTTGGAAAGCTCAGTAGAACTCTTGCCTGGGGCCAAAAAGGATGGTTTTTGCTTGCCCTCGAGCCAGAGCCTACGGTGTGCGAAGTTAAGTGGATTTATATAGCCTATGTCAGAGAGGACTATCTGAAGTTGTGTAGCGAACCTTTCGTTCGATCAAACCATGTTTCTGCTTTCGAGTGTAAGGCTCCGTTCTAGCACGCAAGCAGGTAGGCAACAGTTTCAAACTGAAGATGGACTAAAATCTATAAGTGTTAAATATATGCGGCAGTTACCCGCCCCCACAGCCAACATATCTTCTTTGAGGGCGATTTCGGCTGAGTTTATCATTCGTTTTTTTGCACTTGGGTTTGCGGCAGAGAAATGGTATCAGATATACCTCTTAAACTTCAGAAGTTCTCTCATTGCTAAAAAACAAACTAGAGGTTATCCTTTGCTCCTTTCTAAGTGGTGACGTTAGGAAGTTGGCCGACGTAAAAAAAAGTCAACTTTTTAATTAGGACAGATAGATTTTTTTTTCGCCTGCAATCGATAGCCGTTGATGAGCTGATCAAAGAATATGTCATCCATTTTTAGGTACAAAAATTCCTTCATGAGATACACCAGTTTGAAAGTTTCAAGGGGTTGACAACTTCAGTAGTAAGGTACACACTGAAACCAAAAATAGGCGTTACCAGTTGTGAGACATGTAGGGGACTTGTACGCGACAGTCAACTGTTAGCTCATAATCATCTTCGGCAATGAGGGGTTTGCAGCTTTTGCTAGTTGGTGTACCTGTCATTTGTTTCCGGTGTATTAGATGGTAAGAACAGTTTGGTTCCCAATTGTAAGACATGCAAGGAACTTGTAAGTAATAATTGGCTGTTATGCTACAAATATCTTCAGAGATGAGGGGTTGGCAACTTTTGCTAGCTGGTGCACCCATTATTTGTATCCGTTGAACTTGATGTCTATCACGGGAGAGGGTATTGTAAGTAAGAATCGGTTCACGAGGGGCTATACATTTTTGCAAATTGTTGCACATTGTATTCGATTTATAAAAATCTGACGGTAAGAAAGTTTGTATCGACGGTCTATCGCTGTGACCTAGGATTAACTGTTTACGCAACGGGTACGAACGATAATGTAAAACAATGAGGTAGTTTCGTAATAATTAATAATGTCATCTATGGTATTTTAATCCTGAAAAGTTAGGGATAGCTTTATAATACCAACTAGATTATATAAGATATTGTTCCAAGTTTTCATCCGTCACGATGTCTACGATTGAAAAGGATAAAATTCAACTGACTACAAAGTCAATTTAGTTCCTTTTTCGATATTCTTCTGTTGTTGTTAGGGCAATCGATAGCCCTTGATGAGCTGATCAAAGTACATGTCATCCATTTTTCTGAACAAAAATCCTTCATGAGATAAACCAGTTTGTAAGTTTCAAGGGGTTGACAACTTCAGGAGTAAGGTACACACTGAAACCAAAAATAGGCGATACCAGTTGTGAGACATGTAGTGGACTTGTACGCGACAGTCGACTGTTAGCTCATAATCATCTTCGGCAATTAGGAGTTTGCAGATTTGCTAGTTGATGTACCTGTTATCTGTTTCCGGTGTATTCGATGGTAAGAACAATTTTGTTCCCAATTGCAAGACATGCATGGGACTTGTAAGTAATAATCGGCTGTTATGCTACAATCATCTTCAGCGATGAGGGGTTTGCAACTTTTTGCTAGCTAGTGTGAGCTACCCATTATTTGTTTCCGGTGAACTTGACGTCTATCACGGGAGAGGGACTTTAAGTAGGAATCGGTTCACGAGGGGCTAGAAATTTTTGCAAATTGGTGCACATTGTATTCGATTTCTGTAAATATGACTGTAAAAAGTTTGGATCGATGGTCTATCACTACAACCTAGGATTAACTGTTTACGCAACGGGTACAAACGATAATGAAAAAAATGAGGTAATTTCAGTAGTGTCATCTATGGTATTTTAATCCTGGAAAGTTACGGATAGCTTTATAATACCAACTAGATTATATAAGATATTGTTCCAAGCTTTCATCCGTCACGATGTCTACGATTGAAAAGGATAAAGTTCAACTGACCGCAAAGTCAATTTAGTCCCTTCTTCCGATATTATTTTGTTGTTGCTTTTACAACGCTAAAGAATAGCTTTTGATCATGTGATTATTCTTTTTAGAACATACCCTTTTAAAAGCTTCGATAAGTTGACAACTTCAGCATTTAACCTACAGCAAAGAAACAAAACCAGAGCAACACTTTAGTCAGCAATGTAACCCAACGCCCAGGCAACGTAGGTCTAGTTATTTTTGGCCGCTAGATGCGCTAGCATAAAGTAAACGATGACACTATACTTCTTGGTTAACGTTTAACCAGGTTTGTTTAGCTATTTTCAATTCCACTTAGATCTGGCCATGTCTAAAACGCCTCTGCCTATATGTGTGCTCTACCCAACTCCGTTCTGTCAAACAAGTCAAGTTTGTCAGTCCTGGATTCCGACTTCAGTGCTGAGTACTGGTTACTTATCTACGGGGCTAATGTGCGATTCCGTATGAACCGAATGCCTAATCGCTTTTTCCCCTTCAGATAACTTGTACCATGAACCCAAGATCTGACGTGTGATTGTTATTGTTTCGCTAGCGCATGCGGCAATTCGTCATTGGATTTTATCAGGGGCGTATGCTTTTGCTTTTTTATGGTTTCACCGGTCTGAGAATTCTAGCTGGCTTTGTCGAAGAAGTCAAAAAGCTGTGACAAACCGCAGAATTCTACAATCATTGGCCACATCGAACCACATATACCTTCACTTCCTTCCCGTCGTTGCTACTTGCATGTATCTACCCCCTTTGCTCCTCCCCTCAATACAGTCAGTGACGTCGGGATTTTCATACTGAACAATTAGCAATTGGCATCCTTACGAATATTTTGAATTGTTCCTTTCATTTTTATCTCTGTTCTTGTTCCAAAGATGTTGCTCTGTAGTATAATAATGTTTTCATGCCTGAAATACTGGATGGTACTAATGTTGACTCACAAGAGAGGGTAGGTTTGTATCCATCAGTCCAGGTATTGATAAGGACTTTAAAAAGGTGAAAAGGATTTTTTGTTGCATTATATTGTTATTTTTATTGATATAATGTACTTACCATGTATGCCATAAAATGTTATCCACAACTCATCCTTCAGCTTAACAAGATCTACAAGCGACTGATCGACCAGCTTAAAAACCGGACAAGAAAGTAATTGTTGATTAATAAACAAATGACATTTGGCACACATTCTCTTTTGTTTAGCGGAGCAGTAGTACGCACAGCCCCATATGGTGGGCACTTGTCAAATTCATATCTGGATGAAGAGAGAGACAGTATGACAGAAAAAGTGTCCGACAAGGCAATATTTAGCTAGAAGGAAACTTACTTCTACTTGTGTCAGAACACAAGCTGTGTTAATCTCCTTGGGGATAGGAGCTGATGGACCAAGTAGCATACTGCCATGACACTCTGTCTTTCTTGAAGAACATCGAGTGACCCATCTCTCCCAGTGATGGGGAAAGCTCCAATGGGCTCGAGGTCCACAATTTGTATTGCCTCCTCCGAATTTTTTCCAACCGGGGAGTGGGGTGGCGAGCAATAACCTAGAAGAAAAAAAATAAAACTGAGAGTCATGTCAGCCCTAATAAGGCAAGTATACGCTACATTGCAACTATTGCAAGTAAGTAAGCAAGCGCATTTACACCTGATTTTTAAATTCCTCCTTTCTATGTTAATTATTGAAGTTTAGCGCTTTAATTTGTTGCAACTCTTGTTCTTGTGTAATTATTGAATATTTGACCATGTAAAAGCGCAAATGTATATAGTTATGTTTGACGAGAGAACAATATTCGTTTTTTTGTTAATACCGTAAGGAATGTTTTTCGAATATTAAAGATTGATTGATTGATGGCTATTCTAGATGACACCAACAAAAAATCATATAAAAAAGAAACAAAGCGAAATGAAAACCCGGGAGAAACTGAGAGAAAGCGCTACATGTGCGTTATTCCAGATCAGAATAAACTTTCCCAGATTTCTCTTTCATGCAACAAATAAACCTCCGTAGCAACCCTTCTTTCCTCCAGGATTGCTCTCTAAAACCACCCTTCTTAGATCCTAGCCACTTTCAAATATGTTCTTGGTTCAGCGATGACAGCATCGACACTGGCACGCAGGACAGGTTTTGGGACGGCAAAACGGATAGGCCATTCTTGTGGGAAGTTGTTATACATCTTGTCAGCAAGGAATCTGGGCTGACAGAAGGGTATGTACAGTGACGACCCTAATTTAAAAGAGTACAAGGAGGATCTGAAATTATACGGAAATTAAAGGAGTTGCATCGTAAGCACTTGAAAGATCTACCCCCCCCCCCTCCCAAGACCCAAGGTGAAGCCACGACTCGATCCGACCGCCGGGTCATCTGGCTGGTGGCGCGGTTTCGAAACACCCGACACAGGTATACGGAAAATTGTAGAAAAATCAAACTAATTACTAGGTTTATCGATTTCTTTTAGTGTTTTGTTTTGTGTTTTATATTAATAAAAGAAGAAAGGATGTAAAATGGATCACAATAAACAAACGCTGTAAATTATACTAAATTCGCTCTAGTGATTTCTTGAAGATTCTGAAATTTAGCTAAATAATATTTATCTTTCGAGAAAAATGTCAAACTGGCCACCGATTTACTCTTCCATGATGTTTAAAGTTCGCGCAGAGACAAATTACTCGATCTTCGTGAAGGCGTAGTACCTCTTTTGACCTCCGGCGGGAGATCACTGAATAATTAACGAGCAATTGCCACCTTGCTTTGAACAGTGAATTGAAGAGTGGTTGTTGAAGATCCGAATGGATGAATAAGTGTGGACGGACGAGTGTGGGGGATTGTAAGAATGATTGGGGTCAGGCAGTGCAGAATATCGTTGTTGTACTTGGGAAAGTTAATGCCACCGCGTTAGATGTGCCCTAAAGTGGGAAGGGCACCACTTGAGAGGGCACAGCGGGGGTCTGGTTGGGATTACTGAAAGTAGTTGTTAAACTTGTGCCCTGGGGTTATGATAGCTAGTGGGAGTGGAAGCGAGTGAGAGAGAAATGAGGTTGAGGGCGTTTGTGGTCGTGTATTGGAAGAGTCGAAGATAAGTATTGTAAGGAACGATGTGTATGTGTGAATGATGATTGGGCGAAAAAGTAAGTGTTAATTCTTTTTAGTAGGAATTTAAAAGATTCGAACGATAAACTTGGAATAAGTTTATATTTCATATTTGTTATTGGGGGAAGAACGTTAAATATGGGCTTTATTCTAAAAGTTAAGTGACGTAAATAGCTTAAAAGTGGTTAAAAATAGATTAAAATTAACGTCACTGAGGGATAGAGAAACATGATTCTCTTTGTTTTACTTTAATAATATAAAAATAATAAAAAAAAGAAAGAAAGAAAGGGGAATCGTGTTCAAGTAATTTCTGGATAACGTTGGCTACCGTGAGAATTTTAAAGAAAACAAAGGTAACAGTGTGTATGTAAAATTTTACCATCAATCAATCAATCAATCAATTTATTTAATTCGTGATATTACACATCACATAATAAAATTACACTAAGACAGGAAATTTCTTTACTAAATATATACAATCATTTTAACCATTCGGTGGCTCGGGGCAATAACACAGTCGGCGGAAAAGTCGAAAGATAATATTGTCCCCCACCTTTCTCGTCCACATGCAACAAAATTCTTGCAGTGACAGAAGAGATTCCGCTTCACATTTTAGTATGAAGCGCATGTTTGCAACAAAGACAGATTTTTTCCACACATAGTGAAGAAAGGAGAACCTCGAGATCTCGAGATACAGCGTTTGTTCGAAGAGTAAATGCTTCTTACCTTGGGATTTCTGCTGGAAAATCTGTGGGCAAGTCGATATCAGTTTCGGGCCGTCCTCACGAATACGGTCCACCCAGCTTCAAATGGTTATCCAGAGAAATTTAGGGAAAAGCACAAGAAGCGTCAGCTGATTTGCCCCCAACCCCGCATCGCACCAGCACCGGCGCTATGCGATCCTTTAATGGTTTGTGTTCTATCGCTTTGCTGCTTTACCCTAGGTTCACACAGAGCAAATCGCGGCGATAAAAGAGATTTTACAATCGCAGCGACAGAAGATTTTTATCGCCTGGATGCTCACACTGAATTTTCGTCGGCGACAGAATTTAACGCGAAATCTTGCTGTTGCGTGCATAAAATCGTACTGTTGCCCGATTAAGCTGAATTCTCCAAACATTGAAAATCGCCTGACGAAACAACAGAAATCGCCGATTTTGGCGACGAAAATCTTGGCGATGGCCGATATCGCCTCAGTGTGAACCTAGGGTTAAGAAAAACTGCGTTTCCAAGCCAAAAAGACTTCATGATCTGGGCAAGGGACTATAGTAGCTAGGATCCCCATTTCCAATCACAGAAAAGGGCCCGACCATTCCCCACCTCATAGGTAAGCATGTGAGTCCCCAATCTTTTTCTTCGGACGATTGCGTGATTCGCCCATTTTTGCAAAACAGAGCCACGAGGGTGGTCATTCAGAAAAAATCATCATACTCAGTCGACCGCAAACTAATAGCTTCCTTTCTGGGTAATCAAAACTAAATTATTTCACACTCTGTTAACCGCAGTAACGATTCCGTATTTGCACTGATGCAATGGAAAATACCGCAAAAAATCTGAAACCCAAAATCATCACACCGAATAGCGCCGAAACACGGAAATCTGCTTACGAACCACTTATTTTTTTCTTTTTTTTTTAACTCAAACTGCTCTGAAATATCCGATGAAAATCCTTGGTTCCATTGTTCAGTAATCCCAAGGAACGAGTTATTATTTGTTTGAAAGATCTTCATAACTTGTGGTAGCTCTATGTAATTTTTCAAATATCTTAGCAACAACAACAACGGCCTGCTGTCGACAAACAACCGTGCAGGAGACAGGACACAACCTAAATGAAAAAAAAAAAAAAAATACCCAACAAAACTTAAAAGGACACCTCGCAAAAAAAATGGAAAAAAAAGAAAGGACACCTCGCGCTAGATCAGAGCGAAATAACGCTAAGTAGCGCCAATACTTGGACAAATTTACACACACTCTATTAGCTGCGATACTAGCACCACAAGCGATAGTGAACGTCCCTACTGAAACTCAATCAGTCGTGCACCAGCGCTGGTGCACGACACCTCCACTGTTTCCTTGTAGTTGCAGCTAGCATCTTAGCTTTACTATAAATTTCTAAACCCGCAAGTTTGTCTCGCTTTAAATGCAACAAGCGCAGTGCTACGACTATGGCCTGTTTTGCGAAGCATTCAAGCATAGGTCTTGACACTACTCACTAGTGTTATTTTGCTCTGCACTACGTAGTGTTTCCGCTAAGATGTTCTCAGATAGTTCACTACTTTAAAACATAGCTATGCTTACAGCAAATTACTTCGAGTAATTTCGTAGGCTTCGGCTATTTTTAGCCTCTTTCCATGTCCCTTGCCGTGGATGACAAACGTGGCAAAATTTACATAACCGGAATTCTGATCAATAAGCTTATCGGAAACAACTATACGTCACGCAGAGGGAACAACCTGGCAAGCGTGATCAACAGTGTAAGGCCAATAGAGGAGATAGGATACACTTATGAAGTGCAGAATCTCGGGAGTGAGAATGGAAGAAGAATCCTTTAAGAGTTAAACTTAAGAAAGCACTTTTATTATAAAATAGAATAGAATGTATTAACCAAAAAGCCCGTGGGCCCTGGCAACAAAAAATTATAAAAAAATTCACTACCTTACAGAACACTGCTCACTGCTCCTATTCTAACAATCTGGTTCTATGCTCCATCGCAAGCCCCAAGTAACGTCCAAGTTTCTTCACATTAACAAAACATTCATCCTTCACCATCTTTACCATCCATTCTTCATTATAAACTCTCTCACCAAATAACTCCTTTCTCCATTCATTCAATTCCACACAATCACACATCAAATGAACTACGCTATAAAGATAAGATCATAGATTAATCATGACTTACCCCTCTGCTTATACAACGCATTCAAGTCCTTGAAACACGCATTTCGCTAGGCTTATGAAGGGACTCCTATCCGTGATATCTCCACACCTCATGAGCTGCTAGAACCAATAGAAACCAAATCCTACTGGGAGGGGGGGGGGGGGCATAAAAACAGTTTTTTCTGGTAGAGGATCTAGCAGATTGAGCAGAAGGTATTGAGAAAAGCAATCACATCAGCTCAACATATTTTTGTCTCTACAATTTAAAGCGTACCAGATGGAAAGCTATTGTTCCCTATCAACTGTCCCCGGATTTTTCTGTTAAAATTACTGACAATACAATGTGAAGTTATTTTTTCTTCTGTTTTCTCGCTAGAATAGTAATAACTGCCTTTATTATTTATGTGAAGACGGAAATTGCGCAAGGGATTTGATCCGGTGATAGATAAACCTGAAATGATTATTAACTGGACTTAGAAGTCCAGGACTCGCTGAAGGCCCAGAGGATGCACAATCTAGCGGGGCTACCCAAACAAAGTCAAAGACTTATTTCGAATACGGGGAAGGGTCGAAGAATCTCTTGATTTAAGTATCAGAATCTAAAGCGTTCTAGCTTTAAAAGAAAATTATAATGTCGATGGCTTACTTTAACAATCAAAAATATAAAACAAAATCTACTTGAAAATTGTGAATCGATTCCGCCTTGAGATTTTTCCATCTTTGCTCAACAAAGCTTCTTCTATCGCCCTTGGGTCTGGCAGTCTCTTCAAGTCTCCTAAGGCAGCTATTGCAGGCTTAGAAACTAATAGTTTCTTGGCTACCCGGTAGATGTCATCCTTAGTTATGGCACCTATAAACATTCGAACTATCAGATATTGAGTTATTCACAATTGATCTTGCTTGAGTAGACGCTCTGGGAGAAACCTAATACATTTTTACAGAAATTTGGCATGGATTTTACCATTCCCTATTTTTCCCCTTTTATAAACAATAATAATTTTACCAAGTGTAATTTTTTCTTTAATTGTTTGTTCATTATCATCCTACGCTGTCCTGGTGTCTGTGATGCAGTTTGACGGCAATTCTATCAACATCTGAATCTACGGTTTGACTGTTGACACCGAGATTTTTAGTCAGCTGAATTACCAAAATTTCGGGACTCCAGCCACCAAAAGAAGACAAATAAACATATGACCTTGGCTTTGGGAGTTAACAGCACCAAGAGTCCACATATAAAGCAACTTTTGGTACTGCCTTACCACCGAATAATTAATAATATAATAATAATAAAAACAAAAAATGGCGCCTCTTAGGAAGCAACACCCCCTATAATAGGGGTCTCCACGGACCCAAAATTTTGTGCGAAAACAGCAGATTTTAGTAGTTATAATGACAACCCTGCTCAGTAGATTCTCTATTCTTTCTGGCCTTATTAAAAAACTAAAGTATACTATCGGCTATCATCAAAGAAGGGCCGATAGCTCTAACAAAATTCAGCTGACGTATCCGTTTAGCACTGTCAATTCTAAGCGTGTTCCACCCTAATTACCGTAGTTTCTACTCATAACGTGATGATTTCTGACTTTTTGCCGTCAAGGCTGGAACGATTTTTCTATTTTCTAGCAGAATATGCTACGGGCGAATCCGACCAATGACGTTACAGAGATGTGTAGTTGCCACGCTTACTACGCTCCCGAGCATTGTAAGCAACTAGTTACTATTAGTTACTATTTCGAGAACGTTGGAACGGTCAGCGTAGTAACTTTTTACGAGTTTGGAACGAAAATAGTAAGTAACAGTTACTATTGTTAGAAGGGTGGAACACGCTGTCTGTCTCCACGGGGTTTAATCCGGCCACGATAATGGATTATTCATCACCGAGGAGCAAAGGTACAGAGGCGGTATTTTGTATGCTACTCGATATCTCCATTCTCTGTCTACATTAACCTCCATTTACTGTCAACTGACGGAAATGTTCATATATAGAGCCCCGTTGTCATATGCCTTCCGCCTTCACACTATTTTCTTCCTAACCTTCAAACATTTAAAGTTTAACTGAAAAACCCGCTTATTTCTGTATCATTCAAGGAAACATGCTGCATCATTTGGCTCGTGCTAATTTTTTTTTTGCATTTTCACTATTTACTCTAGAATGAGATTCAGAATACCTCCAGCCGTCTTCACAAGCGAAATTCTACTATGATGCGGAAAATCTGAATCTTAACACAAACGCGGCTGTGTGGCCAGACGTCAGCAAGCGGAAGGTCTAACTGCGTAAACACTTATTTTTCGTAAACCGTTCCGTCAAGCACGTAACACAGGTACAAGCGCAAAGAGGTACCACACATCCGACAGGGAAATTCCACTATACGAAAACTGATTATTTACGAATGGCCGAGCAACGACGTAGCTCACTTTTAACGGGTCTTCGAGACTCTTTAAGTGAGTAAGTTATGGGTAACTAGATTGTCCTATCTCGGCTCTTTTCAGTTAAACTTTAAAAACAACCCGAAACGGCAAATGAAGCTTCTTACTTTCACCCCAATTAACATAATACGGAATCTACAGATGTCAAATCGTAAAAGGAAGTCAACATAGCTAACTACGCCTCATCCTTTCTTCAGACGTCACACATCAAATTTTGACATGCCTACGAACTAGACGAAGTTGCTCTAAAATCTGCCAGATGTTGGTCCAAATTCGGGTCACAATTAACAACAGCTTGAACGAATGGCATACATACTTTAGGTATCGGAAAAAAGATTGTTAAAATGTAATGAGACAGGAAGAATTATATGGCTTACTACATAGTGATAAACAGCTCACAAGCTTCAGAAAAACATTTTTTTTTACCGAGTCCACAACTATGCCAAGATCTGCGGACAACTGTTGCCAATACTCTTGATGACTAACTCTCCTTGTCGATGCAAAATCGCCGTGTATCTAGCGGAAGAGCCGGGCACGGCCCCCCAGCTGTCCACAACGATCACCATGATTGGTTGAAACAGGAATTGAGTTGCTGAGTTTGAGTCGTTAGGGCGACGTTTTCTAGTTCTTCCTGAGGATCACTGGCGTGTTTTGGACTTAGTCATATAGAGTATTTAACTGATCTTATATATATTATTTCTAGCTTCCAGAGTTTACTACTAAAAAGAAACTGACAAACCAAATTTGCAACCTACGACCAGCCTTGTCAATTTTTATTTTAGACTCATAAACAAAATTAATTCTTTCTTTTTGAGCGGATACAATTGTCCTTCGTCATATAAATCGACTTGCCATTAGAACTATAATCAAGTTTTTAACATCATCAAAGAACTGAAACTGTAAAAACGAAAAGTATGTCCGCAGGTGAGTTTATAATAACTAGGAAAAGTGTTTGTAAACATATGCACAGTTCAGTACATAAGGTATAAAAAGAAAACAATCGAACGACAGAAAAAAGCACCAAAAAGGGGGGGGGGGGGATATACACCAGTCTCTCACATATCTCTGATTTTTGGATACCCTATGCCAAACGCTGGATACCTGTTGGTAACCTAACCCTGACCGACCTCAATATAAAGGAATTCTGATTGGTTGATTTTTTAGCTTCACTCAAATGATCAATATTTTACTGGGTTACAGTATCCAAGCACCCTATGCCAAACGCTAGACATATCCAGCGTTGTTCTCATTCAGCGCTCGCCCTGACAACACCCCGAGCGAGCTCTAATCATTCCACCAGTGAACAAGTTTAGTGACGTCACACGATCATTCGTCCGTGGCTTGGATACTAGTTATTTGGTGATCAAGTACGCGTAAGAAAACCAGCTTTTCGGGATTACGTGTGAAATGGAAGATCAAGGACCGGTTTTAAAACTTCTTGGAGAAATGAACAGTAAAATGGAGTTAATCCCTCCGCTCTCTGATAGTGTAGCAGCTATCACGGCCCAGCTAACAGACCTGAAGGAACAGCTAGCGGCGCATACAACAGCGAACGAGGCGGTTTCACGCGAACTGTGCTTGGTGAACCAAAAATTGGACGAATCAAACAGGAAAATGAACCTCTTAGAAGCAGAAATGAAACGGTCAAACATCATGATCTTTAACTTCCAGCCACGAAGAGATCCCGCTAACAGTTCACTTAAAGCGGAACTGATGGATTACCTGAACTGGCGGCTTCCAGCGCTTCAACTGACCAGAAGCGACATCAGAGATGTGTTCCGCCTTAGGACAGGCCCAGTAGTGCTCAAACTGAATTCGACAGATACTCGCAATTACATTCTGAAAAACGCACAGGAACTGAAACGAGATGGAGTTGGTGTAGCCCCTGACTACACGTTAGCAGAAAGAAGGAAGAAGTGTGCGTCTCAGAGGAACCAAGCTCATTATCGATGACCGCGTGTTTATTTTTGATGGCCTGTTGGTGGCTGAAATGCCTGAGAATAGAGGTGTTCAGCAACCTCAACCCCGGCGGCCCGCGTATGAGCCGAGAGCCTCTGCATCTCATTCTCGTACCAACATTGACATTGCAACGGATACTGAGACCCAAATGGTATCAGATGATGAAGCAGACGACGAAAGCGACAGAAATTCGTCTACAAACACTGTGGTCGCAAACCCGCAGCCCCAAATCCCTCAGAACCCTCCGTCTAAGTTAAACGAAGCTTCGGTAAACGCTACAAACGGCAACAACGCTAGCCGTGGCACACATAGAAAGATAGGAGAATAAAGCAAAGAATAACCGATTTTACGGAGGAGTCATAGTGTTATTGAGGAAAAAATCATTTCGTAGTTACTCGAGAGTAAGCAGTATTTCGGAGAATTTGGTATGGATAAGGATAGAACTGCTAGAAAGAAAATATATTACAGTAGGTTCTGTTTACATACCGCCACAAAATAGCAAGTACGGGAAGGAAGACACGTGGTCTATATTAGAAAGCGAAGTGCAAGAATTGCGTATGCGAAACCCACAGGACCATTTCCTAATAATGGGTGACTTCAATGCATATACAGGAAATAAACCCGAACTAAATGATGTTTGTATTCCAGATATTCCATGTTTAGTCCCAGATGCCTACAAGATACCAAGAAACAGTATGGACGAAAATAGATCAATCAATGTTTGGGGTAGGAGACTCCTGGCACTCTGCGCTGAAGTTGGTTTGGTCATCGGAAACGGAAGGTTTGGTAATGATAAAGGCAGGGGTGAGTTTACGTGCTTGGCTGGGCTTCGAGGTAGCGTTATCGATTATGTACTGGTGGATGTTTCCCTCGTTAACTACGTGAAAGACGTGGAGGTCCTTCACTGGCCTGGATCTGATCACCTCCCGGTGAAAATTGAAATTGAGTTAGAACAGAGGACAAAGAACCAGTTACGATATGACCCAAAACGCGAAAAGGCAAGAATAACGAGTACAGAGGTATCAGGTATGTTGCAGTTACGGGGGGAGTGGAGTAGGGAAGAAGAAACAGAATTAGAAAAAGCTTTAACAAAGAAAGAAGTGATAGATAGGTTAGAAGCTCTTAAAGATGATAAAAGAGAAGTGGATGTAATAATAGATGAGTTAAGTTCCCTGATACAGGTAGCGGCGGACCCAGTGATAAGTAAACGTCAAAGTGTTAGAAAACGGCAATTCTTTGACAATGAATGCCAAGAAAAAAAAGAAGAAGTGGTAAAAGCATTAGACTTGGTTAATAGGATAGAAAATAGCCAGTCACATAGAGAAGAATTAATGAAGAGTTATAGAATAAAGAGGAGGGAATATAAGAAGTTAACAAAACGAAAAAAACTAGATGAACGGAAGCAAGAGGAATTAGAGGTGGAGGCATCATATAAAAAATCTACAGGCCGGGAGTTTTGGAAGAAAGTAAGAGAATCAGCAAACAAAAATAAACGAAAAAATAAAGAGGGCCCTAGCCTGGAATTATGGCCGGAATATTTTGAAGAGTGTGAGGGAGAATGCGGAACTATAATGGATTGTAAGGATGAAATGGAAAAAAGTAAAGAAGAGAACGTGTTCCCACAAAAAGAGAAAGATTATGAGATAGTAGAAGAAATAAAAGAATATGATGTGAAAGAAGCGTTAAAACAGACAAATGGAGGCAGTGCCCCGGGAGTAGATGGTATTCCATCACGAGTGTATAAAGCCTTTCCGTCAGTTTTTATAGCGTTGATTGTTTGTTTATTTAATCGGATTCTCAAAACCCAGGAGTGGCCCGCGACGTGGAAAATATCAATTGTTTTGCCTCTACTGAAGAAAGGAAATCCAATGATCCATAGTAATTACAGACCGATAGCGATAATGTCGGCATTAAGCAAGGTGTTTGAAAAAATAATAGATAAAAGACTAGGGAGATGGCTTGATTTTTATAAGGTAATACAAGAAGAACAAGGGGGATTTAGAAGAAGTTATAGTACGTCTGACCGGATGTTCGTTTTGAAAACACTAATAGAAAAATATGGAAAGGGAAATAAGAAACTGTTCGTAGCATTTTTAGACCTGCAAAAAGCTTTTGATACAGTAGATAGGCTATTGCTTGTAAGAGAATTATTAAAAATAGGGTTACCGGCAATTTTTGTGAATTTGTTAGTTAGTATGTATTCGTCAACAAAGGGGATAGTTAAAATAGTTGATAAAGGAATATCACGAAGTTTCGAGAACAGAAAAGGTGTGAAACAAGGAAGTATTTTATCCCGAAAGCTGTTCGGGATATTTATTAATGATTTGATAGAATTTTTGGAAAAAAAGATGGGCCCCGACAGTAACCCTTGGCAAAAAGGTGTTTTCGGTGCTTCTATTCGCCGACGATACAGCCCTGGTGGCGAAATCAGCAAATGACCTTCAGATCCTGTTAGATTTGGTGGCTGAATACTTGGATATGAAAAAATTAGTCCTTAACAGTAGTAAAACAGAGATAGTTACTTTCACATCAAGGGTAAGTAAAGAGGAAATTCACGAATTTAAGTTTAAAGGAGAGAAACTAAAAACGACGAATAAATTTAAGTATCTTGGTTTTATACTGACCCCCAACGGAAGTTGGAGTACACATGTGAAGGAAATGGTGACACGGGGGCGAGTAGCTTCCGCAGCAATATTTCAAAATCCAACACTGATGGGAATAAAAACATTAAAGATACACAGACATATTTTTACTTCAAAAATAATGCCGGTATTCCATTATGGTGCTGAACTTCGGGGTTTTGAGACAGCTCCACAGATTGAAACCCTACAGCGTTGATTGTTTGTTTATTTAATCGGATTCTCAAAACCCAGGAGTGGCCCGCGACGTGGAAAATATCAATTGTTTTGCCTCTACTGAAGAAAGGAAATCCAATGATCCATAGTAATTACAGACCGATAGCGATAATGTCGGCATTAAGCAAGGTGTTTGAAAAAATAATAGATAAAAGACTAGGGAGATGGCTTGATTTTTATAAGGTAATACAAGAAGAACAAGGGGGATTTAGAAGAAGTTATAGTACGTCTGACCGGATGTTCGTTTTGAAAACACTAATAGAAAAATATGGAAAGGGAAATAAGAAACTGTTCGTAGCATTTTTAGACCTGCAAAAAGCTTTTGATACAGTAGATAGGCTATTGCTTGTAAGAGAATTATTAAAAATAGGGTTACCGGCAATTTTTGTGAATTTGTTAGTTAGTATGTATTCGTCAACAAAGGGGATAGTTAAAATAGTTGATAAAGGAATATCACGAAGTTTCGAGAACAGAAAAGGTGTGAAACAAGGAAGTATTTTATCCCGAAAGCTGTTCGGGATATTTATTAATGATTTGATAGAATTTTTGGAAAAAAAGATGGGCCCCGACAGTAACCCTTGGCAAAAAGGTGTTTTCGGTGCTTCTATTCGCCGACGATACAGCCCTGGTGGCGAAATCAGCAAATGACCTTCAGATCCTGTTAGATTTGGTGGCTGAATACTTGGATATGAAAAAATTAGTCCTTAACAGTAGTAAAACAGAGATAGTTACTTTCACATCAAGGGTAAGTAAAGAGGAAATTCACGAATTTAAGTTTAAAGGAGAGAAACTAAAAACGACGAATAAATTTAAGTATCTTGGTTTTATACTGACCCCCAACGGAAGTTGGAGTACACATGTGAAGGAAATGGTGACACGGGGGCGAGTAGCTTCCGCAGCAATATTTCAAAATCCAACACTGATGGGAATAAAAACATTAAAGATACACAGACATATTTTTACTTCAAAAATAATGCCGGTATTCCATTATGGTGCTGAACTTCGGGGTTTTGAGACAGCTCCACAGATTGAAACCCTACAGCTACAGTACTATAAGAGAGTCTACAAGCTTCATCCAACAACCCATTCGCAAGCATTAAAAGGGGACCTTGGACTATTTACAATGCGAAAGCAAAGACTAGTCCAAATCCTACAATTTTGGCTAAAAATTATTCAGATGCCTGAGGATAGACTGCTAAAATCTGCTTATAACGAGCTTCTTCTAATGGGGAAAAAACGGTCATGGCCATTCCAAGTCAAAGCCCTCCCAGATTCGGTGGGCCTATCGTGTGCTTGGAACAATGGATTTGGACCCACATCGGAACCAGCATCCCTGTTAAAAGAAGTGTTAAGTGTATTAGAAGATCAAGAAATACAGAAATGGGCATGTATTGTTAGAGAATCGGCGACACTAGCAAATTATAAACTGGTTAAAGAAAGTTTTGGACCAGAATTTTATATGAAGCTCAACCTACCAAAAACTTACCTCACGCTCTGGATCCAGTTGCGAGCGAACTGTCTGCCAGTACACGGGAAAAGTAAGTTCGACAAGAAAAAAAGTGTTTCCCCCAGCACGAACAGCCCCTGCTCCCTCTGCGGTGAAGGCGATGATGACCTAGCCCATTTGGTTGCACTGTGTCGCGAACTCTCGTTTTTAAGGGAATCTTGCTGGGGGGTAAGGGAGATACTGTTTCCTGATATATTGAAGAGCACATCTCCAGGAGCAATTAGTGCGTTATGTAGATTCGTGTTGCAAAGTGTTAAAGTAAAAGTTGATCGGGCGAGTGCAGTTTAGTTTATGTAGTGATAAATTAGAAGTAATTATGAAGTTTCTTTGTTTTGTTGTATGTATATGGCCCTAAGGCTTTAAATACAATATTATTATTATTATTATTATAAGGTTTGAAGCCAAGCTAACCATTCATTACGAAAGAAATAGAAAACCATGATTTTCGGGGTTTTATCCCTCGCACATCATCCTAGAGGGATAATTAGCTGACCAATAAAAAACCCGGAAAATCACGGTTTTCTATTTCTTTCGTTTGGCATAGCGTATCCAAAAATCAGGGTTTGTGGTTGACTAGTATTAACTGCCTAGGGGACCTAGAACTCTATGTCTGGATCAGGCTCTTAGAGCGAAATCATCTTCTCTTATCTACATAGAAAACTTACTAATTTTGGTAATGAATTCTTCCGGCCGTTTCCGGTGTCCTGTGGCCAAGACTTGTCGTCCGAGGTCTTCGAAAACCACTGGCCTAGCTTCCAAGTTCATCAGTAACATCGACTGAAGCTGCTTTTTCGCTCTCTACAAAAAGAAGCGAATCTCAGACCAGAGGCGCCATTCCTGGAAACCAACCCGATGAAAAATTTGTAGCTGCGTAGCAGAATGGTAGTAGTACGAAAACGTTGTGTGCAATACTATGTAATAGCAAATAATACTATCATTTAATGTTCCTCAGACTGGTCCAATCTTATGTAGTAGTATCCAGTAGCATCCTGTCTTGCCATAGTAGCATCCGGTCTTGCTAATAGTAGCATATAGTACTATGCAGTAACACGGTAGCCTTGATGTAGAAGCATGTACTAGTATCGTTAGTACTACATGCTACTTTTTCGTACTATTTCAGAGTACATTTTGAGATAAATTTTTCATCGTGAAGGGGTAGGCAACAGCACTGTTAAGGGGTCCCTAAGCATTTTCAGATGCAAATCTTACATAAGTAAGACTAGCAATAAAATCTCAACGCGGGCAGTCGACACTTGGAATAACTTGCCTGAACATGCCATAACAAGAGCTGGAAGGTCATATGGCACTTGCAAGGCTGGGTCAGAGGATGACAGTAGGAATTCTTAAGTTCGTCGGTCTGTTGGGATTATTTGTAAGCAAGACCCCTGAGACAAAACCCTTGGAAATCACAAGAACGTATCGTTTGGTAATGCATTTGGCTGTGTGATGCGCACTTTAGGGGCGTTAGAAATTCGTCTGTAATAAAAACTCTTGCAGCAAAAATGATGATGAGCTCATCGGTTGAATTAAATGTATAGTTTACTCAAAGTATCATTTGTACTTTAAGAAATTCAGCTGTAGGCAAAGCCCGGCTTGAGGCAAAAATGATCTAATCATGTCAAGTCTCTAATGTTTGAGCCAAGTTTCATGGTCCTAGCACATCTGGAAGTACCTTAACTCGTGATCACCGGAACTCCGGAGCCCCCCCCCCCTATCTAACTCCCCCCACAGTGTTCGAATCAGATCCAGTTCTGTCATTGATGAATCTAGGGCTTGTGCTTGTTCTTCCCACCAATTTTCATTCCAATCGCTCCACTCTAAGTGTGTCACAAGATTTACGGCTCCCCCCTCTGACTCCCCCCCCCCCCCAATAATCGGATCCGGTTCGACTTCACATGGGACATCCGAGGCACGAGGTCTTTCCAAATATCAAGTTTCATTAAGATCCGATCACCCGTTAAAAAGTTATACGCAGCTCTAGATTTCGGATTCCCCTTCCCTCCACTCCCCCCGCGGTGGTCGGATTCGGGGAAGTGACTATTTCCAAGTTATTTTGGTTGGGTACCTACCTCGTATGCTTGCCAAGTTTCACTGTCCTAAACCACCTGGAAGTAACTTAACTCCGTATCACCGGAATTCCGCCCCCCCCTCTCCAACTCCCCCCACAGTGCACGAATCCCGTCCGGTTCTGTCAATGATGTACCTAGGGCTAGTGCTTGTTCCATTCACCAAGTTTCATCGCGATCCTTCCAGTCGAAGCGTGTCACATGGTTTCCGTTCCCCCCTCCACCCCCCCCCCCACATTCATCGGATTCGGTCCGAATTTGAAATGGGACATCTGAGACATGACGTCTTTCCAAATACCAATTTTCATTAAGATCCGATAATCCGTTCGAAAGTTATGCATGCCACTAAATTCCGGATTCCGACTCCCCTCCCTCCCCCCACGATGGTCGGATCGGGCAAGTGACAATTTCCAACTTAGTTTGGTCGTGTCCCTCATACGCCTGACAAGTTTCATCGTCCCAGCTTATCTGGAAGTACCCTAACTCGCAAACACCGGACTAACCGACCGACCGACCGACGGAAAAGTGATCGGTATATGGCACTTGGCCGGAAGGCAAGTGCCATAACAACTTCAAAAACAGAGTTGGTAGGTTCTGGGAAGAAAACAACAATAAATTCATCAAATAAACAGAGGGCATCGAACAGGCAGGCCAGCTGCCGGATGGTGCTGAACAACTTTAAGTAACTAATAGATAAGATATTAACAGCATGTAAAGTAAGCTATATTACACAAAGAACTCTCCCAAAAGTGCCTTCTTTACAGAATTTGTACATAATGGGCCACTGCTTCGCATTCGCTTCTGTTCAACGTCTCCTTGATGGTTTCGTGATTTTGTCATTGGAAAGCTAGGGATGGGCCATTGCCCCCCCCCCCCCCTTGCCCCTCCAGCATGATGCCCCTGTTTCAGACCTTTCCTTCAGTAGTTCAAGCAGAAGCAAGGTATCTTTCGCTCCCACAAACAAGCAAAGAGGATTCGACAGGATCCCGAATTAAGTTTTTGTTTTCCTTCCCCGTCTAGCGAATACGGCACAGCCTTGACGACTACGTAGCACTCCTTGCCGTATGAGCTAATAAATAGTGGTTTGGTCACGAAACTTGATTGTCCGTGAAGATCCTGTTATTCTCTCCGGTGCAGACCAGTCGGAGACTAACATCCAAACTTGTCCAAGTAGGATGCAGTATAGGTATGCTTGTTCCAGGCCCGTATCCAGGAATTTATTTCGGGGGGGGGGGGGGGGGGGGGGGTCCTGCTGGTCGGACAAAAAAGTACAAAAACCCATAGATCAGAGGGAAAAGCCTATAAAAATCGTTATTTGTGTATGTTTCGGGGGGGGGGAGGTTCAACCCCCTACCCCCCCCCTGGATACGGCCTTGGCTTGTTGGAACACTTCTCCAAAACAGTCAATGGAAAGGAAAAATCAAACTATGTATCATCTAAAAGCCAACTGTTTCAGTCTTCTTGCGGCACAAACAGGAAGTCCCAGTCTTTTTTTTGCTTTTAAATATGCTTCTTCTTCTATTGGCATAGGCAATTTATTTATCCTGGTAAAGTTACGCGCCGCTTATCAACAGATTACAAATTTGGAAGAAATAACAGAAAGAAATTAAGAGCAAATATTTAAAAAATCCAGCTGACATGATAAACTGGACACGAAAGAAATTTTTCGGCAAGTATTTTGTGTTAAAAGTTGCCTGTTTTTGGGTTCTAGTGGTTTCTTTTGCAACCTTAAAATAAACATAGGCCTACTTCTACTGTACTCGTTTTATTCACATCCTAACAATACGAAAGATGTCTAGTTCGAGTTTTTAGGTTCTTTTATACATAAACCAATCCGCTCGAAACTATTTATTGGAGCAGTCCAGAATCTCAAAATTGCATATCTAGGTCACATGACCTTTAAGCATCTACCGCCAAGTTTCTCACGATCCCTTCATCCTTTTGGTCCCAACGCTTGTCGTTTTATTCATATCGAAACACCCTCTAGTTCGAGCAACTTAGATCCTTTTATACACAAGACCAAAGGTTTCGATTGGATCCCACAAAATTCAATATTTGATCTAGACAACTGGGTCTTGTCTTCGCCAGATCCAGTCTTCACCAGACTCCTTGAACATTTTTCCTATTAACATTAGAAACAGATTAAGGCCAGATAGCTAATCATCTGAGAAAACCAAGTTCAGATATGGATTCAGCTTGTATATTTAAGCCTATCAGTCATATCTATTTGGACGAAACCGATTGAAACTTTCTGCCTTACTTCTGCCAATTTTCTGGTCCGGCGGAATTCCGGGACCACTTGTCAGGCGGAATTCCGGGACAACTTGTCCGGCGAAAAAATAAAGCTAAAAACGAATTCAGCGCAAGATTCAGCGGATCTCCTTACCCCTATATAAAATCTAATCAACAAATAAAATTAACTTCTACAAAAAATAAACTTAACTTATAACAAATTTTCCGGTTTCAGCCGGATTCCGGCCGAACTATATGTCCGGGTAAAAAATTACTGTCCTATACAGATTCAGCATCTTTTCTTACCCCTAAATCGGACGTCTAATCAACTACAAAACAACTATAGCTTTTAACAAATTTTCGAGTTTGGGCCGGATTCCGGGCGAACTACTTGTCCGGTTAGAAAATGATTTTCACATAAGTGTTAGCATGTCTTCTTACCCCTTAGTCGAACATTCAATCAAATACAGATACAACTTTCGCTTTTAACAAATTTTCCGGTTTTGGCCGGATTCTGTGCGAACTACTTGTCCATCGAGGAAATGGTTTTCATGATCGTGTTTAGCATGTCTTCTTGTCCCTTAATCGAATATCTCATTAGCTGTTTACAAATATTTTGTTTACCCCTTTATTTGAACCCCCACTCCTAAATGCAGGGCTACATGCAGACCCCATCTACGAACTCCACCTCTCCTTTAACCCAAAGGATCCTCACACCAAGTTTCATCAAAATATCTCATTCCCTTCCAGAGTTATCATGCTTACAGACGGACAAATACGTTACGTTTACGTTTTACCACTTACGTTCGGGATCCCAAAAACTGATGTAAAAGCCTAGAGATTCTTGTTATAAAAGGTAAAAAAAAAGGTAAAGGTATCAGCACTAGCCTTGACAGGCCAAGCTGGCGGTGCTGATCTCCGACTCTCGGCCCTCAGCCAGGAAGTGCAAGGGGGGGTTGGGGGCCAGCCATCCTGTGCTTTCACACACCCTTCATGTCACCTTCCCCGGTTTTCTCCAGGTACCCATTTGAAGCTGGGTGGACTTTGGCTTGTCTTACAGGGTTACGCCACTAACCCCCGTCCCAAACCAAACAGTAGGCACTTCCGAGACTCGAACAAGCAACCCTTCACTTGCGACCGGCGCGCTAACCACTCGGCCACGGACTTGTTATAAGGCGAATGGGAATAGCATTGGGCGATATTCGACATCGATAACGACACATCGGACCAAATATCGACATCGAATATCGAAACGTAAATATCGACATCGAAAACGATATTTGTTTATGTTTTAATTATTGTGAATAATCCGACATAACTAAATCTTATACAGGTACAGCTAAATTTTTCCGGAAAAAAGGCAAAAACTTTTGTATTTTATTCATACTCCGCTGTTACGCTAAAAGCAGGTCATAAATAAATAAATAAAATAAATAAATAAATATATACGAAGTTGGAGCAATATGTTTTTCGTAATTCAATTTGTATGTTACTCGCGCAGTTTTAGCAAAAGTGCAAAATTTCTTAAAATTGAGCGAATATGGTCCCGAAATATCGATATCGCACATCGAGAACAAAAATATCGAAAAATCCACACTAACACTAACTGGGATGTTACTACATTAGGAGCCTGTCAGTTTTTATGAGCAATCTAATAAAGAGAGAGATTGCATAGCCTGTAACGTGGCGGAGTCTTTTTTGTTTTTCACAAGTAGCTTCATGAATCTCTAGAATTTTACAGCAACTTTTGGGATTCCAAAACGTAAGTGGAGGGATACCTATGACATTGCAAAAGTTGTCCGTCCGTCCGTCTGTAAGCATGATAACTCTCGAAGGGAATGAGATATTTTGATGAAACTTGGTGTGGGGATTCGTTGGGTCAAGAGTAAGGTCGAGTTCGTAGATGGGCTTTGTAGCCCTATATTTAGGGGTGGGGTTTTAAATTAAGGGGCAAGCAAAATATTTTTAGACAGCTAATGAAACAATCGATTGTGGGGTAAGAAGACATGCTGAACAGGATGGTGAAAACCATTTTCTCGCTAGACGAGTAGTTCGCCCGGAATCCGGCCCAAACCGGAAAGTTTGTTAAAAGTAAAAGTTGTATTTGAAGTTGATTTGATGTTCGATTTCGGGGTAAGAAGACATGCTGAACACGAAGGTGAAAACCATTTTTTTTGCCGGACAGGTAGTTAGCCCGGAATCCGGCAAAAACCGGAAAGTCTGTTAAAAGTAAAAGTTTTATTTGAAGTTGATTAGATGTTCGGTACGGGGTAGGAGGACACGCTGAACACGATGGTGAAAACCATTTTCTCGCCGGGCAAGTAGTTCACCCGGAATCCGGCCAAAACCGGGAAACTGTTAGAAGTATTTGTAGTTGATTAGATATCCGATTTAGTGGTAAGAAGAGATGCTGAATCCGTGTGTGACAATCATTTTTACCCGGACATATAGTTCGCCCGGAATCCAGCTGCAACTGGAAAATTTGTTATAAGTTAAATTTTAACTTGAATTTGATTAGATGTTCGGTTTAGGGGTAGGAAGACATGCCGAACGTGATGGTAAAAAACATTTTCTCGCCGGGCAAGTAGTTCGCCCGGAATCCGGCCCAAACCGGAAAACTATTACAAATATTTGTAGTTGATTAGACATCCGATTTAGGGTTAAGACGAGATGCTGAATCCGTGTATGACAATCATTTTTTACCCGGACATATAGTTCGCCCGGAATCCGGCTGGAATTGGAAAATTTATTATAAGTTAAATTTTAATTTGAAGTTGATAAGATGTTCGATATAGGGAAAGAAGATACGCTGAGTTCGTTTTTTAGCTTTCTTCTTTTAGCCAGACAGGTAGTTCCGGAATTCGGCCGAAACCGGGAAATTGGCAGAAGTGAGGCAGGAAGTTTTTGTCAAAACAGATATGACTTGTAGGGGTAAACACGAATCCATATCTGAACTTGGTTTTCTCAGATGATCAGCTTTCTGGCCTTAATCTGTTTCTGAATTTGAATAGTAAAAATTTTCAAGGAGTCTGGCGAAGACTGGACGGACTGGACCTGGCGAAGACAAGACCCAATTGTCTGGATCAAATATTGCATTTTTGGCATCCCATCGAAACCTTTGGTCTCGTTCCTTTTCAAATTATACAGTAAAGATTTCCTTTTCTTCACATTAAATAGACTGAGCATTCGCTCCTAGTCGCTGTAGGCTAGTTAGTTTTTAAGTTTTGTAATTATCTCTTCTCTTGATGAAACAAGACCAAAGGTGTCGATGGGATCCCAAAAATCTAAGAATCGATCCAAACAATTGGGTCTTGTCTTCGCCAGGCTAATCATCAGAGAAAACCGAGTTCAGATATTCTATCTACCTATCTATCTATACCTCTATAAGCCATATCTATTTTGACGATACTGACCGAAACTTCCTGCTTTACTACAGCCAAATTTGCGGTTTTGCCCGAATACCGAGCGAACTACTAGTCCAGCAAAAAAAGAAAATTCAGAAACGAAACCGGCGTATCTCCTTATCCCTATAAAGAACATTTAATCAACTTCAAATGAAACTTTTACTTTTAACCAACTTTCGTTTTTTGCCGGATTCCGGACGAACTACTCGTCCAGCGAGAAAATGGTTTTCACCATCGTGCTCAGCATGTCTTATTACCCCTTAATAAAACATTTAATCAACTTTTACTTTTAACAAACTTTCCGGTCGCTTCTGGTGTTTGCCGGATTCCGGACGATCTACTTGTCCGGCGAGACAATGATTTTCACCTTCGTGCTCAGCATGCTTTCTTACCCCATAATCGACTATCACATTAGCTGTTTAAGAATATTTTGTTTGTCCCTTAACTTGAACCCCCTCCCTCACCCCCAAATATAGGGCTACATAGCCCATCTACGAATTTGACCTTGCCCTTGACCTAAACAATCCTCATACCAAGTTTCATCAAAATATCTCATTTCGTTATCGTGCTTACAGACGGACGGACGGACAGACTGACAACTTTTGCGATGTCATAGGTATCCCTCCACTCACGTTTTGGGATCCCAAAAAGTGTATTTTTTTTACACTATTTTATTTAATGCACCATTATTAAATGTGAGTTTGGACAATCGACTATTAAATAGGATGGTACCTTTCGGCACCGGCACCCAGTCTACAGGGTTTGGGAAGTTAGTATTCCCTCGCCGCCAAGTTTCTCACGATCTCTTCATTCTTTTGGTCCCAACACATTTCATGAGCGAGGTCATGAGCGTGGTCATAAGATTTCCAGAATTCCAAAAATTAGTGAAACGGCATTTGGTCGTATCCAGGCACCAAGTTCCATTTAAATCGCATCAGCCAGGCTTCCAGCCAGGTCACAAAGTTTCCGATTCCCCATTCCTCCCCCGACGGATCGTCAAATTCGGGAAACAAAATGTTTAAAAGCGAACCGTTGGGTTGGCTATGCGACGTGCAAGTCATGGTCCATTTACACACTGCGTAACTCCGAGCGTATTTTGAAATCCGAGCGTATTTTACGCAAGTTTTGAGCTTTTAAATCTAAATACTTCCGTATTGCTAGAAATCTTTTCAAGCTCGAAACGTGCGTAAAATACGCTCGGATTTCAAAATACGCTCGGATTTTACGCAGTGTGTCACCATCAACTAGGTGCATGGATTTTCCTTTTAACACTTTAGAGAAATGACAGATTCTGGGGCTGAGTAATAAGCATAATTTACGACGTGTCTAATTACGACACGTGCAAAACATGTTTTATTCGGCATCTCCGAAAGTCTTCGAAGGGAACGCCACCCAAAAGGCGAAACATCTAAGTTATGACGGAGACGATTCTCGGAAAATACCAGAGAAGATGGAAAATACCAGAGAAGATAACTGAAAATGTTGATCTCTCCCGCACGAAATAATATCCTTTTTACTTGTCTGTGCGCTTACTGTTATCTCCGTGAAACAAAATAATCGAATTAGAACGGTGTACGAACAGTCTGATCAAGAAACCCCTCGGAAACACTTTTGGTTGCAGGCGCCAAGGCGCTGTCGCGAACTTGTAGGGAATTCGGAAACTGTGAGCCACGTTGAAAATTTTAAAACTGCGAAAAATTGCCGACCTGTCCAGGAACAAAAAAAGGTAAGATACATCTACATCAGCCTAGCGAGAGAATTGATGTTGCGCTATTACCGAAATGGTTTAGAAAGAACTTGAAACCTTTTTCTTTGTATTTGAATCGATTTTTATCATTCTAACTATAACGTCTGTGGATGGTAATTAACTTACCAAACACAAAGGGAGAATGATGAACTCATGTATGATTCTTCCAGGAATTATATCGAGTCCCCAGAAGGTTTGCAACACTTTCTGGGGTAGACTGACTCCCTCGACGTTAACAAAAAATCTGCGAATGAGCTAGGGTTGACAAAGTGACGCGTCCCCGTCACTATCAGGGGCTCAAGGCTGCCAAATGTTTTTGAAGCATTATTTCACTTTTTTCTCGAAAATGTTCCTTGTGTCATCTTCAATTCCAAAAATGTTTCACAAATTGTCGTAACCTTGCAATTTCAAGTTCTGGACGGCTGTTCAATGAATTAGTTCGAAAAGGGAAAGTTCAAGGCCCCAGCAGGAGTATTTTAGCTTTTTAGTCCTCGAACAAAATAATCTATTTGTCCGAGGTAGTGTTGGGCGATATTCGATAACGATATATCGGACCAAATATCGAAAACGATATTTTTTCTCTCATAATTATTGTGAACAATCCAACATAACCAACATTTACATATCCGAAATTGGAGCAATATATTTTCCGTAATTCAGTTCTTATTTATCCGGAGTTTGAGATGATGCAAGATGCTATTTAACGACAATTTCTTTAGTAAATTTGGGCGAAACAAGACTATACTATAGAGAAACATACTAAAGAAATATCGATATCGATTATCGAAAGTGTAAATATCGATATATCGAAAACTCGAAATATCGCCCAACACTAGTCCGAGGCTTGGAATTGAGCAGGACTTTCTTCCCCCTTCCAACAACCAGTGAATTGTGAGTTCTTCGATGGCGAAAAGACCTTCGATTCTCCTATCAGATAAAAATTAAATAACAAGAGCAATATTTGTCCCTTATCTGTGAAAATAAAACGCAGAAAAGAAGAAACAAGACCCGAAATCGGAAGACAACGCAAAACAAGAATGCACTTCGATGATGCATGAACTTCTCGGAGTGAGTTGGTCGTGCGCCTTAAAATCAGTGTCCATTCCAAATCCTCAGCGGCCACCGCTCTACGTTCACGGATCTCCTCACTTGCGCAGAATATGAAACTCCTTCAGCCGAGACTTCTGCTACGAATTTCTGTGCTGTTTATCAAATGGGCACCATTATAAGCCCATTCTTCACCTTGTAGTTAAATACGGGTGTGGTTTGAATGGCTTTTCTTAGAGAAGAAAGTTGAAATTCGTTTTTCTTCTATTCCAAAGGCTAATAGTTTTAAAAACAAGACCATATTTTTCAATTTATTCAATTTCAATTTATTCAATAATAAAGCAAAACATATCTCTCGTGGGCAGAGCCCAAATACGATGTTTTTATAGTCATAAACAGAGATAAAATAAGTTGTCAACACATAATTAAAAGAAAATAAAAATAACAAGGCAGATAATGCTAAAGATCATTGTACTGCTTTACGAAGCTAGGCACAAAGCTTCTACTGTAGCGCATAGTGTTACAGTAGATTGGGGTCAGTTTGGGAACCTTTTCAACCACTTCTCGGGGGGGACGAAATCTTACAGGAACAAAGGGTGGGGGAAGGAATGATATATAATTAAATTGTGTCATTTCTATGGAAATTGTGTCATCTTTGTCGATTGTGTCAGCTTTTTCAACAATTGTGCCATTTATTCAAACAATGTTTACAACGGATACGTCAGCTCTGATGTTCAACTTCGGGGAAGGAAACAAACCTGTAATAATAACCTGTAATGATTATTACAGGTTTGTTTCCTTCCCCGAAGTTGAACAAGAAGATTGACAGCCTGACGAGGACCCTTGCCAAGAAGGGCCGAAATATCGCTGATGAAAAATCAGAGCTGACGTATCCGTTGTAAACATTGTTTGAATAAATGTTTCAAAGTCAGCTTGGGCTCAAAGAATATTTATTGTGCCATTGTATCACGTAACATGAAAATGTGTCATTTTGACATAAAATGTGTCAATTTGGCAGCCCTGGTCATTATTACACTTTTTGAAATCGCAATGTTTCCCAGTGCTTCCACTCCAGAAATTTGAAACAACGTAGACATAGTTAAAAAATCAGGAGATCTCTGATCTACAAGGAGAAGTTCTAGAAATCAGAAGTTTATAAGTAGATATTAGGAGAAAATTTTACCAAATCTCTCAAAAATTTTACTGGATCTTAGAAGGCCAAATTGTGGCATTCTTTAGTTTTTGATGAAATGACACTTTAATGAAACTTTCTGAGTATTATTCATACAATTCTTTGAAATATATATTTCTGTTAGTTCCTAAGCTGCATGGCATGGGTGTGGGTGACCGCAAGTCTTGTCCAGAACTCTGACTAAATCAGTTATTTTCGACACTGATTGCTTACAAGCAAACCTAAATATGATCTAAGTAAATACTGTGATGCTTCGGTCTCTCATCTAAACTATGTTGTGCTTGTTTTTATCTTGGATTATATGCCGGGATTTCTGTGGGCAACGACTTCGCTCCCATACCCCTTCTCCTGTTGTTGGCAGAGTCAGAGGCGCTACTAGCCAAAAATTTTTTTTTTTTTTTTTGGGGGGGGGGGCAAGGTGTTTACCGACTGTCTGGTCATTTTTATGGACGGTCTTTGCAGATAAAAACAACTATTATTGAGAAAAACGACTGTGTTGACACAAGATCTGCTGATTTAAGAAAAACTACTATTCTTAAGAAAAAATCGACTATTTATAAGAGAAAACGACTGTTTAAAAACAAATGGACTGTTTTTATGGCCCATAATTTAGGTGAGGTGTTCGGCCTGAGATTTCAGCAACTAGAAATGCCAGAAAGAGGTCGGATTACAAAAAAATCGCCTACGGCGCTGAGTTTAAATTTGTCTTAGGTACATATGGTAAAAGCTGCTGCTTGGGATCTGAACCACGTTAAAAGCAAGAGTTTGTGTGGGAAGTAGTCGAATATTGCCGAATGAAGGCCGATTTAACAAATTTTGCCTGCGGCTCTTCCTACCCATTTCTATTTAGTTGAAGTGTGCATCATTTATGTGGGGTAAGCTTGAGATTTGGAGTCTAAGCTACATTAAAAGGTAGGAGTTGTAAAGGAATAGTTGAATTTTGCTCGCATTGAACAAATTTCGCCGGCGGCGCTCACTTCATTTTGTCTCGAGTAGATATGTCAGAAGCTGGTACCGAGACTTGTCTTCTCTATAGCGAAATTTGATATGAACGGCATCGTCTAATTCCTGTTACTTATTTGTGTACTATTTATTACTACAGCGGCATTTTCCGTAACGTTTTAGAACTTATAACGTTAACATGTCTTGGGCCTGCTGGTGCTGTGTTTTTAGTCAGTCGTATATTTTGAAGTCGTCACCCCCGCATGCCCAAGCCCCTCGAACCGCCCCTGGCTACAATTTCGTATGGAAGCAGGTTGAGGTTTGCTACAAAAACATGAATTTGAAAAGAAAAATCGCGTTCGGTGCTCAGGTTAATTTCATCTCGACCACAGTAGTTGCGTTTTTGAAGATACCATGGTATCTGATACCACGGTCCAAAGTCGTTTTTGCAGTTATCGTGGTATCTGGCCCGTTCAGATACCACGGTCCCTGATGTTAGTATCTGAAAAAGTCATCTCACTTTTATAAATTTGTGTCAAATTGGTGGGAAAGAAGTTTCGGACTTAGTCATGTGACTGAATATCAGTTTTTCTTTTGGGATGACTTTGAAAAGCGCATTTTCGGCAATTGTCGTTGTTGCAGAGCAACCGTATATCAGATACTACGATAACTGCAACAATTACTAATTGTAGATCCAGTTACCGTAGTAACAGATACCATGGTATCTGCAAAAACGCAACTAGTGATTTCAGAGTATCGCTGCCTGACCTGCTCGCACTGTTTGTATGTGTCATTTGATTTCTCTCGTACATATGGTGGTAATGTGATATTATAGGTGGCCCTTACCATGGTTCTTACTTTTCTTTGGGATAAAATACAAGTTCTGCTCACACGAATTTCACCTAAGGCGCCTTCTATGATGCAGTTTGTTTTTTTGCTTGAAGGGCAGGTTTGGGATTTCGGGGCTCAAAAAGTTTGCTTTATATGAGAAGTATAAACCAGAAACAGGCTGATTAAACAAATTTTTGCCTGCGGTACTCAGTTTAATTTTGTCCTGTAGTATACTGTCGAAGAAGCCGCTGTCGCTCTCCAGCGGAGGGGGGGGGGGGGCAAAGCTTGTTCTTTTCTCTCCGATGAATCCTTACCATGTTTCTGGTCAGAAGAAGTTAAAATATCACTGTTACAATTTTTGTCTGATAAGTAGCTAAAATCCACATGCCACATTTGACGGTGCAAACCGTCAAAAATGATTCACAGTCAGTTTGCGTAGACGGAATATCTATCTCCGCATGCCTCATGATTTTCTCGTCTATCTTCACCAGAAAGTCTCATTATTTTCTAGCACACAGCTCATGTGTATCTCATTATTTTTGGACTCCTGCTCATGATTTTGAAAATTTAAGGGTGGAAACACTGGCCGGAAGGTACCATCCTATTTAATAGTCGTGTTCCAAACTCACAAAGTAACAAAGGTGCATTCAATAAAGTGTGTTAAAACACTTTTTTCATCAAGAGAAGAGATACAGTGATTACAAAAACTTGAAAAGGAACTAGCCTTCAAGGACTGGGAGCTCAAGAGCGAATGTTCAATCTATTTTGTGTGAAGAAAAGAAAAATCTTTACTGTTTATTTTGAAAAAAGAAAAATTGCTATAAAAGCGTACAGATCCATGAAGCTACTTGCGAGTAAAAAAAAAAAAAAAGAATCAGATTCCGCCATCATACAGGCTATGTATTCAGTTTCTCTGTTTATTAGATTGCTCATAAAAACTGACAGGCTCCTAATGTCGTAACATTAGTTTTCCCAGTTAGTGTAATTTGGATTTTTCGATATTTTCACTTTCGATATCGACGGGACCACATTCGCTCTCATATCCGTCTCATTTCACTAAAATTTAAGAAATTTTGCATCATCTTTCGGTAAAACTGCGAATAGTATAAAAATTAAATTACGGAAAACATATTGCTCCAGCTTCGGATATATAAGATTGTTACTATACTATGTCAGATTATTTACAATAGCTGCGTTTATACCGATACCATGGTATCTGTTACCACGGTAGCTGGATCTGCAATTAGTCGTACCACGGTCTAAAGTGGTTTTCGCAGTTACCGTGGTATCTGAATATCAGATACCACGGTACCCTGCCAGATACCACTGTAAATTCAAAAACGCCTCTTAACCATGGTATCTGATACCACGGTAGCTGCGAAAACGGCTTTTGACCGTGGTATTAGATACCACGGTAGCTGCGAAAACGAATTTTGACCGTGGTACCAGATACCGTGGTATCTGCAAAAACGCAACTGATAATTATAACATATCGTTTTCGATATCAATATTTACGTTTCGGTATTCGATATCGTCATTTGGTCCGATATACTTGATCGATATAGAATATCGCCCAACACTATTCCCGGTCGCCTTATAACAAGTATGTGTCTCGTGTTAATCTGATACACAAGTGGCTTCATGACTCCCTAAGCTTTTACAGCAGTTTTTTCTTTTCAAAACACACAGTAAAGATTTTCCTTTTCTTCACATAAAACAGATTGATTATTCGCTCTTGAGCTCCTATAGTAGCTGTAGACTAGTTACTTTTAAAGGTTTTGGTAATCACTGGATCTCTTGTCTTGATGAAAAAAGAGATTTTTTTTTTTAACTTTTATTTAATGCACACTTATTAAACTTTGTAAGTTTGAAACACCGACTATTAAAGGACCCCTCGCACTATTTAAGGAAAGCGTTTGACCGTGTAAATCACCAGAAGCTCCTTAATATTCTAAGGGAAATGGGTGTTCCTGTGCCTGATCTATGTACTCTTTCGTATTGGTTCAAGGAGCAATGATTTTTGATACGTTGGGCATCTGAATTTAGCCCCTCTTTCTCTGCGTCAAATGGAGTGCGTCAAGGCGGAGTTTTGTCGGCTTTTTTATTCACTGCTTATTGTGATGACCTTAATAGGCGTCTGACTGCCAGTGGTAATTGGTTGCCATATATCTTCTCGATGTATCAATAATCTGAGCTACGGCAACTTGTCCCAACTCACTTAATTTGTTGCTAAAAATTTGTGAAAGCTTCGCTGCTGAGCTTGATATTGTCTTCAATACGTCAAAAACCGAGTGCGTATGCTCCCGGCCCCGGGGATCTATTTCGCCTATTATCCCCACAGTAAAACTGTATGGAACTGAGCTTACTTTCGTAAAAGAATTTCGGTATCTTGGGTTCATTTTTAATGAACACCTACTTGATGATGCACACGTCCGTCACACACTCCGCTCGGTTTACCTCCGAGGTAATATGCTACTACGAAAGTTCAATCATTGCTCATCTGACGTTAAAACATTTCTTTTCCGTTCGTATTGTACTAGCATTTTCGGTCTCCCACTTGTGCATAGTTACACTAAGAACGGAATCCGTGAGCTTCGTGTTCCGTACAACGATACGATAAGGTTCCTTCACGGAATACCGCGTTTCAGCAGTGCCACGGAGCTATGCGCTGATATTTGTGTTTGGAATTGTCGTCAACTGCATTACGCTAACAGACTAGCCTCGTTTTTGTTGCAATAGCGCTGCCGCATCGCTGCTGCAGCACTTCTTTGCTTTTGCATAATATGCGTTTTGGATTCACTTTCTTCTTGGTTGAAGCGGCAGCACTGCAGCATCTTGCAGGGAAGCACGGACTTGGTCGGGGAGCAAGTCCGTGATTCTCGAGAAGCGCTGCCGTCTTCCTCAGAAGCGCTGCAGTGCAAAAACGGATGTTGAAAGAATCAGTCCGGAATCGGCCGAGAAGTGGACCTGCAGCATGCAACAAAAACGAGGCTAGTGTCTCTGCGAGAACGGCTTTTAGCTTCCGAAAACCCGTTGATATTACCTCTTCGTTCTCCGTTGCTGCGTCTGTCACTTCCAGTTTGGCTGAAACTGTATGAGCCCATCGAGAATAGTTAAACGTGTGATTGTTCTTTTTCCTTTATAAGTTGTTATTTAATTATTAGTGCTTAATTATGGTCTTTGTCACCGGAATAAAAGTATTGAATTGAATTGAATTAAATTTACTCTTCAACATACAATACTTTAAAATATTTGAATACTTTAAAATTAGGCTGTGCTTTCAACAAATGACTCGCGGTTTTGGCTGTTTTAAGCCATTTCCGACACCCGTTAACATATAGCGAAAATAGGGAAACAATTTACATAGCCAGTTTTTCTGGTGATAGATTCTAATTTAAACCCCTCCCCCATCCCTAAATGTAGGGCTACAGAGCCCATCTACGAACTGGACCTTCTAAACCCAAAGAATCGTCTCACCAAGTTTCATCAAAATATCTCATTCCCTTCGAGAGTTATAGTGCGCATAGACGGACAGACCGACAACTTTTGCGATGTCATAGGTATCCCGCCACTTAGGTTTTGGGATCCAATAATTTTGGTAGTCTGGAAATACTGACAAACTTCTTACCTTAGCCTAAT
The DNA here is from genome assembly GCA_023053575.1 of Branchinecta lynchi. Classification (NCBI taxonomy): domain Eukaryota; kingdom Metazoa; phylum Arthropoda; class Branchiopoda; order Anostraca; family Branchinectidae; genus Branchinecta; species Branchinecta lynchi. The sequence goes on from JAKZAP010000016.1 coordinate 7,090,231, forward strand.
TTTTTTTTTATGGATAATCTGGCTCTGCAATAACATCGGTCACTAGAGGTCGGCGATACACAGGCATGCTCCGATTTTAGAAACTGATCATACACAGCTGAAATCAGTCGGAAATATGATCCCGGACTGTTGTTGCCTTATACAATATATACAACCGCCACATAAGCGATCGTATCATGGGCCCTTGGAAATAGTTCAGCGTCAGGAGCATTTTAGTTCACGGAACGATGATCAAGCTTTGTGAGCCACTCACAGGAGAGAACCGGAGGAGCTGAAATTCTTACCTGAAGGTCTTCGTCCTTCAAATTATTGGTCATTCCTACGAACTGTGACGTTACCACTGACACAACGTCAGACAGCTGTGAGGGATGTGCAGCGGCGTGAATGCAGAAAATTCCGGAATCACCGTAGGCGTGGTTGTACGCTGTGGCGTTGTGCATCCAATGGTATCTACGAAAAATCAGAATTCACGACTTCTATCTACAACAGAAATCGTTAAGATTCTGTACCTTTTTACGTCCTTTTGTTGATCAGAAACGGTTTTTAAAAACATACCAGTGCACTGACATGAAGACGACAACAAACTGTTCGAGGCGCGCGTACAGATATTAAGAGCGTGTTCCACCCTACTTACCGTAGTTACTACGCATGCTGTCACGAATTCTGGCTTTTTGCCGTCAAGACTGGAACGATTTTTCTATTTTGCAGCAGAATCTGATGCCCCGGGAAATCCTACCAGTCCCGTTGCTGAGATGCATAGTTACCACGCTTACTACGCTCCCGAGCATGGTAAGCAAATAGTTACTATTTCGAGAATGTCGGAGCGGTTACGAGGTAGGAACGAAAATAGTTAACTAATACTTACTATTGTTAGAAGGGTGGAACACGCTCTATATATGTTAGCTTTACGTCCCTTCGTTAATCAGACGGTTTTAAAAACATTCTAGTTTACTGTCATGAAGACGAAAACAAACTGTTTGAGGCGTGGGCGCAAATATAAGATGCAAGTGTTACCCTTTTAGATGTTTCCTCTTCGCTATAAAAAATCCTGGATAACAGGGCCCAACCAGCGCACGACCTTATCCCTGCTTTCTGGCCGAAGATTGAAAATTAAGTATCTTTTCCTGTGTGTTTTATTTATTTTCTTTCATTTACTCCGCTTTTTCAAAATGGCGAGATATATATAAATTACTTACTTATAACTTATATTTAGAAGGACCCAGGGTCTCGATCGGCATGTGGCTAGATCGTTGACCTGACCAACAAACCGGAATGAATTAGACTGACTTGTATTTCCGACCGCGACATACAGCAGTGACCCATGACAGCAAGAGCGAGGGGTTAACGCCTCCTGCAAACAGCAAAGAAAGACAAATATGTTGCTGGGCACAGCAATATCTCTGTATCCTTTCTCGGTCAGACGGACAATTTGACCGGAATCCGCGTAAGACATCTGGTGGAACTAGATATGGTGTGACCAGTTTGCTTAAGAGTGTCGATAAAGGGGTAATAAAGACCAACCGATTCTCAATCTCTCCTTCCTCTCCCAATCGTAAGGATTCGGCCGGAATTCGGCGGTTGCTTATCCGAAATCTCTTAACCAAGGCGAGCCAACGATCAATAGTTTTCGACGCCACGTTTTGCAGAGAAAACTTTTGGTTTAAATTCATTAATTAAATTAATTAATTTATTAGTAACTCAACATTTTGAAAAGGCGGAGTGAAAGAAAATATAAAACACTTAAACACAGAGAAAAAGACATTTAATTTCCAATCTTCGTCCAGAAAGCAGTGGATAACGTCGTGCGCTCGTTGGTCCCTGTTGACCTGTTGTCCATGATTTTAGAACGCGATGAGGAACTTCTGAACTTCTCCGTCAATGTACGGTTATGACCAGGTCCTCTTTGCTTACTTCAAAACTTGTTTATTTTGGTGTGCAATTTAGGTTTGTTGAAGATTCAGTGCTGTTATTTTGGAACTTCGAAAGCTTCCATACTAACTATCCTGCCATCTACTGTCCAAAAGGAACCCAAACAGCAAAGTAAAAAATTACAATGGTTCTTTCCTCTAGATGGCACGAAAAATCCCACTAATTCAGTTTTCTGGAATAGATGAAGAGGGCTTCGACTAAGTTTCGTCAGAATATTGGATACTGGACGCTAAAATTCATATAAATACACATGATGACTAGACAAGAAGCTGATACTTATTTTAAATGACCTGTCTTACCTATTATACTAATGCAACCTACTTCCATAATTACTCCATATATTTCTAAACCCGGAGACCCCAATTTCGTACGGTGCATTCTAACCCCTCTAGCAAAACCACGCTGATTTTCTCATTTGCCGTATTTTGCTACCTTCGATGTGCATCACGCTGTCGACGGTTGTCTGCGAGAAGTTTTCCCATCAGAAAAACTGCTTATGTAAATTGTTTCCCTGTTTTCGCTACAAGTCAACGGGTATCGGAAAAGGCTTAAAACAGCCAAAAGGTGGGTTATTTGTCGAAAGCACAGCATAGTTTTAGAATATTAAAATATTTTAAAATAAAATAGTGCGAGGGGTCATTTAACCATTAAAATTTAATGGTTAAATGACCCCTCGCACTATTTTATTTTAAAATTTACAGTATTTAATACTGTAAATATCAGGTAAGCCCATTCTGAAATCAGCCCAGACACAGTCAAACAGATTTCGACCCCATTTCAGGTTATTTCCTTCCTCGGGTCGTCCCACCGAATCGCCCCAGGCCAAAATTCCTTTCGATCCTAGGAAGAAACTAACCTGAAATCGGCTCGAACTCTGTTTCACTTTGTCTGGGCCGATACGGGAGCATTGCGAGTCCTTGCCTCCAGTTCTAAATAAGTCCAATATTCCGATGCAGTTTAGTCGATACCTTAACTCAAGCCAGCCGAAACGGACAGGTTCGTCCTCGACTGCCCCAATTAGTGTTGGGCGATATTTGGATTTTTCGATATATCGATATTTTCACTTTCGATCTTCGATATCGATATTTCTTTTCCATGTTTCGCTATAGGATACCTCTCATTTCGTCAAAATTTAAGAATAAAATTGTCGTTAAATAGCATCTGGATCATCTCAAACCCCGTAAAAATAAAAACTGAATTACGGAAAACATATTGCTCCAATTTCGGATATATAAATGTAGGCTATCTTAGATTATTTACAATATTTATGAATGAACAAATATCATTTTTGATATCGATATTTACGTTTCGATATTCGATATCGATATTTTGCCCGATATATCGTTATCGATATCCAATACTGTAAATACCTGCTTTATTTACCTATATCGTACCAAAATCGAAAAATAATACAAAGCCCCTGATATAACGGCAAAACTCCAGCAGCTTCATAAAAATTTATCTGGACAAGCGTATGAACGGCTTACTCCATATCACGGGCTCATCCGTTTGTTCTGTTGATTTTGTGTGTTTATTTTGTTGTATTAGTGTTTCTTCAGTTGTTTATTTGTTTCTTTCTCTTCTTTACTCCACTATCCTCACATTGTTTTGTGCAGTGGGTTACAAATAAATTATTATTATTATTATTATAATATTGACCAAAACTAGCCCCAATACATCAAAACACTTTACCTGTTTAAAACCTGAGTGTATAGCCTTGTGTACATTCCTTTGCCAGGACCCCCCGCTGAGAACGATCCGCCTCCACCCATAAGCATGTTGAGAACGCAGAAGGCAATGAAGTCTTGGTCGTTGTGTGAACTGCTCTCAAGACCGAGGACAAAATGTGCGAGCTCTGGCATCGGCGTGGGGCCAAGGCTGACATCCGACAAGTCTTTTTCTCGCTGCAATTAAAACAATAGCTCTCTTGTAGTTGTTTTTCAGCCTGTGAGTGTGTACTATCCAAACCTTTACTAATCAAGATTTCCAACCAAAGACATGACCAAAGAGTTTTTTCTTAACGTGGACGTTTCTGCCCTTAGCTATTTCTCCGCACTCCATCTACAAAGAAGATTTTTTAGACCCGATTAGTCCTTACCGTTCTTTTTTTAATGTTTATTTTTGTATCATGTGCATTTACTACATTCCTGAAAGCGCAGTGTATTTTTTTCATTTTCTTTGTCTGTATACTCCGCTATTTCCCTCTTATTAAAGTGCGTAAATAAAAAAATTTAGTTACAGCTAGATTCCAAAATTCGTACTGGGAACACCAAGAGCAACTCCATTTCATCATCATCATCAGTTTGATAAAAAAATTGGCCGGCAGAATGAAAATTGCGAGAAAAAAGCTGGCCAGTAAAAATAACTGGCCATTATTTGCACAGCAGGAAGAGAAAACTGGGCAGTGGGAATTTAACTTAAGGCTCATTTCCCAAAATCTCTGTAAAGATTTGACACTGTACAATCTAGATCGACCGTCTTAAATGACGGTCACTGCGTTTGGCCCGATGAGCTGAGAATAACACAAATGTATGTTTCTAAATTCACCTTCACTAGTATGACGCCAAAGCAAAATAACACTAGGGAGTAGCGCCAAGACTTGAAAAACTTGACACACACTCTAATAGCAGCGACACTACCACCACTAGCGATAGAGAACGTCCCTACTGAAACTCATTCAGCCGTTCACCAGCGCTGACTCCAATAACTTCATATTCCAAACATAGCATAAAATGATACAGCTTCCATTGTTTCCTTGGTGTGGGCAGGCCGCACCTTTGCTAGAAATTTATAAACCCGCAAGTTTGTCTCGCTTTAAATGCCGCAAGCGTAGTGGGAGGCACTAAGAATATGACCAGTTTGCAAAGCATGGAAAGCATACGTCTTGGCGCTAGTCCTTAGTGTTATTTTGCTCTGTATGAAACTAAGAAGAAAACTGAAAAACTTACAGTCACGACACCTCCAGTATACTGCGAAACTGAGGGGTCTACTTCTAACTTGCTGCCAAGCGAAGAGTCTTGCTCCCAAACGGGTTTCTGCTCCACGAAATATCTGAAAACATAACAACAGTAAAATTGATCAACGTTCATTCTGTTACCGTGCATGCAAGGCATGTAACAGTTTACCTGAGGAGACCGTTTTCCGACCAAATTTACTCTCGTTTAAAGTTGAACTTAAAAGCGAAGTTATTTTTGTAGGCTATCACTCCACAGCATTATTTTGATCGTTTTAAGGGATTTTTTTTTTCACTACTTGCTCTAGTATGATGTTCACATATCTACGGCCGTCCTCACAACGCAAAATTCTACTATGATGGGGAAAATCTGAATCTCAATACAAACGCGCCTTTTCAGTGGTCAGCTCCAGGAAGGTGGCTCACTGCGTGAACACTTATTTTTCGTAAATTGCTTTCATCAAGCCTACAACACAGACCCAGGCCGATAGATGTACAACAAATCACATGTAAATTCCACTATTTGAAAATCGATTACATCGTGAATAGCTGAAGAATGAACTAACGCATTTTCATCGGGTCTTCAAACTTCTTTAAAGTTTAGCTGCTGAAAATGTCTTAGATAGGAAAATCTAGTTACCCATTACTTATTCAATTAAAGAATCTTGAAAACCCGGCGAAAATGCGTTACTTCGTTGCTCCGCCATTCACGAATGATCGATTTTCAAATAATGGAATTTCCTTGTCTGATTTGTATGCTCTATGCGCTTGTATATGTGTTGTATTTATTTTTATTTTATTTTATTTCAAATAAGGCCAACATGGGCCACAATATAACAAAACACACTCAACAAGCAAACAAATGTAAGTACCAGGTCACTTACGTGACTCCCGTCAAAAGCCCGGCGTACAACTCACGAGTCCCTGGTTTGAAGAGAAAGAATTGACCCCCTCCGAAGTTCAATTGTATGCTCAAGGAAAACAATTTACGAAAAATAAGTGTTCACATAGTGAGAGTGAGCTACCTTCCGTAAGCTAATCACTGTCCACTGAAGGGGCCGCGTATCAATTTTTTCTGCGTCATAGTAGAAATTTGCGGTGACGACAACCGTAGATGTTCGGTACGTCATTCTAGAGAAAATAGTGAAAATCGAAAAAATCCAGTTAAATGATACAAAAATAACTTTGCTTTTCAGTTAAACTTTAAGCGAACAAGTCATGGGTACCTAGATTTTCCTATTATATCCCTTTTCGGTTAAACTTTAAGCAACATCTTGGTGGTACTCAGTTTAGTTACAGCGCCTATGTGAATCCTTTTTAGTGTATATTCGTAGTATGCGTGTATAGTGCAGTGTTATTAAACAATAGTTCATGTGTTTTGTACGGAGAGTTTGTTTCTTAAGAGCAAAGTTACGCGATAGACTTGGCTCTTGAATTTTCGACGAAGAACAGTTTCTGTTCGATAGAAGGTAGACTCCAAAAAAATATTTTGTGTTGGATTTAAGCAAAAAATTTTTTTGGTATCTTTCTGATACAAAAGGTGACTTAACTGATGCCGTAAAGGATCCACGCCCAAGTCCTGATTAACTCCAAGCACAAAGGGCATAATTTTTTAGCTTCTCGCTGATTTGTACTTGTCTTTTTGCATATCGTCACATGAAAGTCACTGATTAACACACAAGACACGTTTCCAGATAACCAAGACTGGCTATCTGGCAAGACTGGCACGAATTCTGACTTTTTGCCGTCAAAGCTGGAACGATTTTTCTATTTTCCAGCAGAATATCATGCAACGGGCGAATCCGATCAATCACGTTGCCGAGATGCGTAGTTACCACGCTTACTACCCTCCCGACCATGGTAAGTAAATAGTTACTATTTCGACAAGGTTGGAACGGTCAGCGTAGTAACTTTGTACGAGGTTGGAACGGTCAGCGTAGTAACTTTGTACGAGGTTGGGACGAAAACAGTTTACTATTGCTAGAAGGGTATCGGCAGAATATATCGCCGTTTAAAAAATGTAGAAGCAGGTCGTGTTTCTAGGCAGTTCGCAGGTTATTTGGAGAGGTTGTTAAACCCAAGAGCTTTTACTGGTAGTACAAAGAGAGGTGAAAGGGTACTACTCACTTTTCTGCGGCTTCGACCAGTGCGTCGTGCTCCACTCCCACTCCAGCTAGGACGATCCTTTCTGGGGAATAATGACTCCTGAGGTATGTGAAGAGGGTATTTCGGTCGATTTTGTCAACATTTTCCGCCGGGCAAATTTTAGGCAATCCTAATGTGTTGTCTCTCCAGGAGGCCTAAGAGAAGAGATCTGTGTTATTTCCGGATTCAATGGGCACATCTTTATTAATCAATCAATTAGCTTTATTTCAGCACAAGTGCCACAAACAACAAAAAGAAAACACACTAGAGAACATAAGAATTGTCGTTTAAAGGACACCTGAATGAAGAGTACCAAGTATCATCCCTATCTGTATGACGTCCGTTAACATTGCCTGCAGAAAACCCAATCCAAATAAGAAATACCGTTTCCAAGCTATGATTTTTGCTCCATTTTGCATCTGTCCTTATTTCAGTACCGAGCAATTTTAGAAATGAACAAATGTCTCCAATCAAACCTTCTTCTGGAACATTTTTTAACCAGATAAGCCCAAACGTATATCTAGAAGAAATTTCAATACGATCCAGACAGCGCTGTACAAGATTTGAATGAATTGCGCTTTTTGTCTTGGAGTCTGCATGTGCAAACCTCCGGAAACAATCATCCCTATTTTGAAAACGTCACGCTAAGGAGAAGAATACTCTTCGTGTTCATGTCTGTAAATGCATTCTCCATGGTGTGTTCAAGTATGGTTTCATTGTTCAGGTGGCCTTTAACGACCGCCAAATGGGTAAATAAGAAAATATAGGCTTAGAAGCAAGCACGACAAGCTCCTTATCACACAGTTTTAAGTCGTGACAATAGATGAGATGACACTTGTGCTATCCGGCGAATTTCAGTACACGTGTCATCAGTTGTGAAGTGGGGGATTGAGACAATGGGTCATTTGTGGCCAGAGTTTCAGCTGGAGTGTCTAGTCTACGCCACAGATTAAATAAATAAATAAAAACACTGATTCGACACTTGCGGGTATAGGTATGTGTACACACAGTCCGATAAGATTTCTCATGCGAAATTCGAGTCACTATGCCAATTTATCCATCTGTGTCTATATGGGAGGAATTTTTTAAAGTTTAACCGAAAAGGTCTAGGATACGACAATCTAGTTACCCATCACTTGTTCGCTTAAATAATCTTGAAAACCCGATGAAAAAGCGTTAGTTTGTTTTTCTGATATTTCCAAATAATCGATTATCCCATTGTGCTTGCCGCTCTTCCCGTTTTTGTGATAGCTCTATGGTGCCTGGAACATTTGCCAACAACACCAGCAGCAAACGAGTAAATAAATTGTGTATCCAATAAACAAAGAAGTGTCTGCAGTCTGCAGTGCCAAAGACAGACTAGATATGGCAGAACGTCGTTTCTGCTAGTGAGGTGTCTTGTGTAGTGATTTTCGCGGGCGAATTGTGGACGGATTCACCATGGGAAAGCGTCCACATTCCCAACGTCCCTACTGAAGACTACTGTGGACAGAATGAAAATCCCCAATGGGTGTTGTAATAATTCAGTATATTTGAATCTAAGATGTAAAAATAAGTTGCCTGTTCAGTTAAACTTTAAGGGAGGGATTCATGGGAGGAAGTGGTTGTTAAATATTATGCGGAGTAGGGATTTTCTTAGTATAAGAAACCTGGCGAGGTTCCTCAGAGTGGCCAGTCTGCACAGGGAAAAGTGTTTGAGTGAGGTTTAGTGTAGTAGTGTGATCGTTTATTTTGTATTTACATGTTGTTATTTATGTGTGTTTGTTATGGCCTTTTGGCTTTGAAGACAAATAAATATCCTATCATATCATATACATGGCCATCAGGAGTTCCCTGGATTCACAGACACTCCAAAATGACCTTCACAAATTAAACTCTGGATGCAAGTGTGGCTGCTGAAAGTTGAAGTAAAAAAAAGCCATTATCTCCGACTGAGAAAGCTATTATTATTAGGGCGGGGAGGGGGGGGGGGGGGGAACTGTTATTATTATCCTAGCAGCTACTGGTTTTTTCGATCCCAAAACGTAAGTGATGAGATACCTACGACTTCGTATAGTTGTCCGTCCGTTCGTCTGTCTCTTATCACGATAACTCTCGAAGGGATTGAGATATTTTGTTCAAAGTTGGTGTGAGGATCCTGTGGGTCAAACTAAAGGTCAAGTTTGTAGATGCGCCCCATATCTATATATGTAGGGGTGGGAGAGGGATTTGAATTTAAGGGGCGAAATAATTTTTTTTAAAAAGCTAATAAGATAGTTGATTTAGGGGTGAGGGGACATGCTGAATCCGAATATGAAATTAATTTTCTTGCCGGACAAGTAGTTCACCCGGAATCCAGCAAAAAACAGAAAATTTTGCGAAAAGTAAAAGTTTGATCTTAAGTTTACTAGAGGTTCGATTTAGAGGTAAGGAGACATGCTAAATCTGACTAAGAAAATTATTTTCTCGCCGGTCAAATAGTTCGCACGGAATCTGGCGAAAACTGGAAATTTAACATGAGGTTTTAAAACCCAATGATATAGTGGATACAGGGTGAGGAGACGTGCTGTTGCAGCTTTCGGAACACACTAAAGATAAAGCGGTCAATTTCCCCAGTCCGAACCGCCATTTACTGGGGCAAAAGGCAGAATGCCCTCGACAACTCTCTGGTGAACAATTCAATGAAGTTTGTGGACCAATTTCTGGAAAAACCAGGTGGCGATACCAGTCCCTACCCTACCCCTTTATCCATACAAGGCGAAACCTAATCGCTTTGGTGACGAAATTCACGTTAATCTTTGTTTAGTCTACCGATGGCGGAGGGAGAGTGGGGTCGGTTGCGTGTGCTAGGTCTCTTAGGTCGTTTCGTGGGCTCGAAGGGGTTGAGATATTTTGTTCAAACTTGGTATGAGGATCCACTGGATCAGAGTACAGGGCAGGTTCGTAGATGGGTCCTGTAGCCCTGTATTTAGAGGTGGGGAGGTGCAAATTAAAGGTAAAAAAAAAACGATTTTTAAGCTAACGAGATAGTCGTTTAAGGGGTAAGGAGGCACACTGAATCTATGTCTGAACTTTTTTTTTCTTGCCGTACAAATGGTTCACCCGGAATCCGGCCGAAACTAGAAATTTGGTTGAAACTCAAAGTTGTTTTTGAAGTCGATTAGAGATTTGGTATCAGAGTAAGGAGACATGCTGAATATAATTTTAAACTTTATTTTCTTGACGATAAGCTGGCAAAATTTGCACAAAACAGAGGCCAAAACCCGGAAATTCGGATCGAAAGGTTCGCCTCTCAATGTCACCAGCCCTTTTGCTCTGCGTGCACCTCGCCGGGAATACTGCTAAAATACGAGGCAATTGGTCAAATTAAAAGACTTTTCTGAAGTGGATTACAGAGAGTAAACATGCATGCTGAATCCATATCTGAACTTTCTCATTGGATTCGCTGTTAGGTCGTAAGTTATGTTGTTACTCCCTAGTGTCTGGTCTTTGCTCTGTAAGACATTTTTTGGTCTCACCGTCTACCAGTTCCTACCGATCACGTTCTGATGAACTGTCCGCACTGGTGCGGTATAACCAGACACTGGTGAGTCCGGAAACGGTTTTTAAGCGCTAGGAAGCATTCACAAATGAATAAAAAAAATGGCTTATGGGATAAACTAGATACTTCTGGTGGATACTTCGGCGGTATAGAAACAAGACCAAAGGTTTCGACGGGATCTCAAAATTTAATATTTGATCCAGACAATTAAGAGATTAAGGCCAATTGTAATCATCTGAGAAGACCAAGTTCAGATATGGAGCGAGTCTCTGCCTCCCCGTCTCAATAAGTCAAATATTGTGACAGAGTTTAGTCGACACCTGGATTGAAGCCGGCCGAATATCTAAGTCATAGGTATCGCGTCACGTACGTTTTGGGATCCCAAAAAACGTAGCTACTGCAAGGTATGCCTTTAGACGGCATAGCCCACGGCCTTCTAGGCTAGCTAGGTGATAATATATAAAATCGCCGATACAAGAAGAAAAGAAAGATGAACGGAACTAGACTTACCGCGTGAATCATTTCTAGTAGAATCGGGTCCTGATCCGGCCGGATTTCTAAATCTTCCAACTCGTATCTGATAACATTTCGAGCAAATTCCACCTACAACAAAGGGATATAGTAAGCTTTTACGATGTAAGAAGGAATCAAGGAAATTCGTGTTAAACTCTCAAACAAACAAGGCCAAACCAGTGTTGCCAGATTGTGAAAAAGTAAAGGTGTTAAAGCTTATTTACCACCAATTTTTCAATGAACCTTAAACGTTATGGTACAGACTCACAGACCAGAGGGAAGACGTAATGGGGAACTTTTGCCGCGGGCTACAAACTCGGAACTGGCAAGGTATCTTGTAATTATACGTAAATGTAAAAATAAAATATAGTGATACTTGTCTGTTTAAGCTGGAAGAGATTGGCGAGGAGGAACAGGGATAGAGATTCTTAGAAACGAAAAAGAAACAAGAGCTACGATCTCATATGGAACACTGTTACGAGTAAGCGGTACAAGAAGTACACGAGAACGTCACAAAATACATCCGCCATACAAAAATACGGTTCGGACCTAGTAATACCAGATGAAAATTCTTTGACTGAGTAGTATGGTAGTTGTACGAAAAAGTACATGTGTTGATATGTAGTAGTATGGAACACTTTGATTAATAATATGTAGTAGTATGGAGTACTTTGGATTAACATGCCTCCGCCTGGGTTAATCTTAAGTAGTAGTATCCGATAGCATCCAGTTTGCTAGTAGTAGCATGCAATTGGCAACAATTACTACTACATGCTACTTTTTCGTAAGTCTGAGCATTTCCGGCATCGCCTGGGATTGGCAAATGACTGTTCTAACTTAGAGTTTCAGCCCAATAAATCCGCTCGTTTTAGTTAAATTTATCCCCCCAACTCCCCTACAGCGGCCGAATCTGGTTCGAACTCGTGAATGGAGCTTCTAAAGCATCTTGTCTTACCATCTATAAGGCTTTACTCGAACCTGAGCATTTCTTGGAAAATTCCGGTACCCCCACCCCCTACCACGGTCGGACCCTAGAATATGTCATCTAGGGCATATGCTATCTCTACATTCCAAGTTTCATTTAAAACGCTGAACTCGTTTGACCCCTTCCGAGCCTCATTATTTCAGGGACTCCCCCTCCAGCTCCCTCTACTGCGCCCATCTACGATGCGTCGCACCTCCTCCCGCCATCAAGTTTGACTGTAATCGGAACATAGCCTATCTGCAAATTCTCCAAAATATCTAGACCTAACGCGAATATCCCCAACAAGTTTTATTCCAATCCTTCGACTCTAAACGTTTCACGAATTTTCCGGTACCCGACTTCACCCCCCCCCCCCCCCCCCCAAAGAATCAGGTCTGAGTCGGATTTGGCACGGAACATCCGAGACGATAGTTCTTTCTACTTGTCAAGTTTCATTCAAATCCAATTACGAGTTCAAAAGTTATGCATGCCACTAGACTCCGGATTCACCAACCCTCGACTCCCCATGATGGTCGGATCGGAAAACGAGTATCCTCGAGTCAGCTTGTTCGGAGCCCTGCTAAGCCTGCCAAGTTTCATCGTCCTAGCACATCACAAAGTACCGAACTCGCGGGATTACCAGAAATCCGGACACCCCCCCCCCCCCCCCCCACTCCCCCACGGTGTTGGAATCCGGTCCGGTTGTGTCAGTGATGTATATAGGCCTAATACTTATTCTCTCCACTAAGTTTCACCCCAATCCCTCGACTCTAAGCGTTCCACGAGTTTTCCGGTAGACTACCCGCCTCACCCCCCGAATAAAAGGTTTCCGATTCGATCCGGACTCGACATGGAACATCTGAGACGATAGTTCTCTCCACTTCAAGTTTCATTCAAATCTGATTAACCGTTCAAAAGTTATAATATGCATGCGACTAGATTCCGGATCTCCATCCCTCCACTCTCCCAACGATGGTCGGATCGGAAAACGACTATACCGGCCAAGTTTCATCGTCCTAGCACACAAGGATGTAGCGAACTCGCGGAATCACCTGAAATCCGCCCTCCCCCCCCCCCCCAAATCACCCACAGTGCCCGAATCTGGTCCGATCCGATCACCCGTTCGTAAGTTAAAAATACCTTAATTTTCCGGATCCCCCCCCCCCTCTAGACGGTCGGATCGGGGAAGTGACTATTTCCAACTTAATCTGGTCGGCTCCCTGATAAGCCTGCCAAATTTCGTCATCCTAGCTTATGTGGAAGTGCCCAAACCAGCAAAACCCGGACAGACAGACTTGACCGAGGGGCAAGTGCCATAAAAACAGCACTTCTCAATACGAACCACCCACGATTCCAGGTTTACATCTGCAACAAAATTAACTCATTACGTTGAAAGTTTTAATTTCTGGATACGGCGTGGATAAGACCCTTGCCAAAAGAGCAGAAATTTGACATTGCAAAACGGATATATCAGCTGAATTTCATCGAAGCTATATTTCGGCCATTCTTGGCAAGGGTCCTCTTCAGGCTCGCGCTGGAAAACAAACCTGTGGCAAAAAAAATCAAGATTCTAGCTTAAATATCCGATTTTCTTAACTTTGGAGTTAAAGCTGGTGCTGCGATTTCATTTTGGACACGGCCGCTGTTGTTGCTGCTCGATTAGGTCATTGAGATGAAAAATGGAGAAAAGAGGAGAAAAGTCAGCTGACTCATCCGTTTTCACTGTCAAATATGATTCGCAGTCAGCTTGGATTGAAGGAATTCTATCACCCGAAATTTCGCCAAACAAAATTTTCTGCTGACCCATCGTAAGTAGTAAACAACTTATTATGTGCCCTTGTTAAGAAAAAGTGATTTTTGACAGTGCAAAACGGATACGTCAGCTGAATTTATTAGAACTATATCTTTCCGCACATGTCCGTTTTGCCAACTTGAGCGGCTTTGAGCCTGAAGAGGACCCTTGCCAAGAAGGGCCGAAATATAGCTCTAATAAAATTTAGCTGACGTATTCGTTTTGCACTATCAACTACGATTCACAGTCAGCTTGGACTGAAGGATTATTTAAACAAGTGGTTGCTAAACAAGTGGTTGCTATCTTCTCTTATCCTATAGGCTATCCCATGGGCCATTTTATAGGACTAATTAAAGACTAAAGACCACCCTAAAACCTACCTCTTCTGGAGAAATGTTTGGTCGTAGCACGACATCTCCTATCAGCTTTATAACCTCATCTAAGCCCTTAGATTCCGCAGAAGCGGCATAGATGAAGGTATCCCTCGTCGACTGGCAGTCACAAATTCCGCCATGCTTTTCAAGCGTTTGAAGGATCTGATCGCGACTAGTGTACAACTGGCTTGACTAAAAAGAAAATAATTAATTAGTATCGTATACACTGTCAGAAGTTTCATATCAGACAACGTAAGGATCGAGGTAAGGATGAGCGGTTTCAACAGGCACTGCGGCACAAACAACACTTGGGATGTTCTCTGTTGTGATTGGAAACGTTATGCATGAAATGTTATGCAAGCATTGCCAGGAAGTGCCGAAAAACAGCCAAAAAAGGATCTGCTCGCTTTTTTTTATTGTCGTCATCATATCAGAAAATTCGGCAGATGCTTTTTTGGCGGTTTTTCGGCTCTTCTTGGCAATAACTGTTCTGTATAATATTTCATGCATAACGTTTGTCGCGACAACAGATAACATTCCAAGTGTTGTCTGTCGAAACCGCGCATCCTTACGTTTTCTGTTTTGAAACTTCTGACAGTGTAGTAACTGTTGAGGTTGTGATAGCGAAGGAATGGATATTTGGTCCTTTTGAAGTACTTCGCTTGTGCCTGCCCTTTTGAGCCTGGTTGCGTTTTTTATCTGAATTATCAATTTTCGCTTCTCAATTCTCGTACAAATCATTTTTTTCCCCTCTTCTCGCTTCACCTTTCTCGTATTGAGTTTTGACAAAATCACAATAATTTAGCCACCCGTTCAAACCTGCTGCTACGGGTAGTTGAACATCCGCCCTTTCTTGACCAATCAGGAAGGAGAACGGAGAAAGAGAATCGAGAATTGACTATCAAAGTAACTTCTCGACTCTGGAGAATCGCGAAGCATTCCCAGTTCTCGATTTTGACAAAAAAAGCAAAAACGGAGGATTGTTCAGTTCAATTTTATTAAATTCAAAATAAATTAACAAAATAAGTTTCCAGTAGTTTTCACCCCTGCAAAGCTCCATGGCCCGTTACTTAAGGGTTAATACCATAGTGATCAACAAATAAACGAGTCTCAAATCTTCAATAGTCATTAATTTCAATAGAGAGTTCACCTCAATAGTCACAGAACGAGAAATAGGACAACTGATACGAGAATCAGGAGGAGAACTGAGATAAAAAAAACAACCAACTAATGATATTAAGACCGGCTGAAATATGTTCTAGCAATGTTTCGGCTCTTGGTCAGAGGTTTGTGTTTCTAGCGAAGACGGGCGACAGAACTCTAGCATAAATCCCAGCCTACTTGTCCGTTTAGCCCCATCAAACACGATTCGCAGTCAGGAAGGAATACTTAATACAAGGGGTTGCTCTCTCTGCGCCACCGGTGTACACCTCGGCGCGGCACGGCACCGCGGCATGCGCCAGTTGGTGTACATCGTTTTAGAGAGTTAGAATTTCATCTTTGCGAACATTTTTAAGCATTTACTTCAGTTTGTATTTCTGTTCTTGCTCGAAATCGGCAGGTATGTAGGACAACGATACTTCATGTCTGAAAACATGGCGGTACTGATAGTGACGAAGAGGAGAGCTGAAGAATTGAATTAGGACTACTTTTTGTCCCTGTCCTTGCACGGACTTTGACAGCTCGTCAGAAACAGGGATTTTAACATACTTCTACCATGTAGAATTAGGGCATCGACGAGGTCAATCCCATATTCGGGATTACGGAAAGTGAAATACTCACGCTAAAAGCTAGCTTTTCCAAGAAATGTGAAACTCCACTCGGATACGCTACTTCATATCTTGATCCGGCGTCAATAACAACTAGAAAATAATACGAATTAACACTTTTGATTCTGGAATGCACACCTTCTTCCAAAATACTTTTGAAGTTCTCAACTTGCATGACGAGGTGGCCGAGTGGTTAAGGCGTTGGACTGCTAATCCAATGTGCTCTGCACGCGTGGGTTCGAATCCCATCCTCGTCGATCCTTTTGCAAAGTCGACATTCGGAAAGATGCAAGAGGGAAAAGCAGGGATACACCTGCAGCCGATCAATCTGTATTTTGTCTGAGGAAAAAGGAAACTTACCAGTTTTGTGGCCGAGAAATATTTACACATTAATCCTATGGACTAGCTTCTTCACTTATTCAGCCTACTTTTTTTGGTTGCTACGACTCCTCTGCTCGGGACGTTATTTATTTTATTATAATTTATCGTCACCTACTTTTTCTAAACAAACACAAATTATCCATCAACAACAATATTTACAGCTTCAAAATTTACAAACTTAAAATCTATTTCTATTCTTTCAATACTGTCTAAACTATATTTTCCAAACATATTTTTTGATTAAGGTGATATTTGATTAAGGTGATTAAGTATGCTCGTTACCATTCAGCGCGTTAACCCATCTGGCCATCCACTCTGATTCATTAAACCCTTTTATATTAGGACTATATCTTGGATCAGAAGAGGGGTTGTAAATTCCCAAAATGGGTGTACACTGTAAAAAAAAATCTTGCAGTATTTGATATTGGGATTCATCTTGTCTCCAAAGAGATAAGTTCAGCCCCGTATCCAGGAATTTATTTAGGGGGGAGGCCGCGGGTCGGACAAAAAAGACATAGATCAGAAGGAAAAGCCTATAAAAATGATTATTTTGGTATGTTTTTTTGGGGGGGGGGACCAAGGGGGGGGGCCCCCCCTTGGACACAGTCCTGGATGAGATTATCTCTAATTAGGATTAATCTTATCCAAGTAAAGATAAGATTAATCTCAGTAGCAAATACTGCAGTTAAATGTAATCCTTACTCGGATAAACTTTTTATAGTGCAGGTAGGGTATATTAAATTCCAACCACTCCAGAGTCTGGATCCTTCAGCAGTAATATGGTAGGCCTAATACCAAAATATGAGGCCGATGCTGCTTCGAGGACTAACAAGGAAAATCTACAGTTTCTGATGTTTAAGATTTAAAGGACTAGTCCAACTCATGATAGTAATTCATTCTACTTCATTAGTATTTCCATCCATTATCGCTCCTAAGATTCTTCACTTCTTACGTGAAGGCGAAAACCCCGGTACATCATCCAGGCACACAAACTCCTCTCCTTGACCCCCCCCCCCCCCACAAACACACACACAAAACACGAGGACACTCAAAACGAGACCGCAAACTTCACTCAACTACCGGAGCAAGAAACAATAGCTGCGTTCATTGCACTCCGTGCTGTCTCTGGTGTTTTTTCACCGGTGTCCGGTTCTTCTCACGTAACACATTTTTTGGTTCACCTGTGAGTGCAAAAACGGCATAAATTCTGGGTTTTGCATCGAAACCGCGAAACCCTGGCGAAACCCCGTCAAACTTTGATGAAAAATTGCTAACTTCTCCGTAAAGCCGAGCAGGTTCTGGTTAGTCCGCAGCGGTGAGATAAAACCGGACACCGGTGAGATAAAATCGGACACCGGTAGATAAAATCGGACACCAGCGAGATAAAACCGGACACCGGTTAGTTCAAAAACGGGCTATAAGACTGGTGAGTAGTCACCGCTGGATGCAATAACACCTTATAAATATTAACCGGAGACCACTGGTGAGAACTCCCGTGACAAAGAACGCAGCTAATTTCTTCTCGAACCGGATCCTGAACCTCTGGAGTAACCTCAAAGAGGGGGACACTGTTGCTGCAGAATCTACAGATATCTTCAAACGCCGTCTAGACGCCGAGTGGAGGGATAAACAAATATGAAACAATGCAGATTTGACTGGGAAGCACCAGAATATTCCACCAGAATCTACTCAACCGCAAGTGCAACACTCATCACAAGGAGTGTTCAACAGGATCAAAAAACCTTCTTTCACTCCAAGTTGTGACTTAAAGGACCTGTCTTAACTATAATAATATAGTATAATATAGTATATATAATATATAATATAGCCTAAAGAATAAAATACGTAACCTGACCCGTAAAGCTGCTGCAAAGCACTATGAAAAAGAAGTCAATAGTCTTTTCAAATCTCATCCAAAAAAGTGGTACCAAAATATCAAACGCATGATGGGCAAACAACAGGCCAATCTGGATTTCTGTCTTGATGAAGAGTCCCTGGTCACAGCAAACAAGCTCAACGCCCATCTTGCTGACATTGTGCAAACTTTACCTCCCCTCAGAAAAGATGAAATACCAACAAACCCTGTGAATTTCAAAGAATTTCCCGAAATAACTGAAGAAGAAGTACTTAAGAAGTTAAAAAACCTCAAAAGAACAAGCATTACCCCAATAGACATCCCCGTTGACCTTATCCGTGCGTTCCCAGAATTTTTGAGTGGACCGCTAACGACACTCTTTAACGCCATTACAAAATCTGGGGAATACCCAATGGTCTGGAAAAATGGGTTTGTAACACCAATTCCCAAGAAGGATACTCCAAAAGATTTTTCAGGAGTACGCCCAATAACACTAACACCCATATTTAGCAAAGTTTAAGAGAGTTTTCTTTCATCGTGGCTCAAGGATTTCATTTTGACCCAGATTGATCCGAGACAATATGGAAACATGCGCAAGACGTCTACCACGCATTATCTGGTCAGTCTACTTGACAAAATCCTTAAACACCTGGACGAACCAGATCACTGGATCAACCTTATCGCCATTGATCTTAAAAAAGCTTTTGACCTCATCTTCCATTCCACTCTGCTAAGGAAGCTTTTAAATGATTTTGCCATCCTTTCCTTGTCCGACTAATCGCAGCTTTCCTTTCTGACAGGTCCCAGAGAACAAAGTACGGAAATGTCTTTTCTGACCCACTACCGTGGGTAGTGGTCTACTGTGGTGTGCCCCAAGGCACTATCCTCGGACCTCTACTTTTCCTGGTCATGATCAATGACCTTGCAGGCTCTTGTGACGACCGTTGGAAATTCGTCGATGATCTTTCGGTCTTGGAGCGTTGTTAAAAAAATATCCGGAGCAGTGCAGCCACCATAATGAATGACATTAGTGAAGAAGCTTCAGCAAACCAAATGACCGTCAACCAAGACAAATCAGCCGTCCTAACTGTATCTTTTCTCAGGTCCAATCCAACTTTCCAACCTGACCTACCTGATCACAGCAGAGTGGAGGAGCTCAAACTTTTAGGTGTTCATCTAACTTCAGATCTCAAGTGGGATAAGCAAGTACAATCTATGCTGAAAAGAGCAAATATGGGCATAAGGTCTCTCAAAATGCTCTCCCGCCATGGCACCCCGAAACACCACCTCCTTCGCATTTACCTTGTGTTCATTCGCCCTTCCCTTGAATACTGCTGTCCGGTATGGCATTTCGGTTTAACACGGGAGCAGTCGGAACGCCTCAAGAGGATCCAGTACCGGTCTTTACTAATACTATCAAAATCCCCCAAAATCCCGTACATTTCCCTTCTTAACGAGTTCGGTCTCACATCTTTGTCAAACCGTAGACACCAACTTTCTACTAAGTTTGGTGAACAACTACTGGAAAACCCCAACCATCGGCACATCCTTCCCCCTCCCCACATTCCCGACCGCATAAGGCCACAGAGAATGGCAGCACAAGCAGTTCCTAAGCTCCAACCCATTCGGGCAATTCATGCGCGGTACGAAAGAAGTTTTGTCCCCTCCTTTGTGAGTTTTTTCAACGCGAAATTTTAAATTCTTTTCCTCTTTTTTATATTATTTATTGAATTTTTAGCGTTTTAGTTTGTTGCAATTCTTGTTCTTGTGTAATTATTTAATATTTGACTTTGTAAAAGCGCAATTGTATATAGTTATGTTTGACGAGATAACAAATATTCGTTTTTTTGTGAATACCGTAAGGAATGTTTATCGAATAATAAAGATTGATTGATTGATTGATAATACTAACGCAACAGACTTCCATAATCACTCCATATATTTCTAAATCCGGAGACACCAATTTCGTCCGGTACATTCTAACAAAACCACGTCACTTGCCGTGTTTTGCTACCTTGTGTATCACGCTGTCAACGGTTGCCTGCGAGAAGTTTTTCTCCGAAAAGGCTTGAAACAACCAAAACCGTGGGTTTTTTGTTAAAAGCACAGCCTATTCTTAAAGTATTCAAATATACTGAAATAATGAAAGTTGAAGAGTAAGTAGTGCGAGGGGTTCTTTAAGGTTATATCAGGTAAGTATATCATATTTCCTCTATTAGCAATACACTGATTATCGCGCTTGCCACGTTTGTTCTCTTTACGTGATGTATCAGGCGCACGATCATTGTTTCCGCTGAGCTTATTTGTCCAAACGCCGGTTATGCAAATTTTGCCAAGATCGTCATCCAAGCAAGTGACATAGAAAGAGGCTAAAAAGAGCCGAAACCGCGTTTAATTTCCTGTAAGCATTGCTTAACTGTAAAGTGATCAACTACCTCAGAACATCCGAGTGGAAACACTATGAGTCTGTTCCGCCCTTCCAAAAATAGTAACTATTAGCAAGAACCTATTAGCTATTATCGACTAACTATTAGTTACTATTTTTGTTTCAACCTCGTGAAAAGTTAATACGCCGGCCGTTCCAACCCTCTCGATCTCTATGAAGTGATTGGCTAGATTAGCCCGTGGAACGATATTTCGCCGAAACAAAAAAATTCGTTCCAGCCCTGACGCCAAGAAGCCAAAATCCGTGACGTCATGCGTAATAACTACGATAAGTAGGGTGGACCACGCTCTATGTAATTCGAGATGATCTTTAAGAGGTTCTGGGAAGACGGCGCCCAACCAGAGGCGTATTCTCGCCGTTCCCCGAGGACTCCTCGGGGAATCGAAGGGAACGGCGAGAATAGAGGGAGTCACTCCACGCGGACTCCCCGTACAGAAACAGCGAGAACACAGGGAATGCTTCCAAAATGGATTTTGTTCGAAAAAAAAATATCCACTTTATTTTTGGTTTTGTTTGTTCTGATTGTTTTTAATTAATTTTACATTGCACCAACACAAGCAAAAACTGATTCCCCTCCGAATCTCAAAGGGAGTCCTTTTTGATAATGGTGATGGTAGTCGGAGCATTCCCCGTCCGTGGGGACTCGCAAAAATACGGGGAGTGAGTCCCCGGGACAAACAAAAACGCGGGGAATCCTCAAGTGGAGTCCTCGGGCAACGGCGAGAATACGCCTCAGGTGTACTCCGCGAGATCTGGAGTTGGCAAGCCCTAGCAATCAGCAAAATCCTTACCTCCGACGGTACAGAAGTTTCCAAACTGTCTTTCTGATGCTACCCTCAGGCCATTGCTAAGTGTTGTGACTTTGGTTTGTTTCTCACTAGTCTCTGGAGAAGAAAAGATGGCAGCTGGAAGACCTGGTACAGGATCGCTCAGCGAGGTCTTCAAGCTCACTTCTGGGTCAATTCTCAAAGCCGAGCTGCTGAAGTTTTCAGGTCCAGCACGAGACGAACACTGCCTCGACGGAAACTGCCGTAACGACCTGAAAATAACTAAGAGTCACTTAATATGAAAACACGATATAAAAACGTCGAAAAACGAAGAAGGGCACGATCCCCCGTTGCAATTTTCTTCTTCCTTTAAAGTTGAGAGACAGGAGCCCTGTTCTGTTGTAATTATTCTGCTTCTTCCTTAACAAATTTCGGCGGGTGGAGCCTTGTTTTAGCTACGTTAAATTACAAGACTAAAGGTTTCGATGGGATCCCAAAATCTTAATATTTGCTCAAGACGATTCGGTCTTGTAGATATACGGTCTTCAACAGACTTCTTAAACATTTTTTAATTTTTAAATTTAAAAACAAATTAAGGCCAATGGTAACAATCGGAGAAGACCAAGTTTGGATTTAATAGTGCAAAGTAGATACGACAGCTGAATTTCGCCAAGTTCAGATATATTCAGATACCCATTTTACGCTGTCAAATATTCTGATTTTGATTCAACACATGGTTTACCCTATAGCCTACGTCGTATCTCCTTCGTTCCTTGCTTCTACCCAAATTCCGGTTTCGGCCGGATTCCGGACAAACTACTTTTCTGGCCAAAAACTAAAGCTAAAAAACGAATTCATCATGTTTTCTTGCGCCTCCATCGAAACTCTAATCAACTTCAGATTAAACTTCTACTTTTAACAAAATTTTCGGTTTCAGCCGGATTCCGAGCGATCTATAGGTCCTGTGAGAAAATGATTGTCATATACGGATTCAGCGAGTCTTCTTACCCGCGAATCGAACATCTTATCAAACTTAAACGAGACTTTTACTTTAAACAAATTCTCCGGTTTTGGCCGGATTCCTGCCGAACTAATTGTCCGGCGAGAAAATAATTTTCATATTCGGACTGTAAACTGAGCGAGCCTCTAATCAACTTGAGATTTTTTCAAAAAATTTCTGTTTTTCGCCGGATTCCGGGTGAACTATTTGTCCGAAGAGAAATAAAATTTTGTATTCGGATTCAGCATGTCTCCTTACCCCTTAGTCGACTTTTAATTAGCTTTTAAAAAAATATTTGTGTTCCCCTTGATTTCAAACTCCTCCCCATCCCTAAATATAGGGCTACATAGCCCATCTTCGAACTTGACCTGTACTTTGACCTAAAGAGTCCTCATGCCAAGCTTGATCAAAATATCTCAACCCCTTCAAGAGTTATTGTGCTAACAGACGGACAGACGGACAACTTTTGCGATGTCATAGGTATCCCTGCACTTACGTTTTGGGATCCCAAAAAGGCTCGGGCTACTTGGACAAATTTTCGGATGGATCAAATTCCTCATGAACAAGGGTCATTCCCGCAGATATGGGGAATGCAAAAAGTCAAATCCCAATGGCCCCATTGTCCCACTTGCAGCAGAGGAAGAAGAAAGAGACTTAGGGGTCATTGGACCAAGGATTTAAATTCAGCAGTCACACCAGATTATGCTTCCCCCCACCACCTCTCACCCCGTAGCCTACCACTGACCAGAAGCATGTCCAGCAAGTAGAAACATTTCCAGGCTTTATTAAAATTAAAATCTCTATATTTTGATCCTAATTTCTCCCCTTCACCTTTACTAGAAGTACCATAACAGTTGCAATTCGTAAGATGTTGTCAGGAATTCAAATCCTGGGGTGGTTTTTGCTGCTGGGCTCGCTCACATACAAAGTACATACGATTTGGAACTGCAACGCATTGTTAGCATAAATTACCAACAAAAGCTTTTTATGGAGGTAACAGCACTAGGTAAATATAGAGAACAAGGCCTAAGGTTTATATTAAGGTTTCAGTATTGAAAGTAATTTCGTTCAATACTAATGGTGTTACAGATAAAGTTCATGTATTGAAATCATTACTTCTTGATGTAGATATTCTGTGCTTACAAGAGCATCATTTACTGGAACATTCTGTCGGATTGCTTTCAAATTTTAGCCCACGTTTTAGTTGTTTTTCGGTACCGGCTGCTCCTACCGGAGGACGTCCATCAGGGGGTGTGTGTATATTTGTCCGGAATAATTTATCGGCATCGATCTTTGCGAAGAGTCAGTACTTTATGGCGATAAAAATATCAAATTTTATACTTTTTACGGGTTACTTGCCGACAAATTATCACAACACAGATTCTGATTTTGATTTTAATTTTGCATGTTCAGTTCTATCTTCGAGCTATTATTCAAATTCCGAGAGATTTTCAATGGCTAACTTGTGGCGATTTTAACTGCGGTCTGAATGATTCTGCTATTCGGACGTCAGCATTACTTTCTTTACTCCCGGCGTACCATCTTGTAGAGAAATCTTCAGATGGAACGTATGTGCATAACTCAGGTTCACTATCGGATCTGGACCACGCTGTAGCTTCAGATTCAACAATTGTTACATCCCAGGTGCATGTTGGTTCTGATTTACCGATAAGTGACCATCTTTATCTTTCTTTTAGTATTGTTATTCAAGATTTACCTATTTTAATTACTCACCATTCTAGTCAAATTGTACGAAGCCTTAAATGGGACAAAGAAAAATACCCAAGTACCATGATGAATCAGATAAGCTTTTATCTCAAATAATTTTAAATCATCATTCGAATTTTGATCAGATTGCTATGGATATTTTTTATCAAGAAATTGTACATAGTTTAAAATCAGGGGCTAAAAAAGCTTTTGAAACTACTGTTTTCCGCCCCGGTTCTCGTATTGCATGGAGCCTGAATCATCTTTTAGTACAAAGCCAAAAGAATACGACTATTGCTTTTCAGCAGTGGAGATCTGCAGGAAGCCCCTGATTTGGACCTTTTTTCATTAATATGAAGTCAACCAAGTCACTTTTCAGGTCCGAATTAAGATTTCACAACGAAGTTATTCGGGATGAGATTGGAGCTAAAATTGCGGGAGACCCGAATAAGTTATGGAAGTTTGTTAAAAGTAAAAAAACTACTTCAGAAATTAAAAGTTCTTTAAAAATTGAAGATTGGGTTTCTCATTTTAATAGTAGTTTTTCGGTGCAACATAACCAAGCCCATGACCGACTTGATCGTGAGTTGGATGAAGAGCTGTCAAAGCCAAGGCTGGTTCGTAAAATTGAAATTAATGAAGAAGATGTAAAAAACGGGATAAAACTACTTAAAAGTAAGCATTCATGTGACCATGACGGACTCCACTCAAACCACATCAAATGGGCCTCCAAATGCTATCCTTCTACTGTCTACCCTTTTTTCAACTATTCTCTCTTCTGGTCTGCTTCCTACTAGTTTGTCGAGAGCTACAACCTCGCCAATCCCAAAGAAAGGAGGTAATCTTGAACAGTGTGGTGGTTCTCGGCCAATTACGGTTTCTTGTCAAATAAGTAAACTTTTTGAGATCATTCTCCTAAAATATTCTGAGTCTTGTAATCGAGGGCTAAATCAAATTGGATTTCGGAAGCATTTAAGTATGGATATAGCCCACACCCTCCTTGCTCGTATTGTTTCTTTTTGTAGTTCTAGGGAGAAGGTTTATGCTTTGGCACTAGATTTTGCACCTGCGTACGATTCTGTTATTCATTCGTGGGCTATTGCTGCACTACTTAAAAATAATATCCCTCTCCCTATAGTATTAATCCTAAGAAAATGGTATAGTTCTTCTCGTCTGAGAATAAAATGGAAAAATAGTTACAGTGAATTTAATATAGTTCTAAAAAGAGGTTTAAGGCAAGGAAGCATTCTTTCGCCTATCATTTTTAATATTACTGTCTCAGCTTTGCTTGATCAGATTAGAACAACACTTGTTTATGGTAAAGGATACCTTTTATCTTGGATAGCATATGCAGATGATTTACTCTTTTTGAGTAGATCGGTAAAATCCCTCCAAGCTAATGTAAATTTTCTTGTTAAAGTTTTTTCTGACCACGGCCTTCTTTTTCGACCAGAAAAATGTCAGTTACTAGTTCTGGGTCCTAGGCCGAATGATATAATAAATAATTTGGTTTCAGTTTCTATTAATAATTCAACTTTAAAACAGTTAGATTTTTTCACGTATCTTGGAGTGCCGTATGCCCCCACACTTTCATTGTGCCGTGCTTCAGTTTCCAAAGGATTTAAGTGTAGGATTGCAGCAAGCTTTGGGGCAGTAATATCACTTCGCGATTATCTGTCTCGCCGATCTCTGGCAAAAGTTTTAATACTGTTGCTCTTCCTCAGGCCCTTCTTTTTTCTCCTTTACTTCCTTTTTCACATCGAGTAATTTCTCTCACATTAAAACTACCTTCTTCAACTTTGCCAAATATCTTTGTCGGATATCAAAATTTGAGTCAAATTCTTTTATGATGGAGACATATCGATTAAAAAACCCAATCGATATCATAAAAAAAACATGCTTATTTTCTTTCTAAAATTCCTCGAATCCGTCACAACCTCACTGAGGCTGTAGCTGATGGTTGAGTTATTACGCATCCGTTTTATTTTTTTTTATTTTTTTTTTTACATTTGCTTGATGATTTGTTTTATGCGATACGGCCTTGTTATGTCATAGTAGTCGTTTTATATTTTTGGCCAGTTATGTATGTGTTTACTATGTTCTTTACTCTCCGATTTCTGGAGGAAATAAATTATTTGAATTATTTGAATTTGAATTGAATTTCGATGGGATCCCAAGGGGAATATTTTTGGGGTCTGGGGTCTAGCAGATTTTCAGAACCTGTAAACTTGCAATATAATATAATCCTTAAACGCCCCTTAGCAAGATCAACTGGGTAATACTTTTCATGGAAAAGAATATCAGACAATTAGGTTAATTTGTAAACTGCCGGCTTTGGCCAGATTCTGACCAGACAGTCCATCCCAGACAAGAATAACAAAAAAAGTTTCGACTCCCCTTTCTTTTTCTGGTATAACAACCTTCCTGTCAGTTTTTACTGGAGAACTACGTCCACATTTTAAGCTCCTCCTTTCCACAAATTACGACAAAATGACAGATCCACTGAGAAAATAAATAAGAGATGTGGATTAGCCTCCATACATTCTTACCCCCAAACCAAAGCTCCAATCGACTTCAGATGTTAAATTTCATTATAATCAAATTTCTCTTTTTTGCCGGATTTTGAACGAATTACTAGTCTGATTAGAAAGTAAACAATAGATCGATTTAGCACGTATTTTTCCCCGAAAATTATGCCTTTGATCAACAACAGATCTGTTTTTCTTATCCTCAAACTAATTTTAAGTTCTTGAGGGAGTCCGGAGACATATGGAGACATACTTTGACATAAGCCTAATGTTTGGGCATGATTGCATGCCACGTTTGAATGTGATTGAATGTTATGGAGACATACTTATGTTATGTTATGGAGACATACTTTGACATAAGCCTAATGTTTGGGCATGATTGCATGCCACGTTTGAATGTGATTGTGTACTGTCTGAGGCTCAAATCTTCCAAAAACTGCATTTATCTTGCAAAAATTGCAAATATTCGCCATATTATTCAATTTGTCTTTATTTTGCAATTTTGCGAAATATTTCAATTTTGCTTACATTCAATTCAGTTTTTCAGTTGCAAAATTCGCTGTTTACATCTATGGGCATAGGGTATCCAAAATCAGAGATTTGTGGCTGACTGATTCCATCCCCCCCCCCCCATCTGAATATCAGATGCCACGGTAACTGGCCAGATACTACGATATATGCCTTTTGACAGTTGAACCAGATACCATGGTAACTGCAAAAATTACTTTACACAGTGATATCAGATATCATAGTATCTGCAAAAATGCAACTCATATTACTCAACACAAGAAGCATGGAAAGAGGCTCAAAACAGCAAAACCCTTGAGTAATTGCTGTAAGCATGGCCAAGTTTTAAACTAGTCCACTACAGGGAGGGTATCCAACCTAAAATCAAATCAAATCAAGTTTTTTAATTAGCCATAATTATCCAAAGAGGAATAGCACTGGCACGCCAAAGATAGAAACACTTGAGGGCACAATTTAAGTAAAGTCACTGAACGTTACATTTTTTGCAGAAGTACAGTATGAATGAACGGTCATACCGAACACTGCAATTAGCATGGGGGAGCTTTAACTTTTGCTTCTCTGAATTTGATCCTCGAGTGGGGCGTTTATTTTTAGCTGCTGGCTGGAAATCTGGCAGAATGTTGCTAAGAGCTCCAACGACAGACAGGACCTCCCAAAAGCCGTGACAAGTTCATGCTGTGTGTTTGATAAGGTAGCCAGGCCTAGTGTATGATACACTAGGTCATACGCCTTGTATGATGTGTACTCGTGCCCGAGGATGATACAACATGAACACTTTTGTGTGCGTTCAATTTTTGAGTCCTGGGCTTTTGTTAGTATGGCGTGCCAAAACTGGCATCCATGTTCAAGGGCAGGACGAATGTATGTTTTTGTAGAGGTTATTGAGTGAGAGTGTTGTGGGACAGCCCAAGTCATCTTAGCTGAGCAAATTGCTTGAGGGGTTTCTCTTGCTATCCTTTTTATAAAACTATACATAAAGCTGCTTTCACACTGATGCGTTTGCCTTTCACACTGACGCGTTTGCCTTTCACACTGAGCTATGCAAGCCTTGCGTTGCACTTGCGATGACGCAAGGCGGAGCTTGCGCATAAAAAATTGATGCAATGCAAGAATAGAACTGAGCTCTATTTTTGCGTTACGTGGGACGCATACGCAACATAAGAAATGGAAGTTTTTTAAGAAAAACTAGTAAAGCTTGTTTAAGAGAGACCTGGACTATATGATAAAAAGGTCCCTCATTATCACAAAGGACTTTCATTAATAATACATGGCTATCAATTTGTGAAATCATCAACAAGGAGTTTAGCAAGAGCATGACTGGTAAGTTAACCCTACTTAGTATCACATTACACTTAATTGAACCTTATCTCCTTCAATTTGCAAATAGGAATAATAAAAAATTACCCATAAACATTCTACAAACTGTCTGAATTTGCTTATAGGCTCCATGTTCAGTCCAGGCATCATTTATGTTTCATATCTGTAGGCCTGTCAAAGATAGTGAATCCATACCTTTGTTCAACTGGACCTTTAAAAGTATGACAGTATGTAGGCTACGCCATGGTACCCAGAAATTGCAGTCTTCAATTTTTGTTGTCACATCCAAAACGGTCGTACATTCAAATACGATCATACATTCAGATAGGGTCACAAATCCAAATACGGCCATACCTCAGATGCTTGAGATGTAATTTCAAGTCTTCTGTGATATTTATACTTCATTTTTTTTTAAATATTGCTTGAGCCCAAGCTGAATTAGAAACATCTGTTCATATAATATATTCATATAATAATTACATTTTTTTTTTTGCAGTGAAAGAAGTCAGAGACAAATTCAAGTCACCCCGTGATCGTTTCTGCCGCCTCAAAAAGAAAAAATCTGTAAGCATAGGTGATGCTGCTGCAGAAACCGAACTTAAACCAAATGAAGAGAAAGTTTTCCGGTTACTGATGTTTTTAAGTGATTCTCTGTTCCACAGAAGGAAAACGGTTGGAAATGGGTCAAACCCTCCTGAAACACAGTTGCAGAGCACATCTGAAAGCCCACCAGCCTATTATTACCAACCAACTGATTCTCTAGTACCTGTCTTTAAAGTTGGGTCAGAAGTAGTTGAGGGACCTGAAGATTCTGGCGACTACACTCAGGAGATTTATCTGTCAACATCACCAGAACAGATCCAACCCAAAGTCTTACCAGTTGTGGGTGTAATAACTTCGAGGGAGAGAAAAAAGGAAAATTTTAGGCCCTGGAGAGTCAATAGAGCCAAGTGGCTTGTCAAAGATTCTTTCTACATTCGTTGAAAAGAAAATGGAGCAGCCAATCCAGCCTGCTGTCAATTTACACGACCCTGATCTTCAATTTGCTCTGATGTTAAGCAAACATATGAAAACTGTACGAATGGAGAAGCAAATTGATATGCAGATAGAACTGCTTCAAGTTGAGAAAAAGTGTCAGAACGAATAGTTCAATTTGTCTTTTCAACAAGTCGACCATTCGATTTAATTAATAGTTTTGTTTCAACTCAATCACACAATCTCTGTCTTTTTATATCATATTATATTTGAAATTCAAAAAGAAGGTATTTGCAGTTGTATACCATATGAGTAGTGATGCTGCAATTCAGAATTGCACAATGCCATTTAGACAGTAGTCATTTATTACATAAAACACAAAAAATAAACTGCTAAACGGAAGTAACATGGTAACGGCTCTAAAATGTTGCTTGTAAAGCCTTTTGCCATTTTGTGAAAATGCAACGCACAAGCCTTCACGGTGTGAAAGGTCCGACTCAAGGCAGATGCAATGCTGACTCTACGCAAGCGCAACAATCTTGCGTTCTCAGTGTGAAAGCTGCAAAATTCTTAGACACTTAGCCAGCCCGAAAAAGTAAACAGGATGTTCCAAGTGATGGAAAAAACAGGGAAAAAATGGTAAAAACTACCTTATTTGGTTAACACATTATATATTTGGAACACAGCTGTAACTTTAATATGATATTTCACCTTCTAATGACGCTACGCATGGTAGTTGAGGTGTAGCTTAGCAGTTTTAAACGAAAGTTGACCTAACAAACACAAAAAAAGGAATCAGTTCACTTTTCAAAGAAATACTGTTTTCTGCTTCTTCTTCTTCGCAGACACTGGTCTCCGTTTCGCCATCTACATTTGCTTTTCTTATTTGCTCAATTACAAAATCCAATTTCTCACACTTGAGGAGTCACCGCGTTGTTTGTCTCCGGGGATTCACTTCCCGTATTCTCCACGGTTTCCCCAGTCCCCACGGACGTGGAATGCTCCGATTATCATCGCCATCATCAGAAAGGACTTCCTTTCAGATTCGAAGGGAATCAATCTTTACTAGTGTTGGTGCAATACAAAATTGATTAAAAACAATCAGAATGAACGAAACCAGAAATAAAGGGGATCCAGACTAATTTCGTCAACTGGATAGTTTTTGAACAAAATCCGTTTTGGAAGCATTCACCGTTTTCTCACTGTTTTCTGTAAGCGGAGTCCGCGTGGAGTGACTCCCTCTATTCTCATCATTCCCTTCGATTCCCCGAGGAGTCCTCGGGGAACGGCGAGAATACGCCTTAGGACTCCTGCTGATGAGACCTCGTTTTTGTTTGTCCCGGGACTCGCTTCCCGTATTCTTGCGAGTCCCCAGGGATGGGATCGCTCAGATTATCATCACTACCATAAAAAAATGGGTCCCTTTCAGATTCGGTGGAGAATCAATTTCGGGAGTTTTTGGTGTTGTTGTTTCCGGAAAAACAGATGTTAGGGATGGTTAAAAAGAATTTCTGAGATCAGTATTGAGTTTACTTATGATTTTCTACGGTACTGATTTTCAGAAAGAAAAGTCGATTTCGTTGTGGTGACGATTTTTGTTTGTAAATATTAACAATATAAAACTAAATTAAAAACTATCAGAACAAACTAAAGATAATTTTTTTTTTTAGCGAAAACGATGTTGAAGGAATTTCCCGTGTTCTCATTGTTATCCGATCAAGGAGGGCACGCGGAATGACTTCTCGCCGTTCCCCTCGATTCCCCTAGGAACGGGGAGAATACGCCTTCTGTGTTGCCACATCAGAAAGACTTAATGGCCCAGAACCTGCCCAGAACAGATAGTGAAACGGGAGTGATATTTATTTTCACGAGAAAACCCTGAAATGGTCACTTTTGGTCGGAATCACCGCTGCAAAAATTACACATCTTAATTATATTTTCAGGAAAAAACATGAAATGGTCACTTCTTGTCGGAATCTCTGCTTCAAAAATGAAACATCCGGTCGTTTCTGAAATAGAGAAATTTTATGTCATACGTAGGTCAGTGACAAAAACAAAATAGAGTGACAAGTCACACTATTGTGCCGCATACGGCAGCCCTGTCCATTTTGGTGTTCAGAACATTAGTGACGGGATTATTTTGCCTGGAACGGGGGGTCAGGCTTGGAGGACCACTCGCAGTTGTTGAACCTGTTTGAACAAGCTATAGCTGCGTACGCTGCATCCAGGTTGTCTCTGGTTTTTCCTCACTGGTGTTCGGTTCTTGTCCCGTTGCGCGTTTTTGGTCTCACCGGTGGCGTCACTAGAACCTGCCTCCCGAGCAAGTTCTGGTTAGTCCGCACCGGTGAGCACCAACCAGACTGTTTGATTTGACTAGTCCGAACACGGGATCTATGACCGGTGACCAGTCATGATGAGTGCAAAAACGCATTACTAGAAGCACCGGACAAGGAACGAAAGCTTCTAGCTGCGTTCGTTGTCCGATGACTGCTCATACACAACACCTTCAGCTGCTATTTCAAATTTGTTTATGCCAGGGTTTGGTTCCGAACAGTTTCCTATTGGGTACTATAACATAACATCGGTGATTAAGCGAGGGAAAACGCGGACCTTTGCAAAAGCTATCGGCCAATTACAGATTCTTGTACCATAAGCAAAATCCTGGAATACTTCCTTCTTCCCGAACTAGTTGAAAAATGTAGCTTTGGTTCAATGCAGTTTGGATTCCGTTCGAGCGCCAGTTGTGCGCACGCTCATCACATATTGACAAAAATGATGAAACAAGCTACCCGCGACAAGTCTTCTATGGCCATTTTTCAGTAAGGTTCAAATGACAAGGTAGCTTGTCAGAGATTATTTCTGTCCGAACTGGTGTTCGCCAAGGGGGAGTCTTATCTCCCTACATCTTCAAATCGGCCATATCTTCTTGTCTCGATTCTTTGCATCCTGCTTACTTATATAAAGATTATGCCTTCAGCTACATAGCCTACGCGGACGACTTGCTCTTAGTAAGCCGTAGCCGATCCACACTCACAAAAAGTGTAAGTAAGCTGTCGTCGGAACTTCTCAAAATTGGCCTTGAAGTTAACCTGTCAAAATGTGAGTGCCTGCATTTCAACCCTTCGTCAAATTGTTCGAGTGCATCTAAAGCTTCTATATCTCTTGGATCGTTCATCGTCAAATCAACAGACTCTCTCCACGGTGGCTCGGCATAACATTCAAATCTTCTTTGTCAAAATTTTGCTCTTCGGTTGTTCAAGAAGTTTTTAAGTCGATCCGTAGCGCCTATGGGCGCATTGTCCCCAACCGGGGGCGCTATAATCGTAAAGCTTTGGGAAATTTGTACAGCACCTTCTGCGCTCCTTCTATACTATTTCGTTCTGGCGTCACTCATGTTCTGCGAAAGAAGCAGATTAAAAAGATGAGATCATGTTATTTTAAATATGCAAAGCACCTGCTCCACATGTCGAAAGTATGTCATAACCATACATTGACGGAGAAATTCAAAATTCAAGATGCAAGTGTTACCCTTTTGGATGTTTCGTCATCACTTTCAAAACTCATGGACAACAAGGCCCAACCAGCACACGATGTCGTTAACTGCTTCTTGACCGAAGAATAAAAATTAAGTGTCTTATTCTGTGTGTATATATGTGTTTTGTTTATTTTCTTTATTTTCGTCATTTACTCCGCCTTTTCAAAATGACGGGTCATAAATATATTACTTACTTACTTACTATACTTCTTCTAACGCGTCTTTGGACTCATGGTGACTGTTCCCCGATCTTATAACCCGTTTT
Organism: Branchinecta lynchi; assembly: GCA_023053575.1. Classification (NCBI taxonomy): domain Eukaryota; kingdom Metazoa; phylum Arthropoda; class Branchiopoda; order Anostraca; family Branchinectidae; genus Branchinecta; species Branchinecta lynchi. The sequence goes on from JAKZAP010000016.1 coordinate 7,123,494, forward strand.
CCGACTAACCAGAACCTCGTCGGCAAGCGGGTTCTAGCGACGTCACCGATGAGACCAAAAACACTTAATAGGAGAAGACCGAACACCGGTGAGGAACAAGACCAAAGGTTTCGATGGGATCCCAAAAATTCAATATCTGATCCAGACAACAGGGTCTTGTCTTAGCCAGATCCAGTCTTCGCCAGACTCCTTGAACATTTTTACAATTAAAATTCAGAAACAGATTAAGGCAAAATAGCTAATCACCTGAGAAAACCAAGTTCAGATTTGGATTCAGCATGTGTGTTTACCCCTATCATATCTGTTTTGACGAAAACTTCCTGCCACTTCTGCTAATTTCCCGGTTCCGGCCGAACTCCAGAACTACTTGTCCGGCGAAAAAAGAAAGCTCAAACGCGAAATCAGGGTATCTTCTTTCCCCAGTAATAAACATCTAATCAACTTCAAGTAGAAATTTAGCTTATAACAAATTTTCCGATTCCAGCCGGATTCCGGTCGAACTATATGTCCGGGTAAAATATGATTGTCATACAGGGACTCAGCATCTCTTCTTACCCCTAAATCGCTTATCTAATCAACTAGAAATAAAACTTTGACTTCCAACAGTTTTCCGGTTTTCGCCGGATTCCGGACGAACTATACATGTCCGGGTAGAAACTTGTTTTCACATAAGTGTTCAGCATGTCTTCTTGCCCTAAATCGAACATCTAATCAACTCCAAATAAAACTTTTAATTTTGACAAACTTTCCGGTTTGGGCAGGATTCCGGTCGAAATACTTGTCCGTCGAGAAAATAGTTTTCAACATCGTATTCAGCATGTCTTCCTACCTCTAAATCGAACATCTAATCAACTTCAAATAAAACTTTTACTTTCAACAAACTTTCCGGTTTGGGCCGGATTCCGGGCGAAATACTTGTCCGTCGAGAAAATAGTTTTCACCATCGTCTTCAGCATGTCTTCCTACCCCTAAATCGAACATCTAATCAATTTCAAATAAAACTTTTACTTTCAACAAACTTTCCGGTTTGGGCCGGATTCCGGGCGAAATACTTGTCCGTCGAGAAAATAATTTTCACCATCGTCTTCAGCATGTCTTCCTACCCTTAAATCGAACATCTAATCAACTTCAAATAAAACTTTTCCTTTCAACAAACTTTCCGGTTTTGGCCGGATTCCGGGCGAACTACTTGTCTGATGACAAAATGGTTTTCACCATCGTGTTCAGCATGTCTTCCTACCCTTAAATCGAACATCTAATCAACTTCAAATAAAACTTTTCCTTTCAACAAACTTTCCGGTTTTGGCCGGATTCCGGGCGAACTAGTTGTCTGATGACAAAATGGTTTTCACCATCGTGTTCAGCATGTCTTCTTACCCCATAATCGACTATCACATTAGCTGTTTCAAAACATTCTGTTTGTCCCTTAATTTGAATCCCCTCCCCCACCCCTAAATGTAGAGCTACAAAGCCCATCTACGAACTTGACTGGTCCGACGACCCAACGAACCCTCACACCAAGTTTCATCAAAATATCTCATTCCCTTCGAGAGTTATCGTGCTTACAGACGGACGGACGGACAACTTTTGCGATGTCATAGGTATCCCTCGACTTACGTTTTGGGATCCCAAAAACCACAGACAGCCCAAGCGACCCCAGCTTTTAAGTCACCAAGAGATACAAAGTATGCATGGGGCAATTCAAACGTCTGAAATTCTAAATAATCAGAAGCTAGGTTTAGCAGCACAGGCTTTGAAGCTTTGGTTCCAGCTTTCTACGAATCCATTACCACTTAGGGTTAGAAAGAGGTTTTAGAGGAAGAGAAACAGGGATGGTTTAATTAGAGATAATTACGGATGTCCGCTTTGTTTGATTGGAGAAAACATTGTAAGTCCACCTCTGCAGTGCCAGGAGTCTCCTTTACCAGGCCAGTCTGGGCACCGGATGCTCTTCCCTGGTAAACTGACGTCGACCAATCACAAAGTAATAAAAATGGCGGGGGATTACGTGAGGAAAAATTTAAATAGGAGATAGTTACTATTGATTGTGTTGCATGTAAAATTATGTGTATGACCTACTCCTGCCTGAATACACAATATTTAATTTATTATGTGCCATTGCTATTATGGCAATAACTTTCTTCTGAAGCCTTTGGCGTATTTATTATGGAAAAATCCACATAACCTTAACTCTCAATCATATTTAAAGTACACTTACATAGCACTCTAAGCCTTAGTACATTTCTAAACATTCGCAACGATAAGTAGAAAATTCAAAAACACCAAAAGACAAACAAGCAATCCTGGCGCATTTAAATAATTTAATGTCGAAATATTGGATACCTTCATCCACCAAAAAGAGATTCAAAACAACCTACTATAAATAATATACTCTCATGAAAAAGAAACATGCTCTCTTGTAAGTGTCCAAGAAAGGTCTTGACTAAACTTTAGCCGACTATCTACGGGTTGCAACGTCACACGAAAAGTCTATGTTTTTCATTTACTAACGGAACTGATTGTCCCCAGAACGGCTTATAAGTGTAAAAGCGTCCGGCGCCGCGCTGGCCGCTCAGCTCTATATAATATAGATACAAATATATATTCTGCAACAATAATTTAATCGAATTTTTCTCTTTCTTTCACAACATCGTTAAAACGTCACGGGCCGTAGATAATCAGCTAAAGTTTCAGCAAAACATGGCCCCTGGAACTTTCTACAGTGGAAGGTCAAAGCCTTCGTTCCTGGAACAACTACGCATCCAAAATAAGCCCTTCTATAGGGAAAAGGAACAGAGCTAACCCACCAAAGAAAAGATGATACAATCACTGAGCTTAAACTTCGAACGTTAATAGAACAAATACTGCAGAGCTCATCAGCAAAACGAGTCAGTTAATAGAAATCACTCGACGAGTCAGAAAATCAGTTGATGACACCAAATCGCAAACAGGGAATTTGTCAGTTAATAGAAAGCACTCGACGAGTCAGAAAATCAGTTGATGACACCAAATCGCAAACAGGGAATTTTTAGTCTAACATACCTTTGCGACAAAAACAAACGAGAATAATTTCATAGCAGCACAGGTTTAAGAAATTAGTAACTGATATAGACCGTTGCAGGTAAAAAAAACACAAAAAAACTAATTTCAAGGCACATAAGATTGCAAATCGATTTCTTGGATTCACTCCCGAGTCTTTAGCTTCCTGCCACAAATCCAACTGCGAATAGCATTCGTGTGCGCTAATAATTCCTGCTTGAGCCTGAGGGGGGCCAAAATATCGGTAGACCAAATGCAGCTGAATAATCCGTTTATCACAGCGAAATATCTCACCAGAACCCTTGCCAAGAAGGGCCGAAATATCGCTGGGGCAAGTCCTAGCTGATTTATCCATTTAATATCTTTTCATATCGCTATCATCCCTACACTCTTCTCCTCTTCCAGCCGTCACAGAGCATCGCATCAAGAACAAATAATCTAATAGAACCTCCGTCATTGGTCCCATGCAACGACAATGGATATCCCGATAAAACTGAGCGGAGCTAGATGTACATGCTGTGAGGTTTTAGTTGATACCCGTATATTTCCCTCTTTGCCGTTGCGCATCCCAGAGCCTCGTTTTTGTTGCATGCTGCATGTTCACTTCCGTGCTGATTCTTTCTACATTTGTTTTTGCACAGCTGTGCTTCCGAGGAAGACGGCAGCGCTTCTCTTGCTTACTTGCTTACCGACCAAGTCCGTGCTTCCCTGCAAGTTGCTGCTTCAACCAAGAAGAAATCTTGCAGGCAGTGAATCCAAAAACGCATCTAGTGCGGAAGCAAAGAGGTGCTGCAGCAGCGATGGCACAGCAGTACTGCAACAAAAACGAGGCTCAGGTGAAAAACCGTAGGATATCAGCAGGGTTGGAGAACCCGATCTGCAGCGAATTAGAGGTGACGTCACAATGGTAGACAACCAATCAGCTGTAAAGGACGACTCAGACGGCGTTCGTATTCTTCCCCGGAGTTGTACCACGATTTGTCTGTCTGTCGAGGTAACAAATTATGATGTTCTGTGTAGCTCCTCCGCTCATTTGCATCGGGTAGGGTATCAGAATATATTCGACTCCGCATGGTCGTATTACCGAGAGAGGGAGACGGAGGTTCTTGTAGATTATTTGTTCGTGCCAGTATATCCTCTCGCTTACACCCTTGCTCTCATCACTCTAACACTAACAACGTGACTTCAGAAACCTGGTTTCACATAAGCTCCTCTTTACGAATCGGACGTGAATCGGTCTAAGCGCGTTTTACAGACTCGGTTCAATGTAGACTAGATGTCCAAAATAGGGTATATAGAGAAGATCTATCCTCAGAGCCTTCATGCACTTTAGAGACTCGGTGGACTACATATATAATGGCCGAAATGGGGGTTATAGAGACGATCTATCCTCAGAGGCTTCATGCACTTTGCAGACTCGGCTCACTACAGACCGGCTACAGGCCGAAATAGGGTTTAAAGAAACGACCTATTCTCGGAGGCTTCATGCACTTTACGCATGAAGGGTAAAGGTTACGCATGACAGGCACTTTTCATACGATGGCCAAATTAGGGTATACAGAGAAGATATATCCTCAGAGACTTTGTGCACCTTAGACTCGGTTCACTACAGATATGATGGCCGAAATAGGTTATAGAGACGATCTATTCTCAGAGGATTCATGCACTTTGCAGACTCGGTTCACTACAGATACGATGCCCGAAATAGGGTTAAAGAGACGATCTATCCTCAGAGGCGTCGTACACTTCGCAGACTCGGCTCACTAAAGATATGATGGCCGAGTTAGAGTATATAGAGAAGATAAATCCTAAGAGGCTCTGAGCGCCTACACTCGGTTCATTACACATATGATGGCCAAAATAGGGTTTAGAGAAACGATCTATTCTCAGAGGCTTCATGCACTTTGCAGACTCGGTTCACTACAGAGCCGATGGCCGAAACAGGGTTTATAGACAAGATCGATCACAAAGACTTCATGCCATTTATCTTGTATCAATGTTCTTTTTAGCTCTCTTTTTTCCAGTACCAATTCTTCTGGTTTCTATATCTTACTCTGCACATTCTGAATTCGGACTTGGCAAAAACATGATCTATCCACAAGCTATGCGTCTTACTACTCTACGGCTGGGACATCTTTAGGAGTTTCTGTTGGTAACTTCTTCTTTTGTCTTTTTCTATCCAACAAGTAGGAGGCATCAAGGGGTGGTTCCTTGGTAGCTCGCTTCGCAAGCAGTCGAATCGCCACGCGATCGAGACGCTCCCTCTTCTGGAAAAGCTGGAACAAGAAATTGGATACAAAATACTATAAGAAGTGCAGTAGTACAACTCTTTTTCCTGCTCGACCCCTTCCTCTCCAAAGCTCTGCCTTCCTTTTTCATTTAAAGCTAACTCAAGCACAATATTTGCGTTTGTGCAGATACTATGGTATCTGAAACCACGGTCTAAAGTCGTTTTCGCAGTTACCGTGGTATCGTCAAAAGGCGTTTTTGCAGTTATCCTGGTATTTGGCCAGTTATCGTGGTATCTAAAAAAGTCATATCACTTTCATCATCACCAATAACAGAGCCTACGGTTTGGTCGAATTAGTGGGAAAGAAGTTTGGAACTTTGATGTGACTGGAGATCAGTTTTTCTTTTGAGATGACTTCCTAAAACATAACTTCGGCAATTGTCGTTTTTGCAGAGCAATCGCGGTACCAGATACCACCGTAACGGCAGAAAGGACTAATTACAGATCCAGTTACCGCGGTAGCAGCTACCATGGTATCTGCCAAAACGCAACTAATGTCACCTTGTTCCATCATTCATTCATTCATTTATTCATACTATACAAACTATGTAACATTAATATAAGGCAAGAAACAAGACCCCCTGAATCTATCTTGTTGCGGAACGTCTAAGGACCGGCTTTTGCAGAGTATTTCAAAGCGAGCAAACCGATTGCGACAAAGATTGGAAACCTATTCTAACAAGACCAAAGGTTTCAATGGGATCCCAAAAATTCAATATCTGATCCAGACAACTGGGTCTTGTCTTAGCCAGATCCAGTCATCGCCAGACTCCTTGAAGATTTTTACAATTAAAATTCAGAAACAGATTAAGGCCAAATAGCTAATCATCTGAGAAAAACTTCCTGCCACTACCGCCAATTTCCCGATTTCGGCCAAACTCCAGAACTAATTGTCCGGCGAAAAAAAGAAAGCTCAAAAATGAACTCAGAGTATCTTCTTTTCCCAATAATGAACATCTAATCAACTTCAAATAAAATTTAACTTATAACAAATTTTCCGACTCCAGCCGGATTCCGGTCGAACTATATGTCCGGGTAAATATGATTGTCACACACGGATTCACCATCTCTTCTTACCCCTAAATCGGTTATCTAATTAACTAGAAATAAAACTTTAACTTCTACCAATTTTCCGGTTTTGGCCGGATTCCGGGCGAACTACATGTCCGGATAGAAAATTGTTTTCACATAAGTGTTCAGCATGTCTTCTTGCCCTAAATCGAACATCTATTCAACTTCAACTTCAACTTTTAATTTTAACAAGCTTTCCGGTTTGGGCCGGATTCCGGGCGAACTACTTGTCCGTCGAGAAAATGGTTTTCACCATCGTCTTCAGCATGTCAGCTAATCAACTTAAAATAAAACTTTTACTTTTAGCAAACTTTCCGGTTTTGACCGGATTCCGGGCGAACTACATGTTCGATGACGAAATGGTCTTCACCATCGTGTTCAGCATGTCTTCTTACCTCATAATCGACTATCACATTAGCTGTTTAAAAATATTTTGTTTGCCCCTTAATTTGACCCCCCCCCCCCCCACCCCTAAATGTAGGGCTACAAAGCACATCTACGAACTTGACTGGTCCGACGACCCAACGAATCCTCACACCAAGTTTCATCAAAATATCTCATTCCCTTCGAGAGTTATCGTGCTTACAGACGGACAACTTTTCGATGTCATAGGCATCCCTCCACTTACGTTTTGGGACCCCAAAAACAGCTTTCAACTTTCTATTTCCATATTTCAACCCACGGAAAGTTAGGGTTCTACGAACGAACAGTTCCAAGGGATCCACCACTTACTGCATTTTGAATTCTGCATATTCTTTTGTTCCAACCTTCTAACAATATTAACTCTTAGTTACTAATTCGTTCCAACCTCACGAAAAGTTACTACGCTGACCGTTCCAACCTTCCGAAATAGTAACTATTTGCTTATCACGCTCCGGAGCTACGAATCTGTGTAATGTAATTGGCCGGATTAGCCCGTGGTACGATATTTTGGTGGAAATAGAAAAGTGCGTTCCAGCATTGACGCCAGGATTCGTGACGTGTACAAACCATGGTAAGTAGGGTGGAACACGCTCAAAGTCAATCTCGCCCAAATTTGCCATGTTTTTAAATGTTTATTTATTTTCTTGCTCAAACTTTATACTTTCCGCGGAGCTGTCTACTAGCTTTCTGGAAACGCCTTCAGGGAATCAGGAAAGGTTTAAATTACTGAGCCTACGTGGAATTTATTTCAAGCGTAACATATACAACAGCTGCAACTAAAATGAAAAGGTCAAGAAGAGTTGAAACTTTTAGACCGTGTTCCACCCTACTTACCGTAGTTACTACGGATGACGTCACGAATTCTTGCTTAATGCAAACCGTCGAGGCTGGAACGATTTTTCTATTCCAGCAGAATATCATACCGCGTGCAAATCCGACGAATCACGTTACATAGAGACGTAGTTACCACGCTTACTCCGCTCCGGAGCATGGTAAGCAAATACTTACTATTTCGAGAAGGTTGGAACGGTCAGCGCAGGAAATTCTCACGAGGTTGCAACGAAAGTAGTAACTAATCTATTGTTAGAATAGTGGAACACGCTCTGAGCCTGCATGTAATTTATGCGAAGCGCAACATATACAACAGCTGCAATTAAAATGAAAAGATCAAGAAGAGTTGAAACTTTTAGTGAAGTGTGGGATGAACGATCGCACGTATCAATCAATCAATCACCGCATTTATTGCTGAATATCTGTTTCACAACATGACAACATACAGGACTGTCAACTTAAAACAATTTAATTGATATATACAATTCATTTTAAAACTTGTACGACTTCATAACTTAGTAACAAAATTAAACAATCTCAAATTAAATTAGACGCTCAGACAATTCTGCCTGAGGAGAACTAGGACCTTGAGAAGCCGTGCGTGTTGGGTATTTGGCGGGTTTTTATGAAAGAAACCACTGATCCACTCAAACTCACCTTAACATTCTTAACTTCTTCCCTGACTTTCGCCAAAGGGACTTCTTCATCATTATCAAGCTGCTTTTTCTTTCTCCCAACAGATGGCAGTGTCAGAGGAGCCCCCAATTCGGCCGGTTCTGTCTTGGGTTTAGAAGTATTCTTCGCTACCGGGTATTCGGAAGGGTGGGGCTGAAAAATATAGAAACGGGAATAAGAAATTGCGGTGAGAGTAAAAAGGAGAAAGGTTATGGGAATTTAAGTCAACCAATCAATTAGCTTTTGTGCACAAGTGACATAAATAACAGAACGAAAAACAAAGAAAAAACCATAGAGAACACAAGAATTGTTGTTTAAAGACCGCGAAATGGGTAAACAAAAAATCATAGGCTTGGAAGCAAGCGCGATAAGTTCATTATCACACAGTTTCAATCGTGAAAATAGACACTTGTGCTATCCGGCGAATGGACACTTGCGCAGAGCTAACACTGCAAATACGCGGGAGCCGAAAGAGCCTAAAGAACAGACGCAGAGAGCGATGTTTTATCCATACCTGATCATAACTGCTCGCTACCAGAACTGCGCTGCACACAATGCTAGGACGCGCGATACGCCTGCAGCAAGCAGAGACCAGTCCGGTACTGAATGATGATAAGTAGAGAATCAAATGAGTGAGTACCTGTAGCCCAAGAAAGATCTACGCGATCAAGTAAGGGTTTGTTTGAAGGAAGAGAAAGAAGAATGTACTGACTGATGATAAGTAGAGAATCAAATCAATGGCACCTGTAGCCCAAGAAAGATCTACTCGATCAAGTAAGGGTAGCCCAAGGAAGATCTAATCGATCAAGTAAGGGTTTGTTTGAAAGAAGAGAAAGAAGAAAGATGGATGTATTGAATAATGAATCAAATGAGTGGCACTTGTACCCCAAGGAAGATCTACTCGATCAAGTAAGTGTTTGTTTTGAGGAATAGAAAGAAGAAAGTCCGCGAAGAGTTGGATTGGCAGTTGCTCGTCGTTTTCAAGGCTAGTGGAGTGATATCCATACTCACTCATACATAACTGCTCACTACCAGGGTTGCGCGACAGATAATATCAAGATGTGAAACATACGCATTAGGGTAATCCAGGGCGGCTTGCTCGCGTCTGGTGAGTAGATTTCGTCATCAATCTACCGAAAAGAATGCAAGCAACTGACAGCATCATTATCACCTTACCTGATAATTCTTCACTGGCCTGAGCTTAGTGTCGAACCACTTGAACGCGAAGTTCTTTGTCGAATACGGAAACTTCGGCTTGGGACACTTAGAAAACATTCTAGCTAGCTTATCCACTCTCAGCTCACAGAGGTACACATGATCCTCCGCGCTTTCCCTGGGTCTTCCTTTGCAATATGTATTCAAGTCTAGGACCCAGCAGCGACCAATCACAGCCCAGATAGGAATCGCTTCGTACAAAGGCATGTGCAAGACCTCATTGGGGTAAAACCGGCGGCTTGGCTCGTGGTACGTCTCGTGGGGACGAAGATAGTGGTGACCGTACACGAAGACTTTGTCCCTGAAAAAAAAAAGACACGAGTTTCAAGGAAATGATTGTTAATGCTGCACCGGATCACACTTGCTAGGTGGCTGATTCTGGGAATCTTCTGAACTTATTTTATAGCCAGACCTTTAGCAGCGTCTAACAACACAAAACACTTAGAATCTGTTGTAACGGCAAACGTTGCGTATGAAAGGTTGTGCATAACCAGCATTGCCAGGAAAAACGCCAAAAAAGCATCTGCTGGATTTTACGATGTGATGACGACAAACAAAAATGCCAGCAGATGCTTTTTTTTATGCTCTTTGTGGCAATACTTGTTCTGCATAACATTCATGCATAATATTTGCGTGACAACAGATTTCAGGTGTTGTCTGTTGAAACGGCGCATCCTTGTATTGTCTATTATGAAACTTCTGACAGTGTAGCCTACTTCCGGACAATCTTATGGTACAAAAGGTATTTCTGGTAAGAGCTGTGCTTTAAGTAGTTGACTGCGCTAAAGGGATACGTCAGCTGAAAATATTTCGGCGCTCCTTGGCGTATTTCAATATTTCGGCAATTCCTGGCAAGGGTCCTCCCCAGACTCAAAGCAAATACTTCCATAAATTCAGCTGACGTATCCGTAATTACCACAGTCAACTATGAGCATGTTCCACCCTCGTACCAATATTAACTATTAGTTACTATTTCCGTTCCACCCTCACGAAAAGTTACTACGCTGACCGTTCCAACCTTGTCGAAATAGTAACTAATAGTTACTATTTGCTTACCATGCTCGGGAGCGTAGTAACCACGCATCTCTGTAACGTGATTGGTCGGATTCGCCCCTGGCGTGAGATTCTGCTGGCAAATAGAAAAATCGTTCCAGCCTTGACGGCAAAAAAACAGAATTGTGACGTCATGCGTAGTAACTACGGTAAGTAGGGTGGAACACGCTCTATGATTCGCAGTCAGCTTGGACTGAAGGAATATTTAAAATAAAGTCCTCGATGAAATTCAAATTGCGATTCAAATAACTTTGAACTTGCTCTTTTCCTCTAGTCCAGTGGTTCCCAACCTCTTTCGTACCGCGTACCCCTAGTCAAGGTTCGAAAAGATTGCGTACCCCCTTTTTCAAAACTTGAAAAAAACGATAATTGTTATCATATATGATAAGGCAAACATGTGTAAAAATACAAAATCCACGAGGCAATCACTAGAGTCTGCTTTGTAGCAAAAATTTTGTCAGATCTCGGCTTGACGTCGTTAGCGGCATATTTTTTACAGTCAGTCTGTTTCTGAGTTTGATTTTGATGTTCAAGCAAACTTTTTCGTTAGCTTAATTTGCAACCTGAATGACAATATCACCTACAATGTCTTCGATTCTTCTTGAAACAATATTGTTTGAAACAGGAACAGATTTTACGGCAGTAGGCTAGCTGTTTTTGAATCAACATTATTTCCCTAACTTTGACTAGGACATGCAATCAGAGGTGTCACGCAAGTTTTGACAACACCAATCCCCCCAAAAGGTCGGCCAGACGATTAAAAAGCTAAGTTCGCGCCGCGATTTTTCGTAAATGCAGTTACTTAAAAGAATAAAAACAGTCGGTAAAAATGACCTGTCAGCCACTAAAAATACCTTGCCCCTTAAGATAAATTGGCTGGTGATGCCTCTGCTGTTAATATTAGGCTTTCGGCAATAAAATATGAGTTAGGCGAGACTTTGAAGTTACAGCCTAAATCATCTCTGGTTCCTTCGCGTACCACTCGCAAGGGTCTCGCGTACCCCCGGCTGGGAACCACTGCTCTAGTCAGTCATTCACTTATTTCTGTTTTTGAACCTTCGTCATCAGTCTTCGTTTGCAGAGAATTCTGTGATTTTCCAGCTGTGGAAAATGCTGGAAAAACACCATGGCTGGCGCCCAATCATTTGGCTGTTCTACCGCCACCCCACTTAGTGTTTAATGCTCTTTTCGTGTTTATCATTGTGCATTCTTCTTATATTTTGTTGTTGTTCTTTTTTCTAAGTAGGTCTTAATAAACACAATACGACTTACTTTTCGTCCTTGAATATCCTTTCAATTAAGAAGATATCCAACTGCTTTGCTTGATAGTCTCCATGAAGGACTCCAGGCTGCCGAAGTGGACCGTCATAGTTTTCATAATCCGGCCCATATAGACGCTCTTCCAACCCGATGGTGTCGTGGTCGCGCAGAACGTAAACATGGTCCCCTGGAAGCACAACTCGTTACTACAAATGATCTTTTTAAGATGAAATGGCTCAGAGATATCGTTTTCAAAAATACCATTACAGAACCTCGTTTTTACACTACCTCGATTGTTGCCGCGAAAATGTTAAAATGTAATGTACATGCTGCCCTGGCAGTCAAGAGGCAAAATATGACTTTTTTTCAACAGTCATGTGTCCAAAAATATTCAAATTCTGTGCCTTTTCTTTGCTTGAAGCTGCTTTGAAAAGTGACCTTCTGGCTATTGACTTTGCTAACGCTACCTTTTTCATCATTTTGTAAGTTAATCTAGGTAAGACTAGAAGAAGTGATCTTGATTCTCAAATCCCGCCTTTTGCCATTGTTTCGTTTTGCACCTACAAATTTTGAGCGCTTTCTGGGCTTAGCCGAGTTTTGAAAGTCCTTCGCAGAAAGCTTCATGGTCCATCAACAACTCTTGCATAAATAAGGACATGCGAGGCTTCAACGTAGTATATTTCAAATTGGAAGACATGGTAGACCACCGTCTGTTTTGGACTTCTTGTTTTGCTGGTTTTCCCACTGTTTAACCAAGACGTGTTCAATTTTCAAATATTTTGCGTCCAGCTGCCGCGTCGGAGAGAGGGAACCTGGATACATTCGACAAGCGCTAATAGAAAATCGTCAATTTCTCGTGGAAAGTACAGGATCTAACCTCAGAAAAGATTTCAAATTCCCAGAGTCTTTCCTTCAGAATAACCTATCCGGCGCAAAAAGGAACTAACAAATATGACTAACATACTAGATCGAAGCTAATTGAATGGTTTACATATTGGATAAATAAATATTGCTTCAATATTCATAGTTAAACAGATTTTACTTTTCAAACTCATATAATCCTATATTAGGTCCTCGAAGCAATGTATACTAATCAATATTCTCGCGGAAAAATAAACCCAGTGCCAGTATCCTCGCGAAAAAGGACCCCGACTTGGCAGAACAAACGTATCACACTCCTTCGCTTAAGTAGGCACTCCCCCCCATAACAATCCTCTCTTTCTTTCCAAAGCTCCACATATTTTGGAAGTGAAACAACCCTCTTTTGAGCAAAGCTGGAAAGCAATGTATTAGTTGCGTTTTTGCAGATACCATGGTATCTGATACCACGGTCTAAAGACGTTTCTATACAGGCTATCGTAATTACCGTGGTACCTGGCTAGATACCGTGATAACTGATCGTGGTATCTCAGAAAGTCATCTCACTTTCATCATCTCCAACAACAAAGCCTAGGACTTTGTCAAATTGGTTGGAAAGAAGTTTCGCGCTTAGTGATATGACTGAATATCAGTTTTTCTTTTGGGATGACTTCGAAAAGCGCAATTTTGGCAATTGTCGTTTTTGCAGAGCAACCACCACGATAACTACACAAACGATTAATTCCAGCTCCAGTTACCGTGGTAACAGATACCATGGTATCTGCAAAAACGCAACTATTACCACTTTTGACCACTACTAGTGTGGCGAAGGAGCCCAATTTTCAGGTCAGATCGAATAATCACATTTCCTCTCGTTGTTTTCAGTACGACCAGACCAATTTTTGATCTGTCTAAGTTAAGCGTGCAGAGAACCCTACCGTTTTCACTGCAACTGCGCATCATCTAGCGAAAACAGGGGAACTTACAAGTTTCATCACTATCGTCAATCTGAATATTCAAATTGTTTCAAGCAAACCTCGCTGACAAAATATATGATGAAGAGTGTTTTAGACAGCTCTGTAGAGGCCAATGGCCTATTTATTTTGCACTATATTATTATTACTTATTATTAATTAAAGCTAAAATAAAAGTTGATCGGGCGAACGCAGTTTAGTTTATGTAGTGTGACAACAGTATTTATTATGAAGTTTTATATTTAGTTGTCTGTATACGGCCCTAAGGCTTTAAATACGTTATTATTATTACTATATTGCCAGTGGAAGGACCTTATGAACAAGGTTAAACAAAACATCTGGCCCTTAACCCCATCGGCACATCCTTACTTTCCCCAAATTCCCGACCGCGTAAGGCCACAGAGAATGGAAGCACAACCAGTTCCTAAGATCCAACCCATTCGGGCAATTCATGCGCGGTATGAAAGAAGTTTTGTCCCCTCCTTTGGAGTCCTTTGTGAGTTTTTTCAACGCGAAATTTTAAATTCTTTTCTCTTTTTTATATTAATTATTGAATTTTAGTACTTTAATTTGTTGCGATTCTTGTTCTTGTGTAATTATTGAATATTTGACTATGTAAAAGCGCAATTGTATATAGTTATGTTTGACGAGAGAACACATATTCGGTTTTTGTTAATACCGTAAGGAATGTTTTTTGAACAATAAAAGATTGACTGATTGATTGAACACTAAGAGTTCTAAAGTGCGGAAATTCCCCTCCTCGAAAAAAGCCACTGCCTGCCACACTAGACAATCACTAACCTTGCTTCAAGTGAAGGTCCCGGCAGACATATGACAGATAGAACACATGTCCAGGGGGCGGATCATCTGGTTGGGGCTGCAGGACGACACACCTGTCTTTATGCTGGAAGTTGTTGGTACACTTGAAACAGTTGTAGGTGACGTCTGGGTTCGCGACCTTGACACAGCTGGCGTGTTGCCAAGTTTCGCAGGATTCGCACTGGACCATAAGACCCTCGTCGTGTGGAAGAGAGCAGAGACAGACAACGACCTAGAAAGCAATGAAATTAGTTTCTTCTTACCCTTAGAGCGTGCTCCATCCTACTTACCAGAGTTAGTACGCATGACGTCACAAATTTTGGCTTTTGCCGTCATGGCCGGAACAATTTTTCTATTTTCCAGTTTAGGTACCACGCTTACTACGCTCCCAAGTATGGTAAGCAAGTAGCGGCAAATCAAGTTTATCAAATCAAGTTTAACGGTAAATCTATATCCAGATAGTGAAATTAGCTTGTTTTATCAAGTATATAGACATACATACAACTGAAGACAAGAATGGTAAAGATACAGAATGACAGAATGGTAAAGACGTGAGGCTCTATTTACTGAGATTTTATCTGGATTTTATTTTTTCTTTCAGTAATTATAAACTATTAGTGATGCCCCTGGAAATGGTGCCTCTCAGTGAAACGGATTCATATAACAACTGTACACTGTAAAAAAAATCTTGCAGTATTTGCTACTGGAATTACTCTTATCTTTATTGAGGTAAGATTACCCCTAATTCGGATTAATCTTATCCCAATAAAGATAAGATTAATCCCAGTAGCAAATACTGCATCCTTATTCGAATAAACTTTTTACAGTGTAGTGCGAAACGAACGGCTGATCCGGAGATCTTCGCCTATGAGCTGGCTTCTGGCTGACTTCATCACAATCATTATATTTGACGGTGCAAAACGGATAAGTCAGCTGCATTTTTATTAGAGCTCTAATACAAAACGGATAAGTCAGCTACATTTTGTTGGAGCTCTTACGCAGTCAGCTTGGGCTGAAGGAATATCTATCACAATCATTATCATGAAAACCTGGAAGGGCCCAGATGTCTGTAAGGAATATAAATAGACAGGAGTAGGGAGTCGGGTTCAACCTGAGTCCTTCAGTTATAGCGACAGTTGGCAAACAGGGGTCCTCCTGGACGGTCACGCCCCACTGGCATCGTGAGGAAAGCGCAGACGTTACGAGGCAAGCTGTTCTGCCCCGAAGTACAGAAACACCGCATTTTAACCAAGAAGCGTAGACCAGAGATTGCACGATAGTCAGTTCTTCTCCATAAGGGGTTATCTACAAAGGGTCTATTAGATAAGACATACCTCTTCCTCAGGTTTAGAAATGTTAGGATGTCCGTCCGAAATAAACGCGGCCGGAACTCCATGACCAAGCAGCGTTTCCAGTGTCCGATACTCGCCATGCTTCGCCTCGTAATATACCGTCTTCAGTTTGAGCACCGTTTTCCCCAAAACGGAGTTTAGCGGGAACATGACAAAAAGCTGACGAAAGATGTCACGCACAACGGAGTCGAAAAGGGCGGGGGATTTGAACACGTCGCGCATGACATCGTCGGCAACTTTCCTGAAGGATTTTTCTGCATCGGCGAGCGTAGTGACGACTGCGGTGCCAAACTCGTCTAAAAGCAGAATGCCGATTAAACAGACTACAGTACATGGATACTCGCCCAACAAGGAGCAGAGCAAAATAACTCTGGAGAGTAATGCGCGAACTCTGAAAAAGTGACACACAGTCAAATCGCAGCGACACTAGCTCCGCTAGCGGACAAGAACATCCCCACTGAAACTCGACCAGTCGTTAACGAGCGCTGGCTCTGATCCAAAGCAAAATAACTCTAGTCCACCACTGCGCACACGAACAGTTTGCTGAAGCGAGCTGGGCGGCGCTTACTCTCTAGAGTTAATTTGCTCTGACAAAGAGTATCTCAAGGGCAGCTAAGAAAGCTAAGTTAATGAACCCGCCCGCTCATAGCAGTGAACGCTGCCTGAACTCATTCGTGCCTTACTTTATCCGCAATTTTCATGTGAATTAACCAAATTGTAATTTGACAATCCCGTGCATTTTGTATTATCAGAATTTTGGGAATAAACCAACTGTTATTGTAATTGTATGAGTCATCCGACGGAGCCGCCACACACCGATAGGGGAAACAGCCTTGGACAAACTAGACTTGCAGAATGGAAAACAAATATGAATTAAGACACTATAGTTACCATCAGTTCAAGAGGTATGTATTTCTTCTTAAAAAAATAAAAAAAATAAGAAAATAGACGGACAAGCCGATATTTGATTTTTATTTTTCCGTCAAAAATGAATGACTGAATCAATGTATACGCAAAAACGCCCTAGGGTCATGGCGGCACAACAACCTAAAGATAAATAAACACTCCAACTGTATACCATTTCAAATATTCAACACTCGACTCGAACTTCTAATAACTAATTAGACTCTCTTATAAACTAATAACTATCCCTGTCACAACTTCAACCTATTAAACAACGTTCGCGGTGCTCAATGACAACCTTCAGGAATCTACCCAAACCGACGCAAATCACGCCAAGGAATAATGACAGTGAAGATATAAACACTACACACATGCCAAAGAATAATAAATCTAGAGATTGTACACTATCTAGATAAGATATAATAAGTAATGCCGTCTCGTTAGAAGAAGACAGGGTAGACTTAAAATGTGTCTCCCAATCAGCAGCAGACGGGAAAGAATCAGGTGAAGGTCCGCTTAGATGCTTAGACCTACTTAGCCCTTTCCAAATTTTAAGCTAATCAATATCAGCATCAGCAGACACCTCCTTCATAAAGCAAATTACTGCCCGCATATGCCCGCAAATTACTCTATTTGAAACAGCGTCTACTTGCAAACAAGATGACTGTCAATGTCCAGAAGTCTGTTGTACTGTCCTTTTCTTTCCTCAAAAGTATGCACCAGTTTCACCCCCCCCCCCATTCCTGCTTCCAGCCGTGTAGCTGAACTTAAACTCCTTGGGGTGTATCTTACTGCTGATCTAAAGTGGGAGAAACAGGCAGAAATGATGCTTCAAAGAGCTAATGCAGGTAGTAGCTCACTGAAGCTGCTGTCTCGGCACTGAATACCTTCAGATCACCTTTTGCGAGTTGATACATCTTTTATACGGTCCTGCTTAGAATACTGTTCCCCCCTTTGGCATTATGGCCTGACGCAGGAGCAGTCAGACGTAATTTGAGAGCGTTCAATTTCGGGCATTGTTCGTAATTTCAAAAGCGCCAAAAGTCCCATACTGGCCCTCCTTGAACAGTTTGGCCTAGATTCCCTTGCTAGCCGTCAAAAAGCTGTCGCTTGTTTTGGTACAGGGTTGCTGAACAGAGCATCCCATCGATCCATACTGTCCCCTAATTTCAAGCCACATCGGGAAAGTCCCGCAAGAGCAGTGCCAGAAGCTGTACCTCTCATACAGCCTATTCAGGTGTCTCGAAACCGATATCTGGAAAGCTTTGTTCCCTCCTTTGTCAAGTTTTTTAACGCCAGTGCTAGTAAGTAACTGCGTACCTGAGGTTAACTCTTTTTTAAATGTATTGGACTTTTATTTTATTTTAAATCAATTCACAAGTGTTGACTGTAAATTGTATATATATTTTCATTGACGACCAAATGAATATTCGGCTTGTCCGCTTCACGTTTTAGAAATAAACTGAACTGAATTGAAAGAAAGAAATAAAAAAAAAGAACGATGATTTGATGCCTTGAATTTCTCCAAAACGGACGTTTTTGACGCTTGGCTCCTCTTACTTGAGAAGCAAGAAACTCTAACTTACCTTTAAGGCACAAGACTTTGGTGACAATCCTCTTGAAAACTGTCGGCAAACTCTCACTGGTTTCGTCATCGCTCCTGTGCTGGATCGAAGACACTGCGGTGTGTGCAGATTCCAGGTCTGGTTTGTTGACTGTAATTAAAATGAAGCTGTATAATATATAATATAATACTGTATATAACATATAATTTTCCATCTTCTCGGTCGGTATTGCTTGTTGACTGGAATTAAAACGAAGCTGTACATTTTATAATATAGTGTTGTATATAATATCTAATATAATGTATTGTATATATAACACTGTCGGCGATTTTCCAGCCGGTAAACATACGAGAATCAACACCAAAACGATTCAAACCAGCCAAACCGTTTTTCAGTGGGCCTCCAATGTATCGACGAGCTATTTAAAGTGTAACTGAAAAGCCAGCTTATTTTATTATGTCGCGTCATAAGACACTAAATTACTTTGACTCTGTTGAGAGATTTTGTGTTTCTCACAATAAGCTTTTCGAGCTCACTAGAGAATATGGGTGACGTCCCGAGTAAAAAAAAAAATTAATCACGGTTAAGCCGCTTAGTTTCAACAATTAAATTTCAACTGCTTAGTTTCAACAATCAAATTTCATTCGGTTTTCATCCTGGGTTAAGTACAACATTTTGTGATGCAACTGATGTTGTTGTTAGTAAATTTTACTTAACGTAAAACTACCATGACTCTGAAATGTTGTCCGCATAAAACGGAAGATGGCTGATGCGGGAGTACTGGAGCAACGGAGTGCCACATTTTCAGTCCTACTTTGAATTAGCTATTCGTGATGAGATCTTCATACTTTCAGCGTTATTCAGCTTGCCTTTAACGGACTTTTCTGGCATCATAATATTACAGTCTACAGTCGCTACATGCAAAATCGAAATGCGGTGAATATTTCAAAGAGTTAGAAGCTTACCGACAGATTCTGAACCAGTTATTCCTTTCATCTTGCCCAACTGATCGTTCGTTCTTGACTTGCACGTCCTTGTCTCAGCCTTCTCTATGAGCTTTTGCTGTTTTCTCCGAACCTGAAAAAGAAGAGTTCTCTAGTAACAACAATAAAACAGCTGCTAATTTCTGTTTCTGAACTGGATTTAGAATCGACCATCAGTCATGCAGACGCAAATGGTTTGCTTTGTGTGTGCATGTGGGTGGGGGGGGGGGGGTCACGCCCAATTAAATGACACTAAGTTTCGAAATAACTATTGCGGGGGTAGAGGAGACCCGCAAGCCCAGGTTGCCAACTTATTGCCGGGACTGACGAAGGTTTGTAACACACGCTCATTTTCAGCTTGAAACACTTATTCCAGTGTGGAAAGTACTCGCCAATGTCCATGTCTCTCCTATTCGCCGACCTAAGATCTGCGGCAGGAGCATGAGCTAATCTATTCCAAAGTCCCCTGCCCCTATGGTTCGGACTAAACATGCTACTCTTGCGACCAGCCCTACCACGAAAAATCAATAGCTGCATTCTTGCAGACACCATGGTGTCTGATTCGGTGAAAAGGCGTTTTCTCGGTCAAAAGGCGTTTTTACGGTTACCGGTTACCTGGCCGAGTTACCGTGGTAAATGATCGTGGTATCTGAAAAATTCGTCTCAGTTTCACCATCATCAACACAGGAGCCTGGGTTTTTGTCAAATTGGTGGGTGAGAAGTTTGACACTTGAGATGTGAGCGGATATTAGTCTTACTTTTGAGATGACTTCTAAAAGCGCAAAGTAGACAACTATCGTTTTTGCAAAGTGCACAGCAACCGTGGTATCACACAACAGGGTAACTGCAAAATTTAGGTGCAGTTACCGCGGCATCATCAAATACCATGGTATCTGCAAAAACGCAAGTAATGGCGATAATTCAGATCCACATAGGTGAAGAGGTTTGAAAGAGGTCAGATAAACCTCAACTCGCATTTGTCCCCATACAGATGCTTGAAAACTACTTAATCCCATTTAGATAATAGAAAGAAATCGACTTTCGTGGTTATAAACCAAATTTGCGATTATTGTAAGAAAAAGAGGGAAGGGGGGGGGGTACATTTTACGTTCAAACGAACAAATTTACTCAGACGGCCTTCCCTTAGCGCTGGAGTAACGGGCCCTTGTACCGTTGTTGGAGTAATATAGGCCTACCGTTGGAGCAATTCTTGCAACTCCAACCTTAACAGACCTTGTGATTTCTAAAAGTAAACCATGGTCGCCATATCACTTGAAAGTTTGTTTTCAACTCTCCAGAAAACGCTGTAAAAATCCACGCTGCAGGCTTGAGCTATCTTGCTTTGCCCCAGAACATACAATCAGTCGGTAACCAAGTTTACCAACACCTCCAAGTTTAACAACATGGCAGAACAAATTAAGATGTGGAAAATCAGCAGCTAATTGATTTCAGTGATTCTGATCTTTATCAGAACAAGACCAAAGGTGTCGATGGGATCCCAAAAATCTAATATTTGATTCAGACAATCGAGTCTTGTCTTCGCCAGATCCAGTCTTGGACAGGCTAATTATCAGAGAAAACCAAGTTCAGATATACCTCTATAAACCATATCTATTTTGACGATGACCGGGACTTCCTGCCGATTTCCGAGCGAACTACTAGCCCAGCAAACAAAAAAAAATACAGAAACAAAACCAGCGTATCTCCTTATCCCTATAAAGAACATCTAATCAAC
Organism: Branchinecta lynchi; assembly: GCA_023053575.1. NCBI lineage: Eukaryota > Metazoa > Arthropoda > Branchiopoda > Anostraca > Branchinectidae > Branchinecta > Branchinecta lynchi. The sequence goes on from JAKZAP010000016.1 coordinate 7,144,540, forward strand.
TTTGAATAAAAGTTTGACTTAAAAAAAAATCCGGTTACAACCGGATTCCGGAAAAATTATATGTCCGGGTAAAAAAACATCGTCATAAACCGACTCAGCCTCCCTTCTTACCCCTTAATCTGTCATCTACTCGAACTTTTGCTTTTAACAAATTTTCCGGTTTTGGCCGGATTCCGGGCGAACTACTTGTCCGTCAAGAAAATGATTGTCACCATCGTCTTCAGCATGTTCTCCTACCCCTCAATCGAACATCTAATCAACTTCAAATAAAACTTTCACTTTTAACAAACTTTCCGGTTTTGGCCGGATTCCGGGCGAACTACTCGGCCGATGACAAAATGATTTTCCCCATCGTGCTCAGCATGTCTTCTTACCCCATAATCGACTATCAAACTATCAACTCGAAATAAAACTTCTAATTTTAACAAACTTTCCGGTTTTGGCCGGATTCCGGGCGAACTACTTGTCCGTCAAGAAAATGATTTTCACCATCGTCTTCAGCATGTCTTCCTACCCCTAAATCGAACATCTAATCAACTTCAAATAAAACTTTCACTTTTAACAAACTGTCCGGTTTTGGCCGGATTCCGGGCGAACTACTCGTCCGATGACAAAATGATTTTCCCCATCGTGCTCAGCATGTCTTCTTACCCCATAATCGACTATCAAACTATCAACTCGAAATAAAACTTCTAATTTTAACAAACTTTCCGGTTTCGGCCGGATTCCGGGCGTACTACTTATCCTTCGAGAAAATGGTTTTCACCATCGTCTTCAGCATGTCTTCCTACCCCTAAATCGAACATCTAATCAACTTCAAATAAAACTTTTACTTTTAACAAACTTTCCGGTTTTGGCCGGATTCCGGGCGAACTACTCGTCCGATGACAAAATAGTTTTCACCATCGTGCTCAGCATGTCTTCTTACCCCATAATCGACTATCACATTAGCTGTTTCAAAATATTTTGTTTGCCCCTTAATTTAAACCCCCTCCCCCACCCCTAAATGTAGGGCTACATAGCCCATCTACGAACTTGACTGGTCCGACGACCCAACGAATCCTCACACCAAGTTTCATCAAAATATCTCACTCCCTTCGAGAGTTATCGTGCTTACAGACGGACGGACGGACGGACGGACAGACGGACAACTTTTGCGATGTCATAGGTATCCCTCCACTTACGTTTTGGGATCCCAAAAAGGCAACACTCACTTGGTCGTGATTCTTCATAAAAATGACAGTTTCTTATAACCAACTGGTTTGATACCTCAAGCTGGTCAAGAAAGCAAACACCAACACCAATCTACCCCTCCAAGCTTTACACCAAGTAAGTAAGTAAGTAAGTAATTAGCATACTAAGCGGAGTATGTAAAATAATATAAAATAATTAAATAAAACACAAACAAATACAATTTATCATTCATCGGCCAGAAAACAATGTAGAGTGTCATGTGCTGGCTGGGCATTTTTGTCAGAGCAGACGGATTTAAGAAATTTAAGTAAGTGAGAGAACACACTGCACCGTACGATTCCCTGTCAGAAAGCAAATGGAGCTAAATTGTAATCACCCAAAGCTCCATGTTGCTTCGGTTAATCGAACTTTCATTATTTTTGTTGTTATTGTACTGCTTTTTTTTTCTTTTTCTATACTCCTTCAATCCCCAGTAAAGTAAGTAAGTAATTCATTTATAACCCGCCATTTTGAAAAAGCGGAGTAAATGAAAGAAAATAGATAGAACACATAAACACACAGAAAAGAAACTTAATTTTCAATCTTCGGCCAGGAAGCAGTGGATAACGTCGTGAGCTGGTTGGGCCCTGTTGTCCATGATTTTGTCAAAACTGTCGAAACTTTGTTCGTCAGTTCTTCAAGACGCATGTAAATCTATCCGTACCACTTATATCGTCCCTAACCGAGGGCGTTACAACTGGAATGCCTTAGAAAACTATACAGCACTGTCTGCACTCCTTCAATTTTATTTCGTTCTGGCGTAACGCACGTTCTTCGTGACAAGACAGACAAGATCGTGCTAGTTTAAATATGCGAAGCATCTGCTCCATCTTTCAAAATTATGCCAAAAACAACACGCTATCGGATAATTTATCAAGTTCAGGAGGCGACTATTACCCTTTTCAAAGTCTCCCCGTTTCTCCCGAAAATAGTCGACAACTGGACCCAACCAGCGCATGACCTTTTATCTTGTCTCCTCGTCGAGTATTAAACTTGTTTTACTTAATGTGTTTTTATTTCTTTCTTTTATTTTTAATTCATGCATTATTTTATTTCTGGTTGAAAATCCTAGCACTTATTTTTGACACTACCATTGTTCTTTTGACCCGCAAATAACTCTCGCGAGAATTTTTTGATCGAATTCAACCAATTGGCATTTGAACACGAGTAAACTGCATATAATGTATGTATTAGTAGTATTAGCTTTTATGAAAACAAACTGTATTTAAATCGTACAAAGTATTATGTAAATTAAAAAAAAATTATTATTATTATTATTAACTTTTTAATTCAGCTTTCTCCATAAATTAACATACAAATAACAACAAAACAACACTATGGTACAACATCAATGTGTCTCCAGCAGATGCCTCCAAACTGGTGGATTATGGAAAATGGGGTTTACTGCCAGGAGAAAAAGATAGTTCTCCAACCGCCATAACCTTACAACCAAGGATGACCGGGCTTTTCTAACAATGTTATGTACTCTCATTTTAGTGTATCTCTGTGACTATATTTATATTTCCGATGGTGTTTTTTTTAAAGAAGAATTTTTGGAAAATAAGGCGAATTGGATTGAGTTATACTCCGCTTTCCAAAATGCGGTGAAAAATATACTACTTAGAACGTGTTCCACCCTTCTAATAATTTTCGTTCCAACCTCTTAAAAAGTTACTAAGCTGACCGTTCCGACCTTCTCGAAATAGTAACTGGTAAACAGTTGCTTACCACGCTCGGGAGCGTAGTAACTACCCATCTCTCTAACGTGATTAGTCGAATTCGGCCGTGGCAAGAGATTCTGCGGGAAAATAGAAAAATCATTCCAGCCTTGACGGCAAAAAAACAGAATCCGTGACGTCATGCGTAGTAACTACGGTAAGAAGGGTGGAACACACTCTTATTTCACTTGCTTTACTCCGTCTGTAGGCTATATAGACTGATTAGAAACAGAATTTAATTCAAAGCAGAAAGCAGACCAACCTTTTCATAATTCCTTATCAAGAAGCACCTCTTCTCCTGAATACAGGGTATGTCTTCTTCGTACAGCCTCGGTATTGGCTTCAGGTACTGAATGTGTATCCTACGCATGTCTTTTAGACCCTCATCTTCTTCGTTGATCTTGGACCGTTGCTGCTTGACTAGTTGCTTCGGAGGGGACTTGGGCATGGCTTTTAGCTCACCCTTGGTTTTTATAGACTAAAATTATAAGAAAGTTGGTGTCATAAACAGTTATTACTTGAGCTGGAAAAAATCGCTGTGACTGGAAAGAGTTTCAATTCAATTCACTTCATTTATTCCCCAAATTCTGATAAAAAAAAATGCACGAGATCGTCTAATTACAGTTTGGTTTAATTCACATTAAAATTACGGATAAAACAAAGTCACAAATGAGTTAAAATAGCGTTCAGTGCTATGAGCGGGCGGGTTCATTAGCTGAGCTTTCTTCGCTGCCCTTGAACTAATCCTTTTTGGGCGAGTATCTATTCTTTTTTTTTTTATCTTCTGTTGGCAGGATCTCACGGTGCATTTCCGAGGCAAGGCACTTTAGTCCAAATTTCATTGTGAGATCGTGCCGACGCGAAGCAAGGGTTTCCATCCCCAATATCTTATTTGGGTGACCGGAAGCAAATTGTGGTGAATGGGTATTTCACTTCTGTAGCTAGTGAGATAACTTGCGGAGTACCCCAGGGGTCTATAGTAGGTCTTTTATTTTTATTGTTATAGGTCGGATTAAGTATTTTTTGTCAGAGGCTGGTATATTCCTTTTTCCAGACGACACTCTTTCACTTGTACCTGCTCCAGCACCTGATCTTCTTTTTGATAAAATGAGTGGGCAGATTTAAATCTTTTGACATTCAATTATACTAAAACTAATTACATTATATTTTCTCGGATTTCTATAGTACTGAAACTAATTTTGAATTAATAGTAAATGGAAATCAAATAAAAAGAGTAAAGGTAACAAAGTATTTGGGTTTTATAATCGATGAAAATCTATCATGGAAAACTTCAACATTGTCAAGGTTTGGGAGTGCTTCGCCGAGTTAAAAACCTAGTCTCACAGAAAATTCTTCTATTGCTTTATTTCGCTATTTTTTACCCTTACATTTGCTATGGTTGCTCTATAAGGGCAAGTAATTTTGTGTCGTGCTACAAAAAAAACCCAAGAATCCAAAATAAAGCCGTTAAACTTATGTAGCCTAAAACTTTGATTACTCATAATATTAATGAACTTTAAATTAAGAATCAGCTACTTGATTTTTCAAAAACTAGAGATCATCATAATATAGATGGCACTTTCCACAAGGGACTTGTACCGTGACCAATACCATAAAGAATTGTTTCGAATATAATTTAGAAGTCTGGGACTCCCTTGTCGGAGCCACGTAGACAAACCCGGACCCACAAGACGGGGTCTCATGGTGAAAACCAAATAAAACCAAATATATAATTTTATGGGGAAAAACGCCCTTGAAATGGAAACATGTTGTAAGTAGTAAACTGATAGACAAAAATGCTCCTCAGCCGGGATTTGAACTACCAACTGTTGGTAGAGCGCCTGTCTTGTAAACAGGAGGCCTGGGTTCAAATCCCGTCTGAGGAGCATTTTTGTCTATCAGTTCACTACTTATAAAAAAAATAGAGATTATCAAGTTAATATTTTCACATACAAATTTCTCAATAATATACTTCCCTGTTCTTTCGATTTTTTTTTCTCCATTAATAGTGATACACGATAATCTCGGTGGCCGTCGCCATCCCCATAACTGAAGAAAGAACAATTCAAGAAAGAACCAACGGAGAAAAAAGAAAGAGCTGGTCGTTCACGATCAAGCTGTCCCCACATGGACAAATCTCTCAGAAGCAACTCCTATCGCAAGCTTGACTGAACAGTTTGAAAGTTACCTGGTAGTCGTTAATGTACTTAGTTTCACTAAAAGGCAAATGCTCAAAACCGTTTTAGTAAATACATTTCCATCGTTAGTCCCCTATCAATACCAGCTAGTTCTTGTCTGTGAGAAAAATGAAAAAGCGTCCCAAGGTACGGGAAAAAAAACATGCAGAAGAAATAAAATAGGCCTCTTAAACTTACCTTTCCAGAGCGCGTGTTGATCACCGGTCCTAGCGTCGTCCCATTTGCAGGAAGCCTTTGTGACTTTCCACCAATCACGCCTCGGCATTCCTGAGCGGCGCATCGGCACGTCTGCCCCTCATCAGGGTTGAAAAGGTAGAAGTTGTAATCGTAAGTCAGTTCTTCGCCAGGCTTTATGTCTCGTAAGGCAAAGACGCACATGCGCGAAAGCCCGTTAACGTTCCATTTCTGCATTTCACAGTTCGGGGAGCAAGAGTGATTGATGAACCGAGCTGTAAGAAAAGAAGAAAGATACATTCTGGGCCTTTTCAAGGCAAGAGCGGATAATAATAATAATTACAGATTTATTGCCCATCATAATGCACACACGTACAAAAAGACAGAGTAATTAAATGAAGAAGAAGAAAAAGAAAAAAGAAAGAAATGAAATAAAAGAACATCACTGTCAACATAAATAATACAAAAAACACGATAAACTTAAAAATAAAAATAAATAGCTTCATCCAGGGTACCAGTATCGTCCAAAATTCTTACAATTAGTACTGAACTGAAAACGTACATAATAAATCCGCATTCATCACGCGTAGAGCCTTTCAGACTAAGCTACATAACCTCTGCTTCACGGTTGCGGCGACGCAACGCAGAGCTTATGCAGACAAATAAAACGGTTGGGTCAACGCGTTACGCATCAGAGTTACATTGAAGAGAAACTGGAGGAAAACTTACTGATGATGATTCAAAACTTACCAATTGATGAAAGAAATTAAAATTTGGCAGAAGAAATCGAAAAAGAAAACGCAAATACGCATCCAGCGTGACATGTTCTTGCGCTGGTGTGAAAGACACGCTACGCAACCTGTACCCAACGCAAGATAAACGCCTACATGACGCATCGCATCGTCAAAGTGAAAGCGGTTCAATGATAGATAGGTAGTTATCGCCTTTATTCTTTTCGAACTATCATGGTACTCGAACTACTCATATATAAATATGTCAACGTCATATATAAAAGTAAACACTAAATAAGATAAAAAAAATTTAACGAAAGATGGTACAAACGTCTTTTCATACCGTACATGGTCACATTTTACGTGTTGGAGTTTTGGGATCACCACTGAGGCCGCTCTTGCAGTCAAATGCTTGGTCAAACACTATCCATCTGGGAAGTGCGTACACACTGCACGGATACAAGAGCGGGGAGCTTCATTGGCACTTGCAGCGGAAAGAAACATATTTTTTTTCTCAGAAGTGCGATCCTAATGAGCACGGAAGACGCTCCCCTCCCCCTCATCTTTCAGACAGAACACAGAAGACAACAGGGCAAATATTCCTTGAGCCCAAGCTGAATTTGAAACGTATATTCAAATAATGCATAAAATGAATACGTCAGCTACGATGCTTTGGCAGCGATATTTCGGCCTTTCTTGGCTAGGGTCCTCGTCAGGCTGTTAAGCCGCTTTCACACTGAGCTTCGCGACCCCTGCGTCGCGCTTGCGGTGACGCAACGCAGAGCTGACAAATAAAACGCAACGCACGAATAGAACCAAAGTGTATTCTTGCGATGCGTCGACGCATACGCATCAGCCTTTTCAGTGAATAATGGAAGTTTTCGAAGACGAACTGGAGAAAACCTACTAACGACGAAGAAAAACTTGAAAGAAACGAGAATTCAGCATAAGAAACTGAGACAGGAAAACGTAGATACACATCCTGCGTGAAAGCTTGTCGCGCAGGTGTGAAAGATACGCTACGCAACCTGTACGCAGCGCAAGATAAACGCATTCGCAGCGCATCGCAACGATGCGTCAATGTGAAAGAGGCTTTAATCTTTAGGGTCAACGTCGGGGAAGGAAATAAAACTGCAAACGTTTGCAGGTTTATTTCCTTCCCCGACGTTGACCCTAAAGATTGACAGCCTGACGAGGCCCCTTGCCAAGAAGGGCCGAAATATCGCTGCTGAAGCATCGTAGCTGACGTATCCGTTTTATGCATTATTTCAACATAGACAACAGTGATGAGACAACTTAACACCGGCGACACCTACATCATTATCGTTGTGTGTGTTGGAGGTGGGGTATAAAACAACAGAACAAAAGTAAAATCTAATAGCACTATCGTAATCTAAGTTTTTCCCTTCTTCTGTGTAATCTCTCTGTTTGACGTCGAAACAAAATACTAGTCTAACCACAGCTTACAAGAACGGAGGCACGGCAAATGGACCTACCTTCACTTCCCATTCGGTGACCATCGATTACAAGCCCGCCATCTAGGTTTAAACAGTAGTGATGAACGTCACTGACGTACACTCCAGTCATCCGGTCCCGGAACTCGCTTTCGCTCACCACCTCCCCAGTGTATTCCACGATGAAGTCTCCCACTTTGATGGGACTTTTTGTCTTAATCCCAAAACCCTAAAACAAAAAAAATCGTGACTAGGCAAGACCTAGTTCATTCCATGGGCTTAGAAGTCTGTCCGGATTGTGAACTGGGCTTGTCAGCCTGTAAGCTCGTCTCAAGTCCTGTTAAGAAATTCAACCGCTTTCGAGACACAACCTGAATATCTATGTCTGTCAATTTTCTCTGACCGTTTTCACACGAGCTGAATCCACATAAGGTACTAGAGGGCTGCAGGATACATAGATCGACTACAACCCACAATCCTGACATTCCGTTTTCTGATGTTGTTGTGGGTATTGGTCTTGCGCTAACCATGTTTTTTGATACCACGGAAATTAGTATTTCATGTCTATAATTTCGTGATTTTTTTTGTGCTTGGATGAACACATTATCTATTTTTTACGACTGTGATTATAGCCTACCTTTTGTTCAACGCCATCGAGCCTTGAGAAAATGATTCTTGTATTTATTTTTTTGTACAATCAGCTACAAAAGTCGGGTTTGAACCGACGAAATGTGATTTTTATTTTGTTATTTACAGATAAAAAATGTCGCAATTACAAACAGTAACAATTAATGATCACGAGCACTGATAAAAATATATTTAAATGACCACAGCTTTATGACAAAACAAGAACAACTACTGCAAGAGATACATCAGAACGGGTCTACAAACGCCTGATTTTGAAATTTTTTTAAAGTCTAACAAAAAAGGGCTGGCATAGGACAATCTAGTTCCTCAGCACTTATTCACTTGGCTCAAATTGGCTCGAAGACCCACTGAAAATGCATTACTTAGGTGTTCCTCTATTCACGAACAATCGATTTTCAGATAGTACAATTTCCATGTGATTTGTGGTACCACTATTCGCTTGTATTTTTTTTGTATACCCTACGAGAAAAATTTATGATTTTTTGCTTGTTCAGGCACTAAGCAATCTTCACCAGTCTCAACGCTACCTACAACAAGACCAAAGGTTTCGATGGGATCCCAAAAATTCAATATCTGTTCCAGACAACTGGGTCTTGTCTTAGCCAGATCCAGTCATCGCCAGACTCCTTGAACATTTTTACAATTAAAATTCAGAAACAGATTAAGGCCAAATAGCTAATCACCTGAGAAAACCAAGTTCAGATATGGATTCAGCATGTGTGTTTACCCCTATAAGTCATATCTGTTTTGACGAAAACTTCCTGCCACTTCTGCCAATTGCCCGGTTCCGGCCGAACTCCAGAACTACTTGTCCGGCGAAAAAAGAAAGCTCAAAGACGAAATCAGGGTATCTTCTTTTCCCAGTAATGAACATCTAATCAACTTCAAATAGAAATTTAGCTTATGAACAAATTTTCCGATTCCAGCCGGATTCCGGTCGAACTATATGTCCGGGTAAAATATGATTGTCATACAGGGACTCAGCATCTCTTCTTACCCCTAAATCGCTTATCTAATCAACTAGAAATAAAACTTTGACTTCCAACAGTTTTCCGGTTTTGGCCGGATTCCGGGCGAACTACATGTCCGGGTAGAAAATTGTTTTCACATAAGTGTTCAGCATGTCTTCTTGCCCTAAATCGAACATCTAATCAACTCCAAATAAAACTTTTAATTTTGACAAACTTTCCGGTTTGGGCCGGATTCCGGTCGAAATACTTGTCCGTCGAGAAAATAGTTTTCACCATCGTCTTCAGCATGTCTTCCTACCTCGAAATCGAACATCTAATCAACTTCAAATAAAACTTTTACTTTCAACAAACTTTCCGGTTTGGCCGGATTCCGGGCGAAATACTAAAATTGTTTTCACCATCGTCTTCAGCATGTCTTCCTACCCCTTAATCAAACATCTAATCAATTTCAAATAAAACTTTTACTTTCAAAAACTTTCCGGTTTGGGCCGGATTCCGGGAGAAATACTTGTCCGTCGAGAACATAGTTTTCATCATCGTCTTCAGCATGTCTTCCTACCCCTAAATCGAACATCTAATCAACTTCAAATAAAACTTTTACTTTCAACAAACTTTTCGGTTTTGGCCGGATTCCGGTTGAACTACTTGTCCGATGACAAAATGGTTTTCACCATCGTGTTCAGCATATCTTCTTACCCCATAATCGACTATCACATTAGCTGTTTCAAAATATTTTGTTTGCCCCTTAATTTGAATCCCCTCCCCCACCCCTAAATGTAGAGCTACAAAGCCCATCTACGAACTTGACTGGTCCGACGACCCAACGGGTTCTCACACCAAGTTTCATCAAAATATCTCATTCTCTTCGAGAGTTATCGTGCTTACAGACGGACGGACAGACGGACAACTTTTGCGATGTCATAGGTATCCCTCCACTTACGTTTTGGGATCCCAAAAAGCCGCGTTTGTACTGAGATTAAAATTTCCCGCGTCATAGTAGAACTTACGCTGTTGGGATAGTGATAGTGAAATATAAAGTGAAAAATAAAAAAAAATCCCATTGCAGAATCCAAATAACTCAGTGTACTCAACTGAATGACACACAAATAAGTTTGCTTTTCAGTTAAACTTTAACGCAAGTAAAGTTTGGATGTGTCAAATATTCTTTGAGCCCAAGCTGACTTTGAAACATTTATTCAAACAATGTTTACAACGGATACGTCAGCTATGATTCTTCATCAGCGATATTTCGGCCCTTCTTGGCAAGGGTCCTCGTCAGGCTGTCAATCCTCTGGTTCAACTTCGGGGAAGGAAACAAACCTGTAACCTGGAAACAAACCTGACAGCCTGACGAGGACCCTTGCCAAGAAGGGCCGAAATATCGCTGATGAAGAATCATAGCTGACGTATCCGTTGTAAACATTGTTTGAATAAATTGGATATGTCTGTTCCTCAGGTTTCCTTTGTAAATCATTCCATGGTTTCCGAACACGGATGTAAAATGAATTTTAGCCAACTCTCTTATTTAGGAGTGGAAGTAAAGTATATATGGGGACAGTCAGTCTAACACTGGATACCCTATGCCAAACGCTGGATAGCTGTCGATACCCTGACCTACCCCACTATAGATGAATACTGATTGGTATTTTTGAGGTCACTCAAATCATCAATATTTTATTGGGTCCAAGTATTCAGCATTTGGCATAGAGTATCCCGCGTTAGGTATCTGGTATATCAAACGCAAGGTATCCCCAGCGTTTGGCATACGCTTTCCCAAAATTAGGCGTTTGTGGTAGACTGTATGGGGTCCTACGTTGATCTGTAAAAAAATGAAGAACTGGGGTACACTGATGTTAACGATACTTTGGTTACTGACACTCCAATTAGCAACATAACCTATATACTCCAGTGGCACCAGAACTGCCCCCCCCCCCCCCCCAAAAAGAGAGACGAAGCCCAAATCTGAATCGTACCTTTCCCTGTGTCATAAAACGTTGGAGTCCCTGTGCCCACTGGTGCTTCTGTATCCTTTGGTTGCAGCAGGCCTGGCCGACAGGACAAAGAGACGGCTGGCATTCTGTATAACACACACGATTCAGACAGTCCTCACCACATCCTAAAGACTTGGGGTCTATTGGATGTTTGCAAGAACATATGTGGGTCTCTTTATCAATGGGTGGTTTAACATCGTAGTATACATCTGAAATGAAAACAAAATTTAAGACCTATGCTAGTGACCAGTGGGGTGGAGCATCTGCAAGGGCATATGGTTTTTCGACCACCACTCAAGGGTCAAAGTGCTGAAAGTCTTGTAAAATAACATTCTTTGTACAAACTCCAATCACGTTTAACTTTCACCTACTTATGCAAGATGCAAGCGTCACACTTCTGGAGTACGGGAAGTAAGTTTTTTGGTGACAAAAAAAAAACCCCCAAAGTTTTCTAAAATTTAGAGAAGTGTTCAAAAACGTAGCTGTGCGGATTACTACAAAGGAACGGAACTATTAACACCGAACTTTCTATGATGACTACACACATCAGTTAGAAATGAAGTAAGAGAGTTGATCAATAAACTGCTTACGCCCTAGAGGCCCAGCTCCACTGCCATGTTATTACCCAGTTTGCAGCCCACTCGGATGTGACACCCTCGGCAGGTTTGGGAGGTAAGGGGTTTGGTTTCAAGTATGGGAAGTAAGTATTTTGGTGAACTCCAAAGATTGGGTAGATTCCTCAAGGCTGCCATGGCCCAACGTGAAATCATTATCCTGTGAAATAATTTACCATGTTTTGAAGAAAAAGGAATATTAAAGATATGCGATCCTCTTACTTTCGTTTTTGTAAATTTCTTCTTTTTCTCCCTCATTGGCAAAGAAATTCTAAAATTATTAGCAAGTACTCGCTACCGGATATCACGGAAGAATTGTCTCTTCTCCACAGAAAACTGTCCGAAATGGCGTACGCGCATCTGTCGCCCTCTCATGGGCTTTTATTCGTCTGTTTGACTCTTGGGTAGATTTTGTTTGTATGTGTTGTGTTTTCCCTAACTATGTCTTATTATTTTCTTTTGTACGCCGCTGTTTTCGTCTTGTACGATTTGTGGGTTAAAAATAATTAAATTATTATCAATTAATTTCTTTAGATGTTGATTTTCGATTTGTTTTCTTTCTTTCCGGCCAAGGATCATGAGCTTTATTGGAATCGAATTCATTCATTCATCTTCAAATGTTACGGATGGAAGGATTCCACTTACTGTTTCTGATCTTCTTATACGCCCACGACGACAAGGTCTTCCCCGGTAACAGCCCTTGTTCCTTCATGGACCAACAGTCACTGGGAAGTCTGTAGGTTAACTTCCGTCGACATGTCCACTCCACGGAATGTAACGGAAGCGGGAGAAGCCCCCCGGGGTTATCGTTAGAATCGTAGCTGCTCAGTTTGGTAGGCGACTCGCTGTTTCTCTTTTTCTTCCTAGGGTTTATAATAAACAATGGGTTACTACAGACATTAAAACAAAGGTGAATTTGAACTTTCTGTAAATATTCTCAAAAATAAAGTTAAATCAATGCTCATTGAAAACACTTCAAGAAAAATAAATAATAATACAAAAAATAGATTAAAGGTAATGTCGCGGGTGAATGGTTTGTCGCCGTTAATCCCAACTCATCTTGGTCGTTTGGATCTGGAAACTGGATGGATTATGGTTTATTTTATGATGTTTTTATAGTTTGTAGTAGAAGAAAATGTCCGCCATTTGGCTTCCAGCTTTCTCTCTGCCAAATTAGCTCTTTATGTTGAATTTAATTTGAAATAAACAGAACTTGAACTTGAAAGGTCTTATCCAAGTCTAAAGCCGCTTTCACATTGACGCGTCGTTGCGATGCGCTGCGTATAGGTTGCGTAGCATATCTTTCACACCTGCGCGACAAGCTTTCCCGCTGGATGTGTATTTACGTTTTCCTTTCTGGGTTTCTTCTACTGAATTCTCGTTTCTTTCATCACTACTATATTTTTCTTCATCTTTAGTAGGTTTTCTCCAGTTTGTCTTCAAAAACTTCCATTTTCACTGAAAAATCTTATGCGTATGCGCCGACGCAATGCAACGTTTTATTTGTCTGTACAAGCTCTGCGTTGCGTCACCGCAGGCGCGACGCAGAGGTTGCATAGCTCAGTGTGAAAGCCTCAACGCGTCAGTGTGAAAGCGGCTTAAAGTATAATATATACTGTATACTCTACTATACGGTTATACTACAATAATAATAATAATAATAATAATTGTATTTGGAAAATTCCGAGGGCCATATACAGGTACATGTTATTAATACACAAATACACATATGCTGTTAAGAGTTATACTGTATTACACAGTTATACTATAATAATAATTGTATTTGGAAGATTCCGAGGGCCATATACAGGTACAGGTTATTAATACACAAATACACATATGCTGTTAAGAATTAAAGTATAATATATACTGTATACTGTGTTATACGGTTATATTACAATAATAATAATAATAATAATTGTATTTGGAAAATTCTGAGGGCCATATACAGGTACAGGTTATTAATACACACATACACATATGCTGTTAGGAGTTCATACCATGTATATGGATGAACAATTTCAAAACATACGAGGTCTGCACAAAATATTCCGTTATGACCTTTTAGGGGTTATTTTGTCTTTAAAAGTAATGTAGAAAACCATGTTTAGTGATATGTTTTTACAGAAATGTAACACGCAAAGGCTTATACGAATTTCTTCGAATTTGAAGAGGCAAAAATTTACCTTATATCTGCTGAAATTGAGGCTCTGACGACAACAGAGGTTTAATTAGTTCTACTCCTCCCTGTAGATCAACCTAACTTAAGCAAGTCTTGAAAATCGACAAACCAAATAAAGATCACGTTTCGATTCAATACCATGGATTACTTACAAAACCATGGTTCAAGCTTAGCTGGTTTAGACTACCTACGGCAGAGTTCTGTTTTTGCCGAACTCTTCTACACCTCAGCCTCAACATTTTTAATCAAGGGGTGCTTGGTTCCAATGAGAATCATCTTTGGATTCTACTCTACTTTGTAACCGATCATGATTGTGAGAAAAAGAACCACAGTTTAAGCCTTCAGATCCAACTCAACTGAACCAACTAGCCAGCAAAGACGACCAGGGGAATTCGAAGCAGCCTATGTTCTCTACAGGAGGTTAACACCACCTTATCTCGCTGGAAGTGCGATTTAAGGTAATAGTAATGGTTTGTGCTATTGTAAACGCCAGGCTACACCTTCCAGACTGTCACATATCTGGGACTTCCTTAAGCCAACCCTTCTGTATTTCCATGATAATGACGATCGTTAATGTCAATGTCCTTCAATTCGTTTACGGGGGATGTATCCCAGAGATCTTCTTGGTTTCTTTTCTTCTTCCGTCCTTCTGAAATTTCTGCGTTAAAAATTACTTATTATAAACTATCCAAATTCCTTCTTGGTTTCCCTATTTCTGCGAGTAACTCTTTCCTAGCTTTCAATTTTAAAGTGAAGAATACTTTGGAGACTTTGAATAGTAAAATGCAGACCTTTCATAAAAACGCTGACAACATTCTTGAGCATCACAACCTTTTCCCTTATTCACAAAAGACGGCCCTGATGACTTTGTTTATTTTGATCTTGATGTCTGGGATCCCAAAATGTAAGGGGAGGAATACCTATGACATTGCAATAGTTCTCTGTCTGTACGTCCGTCCGTCTGTGAGCACGATAACTCTCGAAGGAAATGAGATATTTTGATGAAACTTGGAGTGAGGATACTTTGGGTCAAGTATGACAATAATTTTAACCCCGACCTTCAGCCCCGAATTCGTCTGGAACAGGAAAATTTGTTATAAGTTAAATTTATATTTGAAGTTGATAAGATGTTCGATATAGGGGTAAACACATATGATGAATCCATATCTTAACCTGTTTTTCTCACATGATTAGCTATTTGGCCTTAACCTATTCCTGAATTTTAATTTTAAAAATATTCAAGGAGTCTGGCGTAGACTGGATCTGGCGAAGACGAGACCCAATTCTCTGGATCAAATATTAAATGTTTGAGATCCCATCGAAACCTTTGGTCTTGTTTGCTTTGTATTTCATTGTAGATCTAGTAGGCTAATTTGTTTTTAAGGTTCAACTGTTCATTTTTATGTAATTGTATGCGAGTATTTGACGGATATGCTTTTGTTTAAATTTTTAAACACTAGGCCTACTCTAAACTGAAGGATTCAAATGCATAATAATAATAATAAATATTTCCCGGATGTTCCTTCAAATCTTTTTTGCACTTCTATTCTACTGAACAAGAGTGAAATATATAAAATAAAGATATTACTAGAAATACTGCAGATACCTGCTTTATTTGCCTATCGAAACCGGAGAATATCCGAAATTGCAGAGCTACCGATATAACGGCAAAACTCAAACTTTTAGACTCATACTTTTAGGTGTAAAAGTATGGAATTTATTGCCTGAAACCGTTAGGGTGTCCGAAGATAGGAAAGTATTTAAAAGAGCTCTAAAAAGATTTATGTTATCTAGCAATTATATTTCTTCGGTCTGATTTAATCGATTCATTTTTGTTTGTGCTCGGAGGAAGATCAGACCCATGTCGCAAACTTTTTTATTTTTCAATTTTTTCTTTAGTCATATGTCTGTTGTCGTAAATTCTCGATTTGTCTTTGAATTTTAGTGTTGATGTGTGATAGTTGTTCGCTTGTTTTTTCTTTACAATGGTTTAGGCTAGAATTGTATTAATAATTTTTAAAATCCCATCAGAATTAGTGAAGCGTCGTTTTTTATGCCACTGGCATGTCTGATGCTTTTAAGAAACACCATGTTTATTTATTTTTGCCATTAAAATTGTACCTTACCTTACCTTACTCAAGGAGCTTCGTAATAAGTTATCTACCTAAGTATATCAAAGGCTTTCTCCATTTCACAAGCTCGTTCGTTTGTTCTGTTGATTTTTCTAGTCTATTCTGTTGTACTAGTGCTTTTCTATCATTCTCTTTAACACTCGATTATCTTTACTACCCAGCCACAACTGCCAATAACTCCCTTTTCTCGTACTCCATTCATTTGCCTATTCATTGGGTCGCTCAAACGTGTTGCCTCAACAGATTTCCGGAAACATGGGGTGTCCAACACCCGTGCCTTCCAGACGCTTCTGGCCTGGCTTCAACTTCCAGACCCGTCACGACAAAAAACGGCTGTCTGGAATCCGGAATAAAAATCTGGAAGGTGAAGCCTGGCTTTAATACTCACTCTGTATCTTTGAAATGGTTTGAAAACAAGCCAGCTGGAAGGTATTTCTTCCGGGACGTAGCTGCTCTCTTTGTTGGACTTCGCTTAGTCGGTGAGGCACATTCTTCGTCGGCAGACATGAAGGAATCTACTGGATCTGATCCAATTTCGGACGGGAAATCACAAGGGGGTAGGCAACCATCGGGAATACTGTAATAAAAATATAGTATAATAATACACTGCAACAAGAAGGATTTCGCCTTCACACAACCCGACAAAACTAGGATCCTGAGTAGTGCTGAAAATCTTTCTATATAACACGCCTGAAACTATTAATCGACTCAGTATTATAAATGCGAAAATTTGAACGAACTTTGCCTCAACACAACAGACAAAACTGGGATCCTGAGTAGTGCTGAAAATCTTTCTATATAACACGCCTGAAACTATTAATCGACTCAGTATTATAAATGCGAAAATTTGAACGAACTTTGCCTCAACACAACAGACAAAACTGGGATCCTGAGTAGTGCTGAAAATCTTTCTATAGAACGCACCTGAAAGTATTAACTGACTGTTACAAATTGTGATGAACTTAGGTTACATATTTTTGGAGTAAATGAAAGAGGGGTGGATGAAGAATGGATGTGGAGAGTCATGGAAAATAGTTGTTTTATGAGTACTGAACAGTTGGCGAGGTTCAAAGCAAATCAAATCAAATCAAATTTATTAGTTAGCCATATTATCCAAAAACGAATAGCACTGACACGTCAAAGATATAAATGAAAATTTAGTTCATATCCCTAGCCCATAGTGATAGGTGCTTATAGAAGGTATTATTTTTGTTTGTTTGTGCTTATTTTTCATGTATCTGCCATGCCTTTGGCTCTTAGTGTAAATAAATCTTATCTTATCTTATTAACCAAATGTACTGTAAGGTTGTACCAAGGAGCACCAATTCGGTTTAAAAAGCTAGCCTACCCTTCCACACGTCCTTATGGAATCGCCAAATGTGCGCCCCCTATGATAACGGTTAATGCGGACTTTATTATATCGCTCACTTCAAAGTTGTCTTCTTCAACTTCCGTTGATTAATTTAAATGTCTCAATCAAGTCTCCTTAAAAATGTGAATGTGACGGAGAGAAGACACAACTTGGCTAGTGTCACACGGTAGGGTAGGTTACATAGATCTGATCGGAGCTTGGTAGCTCTCTATTTTTGTGACCCCTTAAACTACTTTTATGGGCCCTTAAACGTTAACCCACTGTTACAAGCTGTTTATGCAACGATACTCTGTACATGGCCCGCGAGTGGTGTGGACCATGCTTAAAGGACCCCTCGCACTATTCACTCTTCAACTTACAGTATTGTAAAATATGTGAATACTTGAAGACTAGGCCGTGCTTTCAACAAATAACCCAGGGTTTTGCCTGTTTTAAGCCTTTTTCGAGACCCGTTGACTATTAGCGGAACAGGGAAACAATTTACATAGACGGTTTTTCTGATGGAAAAACTTCTCGCAGACAACCGTCGACAACGTGATACACATCGAAGGTAGCAAAACACGACAAGAGAGAAAACGGCGTGGTTTTGTTGGGTTAGAATGTATCGTGCGAAATTGGCGTCTCCGGGGTTTAAAATATATCGAGTGTTTATGAAAGTAGGTTGCCTTAGTATTATAGGTTTGACAGGTCCTATAACGGTACACAGTAACGTGCAAGCAAACTAGTGTCTACCTCGTCGATCAATTACAGAAAACATCAACGTGTATTTCCACTTAAACAAACTAAAGGTTTAAAAGATACGTATACAGCCTTTAGCTTTTCATGCTCTCAGGCAACGACGTTCCACAAGTCCAACTCAAAAGGAACTGAGTTAAATTTCTACCAATTCTCTACCTCAAACTTGAATGACTAAGATAAGTCATCGCCAGGAACCTGAATGTTACCTGGCGGATTAAACTGAAAGAACCCAGGTTTAGCCTGCTCCCTCGTGAAAGTACACCTCGGTTGCACTATGGATACTCTCATAAGAAATAGTTGAGATCAGTATTTTTCTCATTCTCTACATACTTTATTATATACCCCATTTAGTCCAGGATATTCTTCTCTTTATCTTTCCTTTCCTACTTTTCCTTATTGTATGCTTCACAGAGAATAGACAGTTCGACTCTTTCACTTTTGGGTACTAGAGTTATTAACCGACTGAATGAACATAAAACGCTATAACGGTAATAGGGACTTTGTTGGAGAACTTGCAAGCTGAAATGTCTTTCATACGCTTTACATTACATCAGGCTGAGTCTGGCATAAGTTATATGAGAACAAGTGCGCAAGCAACAATTGGTTAACTATTCTAGCCCACATTTGAACTGATAGCTATTCTCTCCTATGAGCCTGAACAATTTTTAAATAAAAATAACTTGCCTTTCAGTATCCGACAGTGGCGACTTCATGATCTTGCTCCTCAGCGACCTCTTAGGCCCTCCTTCGTCAGTCGACCCTGGTTCGCACTCTGACATACGCTTCCGCAGGGGCCTTGTGATTGGCTGATTCCTCTTTCGCCTAAGATGTGCGAGCTTAACACTTTTCACAACCTTTCCGGGCTTTTTAGCTACCCTTAACACGGGCTTATCACAGGTATCCGAGCTTGTTTCTGGCTGGCTCGCACTTTTTGTTCTTTCCCCTCTTCGCATTTTCCCTTCCACTTCCGAATTTCCAGATCCCCCTTCAGGTAATCCAGTTTCTACTTCACTCGCTTTTATTCTTAATTCGCTCTTACTGTCGTCCATTTCACAACTTTTCGATTTGATTTCACATGTTAGTGTTTGTACTTCGTTCTTTTCTTGAATCTCGTAAACTGTTTTCCCACCTCCTGGATTCCGGCCGGATTTTACCCCGGGAACAACAAAGCCGTTGGAAGGCAGCGTGTGTTCTTTTTCGGACTCGGTGGACCCGGGCTCAGTCGTGGATTCCCGTTTCTTCTTCTTCTTCGTTGGAAAACCTGTCCGGTTTATCTTTTTCCGTTTTACTTTCTTTAGTGTGACTGAGGTCACTTGGGGAGCACCATCTATGTTTTTGATTTTCAGAGTTATCTTTGGCACAGGGTTCATTATCGGAATTACATCTGGAAGCACCGGGAGCGGATCCGAGACAGAAGCACCGTCAGGCGCCGGCTGGTGGTTTTCGACCAGGTCGCACGAAAGAACCGGAGCTTCCGGAAAGGTCCTGATGAGATGGCGCTTCTTAGGGGAGATCATTTTTGAGTTCGCAGGAATTTCCGGATCGGCTGTCCTTCGTTTGACGCCACGTTTCCCTTTAAAAGAAACAGTAATTATGTTGTATTACCATACTTCTTTCATTACCATAAAACATATTACTTAAACTTGTTGACTATAACACTTGAACACAATACTTCATTCACCCAAATCGGTTTTTCAATTTCTGTCCGTATCATATTGTCAAACCACATACACATTAAGTCAGTTTTCATCCGTAAAAAAGGCCACAGAAGCTTGGAACAGTTTACCAGTGGAAGTGGTTGCAGTGTACACATTTTTAAGCCTGCCTTCTTTTCAGTGGTCTAGTAATTTTTTTGTTTTTCTTCCTTTGTTACTGTTAGTTAAAGGATCTCGCACTATTTACTCTTCAACTTACAGTATTTTAAAATATATGAATACTTTAAAACTAGGCTGTGCTTTCAACAAATAACCCACGGTTTGGCTGCTTTAAGCCTTTTCCGAGACCCGTTGACCTATCGCGAAAACAGGGAAAACAATTTACATACCGGTTTTTCTCATGGAAAAACTTCTCGCAGACCACCGTCGACAGCGTGATACATGTCAAAGGTAGCAAAACACGGCGAGTGAGAAAATCAGCGTGGTTTTGTGAGAGGGGTTAGAATGTACCGTACGAAATTGGGGTTTCCGGGTTTAGAAATATATGAAATGTTACGGAAGTAGGTTACGTTAGTATTAAAGGTAAGTCAGAGAAAGGTCCTTTAAGTATATATATTATTATGTATAGTGACCGAGACAAGCTATGCTTAACGCTAAATATTTTAATAAATATATAAATAAAATAGCTTAAAATTAAACTGACCGGTCTTTACTAATAGTATCAAAACCCCCAAATCCCGTACATTTCCCTTCTAAACGAGTTTGGTCTCGCATCTTTGTCAAACCGTAGGCACCAACTTTCTACCAAGCTTGGTGACCAACTACTGGAAGACCCCAACCATCGGCACATCCTTCCCCCTCCCCACATTCCCGACCGCATAAGGCCACAGAGAATGGCATCACAACCAGTTCCTAAGATCCAACCCATTCGGGCAATTCATGCGCGGTACGAAAGAAGTTTTGTCACCTCTTTTGTGAGTTTTTTCAACGCGAAATTTTAAATTCCTTTCATATTTCTTATGTTAATTATGGAAGTTTAGCTCTTAAATTTGTTGCAATTCTTGTACTTGTGTAATTACTGAATATTTGACTATGTAAAAGCGCAATTGTATATAGTTATATTTGACGAGAGAACAAATATTCGTTTTTTTGTTAATACCGTAAGGAATGTTTTTCGAATAATAAAGATTGATTGATTGGTACACATTACTAAGCTTCTGTCATCTTACCATAAACTTTTTAAACATACTTAAACCCGTCTGAGTCTTTTGTTTTTCAAAAAGATAACACTTCTAATGTCAAGATGGGCATCCGCATGTAAAGAAGGTTATACTTTTATCAGTGAGTAACAGTGTTCCCCCCCCCCCCCCCCGACGCCTCGGTGCAGGTGGCCGCGTCTTTGACCATCCTTCGAACCCTCAACTCGACCAGTGAGAAAGCCCTAGTCATCAAGTGGACAACCGAGGGCCACAAGCAGTGTTGCATAAGTCAACGAGTCATGGAGAAACGAGGGCTACAAATAGCGGTGATTAGTCAATAGTTCCGTTTTTGCAAACACCATGGTATCTGTTACCACGGAACTGGATCTGCAATTAGTCGTTTTTGCAGTTATCGTGGTATCTGATACACGGTTGCTCTGCAAAAGCGACTATTGCCGAAATTTCACTTTTCGAAGTCATCCCAAAAGAAAAACTGATATTCAGTCACATCACTAAGTGCCAAACTTCTTTCTCACCAATCTGAAAAAATTTGATGAAAGTGAGATGACTTTCCAGATACCACGATCGGACCGTGGTATCCGATACCCCGATAGCTGGCCAGATACCACGATAACTGCACCTAACCGCAAAAACTACTTTAGACCGTGGTATCAGATACCATGGTATCTGCAAAAACGCAACTAATGCGTCGTCGAGAAACGAGGGCAACAAGCAGTGTTGCCAAGTGTGACACTTTTGGTGCTTTTTGACACTGTTTGCCTCTGGGTGACACCGTGACACCTTTTCTCTGAAATTGACACCTTTTTTTTACGAATGACACCTTTTATGTCAGAAAAGCACTTTTTCATTTACTTTACTGAAGTGACGGATTACCGCCCCCAAAACACTGCCAAAGCATTTACTAGTGGTTGCAAATGATTGTCATAATTATCTAGATTCAGCATATCTTCTTACCCCTTAATTGGACATCTAATATACTTCTAGTTTATATCAAATAAAACTTTTGTTTTTAACAAATTTTTCCGGTTTTAGCCGGATTCCGGCCGAACAACTTATCAGGGTAGAAAATAATTTTCACATGAGTGTTCAGCATCTCTTCTTAACCCTAAATCGAATATCTAATCAACTTCGAACAAAACTTTTGCTTTTAACAAACTTTCGGGTTTTGGCCGGATTCCGGGTGAACTATTTGTCCGGCGAGAAAATGGTGTTCATATTCGTGTTCAGCATGTCGTCTTCCCTCTTGATCGACTATCTCATTAGCTTTTAAAAAATATTTTGTTCGCCCCTTAATCGGAAACCCCTCCCCCTCCCTTAAATATGCAGCTATCAGGCTCATCTACGAACTCGACCTGTCCCTTGACTTGAAGAATCCTCATACCATGTTTCATCAAAATATCTCATTCTCTTCGAGAGTGACAAACTTTTGACGGACAACTTTTGCGGTAGGCTGATAGGTACCCCTCCACTTACGTTTTGGAATCCCAAAAAGGAAGGTCCGACTCTGTCAACTTCCTTTAGGGGCCTTTGGATCTCGACGTCCAAGCATGAATTCTGCGGCAAGAATTATGCGATTTTGGGGAGCATTTTATAACCCCCAATCTATCGCCGACTCTTTTGAGGAACGAAAGTTCAGGAAACTGGTGATTTCACCCTTGTTGATGCCAAAATCCCACTTGGCGAGCTCAGGAGAGCAGTTACGTAGCAAATGGCGTAGGAAGTGACGTGTGAACGAACTTTCGGAATTCGGGAAGTGGACAAACTGACGTGTAGAAGAACCATCAGAATTGCGAAACGAAGTTTGGACGAACTGTCGGAAAATGTGCACGTAGTGTCGTGTGAACGAACTTTCGGAATTCGGCAAGTGGACAAACTGACGTGTAAAAGAACCATCAGATTTTTGGTGCAGGGGAACTGTCGGATTTAGGAAGTGGACACTGAAGTGTGGAAAAACTGTCGGATTTCGATGTGGGCAAACTTTTGGATTTCAGGAAGTTGGCGAACTGACGTGTGGCGAACCGACGGATTGTGTTGTGATCAGACTGACACGTAGACGTACTGATGGCGACTCAACTATCATTAGCTAGAGTGATAATATTCCTAGGAAACTCAACTTGACAGCCTTCCTTCTTGGCGATAGTATCTGTTCTGTAACAAAAGCTCAGAATGTCTCTCAGCAGCATCAGCCAACCTTGTCTGAAATCGCCCCCTTCAATGCTCACAACGACGCATCAGACACACCAGGAACATCAGACAGTGTTGCTACCCTGCAATCCCAAATTGCAAAACTGAAGAAATTGATAGAGAGGAAAGAAAACAGGATAGCAACGTTAGAAAAAAAGATTCGCAGGCTTGAAGATGGTTCCAGCGAATTAGAGATATCCGAAGTTGTAATTACTCTAGACAGCGAGACAACCGATCCTCCTTCAAGTGCATCGACTGTCAATGACAGGTGGAGCGATGAGAAAGAAGACTCTACTCCCGCAAGCTTAAATCAACTAACCGGGATAAATGGTCAGAAAGTACCCTCGCACGGCACTCCTCGTCCTACACAGGTGCAGTTCAAGAAGGGAATTCAACCGTGCATTTACTTTCTCCAGAACCGATGTAAGAACGACAACTGCAAGTTCCGTCACATCTGTCCCCAATTTCTCTCAGGCAACTGCGG
The DNA here is from genome assembly GCA_023053575.1 of Branchinecta lynchi. Taxonomy (NCBI): domain Eukaryota; kingdom Metazoa; phylum Arthropoda; class Branchiopoda; order Anostraca; family Branchinectidae; genus Branchinecta; species Branchinecta lynchi. Next base: position 7,168,239 of record JAKZAP010000016.1, read on the forward strand.
CAAGCAGCTTTGCAACGCCCCGCATACACGCATTTGTCCGAAATACTCGCACGGACTGTGCTTCAACCCTCTGTGCCCCGATATTCATCCGAGCAAAATAGTTAGCCGCACACTCGACCGTTCTTCCAACCAGCGAAGTTCAAAAAACTTCTTGGGTCTCCACCGCGACCCTCCGCCGAGTTCGTCGGCTCAGCCACAACAACACCGTCAATGGAACCAGGAACCCAGACCAGCAGTACAGCACATCAGAAGAAGCCCTGGGCGGATACTACCGACACCACTGCTAGATATCGATCTTGGACGGTCCCAAAACTACCTGCATCGATTCCGGCCCAAAGCAACATCCTTCCAACCTTCACCAACGAACGAACCCTTCGGAACCACGATGATTCCCAACAGAGAGAACACGAGAGCTCAACAGCCAATTGCACAAATAAACAACTTTTGGAGACCCATGCATCGAACCGGGCAAGAAGCTCAACGAGCCCACTCCTTCTGGCCACCGGCAGTTCAGACTCAACCAAAACCGAGACACGAGTTTCTCACAGCGACCACTCGAGGACCTTTCGCAGAAAACGATCGAGATCGCCACCAAATAAGGTGGGAGACGGTCGTCTAAATCCAAACCAGACGCGATCATGGGTGAATATCGAAGCACAAAGCCACTCTCAACCAAAAGAAATTCCATCAACAAAATCAGGAAGCTCTACTTCAGGAAGTAACAGATGTATGAGAACAACCTTGGACTCCAAAGAACCTCCGAAAGCGCTGAAATGCCTTTACTTTAACGCAGATTCGCTCCTCAACAAACTTGATGAAACAAAAATCCTAATCGCAATCACTGATCCCGACGTTGTTGCCATAGTCGAAGCCAAGCCAAAAAATTGTCGCTTCCTACCTGCGCTGTCAGAGCTGTCCTTTGACGGCTACAAGACACACGAAACAAACATTGAGAACGACAAAGGTAGAGGAATAATAATCTACGTCAGAAGCAGCCTAACAGTCACCTCTGAATCTACCACTAGTCAAGAGTGTGTATGGCTATCATTGCATATTACCGATGGTAGGCCCCTGAACTTAGGGATATTTTACAGAAGCCCACACAGCACTTTGGAAAATGACCAGTTTCTTTTCGACGAGATCAACAAAAAATGCAGGAAAAACAGAGCGACCACAATCATAGTAGGAGATTTCAATTACCGAGAAATTAACTGGAAAATGTCTCATCAACAGGAAGATAGTGGTTGGACGTCGCAAAAATTGTTCCTCAGAACAATACATGACAACTTCCTTGAACAGCTTGTCGATCAGCCTACTCGAATACGTGGATCAGATGAACCTTCCCTGCTTGATCTGTTGCTTGTAACAGATACCGATGTCATAAAGTCGCTCGAGGTAGGATCTCCAGTTGGAAAATCAGATCACGCGACGATCATGTTTGAAGTTGACGTCACCGTGAAAAATGAAGAATATTATCGAAATCGGAAAAACTACGCCAAGGGGGATTACAGGGCGATGCGAAATGCTGCCGCAAATATCGATTGGTCAGAGACGTTCGCAAATCCTGAATCAAGTGAACATATGTATGAAAGTTTCACGGTAGCTCTTCAGGATCTAGTGGAGAAGTATATTCCAGTTTACCAAAAATACAAACGTCCGACCTTACCTAGAACGACCGTAAACTTGATAAAAGCGAAACAAGAAGCGTGGAAGAATTCAAGAATATCTGGAAGCCAAGAAGACAGAAAGAAATTTGTCAGACTGAGAAACAAGGTCCGTAAAGAAACGAGACACCAACAGACTTTAAGGGAGCAACGTGTCGCGGAGCAGTCCAAAACAAATCCTAAAGCCTTCTGGAAATTTGTAAACTCCAAGCGTAAGCTTAACCACGGAGTGTCGGAACTTCGAGACCCAGACTCAGGCAAAACAACAAGTAGGGCCTAATGCGGAGGAAAAAGCCAACCTTCTAAACCGACAATTTGAATCAGCTTTCACAAGGGAACCTGAAACAACTGAGGAGTTTTCGTCTGACAATGAAAAAGCACCAATTCCAGACCTTGATTTTTCGGTAAATGACGTTTATATCAAACTAAAAAATTTAGACCCTCATAAATCCCCAGGACCCGACAACATTCATCCTAGGGTCTTGCGTGAACTGGCATCTGAAATCCAACTGCCGCTTTACGAGATCTTCAAAAAATCATACGCAAGCGGAAAGCTACCTTCACTTTGGAAAAAAGCCATCGTTTCTCCCATATTCAAAAACGGTTCCAGGCAAATCCCATCAAACTATAGACCAGTAAGTTTGACAAGCATCCCTTGCAAAATTTTTGAGTCCCTCCTTGCGGATCACCTCAGCCGACATCTGACTGACATTTCCAAAAGCCAGTTTGGATTCATGCGTAGGAGATCTGCAGAAGCTCAGCTTCTACTGGCCAGTGAAGCCTGGAGAGCAATGATCGACGCGGGGATACAGGTGGATGTTCTCTATATTGACTTACGAAAAGCCTTTTATAAAGTACCGCACAAAAGGCTCCTTTTGAAACTGAAACGCTTGGGTGTGATCGGACAAAATTTAGCTTGGATAGAGGATTTCTTAACCTCCAGAACACAGCGAGTACGAGTGGATGGCCAGCTTAGCACCACGGAGGTGAATGTTCTTAGCGGCGTACCACAAGGAAGTGTTCTCGGTCCCCTTCTCTTCAACATTTATATAAATGACTTAACTGAAGATATCATCTCTCCGGTTCTGCTATACGCTGATGACACTAAGCTATACAGAGGTATAATGGGATTGCACGATGCCGAGTCTCTTCAAAAAGACCTTGACAAGATCTGCCAGTGGATGACTCAATGGGCCATGGAGGTCAATACCGATAAATGTCATCACCTTCGTCTTGGCCCTACTACCCTTGACCATCGTTACACCTTGGACGGAAGGACGATTTCGATAACCACCTCTGAGCGTGACCTCGGGGTAGTTATGGATACAGATCTAAAATTTTCAACACATTACGAAACTATCATCAAGAAAACTACCAGAATTGTAAATCTTATGAGAAGGACATTTACATTCAAGGACAATTCCCTGTTTCCTACTTTATTTAAGGCTCTAGCTCGTCCCCTAATTGAATATGGCCACGTAACAACGAGGCCTTTCTATAACAAGGACATCATCGCCATTGAGCAAGTTCAGAGACGAGCAACAAAAACAGTGCCAGCCATTCGCCATCTGCCTTATGAACATCGACTTAAAAAATTACGATTACCCAGTTTATCTTATAGATTCCTCCGAGGTGATTTGATTGAAACTTTTAAGATTTGTCATAGTTACTATGATAACATAAGGCCTGATGATGTCCTCACTTTCAATCATAACGGTCTCAGAGGACACAGCTTGAAAATTCGTGGTGAGAAATTCCGAAAAGACATTGGAAAATGGAGCTTCAAAAACCGGATAGTGGAATACTGGAATAATCTCCCCGAAAATGTCGTAAATGCCGAAAATATCAATCAGTTTAAAGCAGGCGTGGATCGACACCTGGCTGAAACTGAATTTAGTGTACACAGTGTCCCGAGAAATTAACAGAGGCGAAAGCCTTTTTTACTGCAGTTATATTATTATTATTATTATTATTATTATTAAAAGGATAGCACCTTGGCATCATACATCGCCTTGTCGGCCGCAGGCCGCTAGCATCACTCTCTCATGCTAAGGCTCCTCCTACAGGCCGGGGCTTAACAAAAAACTGTCACTTGTCACCATTTAACTCCTCCCAACATGAGGAGCCAACTCCATCCAGCAGCCAATCTGCTAATTTCACGAAGGGAAAAGCCCTTTGAGAGCTCGAGTCTAGCCGAAAGTCTCGAGAACGACTCGTTGCCACCCAATGAGGAACGGCCACTCACAAAGTCGATGTATGATGACAAGGTGCAACCGTTGTTACAGAAAAGATACTATAACCAAGAAGAAATAGTAATTACGGAGAACATCAAGAGTACATTAGATTCGCAGACGAATTTCGATTTGGTGGAGTGAGAATACCGAGGATAAAGACACAGCAAATCGTGTGTGATTTCTTCATACCTTTCCCTTCATCTTGCTCTGAAGGTGTGAGAGAATCACACTGCGAAGTGTCCACAATGACTACTTTGGCCGAATCCGCTTCTTCATCAGTTGTTCGTTTCGGTGAGTCTGCCTTTTCCTCGGTTAGATGGTGGTGGCGCTTCTTCAACGGAAGGTGTTGCTCTACAGCATTTACTTTTATCTAAAAAAAAATATTAAAAATGCTGAAACAGTCGGAATGGAAATCTTAAAGGTCCAATGAAAAGCTTATCGTTCCATATTCCCACTACGGACATACAGTTGCTGCATCCCAGGTCAAATTCCCCGAAAAAAAATACAAAAACATCCCAGCCCCTGTGCATTAGCCGAACTCTTGGAATGTCTCTCCACTGCGAATGCGCACTACCGATTACCCGCAATCTTGGCTAACCTCACCAACAATGTCTCGGAATTGTCTGTACAGTCCATACCAGAGCAAAATAACACTAGCGAGTAGCACCAAGAATTGACAAAATTGACACACACTCGAATAGCAGCGATACTAACACAACTAGCGATAGAGAACGTCCCTACTAGAACTTATTCAGTTGTTCACTAACGCCGGCTCCGATAACTTCATATTCTGAACACTGCAAAAAAAAAATACACAGCGTCCATTGTTTCGTTGGTGTGCGTCCGCAGCTTTGCTTTACTAAAAATTCCTGAACCCGCAAGTTTGTCTCGGTTTAAATGCCGCAAGCGTAGTGGGCGGCGCTACGAGTATGGCCCGTTCGCAAAGCATGGAACGCATAGGTCTTCGCGCTACTCCGTAGTGTTATTTTGCTATGGGCCGTACCTTCAACTGAACTAATCGATGATGAGATGATGAGAGAGGTGGGGCTAAATTGTGAAAATATTAACCACGGGAAAAAATTCGGATAGAGAGCAAAACCATGAAAACAGCATTGAAAGGAGAATCGAAAACAGAGGGACGATGATGGCGTTTTTATTGAGAAGGAAAATAATGGAATATTTCCAGGTCCCATAAATATTCTTTGAGCCCAAGCTGACTCTGAAACATGTATTCAAACAATGTTTACAACGGATACGTCAGCTTTGATTCTTCATCAGCGATATTTCAGCCCTTCTTTGCAAAGGTCCTCGTCAGACTGTCGACAGTCTGACGGACTGACGAGGACCCTTGCCAAGAAGGGCCGAAATATCGCTGATGAAGAATCAAAGCTGACGTATCCGTTGTAAACATTGTTTGAATAAATGTTCCAGGTCCCAGTTCTGCTTTAACGGTTGGAGGGGGGGGAGGGGTAGGAAAAAGAGTAGAAACTATTCTCCGCAACATTCTAATCACAAGGAGCTCGGGATAGTTTTTCAAACGATGTACGACAAAGAGGTTCTTGGCTCTTACAGAAAAGATCCGACGGAGACACAGCCAGTCGTTTACTAACCGTCGTCGAGTGAACATCAACCCGAGCCAAGTTTGCAAAGTAGCCATCGGAAAATCAAGAAGGATAAGTAACCTACCGTTAGAGCGACCATTGAGATAGTTAGATAGCTGTCAAGCGGAAGAAACCCATGTGTAGAGATTTTGTTCAGGAGGGGCCACCATCGCCTGTAGTTCCTGTAATGCATTTATCATCCGAAGTGTCTTGGAATTGGCCATGCAGCTAAGAAGAAAACCAACACTTGGAGATGCAAAGGATGCCCGGCCCACTCAATGCAAAGTCTGGACAGTGACGAAACAAAAGGACCTGGTAAAGAAACCAGACAGGGCAGCAAATACTTCTGCCCTGAATGCAACAGAAAGTGCGGTTATGAAACCTTTTCTTGCACCCAGTGCAACAAGCGGTTCCACCCTCACTGTGCGGAAACTACCATAGCCGAGCGGAAGAAGAATGATAGGTCGATTTGCAACGATTTGCACTCACAAACCCATTTCGGCCTCCGAGGTTGTCACAGTGCAGAATGTCTCTCAGCAGTCTCAGCCAACCTTGTCTGAAATGATCCCTTCAATACTCACAGCGATTCATCAGACACACGAAGAAGATCAGACAGTGTTGCTACCCCACACTCCCAAATTGCGAAACTGACAGAGAGGAAGGAAAACAGGATAGCAACATTACGAGAAAAGATTCGCAGGCTTTGAGATGGTTCGAGTGATTCACCTGTCAATTTGAAAGAGATATCCGAAGTTGTGATTACTCTAGACGACGAGAAGTCCGATCCTCTATCAAGTGCATCGACTGTACATGACAGGTAGAGTTACGAGAAAGAAGACTCCGACCCCGCAAGCTTAAACCAAATAGCCGGGATAAAACGACCAGAAATGGACATTCTGGGGATGTTTTGACTATGGAATTGCTGTATACTGGTACCCCATCTGCAGGGGCGTCACTAGCCTTTTACCGTAGGGGGGGGGGGGGGGGGGGTCCAGTTTGTGCTGACGGACAAAAAAATGTGCCGACAAACCTGCGAGGGTACTCTTCTTCCTACACAGGTGCAGTTCAAGAAGGGAATTCAACCTTGCATTTACTTTCTCCAGAACCAATGTAAGAACGACAATTGCAAGTTCCGTCACATCTGTCCCAAATTCTCTCAGGCAGCTGCAGCAAGCAGCTTCGCAACGCCCCACATAAACGCATTTGTCCGAAGTACTCGTACGGACTGTGCTTCAACCCTCTGTGCCCCAATGTTCATCCGAACAAGATAGTTAGCGGCACATTGCCCATTCTTCCAACCAGCAAAGTTAAAAAAAAATTCTTGGGACTCCACCACGCACCTCTGCCGAGTTCGTCAGCTCAGCTACAACACCACCGTCAATGGAACCAGGAACACAGACCAGCCGTACAGTACATAAGAAGAAGCTTCAGGCGGATACTACCGACACCACTCCTAGATATCGATCTCGGATGGTCAGAAAATTACCTGCATCGATTCCAGCTCAAAGCAACATCGTTCCAACCTTCCCCAAGGAACGAACCCTTCGGAACCAGGATGATTCCCACCAGAGAAAACATGAGAGCTTTATAGCAAGTTACACAAACAAACAACTTTTCGGGAACCACGCATCGAACCGGGCAAAAAGCTCAACGAGCCCACTCTTTCTGGCCACCGGCAGTTCAGACTCTACTAAAACCGTGACACAAACTTCTGACACCGTCCACTCGAGGACCTTTCGCAGAAAACAATCGAGATCGCCACCAAGTAAGATGGGAGACGGTAGTCAAAGCCAGACGCGATCATGGACGAATATCGAGGCCCATAGCCAGTCACAACCGAACGATTTCAGAGGTACAGAAATTCCATCAACAAAACCAGGAAGTAACACAGATACGAGATAATTCGTCAAACTGAGAAACAAAATCGGTAAAGAACGAGACACTAGCAAACTTTAAGGGAGCAAAGTGTCGCGGAGCAGTCCGACAACAAATCCTAAAGCCTTCTGGAGATTTGTGAAGTGCAAGCGTAAGCTTAACCACAGAGTGCCGGAACTCCCGAGACCGAGACTCAGGCGAAACAACAACCAAAGCAGAGGAAAAAGCCAAAAAGCCTTCTTACCCCATAATCGAACACCTAAACCAACTTTCCGGTTTTTGACGGTCTGGACGAACTACTTGTCCGGCGAGAAAATGGTTTTCATCATCATGTTCAGCGTGTCTTCTTGCCCGATAATCCACTATCACATTAGCTGTTTAAAAGTATTCTGTTTGCCCCTTAATCTGAACCCCCTCCCCCACCCCTAAATGTAGGGCTACAGAGCCCATCTATGAACTTGACCTTACCCTCGACTCGAAGAATCCTCACACCAAGTTTCATCAAAATATCTCATTCCGTTCGAGAGTTATCGTGCTGGCAGACGGACAACTTTGCGATGTCATAGGTATCCCTCCACTTACGTTTTGGGATCCCAAAAAATCGTTCGAGGCAAATCCCATCAAACTAGTAAGACCAGTAAGTCTGACAAGCATCCCATACAACATTTGTAAGTCCCTCCTTGCTGATTACCTCTGCAGACATCTGCCTGGCATTTCCAAAAGCCAGTTTCGATTCATGCGCAGGAGATCTGCAGAAGCTCAGCTTCCACTGGCCGGTTAAGCCTGGGGAGCAGCATGCTCGACGCCGGGAAACAGGTGGATGTTCCCTATATTGACTAAGAAAATCCCGTGATGAAGTACCGCACAAAAGGCTACTTTTGAAACTGAAACGCTTGGGTGTGAACGGACAAAATTTAGCTTGGACAGAGAATTTCCTAACCTCCACAACACAGCAAGTACGAGCGGATGGCCTAGCTTAGCACCACGGAGGTGAATGTTCTTAGCGGCGTACCACAAGAAAGTGTTCTCAGTCCCCTTCTCTTTAACATTTTAATAAACGAATCAACCGAAGTCAGCTCTCCGATTATGCTATAAGCTGACGACACTAAGCTGTTCAGAGGCATAACGGGATTGAACGATGCCGAGTCTCTTCAAAAAGACCTTGATAAGATCTGCTAGTGGGTGACTAAATGGTCCATTGAGGTCGATACCGATAAATGTCACCACCTTCGTCTTGGCCCCACCATCCTTGACCATCGGTACACCTTTGACGGAAGGGCGATTTCGATAACCACCTCTGAGCGTGACCTCGGGGTAGTTACGGGCACATATCTAAAACTTCCAACACATTGCGAAACTTTCATCAAGAAAACTACAAGAACTGTGAATCTGATGAGGACATTTACATTCAAGGACAGATTCTTGTTTCCTATTTTTATACAAGGCCCTAGCACGCCCACTAATTTAATATGGCCACGCAACAATAATCCGAGGTGATTTGACCGAAACTTTTAAGATTTATCATAGTTACTATGATAACATAAGGCCTGATGATGTCCTCTCCTTCAACCACAACGGTCTCAGACCTTGAAACTGAGTGGTAAGAAACTGCGTGGTGAGAAATTCCGAAAAGACATTGGAAAATGGAGCTTCAGGAACGGGACAGCTGAATACTGGAATGATCTCCCTGAAAGTGTGGTAAATTCCGAAAATATTAATCAGTGCAAAGCTAGTTATAGCATTTATAACTTGTGCGTTGATGTTCTTATAGTTTGTAGTAGAAGAAAATGTCCGCCATTTGGCCTCAAGCCTCCTCTCTGCCAAATTTACTCTTTATGTTGCATTTACTTTGAAATAAACAGAACTTGAACGCTTAGTGTCAAGGGACCGGGATGGAATTTGGTTGGAAGTACAAGCGATACGGTCATGACAGAACCAGATCATGTCGGGGCTCTTTGGGGGGTTCTGGAGGGGGTTTCCCTGAATTCCAGTGATCGCGAGATCGGATACTTCCAGATTGCTAAGGACCATAAAACTTGGCAGTCATATTAGTGACCCGACTAATTAGACTTAAGGACCCGACACAATGACCTAGGAAGACTTCCATTCCCCGATCCGACAATTATTCTGAGAGTTGAGGGAGGGGGAATCCGGAAATTACTGACTCCCGTAGGTCGCGAAAAATTGGTCGACTCGATCGAAACCTTATGGGTGATAAGAACTGATGACCTAGATATGCAAAGCATGTGTACGAACCCAAGCGGCCTTGGTTGGGGGAGTTCGTGGGGGGGGGGGGGGGACTTTATGACATGCACAAAAACCAAACGGAACGGCAGAATGGGATGCAAGTTGGACTGTACCAAGTTTGTGAGGCTTAAATTTGTCATTTTCGTATCGGCCATAGTGGGGGAGTTGGGGGGGGGGGGGGGGGGGGGGTCCCGGAAATGTTGTGGCTCGCATAGCGGTTAAACGAGTGAAGTGATTTGAATGAAACTTGAAAAGTAGAGAGATCGCAGGACTCAGATAGTTTAGGGTCTGGACCGGATCCGAGCACGGTAAGGAGGGGTATCAGAATTCCCGGAAAAACACTCAGATTTACTTGCGCCTTTCTCACACCACCTACTCGTAACAAGTGCCACATGAGGTCGTAGCACTTGTTTTAATTATGTCCAGACAAGAACAAACCTTGACCGACTCTGGCATTGCTGACAGTCACCAAAACAGGTATACTGTATCTTCGCGCAATAAACATATAGCACCAGTTTCTTATTGCTCTCTTGATATTCTGACGTCAGTCTGTTTCAGATCTGCTTTGTATTTTCTATCTGGTTTTCCCCGAGAGAGCAGGATTGATGTCAGCAGCGCCACAGTATAAACGTCTTCGATTGTACCCAGATGCAAAACGTTAGACAGCAATATTGCAGGAAGGTAAAAAGGAAATCGGTTAATTATTTTGTAAATTGAGAGGTAAGGTTGTGTCTGAGAGTAGGAGCAGTGACCACTCTGCATATTATGTTTAAAATGTAAAGATTGTGGTTCTCGGCGTCCAGGAATGACCGAGTGTTTTGGACTGAGTTCTGATGCGTGACTTATCTTTCTATTTGTTAATAAAACACATTGAACTTGAACTTACCGTTTCCTCCTCTAGCAGCTTCTTCGTCCTCCTCCTCGTCACGCCTCCACTTTTATCCAAATCCTTACTCGCGTCTTCCTGATTCTTTTTAACTTTATCACTTTTCTTTCTTTCTACTTTCCCTTTCTTTTCTCCTTCGACATTTTGCACTTCACTTTTTGGCGCTTCGCTCGGTTTCGTTTCACTATTTTCTTCTCCCACTACATTATCATCTTTTTTAAACCGACGCAGTCTCGTCCGCGTCTTTTCTAGACTGATTTCCGGTTTATCCGGAACATTTTCCGGTTTATCCGGAACATTTTCCGGTGGAGACTCAGCTGGCACCTCACCAGAACTAATAACAACCAGTTCTATAGTCTGATTCATATGGTCTGAGGCAGTTTCACTCTTTCTTCTTGGTGGCCTGCCCCTCCGTTTTGGGACAGCAAATTTGTCAACCTGAGACAAGGCGTCACAGGTAATGGAAGTCTTAAGGTCTGGTTCCGGGGTAGAGAGGGGATTCTTCGACCTAGCTCTCACTGGACTTCGTAATGACGGCTCACTTTCCGGTTGAAGTTTAGAAGAGGTATCACAAGCACTGGAAGGCCGTTCTGACTGGGTTTCAACGTGCTCTGCATGTGCACTAGCATCCGGATGTGTTTTATCATCGCTTCGTGAGGAGGATTTCCGCCGACCCTTCGGAATTTCGGAGTCTTTATTTACGTCTACGGGAGTGTTGAGACCCTCACTGGGTTTCACTTTCGGCTTTCGACCCCTCCTAGCCGGCGATTTGATAACAGCCTCTTTCACTGTATAGTTTGTGACACTTAGGTCAGAGGAAGGAAGCTCGACCTTGTTACCGTCAAGTTTCGACTCGTCCTCTGATTTCCTCCTTTCACGACGTACACTTAACGGGATGTCCTCGTCTGCGAAACTATTGCCACACGGGACCACATTTTCAGCCCTGATTTCACTTGGCGAGTCCTTGGAAGTTCTATACGTACCCCTCCTTTCACTTGCTAGCTCTGCAATAAACGCAGTGGCACTTTTATCAAAGCTTTTTGAGCTTGCCGGACTGTCTCCTTTCGACTTCACCGAGCCGTCATCTTTACTTAACGGACTCGGCCGACCGTTATTTGACGGACTCGGGCGGCCGTTATTCAAAGGACTCGGACGACCGGTATTCAACGGACTCGGACGACCGCTATTGAATGGACTCGGTCGACCATTATTCAGTCGTCCATATGGGGAGGCCTCGCTGCTAAAACTCCCAGGACTAGACAGTTTGGAAGTTCTAGCGGGAGCGGGAGATTCTTCATCACTAGACACAAAGTCGTACAGGTTCGAGGTGATACTGTATCGTGTCGAAGCACTGTCCGGCCGCACAAACGAAGGCTCAGGCTTTTTCGGGGGATGGGGGTGACTTAGATAGTTTGAGTCAAAGCACACGGGACTGGGAGTAGGAAACGCACGACATATAGGGGGACGGATCACATTTGCGTACCGCCGTTTCGAAAGCAGAGAGGGGCAAACATAATTCCTTCTTTGGAAGATGGACGGTGGACGCGCAAAGCCCGGAGAAGACCCCACCGGAATCCGGGAAATCCGGGTGATAATAGTCTCCAGGTCCTTTAAGAACTCCGGGTCGTAAATGTTCTTATGCTTAGTCTTGAAACCTTTCACTTTACCCTTCTTCTTTCGTTTCCGGCGTCTCGCGGATGCAAACAGGGGAGAGAAACCCTTTTTGCTGCTGTTCGAGCTTACGCTTCCACTGTCAAAATCCCTTCCCTTATGAATGCTGGGGGAACCATCTACTTTATCATCATCATTTTCGATTCTCTCCGATTTGGATCTTCTTCTTTCCCCAAAATTCTTCATTCTGCTTTTCGATCGCTTTTCTTTCCCCTCACTCTCTTTATCCTGATACGCCTTTAACAACATAGCTGCGTTGATACCATCCTGAATAGCTTTGACTATGCTGCTATGCTTGCAGATTCCACTCGAAAGACTTGAAATCGAATCGCGCGATAGGCGTGGTTTACGGGCCCGATGCTCCGCCTCTCCTTCGGAGGAGAGTTGGGGGGCGGGGTCTTCCGGTTGGGAAAGCTTTTCTTTCGAGCTGTGACAATTGTTCTTCGGTTTCGTAGAGGTAGTACACGACTTGTCTTTCTGGGAAAAGCTCCTAGAGTCCCGATGACCGAACACCTGCAAAGGATAAATGGGGATTCTTCAACCTACTGTCAAAAGTTTAAGCACATACATATGGAAGAAAACTTTCAAATCCTCAAGCTGGAAAATGAAGTTGTGGAACATGAACTTTATTTCCTACTAGTTCATTTTCCAGCTTGATTGGCTACAGCCTGAATAAGATTTAGGTGGCTTATCCGTTTTGCACTGTCAAATATGATTCGCAGTCAGCTTGGGCTGAAGGAATATTTATTTGTAAAAGTTTTGATGTAGTTACTTGTAAAATGATCGACACATTTCTACTTCCAAATTTTACACTTTCCAGTCTTGAAAGAGCAGAAATAAATAAATATAACAATATTTTCATAATATTTGTAAGTGTATACTAGTCGGCTAGTGAGCAATGCCCCCGCGGCCTGGGGGGAAGGGGGCAAAAACGACAAGATGTATCAGTTTTGGAGGAATTAATCTATTTGAACACGTCAGGTTCCCCTGATCGATGCCAGAATAAAGCGTGGAGTAAGTAACCCATTTCCGACTACCAAGCCAAATCAGATTTTACATCCTGGAGAAACCAGACGTGCTTGGTCATCGACAAACTGCCACACGACCTTTAATACTTCAAACTGACATAAAGAGGATATTGATAAACGACCAGCAGGCGAATTGCTATAAAAGTGCTGCGCACGATGGCTTCCAATCCAAGACGACACGTCACTCACCCGCCAGGGTTGCCAGGAGTTTATTTAGCACAACACTTTGTGATTTTGTTCGTTTCGGTGATTATACTTAAAACTAGCGATACTTTTGAAAACTAGCCTTACTTACCATACTACAGGAAATCTAAAAGACCTAACAGTCGTTAGTTAACCCAAGTACATGTTTTAATACAATCTAAGTTAAGTCTTAGTTTGCATTTTTTAGTTAAAGAAGTATTTTTCAGTTAAAGAAGGAGCCACGCATCAAATGACTATATTTATATGAGCAGTAACAGCTCAGAATGTTCTAAGGATTACCAGATTAATAGATTTTGGTGGGTTTCTCACAAAAATTTGGGTAAAGCCAACCCAACTTCCCCCCAAACTACCAAATTAAAACAAAAAAAGGCCTTCGTCCGGAAAACGTAGCTTTGCTGCTATTTTTTTTTTTTTTTTTTTTTTTAAAGGTGATTGCTTTTTGTCTGGCATGGCAACACTGCACTCATTAGAAACTGGGCGAGCGGGTGTGGTCGTAAAAGGGCTACAACGCTTTACTGTTTCGGCCATAAAACTACACGTGAAGTAACGGTACAACGATTTGTTAAAAGTTTTTGTTTTGTTTTCCTTTTGTACTTGTTTTAAACCAGATGACCCCTCGGGCTTTAAGCAATACACATCAGAGAATTATGTGTACTGAGACTTTCGAAGGATCTCAAGCCGCGAGTTTTCGCATTTCTTCCAATTCTCATATGTAAACACTGGCCTGGTTCTGGGTACTTGGCCAGGCTGCAATAAAATGAAGCAAGGCTTTGTCCCATTCGAATCATTTCCCGAAAAATGAGATACATTGCGTCACGTCTGCATGAGGGAAACTTATTCCTGCGGGGACGTCATAAATGGGTACAGATATAGATATACAGTTCTAGCTTTTCTATTCGTCATACAGGTATAGAAAATATAGAACTCATTACCCGAAACGAGTGTCTGAAGATAGAAAAGCTTTTAAAAGGGCTCTCAAAAGGTATTTGTTATCAAGCAATTATATTTTTACTATCGGATTTTGCTCAGATTGACCTATCTGAGGCAGGAGGACATTCCAAATAAAAAGTTTCATTAAGGTCCGATCTCCCGTTCCAAAGTTATAGATAGCTTAAGATTCCGGATTCCCCCCTCCCTCCACTCCCTCCACGGTGGCCGGGTCGGAGAAGTGACTATTTCTAAACTAGTTTGGTCGGGTCCCTGATATGCCTGCCAACTTTAGGTAGATAGATAGATATAGAGCGTGTTCCACCCTTGTAACAATAGTTACTATTAGTTACTATTTCCGTTCCATCCTCACGAAAAGTTACTACGCTGACCGTTCCAACCTTGTCGGAATAGTAAGTAATAGTTACTATTTGCTTACCATGCTCGGGAGCGTGGTAAGCGTAGTAACTACGCATCTCTGGAACGTGATTGGTCGGATTCGCCCCTGGCGTGAGATCCTGCTGGAAAATAGAAAAATCGTTCCAGCCTTGACGGCAAAAAGCCAGAATTCGTGACGTCATGCGTAGTAACTACGGTAAGTAGGATGGAACACGCTCATAGCTTTTTATTCTTTTCGAACTATCGTGGTGAAATCCAAATTTGTCAAAATCGTCATAGATACATGTAGACACTCATATATAAAAATGACCTAGCACATCTGGAAGTACCCTAACTCGAGAACAGTGGACTGGCTGACAGAAAAGTGATCGGTATGTGGCACTTGGCCGGAAGGCAAGTGCCATAAAAACAAACACAAAATACATACGTCCGACCTGTGATGGAGTACGCATGTGCCGTATGGCACGCTGGACTCACAGTTCAGCAAAGCAAGAAGTTGGAAGGGATTCAGAAGCGAGCTTGCTGTATCATTCTTGGACAGAAGTACAAGTCCTATGAAGAAAGCCTAGACACTGCGTCTGCAAACCCTCTGTGATAGGAGACACGGGTTCCTAGTGAAATTTGGTAAAAAATGTCTGGCCTCGGATGGGCACTGGTCCATTTTATCCCCTGTTACTACAAATCTGCAAGTTAAGGCAACCCGTAGCACAGACGCACCAAAGATACAACTCAAGAAACCGCACGTAAAATCTACGGAGCGGTATCTCAAGCCATTTGTTCCCTATTTTGTGAAGTTTTTCAACGGATCGGAATTATGAATTTTAAACATACATGTTTGTAAATATGGTTGTTATCGGATTACGTTTTGAAATTTTATTGTAACAGATATGTGATTATTTATGACTATGTCGACCATGTATGACGATCCACCACTATTTTTGGTAAAAGATATCATGGAAATAAAAGAATCTGAATCTGAACATAAGATAACACAATTTTAATCTTCGGCCCAGGAGTGGGTTTTAATCTTCATGCGCTGGTTGGATCCAGCAGTCGATGATTTTCGGTAGAGCCGAAGAGGCTGTTTTCTGACAGTGAAGAATTTGGGACGTCACTGACCACTGCGATGGATCTTCGAATTTAAAGTTTTTAGATCAACGCATATTAAGACTGATTGTTTGTGTTTATTCTGTACAAGGCCCTCGGGGTTTTGGTGCATTAATTCTTGTCCAGCCTACGCTAATTTACCAATGGAAACTTACCGAACTATACTTGAACTGATGATAGTTGCCAAACAAGCCAACTCTAGCTGAGTTCGCGGAATCATTTCCACTCCCGGAGAAGGCATCAAAGTGAGATTTCGACGAGTCTTTGTCGTTGGACCACCGCTCAAGAGACGCGGACCGGGAAGAGTCGGTGGATGGCGACGAGTGGCGGACGACAGCGGTGGGCCGGGCCCGCGGACCAACTTTCGACTGGCTTGTGGACGAAGTCTAAAAAGAAAATAGCCTGTTAATGTTGCCTGTTAACGACTGGTAGGCAGAAAGTAGCACACCAATCATCTAAAACCATTTAGTGTGTGTCTATTCGTCCATGTTTACTTTTATTTCTCTTTAGTCCACTAATTTCGTATTTTGAATGTGCAGCGATAAGAGAATAACCTATTATTATTGCAGTACAGGTAGGCTATGTTTATTTGATCAGTTAATTAAATTTGAACAGTGCACTTTAGGGGTAAATGGCAGAAATGAAGATCCAAAACACAGACGTGTTTTCAGGGTCCCTTAATTAGCTATTTTGGCTAACTTGTAGTTGACTTTTGTCGAACCAATTACATGACAACGGCATTGTTCAAAGTCGACAAACGTTCAAATAAACATACCTCTACTGTATACACAGATTTCAGACGAACTAGTTTGTATTCGGAAACACAATTTTTGCGAATTCAATGCAAAACGGGCCTATCCAGCTCACTTACAGCCAGCAATTTTACGATGGAATTAACTGAAAATACCACAAACCTAAATGTCCTGAAATCTAACAGCTAGACAATCCCCAGCGTTAGACTTTTAACTGTGACGGTGTGGACCCTGACTTCATGTGTTCTCAGAAAATACTCCTTCAGGCACTTGGTCTGTAAATGGAGCCACTGCCGTGGTTCTGTAAAGCCCCGGTCACAAGAATATCTAGCCTAGCAAGGATTCCTGGAGGATTCAAGGATTCCTTGCCATGGCCTTTTGGCTTTTTTGTGCAATTAAATCTTATCTTATCTATCTATCATCAACGTTCACACTCTTGCTTAGTCACATACTGTAGGTCAGGCATGGAATTCCGGGTCCTAGAACTCGGTACCTGGCAAACAAGGCACGTGCATATTGGCTAGGCACGTTTCTGAACCTGGCTTAACGCTACCCATGGAATACCCGGATTGAAACGGGTATCTGAAGAAATCTAGAGAAAAGGCACGAATGAATTTATTATGTGATTTAGCGTTACATTTCACAACTAACAAAGGAACAAAACTAAACATCTAAAGTAAACTACAAATCACATAATTTTGTACAATCATCTAATCAAACGAAAAAGAAAAAAAATCTAAATAATGCACACTGTGAATTCCATTATCAAACATAAAATAACACATATTTTTAAATCAAAACAACTAATCATTGCCAGGTATTTGAAGCAAGGTATTGGAACCTGCCTAGTGCGCCATGTGGGCAAATGTATGTATTATTTAGGTAGGTACGTTTATATTTTTTTCCGTTATTATATACGTAGCCCATCACACGCCGAGGAAAAGAGATGAAGTGTGAAGAAAAATATAAAATAAGACAAGACAATGAATTTTTTTTACTTCGTCAAAGCACAAGTCGCAGAAGGCACAGTTTCTTTATTTAAATGCGTGACTTCTTTGAACCTCTGCCGGGTTTATCAAAAGTTCACACGTTTCTCAGATATTTTCTTGGCTTTCTGAACTTGGATGAGAAACATGGAAAAGCTTTCATAACCGGTATTCCTGCCAAATGAGATCCGCAGAAACAATAAGCGGGTGCCTGATCAGCCTCAATGAAGGCCAAACAAGGCAATCACGACACCAACAACCTTAAGTGTCGCTTTTCAGTTTAACCTTCGAGTTGGCTCCCGAACTTTCGGTACATTGTCTGTTAGTGTGTCCATTGCCTATCTCTACTTTTCAATCACGCAAACGTATAGTAGTCTGACAAGAAGGGAAGCAAGCTACATGTCCTGTATTTAGTCTTGCCTTTTCACGATCCATGTCCACCAACCTTATAAGGACTTTTATATGGCGTGGTCGATAAGGTAATGCCAGACGCCGCAGTCGTAATTGAAAATAGTTATTGCCATATTCTGTATTTAACTGAGTCCATTTCAGCAGACCCGAATCACAAAACTAAGGTATGAAGAGTAATGTAAATTGTGTTGGACAATCCTGGTGTCAAGATCGGCAAAGACGAAATGACAAAACCAAGAGACGTTGTCGATAAAAGAAAACACAATGATCTGACTGGCTATTCCTTGAGATACAACAACTTACTGATTTGGATACAACGATTTATTCCCTGACTAAACTGCCAAACACTACACAAAGTACAATAAGGGGCAGAGCCAGAACAGACCCAATAACGCAACCTTACCGCCACTCGAATAAGAAACGGATTTAGGTCCACGCTTAAAGGACCCCGCGCACTGTTTACTCTTCAACATACAGTATTTTAAGATATTTGAATACTTTAAAAATAGGCTACTTACGACAAGTAACCAACGGTGTTGGCTGTTTTAAGCCTTCTCCGAGACCTACTGACTTGTAGCGAAAACAGGGACACAATTTACACAACCAGTTTTTCTGATGCACAAACTTCTCGCAGACAACCGACGACAGTGTGACACACCTCAAATGTAGCAAACCACGGCAAGTGAGAAAATCAGCGCGGTTTTGTCAGATGGAGTTAGAATGGACCGTACGAAATTGAGGTCTCCGGGTTTAGAAATATACGGAGTGATTATGGAAGTAGGTTGCATTAATATTATAGGTAAGATAGGTCCTTTAAATATACATTTGTCTCAGATACGAGGACCAGATCTGCTTAATAGTACAAAGCCCGAAATTATGTACAGGATTGGTGCATTTCTGGACCATATAAAATAATTAAATGTATGTAGTGTTGCTAGTAGTCGTGCCCGCATCAGGTTAATTTGTTAGGAATTAGTGTCGTGTTGCTTTTTGTATGGTGTTATGTCTTTCTGTATATTACTTTTTCCTCTTTTCGCATTTATACTCCGTCTTTCTATTTGTGAGTGTATGATGGCCGCAGGCCTGGGACAGACCTAAGGCTAAAAGATATATAGGATTGTTCACATCAAAATACAGGATACAAAAACAGCTTATTTGGATGAAAAAATCTCATGACCCGATCTTCTGCAAAATAACAAAGGAGAATACTGGTGAAACAACTTAGGATCTCACCTTAAAACAAAAAACATAGTATCCAAGACGAAAGACTTTGATGGGTAAGTTTCATCCATGCACAGAGATAAAATACAAAATTAAAGAACTACGAACACACCACTGATTGACTTCGTGAAAACTTCAGAAAAGGACCAGAAAACCACACAACCGCGTCAAACTGAGTGTCAAAAGCGCCTTTTAAATGAAGAAAGCTTCTAACTGATAGAAACAAAAATTCACAAGGAAAAATATACAGACGAAATAGAAGCCATAACTGATGGAAACAAAAATTCACAAGGGAAGTATACGGACGAAATAGAAAAACATTTCTGCAGAAATATTAATTACTTCGAATTTTGCCCAATTTTGGCAAAATTAACTTCGAAATTTACGAAAAAACGCAGCAAAAGCTGAAATATAGGAGAATATAGGGTTTTTGACTCAATATAGTATATTACAGGACAAGTTTTAAAATATAGGATATATAGGTCTGACTCCCACCATGGGTCATAAATAAATTATTGTTATTATAAGCCTATTGCCTACTCGATTCATGTATACGGTACCTACAATTTCTAAGACGGCAAGTGGTCCAATAAACATATGTCTATCTAGACATATGTCTATCTAAACATATGTCTATCTAGACTAAAAACTGAAAAAAAAGATCGGCTTCAAATTACCCCGCCCCTAGTTGACTCGTCTGACCGATATTTATCATCATTCGTACCTATTTTATTTCTCATTTTAACTCTTGATACTTGATTATTTCCCATTTTAGTTCTTGTTGTGTGACATGTATTATAATGTGTAGGCCTATTCATTATTATCATGTACTGTATATATTGTCCATCAATGTTTTGACATGTGCTACGTCATGACGATCCTCTGCTAGCCATACTATGTTGTGCTATTATGGAAATAAAGGTCATATTATTATTATTATTATAGATAGATAGATAGATAGATTTATTTGCGCTAAAAAGCCACAAGGGCCATGGCAAATACAAAATAGTAACAACAAAACAACAACAATAACAAACCTACAAAAAACCTTCCCGATATGACAGAGCGATCCGAAGGAATCTTCCAAAACTCTTTAAATCCCCAAAATGTTTACTTTTTAATTTTCTAACAAGTTCCTCCCTCGAGAAAAAACCCACCCTAAAAATTTCCTCCCTTAGATACCTTAAACCCTCACAATCACAAATAAAATGCTCTACATCTTCATCAATCATCCCGCACAACAAAGGGCAGAAATAAGGACCAGACGAAACTCTAATTTTCCCAATATATTTTCTTCTTTGGCCAAAAGGCAAACAATCTCCTCTCAGACTAATTAAACATTTCAATTCTTCTGGAGATAACCCCGACTTAAAATAAATTTCTTCGCCCCATGCCTCCTTAACCCTATTGTAGAGACTCAGGGACCCAGGAATCCAAACCTTACAACCCCACGCCTGCAACTCCTGGTCCTTTAATACTCTTTGGACTTCTTTCGCGACCTCACCTACCTCTAGCTGAACCCCCTTCCCTCGTTCCACCTACCTGACAGTCCACACTCATTCAAAATAGTCTTAATTTGGCCAGGCCAAGTACCCTCACGTTCATCCTTTAGTGCCTCCAGGTATGCCGCTTTGGTCAACCGTACCCGAGGAAGCGTAAGGATTTTTTCCCAGAATATATAAGTCCCTACTTTTATTTCCCAATTCTATCCCCCACGGTAAATCGGAGTGTCGAGAATAGCCCTAACAAGCTTTAGCTTTGGTGTCAAAAACGTCAAACTTTTACAAATGTCATATCCCTGGACAGGCCCCGTATCCAGGAATTTATTTCGGGGGGGGGGGGGGGGGGGGGGTGCCTGCGGGTCGGACAAAAAAGTACAAAAAAGACATAGATCAGAGGGAAAAGCCTATACAAATTATTATTTTTGTATGCCCCCTGGATACGGCCGTGCCTGGACATAATACAAAAAAAAACTAGGACAACGACTAGCCTATTTGGACGATGAGCGGCCTTACACTTGTCTCCTTTGACAAGATTCGACTAACTCCTAATTTGTCAACAAGCTAAACGTTGATGTCGCTTTCTTTCCAAGAAGTGACTCGCTAACACCGTTCGTCATTTTCCTGGGGTCCCCACGAAAAGACATAACAATAACAGGGGATCTATGCATTTAATCCCCTCAATGCACTGGGTTAATGAATCCATTGGGAAGGAAACGGGAGTCAGGAGTAACATACTTCAGCTCAGGGCTGTATCCAGGGAGGGGGGTTCGGGGGTTCACTCCCCCCCCCCAAAAAATGTACAAAAATAACCGTTTTTATAGGCTTTAACCTCTGATCCATGTCTTTTTTGTACTTTTTGGCCGCAGCCCGCGGGCAACCATCCTTCCTCATATCAATTCCTGGACTCAAACCTGATTCAGCTGCACCACCAAATCTTCACGCAATTACTGTTACAGCGCCAATGCACAGAATTTCGAAGTATTTAACACAAGGATAGGCAATTTTAAGAGATAACACTTGGCAAGTGCTATACGCAAGTGTTACATGCTTTTTGGGATCCCAAAACGACTGGAGTCGGAAAATTTGTTATAAGTTAAAATTTTATTTGAAGTTGATTAGATGTTCATTATTTGGAAAGAAGATACCCTGAGTTCGTTTTTGAGCTTTCTTTTTTTGCCGGACAAGTAGTTCTGGAGTTCGGCCGAAACCGGGAATTGGCAGAAGTGGCAGGAAGTTTATCAAAACAGATAGGACTTATAGGGGTAAACACATATGCTGATCCCATATCTGAACTTGGTTTTCTCAGATGATTAGCTATTTGGCCTTAATCTGTTTCTAAATTTTAATTGTAAAAATGTTCAAGGAGTCTGGCGATGACTGGATCTGGCTAAGACAAGACCCAGTTGTCTGGGTCAGATATTGAATTTGTGGGATCCCATCGAAACCTTTGGTCTTGTTTCTATTGTTGCCATGTAAGCGCTCTGACTTCGTCAAAAGTGCGAACCATGTTTCCTCTTATATTTTGTCGAAAAAAAAACACAAAGGCTCATAAGGTACATTTTCTATAAAGTTAACAGGTAACATCCAAAGTGTTGGGTGTCGAAACTCTGGTGAATGTTATCCAACTTCGGACAGCGCAACTTCAACTGGAAGTCACACAAAAAAGCAAACCGACAGGCGACATTACTGCCAGACGTCTGATAAAAGATAACAAATAGCTGCACATCCTTTTTACATTTTATGTTGTATGCCAAGAATAATTCTGTTATGATTCTGACAGAATTTCTGTATGACCCTTTCAAACGTTATGTTTCACAAAAAGATAACATTTGAAATGGTCATAACAGATACAGTATCTAACGCAAAGGTGCAGAAACATGTATAAATGTTACAAAAATTCTGAAAGTGTGGATAGAAGTCGTTACAGACCGCACTGAAACCTATTCGTCGTGCGGAGGAGACGCCATCTAGGCAATACGGCAGGATCGGCATGCAGTCGGGAAAGTATCGTCAGTCAAAACTCGTCAGTCATGAAAACAGGGTTGGTTCCCGTCTAAATGTCGTTTTCCAGCCATGTGAAGACGCCCTAGGATACAGCCATAAAGTAGGCCTGCCAGGGTGATAGCAAAGGAATGTACGAAACAGACCGTATAACTGGAGACGACGAAAAACTGTTGGCTAGCGACGCAGACGTAACCAGGCCCTTTTATGCCAAACGCCCGTTTAGACACGTCAGCAAAAGAAACTCCAGCCTAGGGAAGAAAGCTTTGCCCCCCCCCCCCCCCCCCCGAGATGCAAAAAGCTCCGTGGAGGCCGAAATAAAACATGGCTGACAACTCTCAAAGAAGATCTCAAGCCCATTCCAGGATTTTGCCTTCACAAAAGAAGATGGGATCTCTCCTGGCTTCAATTCTCCATGCCCTTCGTGAAAGACCCGAGCTTCGTGAAAAAACTTGGTCCGTCAGCTGCTATCGACAGGGAGAGAACTTGCGGCCGGACACGCATACATGGACCCAAATTTAGCGGAGAAAAGATATACAAGGATGGACTCGACTGCTGAACAATTCTTGGATGTCAGGGTAACAGCTGGTGTCCTGATTGAAGTACAAGTACATATGTACAAGATCGGATAATGATCAGAGCCTCTGTCTCTCAGCGACCGCGCTGAACAAGAACTCATGTTCATACTGAGCGGGTGCTTAAGCGATAGCATGTATGCCATGAGCGCCCTCCACCCGTCTTGCAATAGTAACCATTAGTTACTATTTTCGTTCCAACCTCGTGAAAAGTTACTAGGCTGATCTCTAAATAGTAGCTATTTTCGTACCACGCTCGGAGCGTAGTAAGCTTGGTAACTAACTTGCGATCCCTGTAACGCGATTGGCGGGATTAGCGCGTGGCGCGATATTCAGCCGAAAGCAGAAAAATTCGTTCCAGTCTTGATTCCAAGAAGACAGAACTTTTCCGAATGGAACTGATGCCGAAACCCGGGCAGGAATTCCATCCCGCTAGCACCCGATCCTGATCCTGATCGTGTATTGGAAATGTAGAGATATGAGAATGCAGTAATTCCAGGTACACAGTTATAGCGCTCTTACCAGTCGACAGTTGCGTATCTGGAGCAAGGACTCGCTACGAGAAGACAGAGACGGATGTTCTTATTATCAGTTTCTTGTACAAGTAAGCAAGTAAATGGGAGCTCGTATACAAAACCGCTTCTAGTTTAGGCGAGAAAATCGAACACTATAAACATCATAGGGGTATGGTATGATATAGATTTACTGGTTACCAACTCTGTACAGTGTACTATAGGGGCACAGTGCAAGAAGACAAAATGCCGAGGGGTTAACCGCTCCCCGGCACCTAATATACTCCCTTTCCCGGCACCGACCAAAACCAGCAGACCCGGTACCGGCCATAAATTAGGCGATTCTCTCTAAAAAAAAATATGCTGATTTTAATATTCTAACACGCGGCAACTGATGCCGTCCACTTTCAGCCAGTATCGGCACCGACTGGGGACCGCTGCACCGGGCACTTGCGTAGGCTACACTAAAATCGAGAGTGGGCAACCCCTCGCAAAATATAAAACAATAAATACAACAGAACCAGTAACTCAATATTCAACTATCGGCTATAGTTTCCAGTTGAAGACGGTCTTGGACGAATCACCACAGGGTGATTGAGGGTTTGGCACTTCTTTTGGATACTAAATTTTCTCGACGACACCCACAACTAGTATCGGATGAAAGTACTCACTTTCGTTTTAGCGAGTTTCGCCATGCTCGCAGTGGTGGCCGCTCCTAACAAACCATCAAACAGAACTACCGGTCACGCCAACAATGCTAAACACTTCTGCAAAATTACCACCAGCCAGCTGCCAAGTGCCAAAGGAAGCGACCACTCACGTGGCTCGGATCAGAAGTCATAATCGGATGTGAGCTTTAAAAAGCCCGCGCACTTTCCGCTATCTGCGACCTCCCACGGGGGCATATCGATGAGACGAAGAACTGACGACGAGTTGTGACTTCTGACTACATCTGAGGCAGCTGAACAAGGCTGAATCAGAGGGTCCAAATGGGTCTACGACGAAGAACAGTATACGTGGGTAGCCACATTGGCGACGAGACAGCTCAGCAGGATCGCACCAGATAAAAAAAAACCTTAAAGCACACCTCGCACTTTTTAATGTTTATGTTCCGATATTCAAAACTATTTGAATACTGTAAAATTAGGCTCTGTTTTAACAAATTATCCACAGCTTTGGCTCTTTTTAGCCTTTTCCCAGGCCTATTGACATCTAGCATACATTCAGCAAAATTTAGATAACCGGTTTTAGGAATCAATAGCACGATACGCCAACACCCGTCTGGAGCATAATGTGCATGTAAAACAATGAATTATGGCAAGTGCAAAGATCAGTTATCGTTAGCAGACTTAGAACGTAATGTATGAAATTTGGGTATCGGGCTCGAGAATGACGGAATGCAGTTACGGAAGTAAGTTGCATTGACGTTACAGACACGACGGATCCTTTTATTCCTGCAACACCAGGTAACCGCAGGAATAGTAGCCAATGACTCAAGCAGTATCGGGATCTAAGTTATTATTTTGACTTTACTTCTATTCCCTTTTCATATCCTTTATAGTATTCCCCCGGCTCTCATGAGTTTAGTGGTTGACACAAATTATCATCAAAACATCCATTCCCAACCGAAGTCGGTCTGCTATTGTGAAGGTCTTCATGATGTAACAAAACATCAGGGGCGTCACGTATGGGGGGGGGGCAGCCGATTTGTATTCAAAACAGTTGGTTTTTCGCAAAAGTAGCATTCTTAAAAACAATCGTTTTTTTCTGAGAAACAGTCGTTTTTCTACAAAAACAGTTGGTAAAAATGACCAGCCAGTCGGTAAATACCTTGCCCCCCCCCCTCCCCAAACATTTTGGCTAGTAACGCCACTGCATAGCATACTAGCAGGGCCCTGACACAGCTGGTTACAGACACACTAGAGCTATCCACTCCAAGGAAGTGTACGACACTATCAAGTACTAAAATACATTCTCTGCCCCCGAATGATGACATCCAAAAATACTAAGAGCAGCCGAAGGTGGTGGTAAGAGAAGTCAGGAATAGTACTACACCTCTGATCTGATAAAGGAGTGAGCCATTTGAGAGTTAAGGTCTATAGATCATTGGGGTGCACTGTTCGTGGGGTCATTTTTTTTTAAGTCGGATGGTCTGAACCAAAGCTTATACCGGTTTCTTGACGTCGTGAATAAGTGTTCTAGTCCATTCTTGGCAGTTTATTCTTTTTACATGGTAAGTTTTGACGAAAAGTCAAGTTCGGTTCTTTGAAGTGGCGAACTTCAGCCTGTAATAAAGTATAGTTGGTAAGCAACATTTCATTTCTGAGTTTCCTTGTCTATCTTATAAAGTCGCAACAAACGCAAAAAACTAAAAGTGAATCTTTTTTCTACAAAACTACCAAAAATTTATTTGAATGTTAGTTTTCTGTTAGTTATTTTATTATATTTTTAGTTATTTGAATCTTTAGCGCCCCTTGTGTACATGACCAGAAACATCAAGTTCGGCAAATGTGCTGTGAATATTCGTTTCAAACAACTCACCGTCATCGTCATTATATTTCAAGAAATGTACTTCCCAAATACTCGTACACCAGGACAAAGATGCCTATTAAGCCCTACTAGGGACTACTGAGCAGTTCTGACAACCAATCGGAAGCATTTCTATATTTTCCACATACCCACGCATCGATGTGCCCCCGAGACAGCCATCTGGCTCCCTAATAAGTGGTTTGGGTGGAAGGGACCAATTATCGTGAAAAAGTGATAAACTGACAGGTATTATACGTTGCTATTAGCATGATCACCATCCCACGCCCAACGGTAACGATGGAACAGAGCAGACACATACAAGTCAAGTAAGTTATTGGTCACACTTGGCTCATTTCGTGGCTTTTTGGGTTGCAAAAGTAAAAAGAAAAAGAAAAGATGCATTTAATTCTGAATGTTGTCGTTTTAAACTCAGGAGATCAATTAGAGCAAACCAGCGTGTATAAGTATGTTACAGGAACCCTAATTGACCCCTAATTGCAGTTTGTTCCTTATCCCCAAGCTGCCACAAAGCCCATCAAATCTCACGTCCCCTAGGGATTTTCAGTTGTTTGTCGAATAGGCGGCTTTTTGAGCCCAGTGTGACCAAGCTCTAAGACAGGATAGCTGCAGATGAAGTTTTATTTCCAGAAAATATTTACCTCGAATGTGAACATTTTCCCGACGTTGTCACTGAAGTTCAACTGCCCGACGAGGACCCTTGCTAAGAAAGGCCGAAATATAGCTGCCAAAGAAGCATAGTAGTTGACACACCCGTTTTTAGCAATCGTTTGAACATTTTTTCCCACATTAGCAAGTGCGATGAAACTAGTGGTTAGACTAAGGGTTGTCTGCAAGGCCGTATCCAGGGGGAGGGGTTAGGGGCTTGACCCCCCCCCCCCCCCGAAACGTACAAAAATAGTCATTTGTATAGGCTTTTCCCTCTGATCTATATGTTCTTTGTATTTTTTTTGTCCGACCAGCAGGCAACCCCCCCCCCCCCCCCCCCCCAAATAAATTCCTGGATACGGGCCTGGGTGTCTGAGATTGAGGGTGGGGGGGGGGAGGAATCTGTAGGAAATTAAGATCGAATATGGGTCCTGATTCGTGTCCTATGTGTGGATGTTTAGACAAAATACAAGTCACTTTATGTGTGAATGTACAGCTAAGTGAACTGAGAACGAAAGAGTCTGGATAAGGTGAGTTTGGCACAGGGGAACCAGACGGATTAATGAAAAATAAAGGTTTTAGGAAGACTCCAAGTTTAAGGAGGTTTCTTAGGGTCACCCTACTCCGCCGAGGGACATTATCGAAGTGTGAAGTTACCTTAAAACCCAAAAAGTGTTTACTGAAGTTTTTATCGAAGTTTTGTTCGTCGTTCGCTTAGCCGGTTGCTGAATATACGTTTTCAAACGACGTCGAAGTTCAACGTTTGCTTAATTAGTGTTTTTACGACTCTGGCGATCCTTGCCCGGTCGACGTTTTTCCGACGATTCGTGCAAACTTCGAACTAGCTCACGAAGTTCGACGGTCAGAGTTTGAAGGACAAAGAAACTGTGACCGGCGACCAAAAACGGTATTTAAATAGCGACCTTTGAGCTTGTAGGTAACTTCAGACTTCGATCAAAAATGCAACTCTTGTCTCTTGTTGAATATCATTTTTGGTCACCGGTCACAGTTCCTTTGTCCTTCAAGCTGCGTGAGTCGAACTGCGTGAGCTACCAAGGTCGAAGTTTGTCAGAAACGTTGAAGAAACGGCGACCGGGTGAAGATCGCCGGAGTTGAAAGAACACTAATTAAGCAAACGGTGAACACGGCGCTTGAAAACGGAAATTAAACGGAACATAACCAATGAAAAACGCAACTATTGTGACTGGAAATTTTGTGACGTGGCCAGCTGGCTAGTTTCACATACAAAAACATACAAAATGTGGGATGTCAGAGCAGGTAGTCAGTCAGAGCGGATTCTATCCCGCTCCACCCTTTTTGTTTAGCCTACTTCGGGACACGTAGTAATTCAATCTCGAAGCGCTAAACCCATTTGCGACGGCAAACCACTCAAACGGCTTAAACCAGAATCCCAAACAATCTCACCCTTTCATGCGACCACCTTTGAGAAATCAAATAAATGCCTCATAAAAGACAGAAACAAAAAGAGGGTAGGCAACTCCATTATGTTACATTAGACGATCACCAACAACCACTGTCGAATTTAAAGACCTAACGGAACTGTTGCCACTAACAAGAGGGCAAGTGCTGAGTATACTCCATCCGACCAAGAACAAATAAGCCAATAAAACCTCAGTATCTGGTCTCATGTAGCGACTATGGATACCCCGACAAATCTGAGCTAAGCTAGAGGTATTTGATCAGCTTTGAGATGATGCCCGTCTGCTTCCCTCTTCGCCGATGTGCATATCAGAGGAATTATGTAGGAGGCGCGCTGACCCGCTCTGCAGCGCGTCCAGTCAGCCAAACAGCTTTTACTTTAAAATTTCTTCTTCGAGCCTTTACTGCGATATAGCTGTTTGTAGAGGTATCAAATTATGATGTACTACGAAGCTCCTACTCGTTTGCATCGGACAGGGTGTAGGAATCTATTCGACTCCCCACGGTCGGATTAAAGAGATAGGGGACGGAGGTTCTGCTGCTTATTTATTCATGATATGTCTGGAACACGCCAATGAACCTCGGGAAGAACGAGCAACATCGCCCGAACGATGATTCAAATCCTATGTCAACCTATCAACAGCATCTGGTGGCGACAGCTGTGGTAACGTTTCCTGCTCTTCGGTAGGCAGACGGCGATTCGTCATCGGGACGACGAGTTAATGATCAAGAATTACAGACGGAGTTCTATTCCTCAATAAGAAAACTCTATGGCATGTCCAACTTTATTTCACCTTTCATAAAGATTCACCAGCCCCTCCGAGTCTCCCAAAAAATGGCAAAGTGAGGGACCCAAAAGAAACACACAACTTTATACCCCAATATGGAGGCCGGAAGGTAATTTGGAAGGGTAGAGCAACATGTACAAGCAACATCCTTTCATCCATCACAAAACATAACGACAGAACAACTGAGAAAATCCACAATACGAATTAGGAGAATAGATGCTAACATAGATAAAGGATTCATGTAAAGATAGAGAAGAATCCAGCAGACAGCAAAGCTTGTTCGTAGGTTATTTCATGGAAGTTAGTAGTGTTGTCATGAACCTGTATTTGGATTGGTTTATGATTGTAATATTTCTTATACTGTGTGTAATTCTTGTGTTAAGTGGGCTGTACCCTTCAGGGGGGCAGCTCGGCGCTCCTTAAACCTTCAATACCTTAATGGATAACTCGCACTACATAACGTGTCTGCTAAGATGTTCCAAATCGTTGACTACTTCAAAACTTAACGCTGCTTACAGAAAATTACATAAAGGCTTCGGATAATCACTCTAATGCTAATAGAGGAGATATGATACAGCTATGAAATGTAGAATCTCGGGAACGAGAATGGACGGAAATACTAGAAAAGTAGAGGGAATTACTAACATAAGTACTCCGACGTGTCCTTAAAAAAAAATGTCAGGTACACAATTTGGCTATGGGGACAGACCTTGTTTTCCAACACTAAGTTCTTGAAAGACGGGAACGCTACAATACAGAAATCCAAATTGACCCATCAACTGTGTCCCTTAATAACCTATCACTGCGTTATTTCTCCGTGGGAATAAGATCCCCAAACCTGCCCGAAAATAGTTGAGATCGGCTTTTCTTCTCTTGTTCCAAGTTCTCCGAATTCCAAAGTTGTAACACAAAGGAAACTCCAGCATCCAACTCAACACACACCCGGGATCCACCGACTTTTAACCACCACAATCCACTTCTTAAAGTTTAACTGAATAGCCGACTTATTTTAGTACCATTTAACTGACTACACTGCATTATTTGGACTGTGTCAAAGGATTATTTTTTTTTCACTTTTTGCTCTAGTATGATATTTAGAACATATACGGCCATCCTCACAATGCAAAATTCAACTAAAATTTGAATCTCGATACAAATCACTGCGTGAGCAATTATTTTTCGTAAATCGTTTCCGCGAAACATACAACACAGGTACAAGCGCACAGAAGTACCAAAACCAGACAGGGAAATTCCACTAAATGAAAATCGATTAGTCGTCAATACCGGAGCAACGAAGCACGTATTTACATCGGGTATTCGAGTCTCGATAAGCGAATAAGTGATCGGTAACTAGATTGTCGTATTTCAGCCCTTTTCACTGAAACTTTAAGGACTTCATGGAAGCTGAACGAGGGAACCGACGGCTATCCAAGAGAAAGTCCTACTTCACCCAAAGCTACAAACACGGCTAGGCGTAGTACAGACCTAGTGCCTATATCGTAGGCTAACCGGAATAGAACGGTCATGGCGCGGGATAAAGCTAAAGTTCAACCACTTAAAGTTCAACCGAAAGGGGTTGGGACAGGACAACATAGTTACGCATCATTTAATCACTTAAATTGGCTTGAAGACCCGCTGAAAATGCGCTACTTCATTGTTCCGCTATTCACGAATAATCGATCTTCAAGTAGTGGAATTTCCGTGTAATTTGTGGTACCTCTTTGCGCTTGTATTTTTGTTGTATGCCTTATGAGAAAGATATATGATTTTGTTTTGTTCAGGCACTAAGCAATTTGCACCAATCTCAGCACTGCCCACTGAAATCCGCGTTTGTTTTGAGATTAAAATTTCCTGCGTCATAGTAGAATTTACGCTGTGGGGACGGCCGCAGATATTATGAACGTCATAGCTGGAGCAGACAGTGGAAAATAAAAATCCTTTTGCAGAGTCCAAATAATTCAGTTTATTCAAGAAAATGACACAAAACTAAGTTGGCTTTTCAGTTATATTTAAATAGGACGAAACTGTTCAAGATTCCTGGCTGATACAGACCACAGAACTCGAGTTTTAGAGAAAAGTTGCTGGTACCACACCCATTCATACTAGCAATTAAGGGCACCCTTTTCACTCTGCTGACTATAATTTGGCGGCATATTTGTAATAATACCATCTGGATTTGTATACCGACTTTCTATCTTTGAATACTCACCATTGGTGATACCGCTAGGACATTCTAGGAGGCATAAGGAGGAATAATTTGGAATAAGTAAAACAAATTAAACGGAAACCAGTATTATTATATGTTAGTGTTTGTTTTTTTCCTTTGTCAAATTTTTGCATTCGCCCTCGGGCTGCTTATAGCAATAATCTATCTATCTATCTATATCAACGCATGGTTATTGATTCAGCAAGAGAGAATAAAAGCTGCAGCTTTTTTTTACCGACTGTTACTTTTTATTTTTAGTTCTTCCCACGTTCGGTGCTAAGACAGGATCCGATGAGAGTTCATTCGATATGAATAACATTCCTTTATCTCGACGGTGAAACCGTACCCCTCCTTCAAGCCTAAAATTCCTGCAATTCATGGTGAAAACGAAGTTGACCAACCTAGGAACCCCTCCGTCCGTCCTCCAAATAGGATAGATTAGTTCTCACACCTTAATCTGCATTCAGTCAATACAGAGCTGCGTTGTTCAGTCTTTCTCAATGGTCTTTTGTGTAAGACCATCCCTCTCTGAACCTTTTCAAAGCAGCTTAGTAATACTAAAATAGGAACAATCTAGTCTGAGAAAGGCGATTGACGTTTTGAAGGAAAAAAGAGCAGCCCTCCTCTACTGAAACGCTCATGGGCTAACAAAAGAAACTAACCGAAAGAGGCGGAGAATAATCAGAAAACAGGAAGAAAGTTGGAAAACAGGGGTTGGGGGATGTGATCCGGATTCTATGTGACTACTGTAACCTACTCACTGCTTTTCTACTTCACATTCTTGCATCTTGACGTTGTCTTCGTTTGACCTCTAGTCCATAGATAAATAGCTGCGTTCGTTGCACTCCGGGCTGTCTCTGGTGTTTAGTCACCAGTGTCCGGTTCTTCCCTTAAAACGCGTTCTTTTGGTTCACCTGTGAGTTGATGAAAACCGGCTAACTCGTCGCTGGCAGGGCTCACGAGCAGGTTCTGGTTTAGTCCGCACCGGTGAGATAAAACCGGACACTGGTTAGTGCAAAAACGGGTTATAAGACTGGTGAGAAGTCACCGGTGGATGCAAAAACGGCTTATAAGAAAAACCGGAGACCACTGGTGAGAACTCCCGTGACAAAGAACGCAGCTAATAATCTACCTGACTCTGACAAAAGGAAATATCCGCTTTATCAGGTCACTACCACGCCGGCGGGTTCTCCGCATCAACTGACACGCTACCCGCCGAAAGGTTGCCACGTCTATCTCAAATGAACTCGAATAGAGCCAGTGCTCCAGGAGGTATAACGAGAAACGTCACCCAAACGAATCCTCAAATCCTATGTCTACCAATCAACAAAGATTCTTGTGGTGACGTTTCGGGCTTTTCACTAGGATAAGCCGTATTCAGGCGGGGGGGGGGGGGGGGGGGGGTTCAACCCTCCCCCCCCCCCCAAAAAAAAAACATACGAAAATAATCATTTGTATAGGCTTTTCCCTCTGATCTATGTCTGTTTGTACTATTTTGTCCGACTCGCAGGCACCCCCCTCCCCCCCGAAATAAATTACTGGATACGGGCCTGCCAGGAACATAGAGATTCGTCATCGGCGCGAATAGTTGGAATAAAGAGTACTAGTGACGGTGGTGGAGTGGAATACTCTATATGACTAAGTCCAGAACACGCCAGTGATCCTCAGGAAGAACGAGAAAACGAGCCACTAACGACTCAAACTCGATAACTCAAATCTTGTGTCAAACAACCACGGCGATATTCGGGAGCAGCTGTGATAACCGAGGGGACACCGCTTCTGGCTCTTCTGCTAGGTACCCACGATTTTGCATCGGCAAGGAGAGTTAGTCATCAACAGTATGACTGCCATGATTTACGGCGCCTCTTCAATTCACTCCAGCGCTCCAAGCGGACTGGTTTTTAAAAGTCCCACATTTCGAGAGATAGTAAAATATGGATCCATTATGTAATGAGCAGAAAACAATAGCTTTCACTTTCTAATCCAAAAGATAGAACAAAATTTCGATACGTCCCTCATAAAATCCGCTGTCAAATTTCCGCCTGGCGCGCTAGACGAACAATAACAATCACACGTGAGATTTTGGTATAAGTAATCTGAAGGATGAATAAGCGATTAGGCTTTCGCTCATATCCAGTCGCGTATTAGCCCCGTGAAAAAGTCAGCCAGTCCTCAGCACTGAAGTCGGAAGCCAAACATGACAAACTTGATGACGCTTGACAGAACAAGTTGGGTAAAGCAAAAATAGAGGAAGAGGCATCTTAAACAGTTTTAAACATGGCCAGGCCTAAGAGGAATTAAAGATAGCCAAACAAACTTGGATAAACGTCCACCAAGAAGTAACGTGTTATTGTTTTCTCTACGATAGCAGATCTAGCGGCCAAAAAAGAACTAATCTGAGAGGAATCTCATGAGGGGCGTACTAAAAAGGGAAGCAGAACTGCAGACTTTCTTTACCTATTATTACTATAGTTGCGTTTTTTTGGATGTAGTTTCGGCTTAGTTTCGCTTAAAAGCCGTTTTATTTGTCCATTCCATATGCTGTAGTTTCAAACCTGAAACTACAGAGCTCAAACTACAAACTACCTCGCCGACGTAGTTTCGTGTAGTTTGACTTTTCGGAAACAAGAACTCGATAAAACGCAAGTAAGACAAGACAAGAGCCAAACTACAAACTTTGACGAAACAAAAGTGAATCCAAAAAAACGCAACTTATATCTGTGGAGAGGTGCTGATGAAGAAGCACGGGAACATACGCAGCAACTAGTCCGCTTGGGACCGCTGAACTCGAATACGGCCAATTCCGCAGGGACAAGCTGAACATTGTGCCAGCTTCGTGGTGAAAGTGAAGAAAATCCGGCCGGGAAAAACTAATAGTCCGTTGGAACTATCTGTTAAAAAACTTACCCATTTCTTAAAACTTCTTAAAAAACGTTCAGGCTTTTAAATAATTAGTTCCAGGAGCTCCCAGCGACGACGCGAGAAACGGCTCGGGAGTCAGCCCACTTGCCCGCGGACTTAACCCCAAGCAAAGGCGGAATTTTGTGTGGGCATATCTAACGCAGTATCAGACTGGCACAGAGCATAACTGTTTATTCTTTACCGACTCACTTAGTCCTTCTAAAAATAAGTTATCTTCTAGTCCCTTATTTCCTAGTTACAAATTACCTCAACAATCAATGAAACTTCACGTTTGCCTTTTATTCAGTTCATTTGTACTCGTCTGGTTCCCTGTTTCATTTCTGTATTTTGTTATTAAGTTAGCGTCGTTGATCCTAGTTACAAATTACCTCAACAATCAATGAAACTTCACGTTTTCCTTTTATTGAGGTCATTTGTACTCGTCCGGTTCCCTGTTTCATTTCTGTATTTTGTTATTAAGTTAGCGTCTTTGATGTTAAATTATTTCGATGGTGTCCCCTATTATTGTGCGTTTGTTTATTTTCTTTTCGTTGCCTTTTATTTAGCTTTTGCTATTGTGGCAACTTTTCATTAAACCTTAAACCTCAAAGCTTAAAAAATATCCTCTTATTTATAACAAATAAAACTGTTTAATACTTCATTGTGCACGTCCTAAAGGTTCTCTCATACTTGGTAATTTGTCACTTGATTTTCACTGTTTTCTAAACTATTAAAGTAACTAAGCTTTTATGATGCAACCTTTGCTGTAATGGAAAACGTGGTTTCTTACTTTTCTCTTGTGTCGCACATGTTCTGCGGAAGAAGGAGTCGCAGATGATGAGAAGATGCCATATTAAGTATGCGAAGCACCTGCTTTATTAGCCAAAGTCATACCACAGCCACATGCTAACGGAGCGTTTCCAAGTTAAAGATGCAAGCGTCACACTTTTGGAAATTTCGTCGGCTCTGCCAAAAACCATGGACAACAGGGCCCAGCCAGCACATGACACTTTACATTCTTTTCTGGACGATGGATGAAAAATATTGTATTTGTTGTGTTTTAGTTAATTCTTCTATTTTATTTTACGTACTCCGCTTTTCAAATGGCGGGTCCGAAAGGTCAGAAATAAATTACTTACTTACTTATTTTCTATGGAGTCCAAAAATTTCTTTCTAGACAAATCCTCTCCTACAGGACTATGGGTTCTGAGGACAAAAATACTTCCACCACCAACCACACTGACCACTTACCTTTGGCTGGTTATGACTCGTTGCAATGCCCAGGTTAGAGCTCAAACCAGGTCCAGGACAGGATCTTTTCTCTTTAGCCATCAGTATCCGTTGAATTGAATGGAATCCAGCAGTTTTACTAAGAGCTGTCCGAGGAGGCTCTTGCCCAGTGTCCAGGAGAGTGGGTGTGGGTCTTGGATTCTCAATCTGGAAGGTGGAAGTCTGTGTTGGATGAGGAGTCGCCTTGTTCGATGCTATCCGCATTTTCAGGGATCCCTGCAAGAGTGAATGAATAAATGTATTTTATTAACCCACTACACTTGAGACAGTAAAAATGAGACCAAAGGTGTCGATGGGATCCCAAAAATCTAAGATTTGATCCAGACAATTCGGTCTTGTCTTCGCCAGGCTAATCATCAGAGAAAACCGAGTTCAGATATTCTATCTACCTATCTATACCTCTATAAGCCATATCTATTTTGGTGATATTGACCGAAACTTCCTGCTTTACTACTGCCGAATTTGCGGTTTCGCCCGAATTCCGAGCGAACTACTAGTCCAGCAAAAAAAGAAAAATTCAGAAACGAAGCCGGCGTATCTCCTTATCCCTATAAAGAAATCTAATCAACTTTAAATAAAATTTTGACTTAAAAAAAATGCGGGTACAACCGGGTTCCGGACTAATTATATGTCCGGGTAAAAAATGATCATTATATACAGACTCAGCATCTCTTCTTACCCCTAAATATATCATATAATCAACTTCAGATAAAGCTTTTACTTTTAACATATTTTCCGGTTCTGGCCGGATTACAGGCGAACTAGTTGTCCGGCGAGAAAATGGTTTTCACCATCGGGTTCAGCATGTCTTCTTAGCCATAAATCAAACTTTTAACCAACTTTCCGGTTTTGGCCGGATTCCGGACGAACTACTTGTCCGGCGACAAAATGATTGTCACCATCATGCTCAGCATGTCTTCTTACCCTTAAATCAAACATTTAATCAACTTCAAATGGAACTTTTACTTTTAACCAACTTTCCGGTTTTTGCCGGATTCCGGACGAACTACTCGTCCAGCGAGAAAATGGTTTTCACCATCGTGCCCAGCATGTCTACTTACCCCTAAATCAAACATTTAATCAACTTCAAATGAAACTTTTACTTTTAACAAACTTTCCGGTTTTTGCCGGATTCCGGACGAACTACTTGTCCGGCGAGAAAATGATTGTCACCATCGTGCTTAGCATGTCTTCTTACCCCATAATCGACTATCACATTAGCTCTTTAAAAATATTTTGTTTGTCCCTTAAACTGAACCCCCTCCCCCAACCCCAAATATAGGGCTACAGAGCCCATCTACGAACTCGACCTTACCCTTGACCCAAACAATCCTCATACCAAGTTTCATCAAAATATCTCATTCCCTTCGAGAGTTATCGTGCTTACAGACGCACGGACGGACAACTTTTGCGATGTCATAGGTATCCCTCCACTTACAGGGATCCCAAAAACGGGGGTACGGAAACAAGAAATAACATAAATACAAAGACAAGTATAACTATACTAAGAATTAAAAATAAAAAAGAAGAAATCAGTGATTGAGTAGGGTACATGGTGATGCAGCCAAACCTTCGGCACGCGAATTTATCCTTATGGACGTTATGATTTCGTCAAATTTTGTCGTTTTAAGTGTAGGCTACTCTGTTTACTTTGTCACTCCTTTTTGCTTTTTGCTTCTCCTTTTTGCTTCAGTCAGTGAAAATCAGTCATAGTCATAATGACTGATAATCAGTCTGAATAACAATCAGTGAATAACAGTGAATAACAATCAGTCAGTCATAAACAAATGGCTGATTTTAGTTTCAACTGTAAATGGTTGCTAACAAAAATTACCAATAACCCAGACCCAGTAAATGTTTTTAATTTATTATTATATAGTGATATTAGTACCCTATTTTATAATATGTTAGTTATGCCTACGTGATTTTGTGTTAGTGTTTGCGTTTATAGCAGAGGGGAGATGCCCTCGCATTTTTATTTTTGTTTCTAGCAACAACCTGAAGAAGACCCATTGCCACGAAGTGCTGAAATATCTCTGAAATAAATGTCAGCTGATTTATCTATTCAATGCAATGAAACATAACATACTACAACTACAACTATATGAAAGTTTATACAACACATCTATTTGACTGGAAAGTATGATCCTAACCAGACTGGGGATTATTCAGAGTTACAAAAAATACTAGCATAACCAGATCACACTGTGGGAGACCTGGTATCATGGTCGACTTTATAATTTTCTGAAAAATTTCAGACATATAGGGGTAACTGTCGTTGTCCTCTACTGAAATTTAATATTTAATGAAAGAAAACATGGTTGAATGCCAGAAATTGCAGATAATTTATACATTTCTGCTAATTCTATACAGCATACACACATTGTTACCAAAAGACCAAAATCCGTAAGGATCTGAACAAAACATAGGATTAAATTTATCTTTCCTTCCAAATTTCCTTCTTTAAATATTTTTCTGGGAGCCCTCCACCCACATTCCACCAAAGATAACTAAAAGGAAAATATTTACAAAAATTTGCCAAGTCATAATATACCTTTCGGTCAGGAGATCAGATCATATGCTACAGGTCTAACAAGATTAGCTGAGAGGGACGTTAAAGAAACACAAAACTCTGCAGTAGGCTAATAAGTAGTCATTGACGCCAAGCTGAACAAGACCAAAGTTTTCGATGGGATCCCAAAAATGCAATATTTGACCCAGACAATTGGGTCTTGTCGTTGCCAGATCCAGACCTCGCCAGACTCCTTGAACATTTTTACTATTAAAATTCAGAAACAGATTAAGGCCAAAAAGCTAATGACCTGAGAAAACCAAGTTCAGATATGGATTCACCATGTGTCTATTTATAAGTCATATCTGTTTTGACGAAAACTTCCTGCCTTAGCCTACTTCTGCCAATTTCCTGGTTTCGGCCGAATTCCGGAACTACCTGTCCGGCAAAAAAAGAAAGCTAAAAAACGAACTCAGTGTATCTTCTTTCCCCTATATCAAACATCTAATCAACTTCAAATTCATATTTAACTTACAACAAATTATCCGGTTCCAGCCGGATCCCGGGCGAACTATAAGTCCGGGTACAAAATGATTGTTATACACGGATTCAGCATCTCTTTTTACCCCTAAATCGGATATATAATCAACTACAAATAAAACTTTGGCTTTTAACAATTTTCCTGTTGTGGTCGGATTCCGTGCGAATTACTTGCCCGGCGAGAAAACTGTTTTCACCGTCGTGTTCAGCATGTCTTCCTACCCCTAAATCGAACATCTAATCAACTTCAAATAAACTTTTTCTATTAACAGACTTTCCGGTTTTGGCCGGATTCCGGGCTATCTACTTGTCCGGCGAAAAAATGGTTTTCACTATCGTGTTCCGCACGTCTTCTTACCCCTAAATCGAACATCTGATCAACTTCAAATAAAACTTTTACTTTCAACAAACTTTCCGGTTTTCGCCGGATTCTGGGCAACTACTTGTCCGGCGAAAATATGGTTTTCACCATCGTGTTCAGCATGTCTTCTTACCCCATAACCAACTGTCACATTAGCTGTTGTAAAATATTTTGCTTGCCCCTTAATTTCAACCCCCTACCCCTAAATACCCCTAAATACACGGCTACAAAGCCCATCTACGAACTCGACCTTACTCTTGACCGAAAGAATCCTCACACCAAGTTTCATCAAAATATCTCATTCCCTTCGAGAGTTATCGTGCTTACAGACGGACGGACAACTTTTGCGATGTCATAGGTATCCCTCCACTTACGTTTTGGGATCCCAAAAAGATACACCCTTCAAAAATTTGCCACAGATAGATTTTTTTATTTTTACCAAACATTCCTGACCACTTAAAACAGGGGTTGAGCTAAAGGGCTCTGCAACAACTGTGGAAAAACCAAGCTGTTTAAGAAATTTCTATTTAGTTCCTGAGAAGGAATTCAGAGAAAACAGCATCTTGAGGACATGCTTTGTAGCATAGTGATGATTTTATATTTATTATTATTATTATTATTATTTATTTGAATCCTTCAAAACTGAAGAGTAATGTATAAAAAGGAACAACAACATGTCAGACATACTCACACACACTTACATACTAATAAACAGCTGACCGTTAAAGACAAATTAGCCTACTAAATATACAACAAAGTACATGACGAAGTACAAACGAAGTACAAACGAAGCCTTACCTGTCCAAATTTGCTCTCATTCACTGCAAAGGTTGAACTTTTCCCACTCCACTTCCCACGAATGTCATGGTCTTTAGCTTCAGGTCTTTTCCCATATCCTTCATTATCACTTGACTCTGAACTAGAGCTCTCACTTCTGGTTCTAATTTTTCTCAGCTTTTTCACTTTCTTATCCTTCCTTCTTTTCTTTACAGCCAACTGCGAGGGAGAACAAGAATCACTAGAATTATCACTAGAAGAATCAGATGTGCTATCAATAGAGTGATTTTCGTTCTCTATGTCAAACCCATTCCAGTTATGGTTGATCGTTGTAAGCGGCTCCGAAGATTTTGTGGGCCTCTGAAAGAAAAAAGTAAATAAAACAGAAATCCTAAACTAGGGACTAGAAGATGTTCACTATTGCCAGAAGTTTATATTGGGAGTGGAGGGTACGTCTTGTACATCTCACTGTTTTAAAATAATGGTATTTAAAATATTCACTGAATTTACTGATCTGTTGCTGATAAGCTGGTAAAATACCTGTTTTTTTGGCTGCCAACCTGGGCAACCTGAAGCAATGATGGTTTATCAGTTTTTAGAATCAGCAAATATGTAAAACTGCTTGATGCAGAAGTTATGTTGGTGGTATTACCACCTTTGCAAAAAACACTTCACCCTCTGACCTGACGGTGTACAGATGGTTGGCAATTCCTAGGGGGCTTTAATCTCCTTTTTTTCAATCCGTTCGGTGGGCAGAAGGAGTATTTATCACAGAAGTTTAGAACTTCAAATCTCCCAGACACGTATCAATCTTAGCTGGAATGAATCAGAAGAGACAGGTGACTCCAAATTCAAAATGCAGAAAAATCTCTACCTTCTCAACAGCCTAATTGAGCAGCTAAACAGCAGCTATTCCCAACATGAAATCCCAGCAACGGCTTTTAATTCCAGTCAATTTTCAGGAAGATTCACGGAATCAGATATTTAAGGAAGAATCTTTAATTGTTTTTCCAATAGCTCATTTTCAAGAAGGTCCGAAATATTGCTCTAATAAAATGTAGCTGACATATCCGTTTCGCATTGTCAAAAATGGATATATGTCATCTCTTTTTTCGTTTTTTTTTCTAAATCAACAAGACTATTCCATGCCCAGTTAGATTCTTGTCAAGAACTGGTTTACACAGAAACTAGTTGAAAACAGAGACTAGCAAATAACATACAAACACATTATAAATATGGGAATGGGTATCAATCATACCTTGGAACCTGGCCAAAAATGTTTGAAAGGAAAATTTCAATGCAGTCTGCAAGCTAAAGTGGGCACTGGCAGAGCGTCCAGTCAAATAAATAAGCTAAAGTGGGCGCTCACAGAGCGCTCACTCAAAATAATGAAGTAAGCTTGGCGGTTGCAGAGAGTGAGCGCTCGACCACACAAATTGAGCTAAACTGGGCCCTCACCCACGGCAGCTAAACGGAGAGCTGGCAGTAAGCCTGGAAAACTTCAGTACGGATAGTTTAGGGTCATCAAGAAACTAATTTGACATCCAGATTGGACATCGACGGTTTGCGGAACTTAAAGAATTGAATTCTCAATTGCATGTTTCAAGCTTGCCAAATTGATATAAAGAGGCAGGCTATTTTAACATATAGATTTTGATGATAAAAATTTTCCTCCAGGGCATGGTCAGTTACCCTATATAGTCAAGAGCAGAGCTGCAAGCAAGTTGCAAGGTTTTGTTTGGAATCCCATACTTTTTCTCCATATCACCAAATCCAATTCGGGAAGACGGGTTGCCAGTTTGTTCCAATTTCTGTACAACCTCCACAGTGGCGGCTTCAAGCCCTTCTTTCGTATACTGAAGCCTGGGTTTTGCTAACTTTCGTGGTTTCTGAGTTCTGATGCTCTAGCTTGGTATATTCCTCGCGATCTGATCTTCATTTTTGGGATCACAAAACTCAAGTGCAGGGATACATCAAATCCTATGTTGGGTCACAGCTGTATGGAATTATGATACAATTTAGCCTAGTTGACACGGTTCTATGAATGTACACTACTCACCGATAGGAATAAACTAAGATTTGTCATTTTCTCAGGTAAAATAGATCAAATGGGTACGACATCACACTTGTCCGGATTCCAATACAACTTAGTTCAGACCATAATGACACCTCTGGTCACTAACCTACACAGTCTACCACAAATCCCTGATTTTTGGACACCCTATGCCAAATGCTGGATATATCAAGCATTTGGCATAGCCTATGCCTAACGCTGGATACCCTATGGGCAAACGCTGGATACCTGTTGGTAACCTAACCTTGACCTTCCTCAATATAAAGGAGTTCTGATTGGTGGATCTTTTAGCTTCCTCAAATCATCAATATTTTACTTTGTTACAGTATCCAACACCTGGCATGGTGTATCCTGCGTTAGGCATAGGGTATACCAAACGCTAGACATGTCCAACATTTGGCCTAGGGTATCCAAAAATCAGGGGTATGTGGCTGACTGAACCTACATCAGGGATATGGCCATGCAATCGGACAATTCTACACAATTGTAATTTAACATACCTTGCAATTACCATCCATGACTATAGAAATAATGAACAAAATAGGTAGAGTTCACACTCTTTTCTGGTATCACAAATCATAGCAAAATTTTGGTTTAAGTAATGAATGTGGTGATCCAGAAAAACCAACGAAAACGGAGAACATAGAGTTTCAACGAACATCTCGTAGAAAACAGCGTCGTATAGAAGAGTGCTGCTGCAGTATTTTTTGCGCCGTCGCCTTCCCTCCGAGCGTTCACCTAACCGAGGATTTATATACCGAGCCTACACCCCCAGACAAATCCAAAAGACTTTTAATTACTCTAAATATAACAGCCGCCGATTTCCCAAGTAGGTGTATTACTGTAAATATTCCTCCAGCCCAAGCTGACTGCGAATCACATTTGTGATTGGTGCGAAACGGATATGTCAGCTGAATTTTATTAGAGCCTAAGTTCGGAAAACACCAAAGGTTTCGATGGGATCCCAGAAATATAATATTTGATCCAGACAATTGGGTCTTATCTTCGCCAGAATATCTATGCTTGAAGATTTTTACTATTGAAATTTGGAAACAGATTAATTTAGCAAATAGCTAGTCATCTGAGGCAACCAAGTTCAGATGTACCTCTATAAGCCACCTCTATTTTGACGATACTGATCCATACTTCCTGCTTTACTTCTTCCAAATTTCCAGTTTCGGCCGCATTCCGAGCGAACTACTTGTTCAGCAAAAAAAGAAAGTTCAGAAACGAATTCAGCGTATCTCCCTATAAAGAACATTTAATCAACTTCAAATAAAGGTTCTCCTTTTATCAAACTTTTCGTTTTTTAACAGATTCGGGACGGACTACTTTTCTGGTGAGAAAATGGTTTTCATCATCGTATTCAGCATGCATTTTTACCCCATAGTGGACTATCACACTAGCTGTTTATAAATATGTGGTTGCCCCTTAATTTGAACCCCTAAATGTAGGGCTACAGAGCCCATCTACGAACTCGACC
Organism: Branchinecta lynchi; assembly: GCA_023053575.1. Lineage (NCBI taxonomy): Eukaryota > Metazoa > Arthropoda > Branchiopoda > Anostraca > Branchinectidae > Branchinecta > Branchinecta lynchi. Next base: position 7,211,609 of record JAKZAP010000016.1, read on the forward strand.
TCACTCTTGACCCAAGAACCCTCACACCAAGTTTCATCAAAATATCTCATTCCGTTCGAGAGTTGTCGTGCTCACAGACGGACGGACAACTTTTACGATGTCATAGGTATCCCTGCAAGTTAATTTTTCCAATTTGAACGTCTTTGAGCCTAAAGCGGACCCTTGCCAAGAGGGGCCGAAACGTAGCTCTAGTAGAATTCAGCTGATGTATCCGTTTTGCACTATGAAATATAGTATGTTACTGGCCGATTTTTTTTTTCCACGGCGTTTTCACATGGGAATTGGGAAGTGAAATAGTCATAATTCAATCCGACCAGATGTCAGTCAACTTTTATTTCGCTTTCAAACCAAAAGGTCTCGAATAAATAGTGGACTTGAGAGCGAAACTGCTAAACGTAAAAAATTATTTGACGAGAAGGATACATAAGAATCAAACATCAGCCGGACATTTCGAGTCCTTGCCTTCCTCAAGTCTCAGTAATGCTTCTGAAAAGTAGACTACTTCAATCTTCCGACAAAGTTTAGTCAACGCCCCTTGAAAATATGGCAACCTTTTCGCTTACAGTATTGTGAAATCGGGCCAATGTCAGCGGCGTATCAACGAGTTTTCAGTTACCAAGTGCAAGCAAGTTTTAAATGACTTCAGCCAACTCAAAACTATAGCATAAAATGTATCATACATGAGCTGGTCCCATCCTTGCCTAATAGTCTTGATGACCATCTCTCCCTGCCGATGCAGAATCTCCGGGTACCTGCGGAAGAAAAGAAGAAACGGTGTCAAAGCTGCGCTGACTCAGGATTTGAGTCGTTGAGTTTGAGTCGTTACGGACACGTTTACTCCTTCTTCCTGCGAATCACTGGCGTGTTTTGGACTTAGTCATATATAGTATTGCATCCCGACAGTCAGACGGGAAATTAAAACACACAAGGCGAGGTCGATGAAGTTGAAGTAGGCATCTCACATCGTTGAAGCTAATGGTGCTTTTACCCATGGCGTAATCACGCTGCTGAAGATGTTTTCTAGCAGAAAAAACGGGCGGAAAATACTCACGAATTGGCAATACGCTCGAATTCACGCAAGGTGCGAGGCCACCACAGGGATCCACAGCCTCCACAACCCCAGTGAAACTGTGAGCGGCGGCCAAAAACGGTATTTAAGTACAGATCTTTGAGTTTGGACGTAACTTCAAACCTCGATCAAAACGCAACTATTGGTTGGGTTTTTAATCGAAGTTTTGTTCGCCGTTGGCTTAGCCGGTTGCTTAATTTTCCTTTTCGAATGCCATCAAAGTTCACCGTTTGCTTAATTAGTGATTTACAACTCCGGCGATCCTTGCCCGGTCGACGTTTCTTCGATGATTAAAGCAAACTTTGAACTTGCTAGCTCACGAAATTCGACGGTAAGAGTTCAAAGGACAAAGAAATTGTGACCGGCGACCAAAAACGGTATTTGAATATAGAGCTTTGAACTTCCGCAGAACTTCGTGAACTAGCAAGTTCGAAGTTTGCATGAAACGTTGACTAAACGGCGACCGCCAAAGATTTCCAGAGTCGTAAGAACGCCAAATAAAAGCATTAACCGTAGCTTGTTCTAAATAAAAGTATTAACCGTCATCATCGGGAGCACGCGTACAAGCTTGCAAAATCAAGATTCCACAAGGACGTTTTAAGTGGGTTTTGGCAACAGAATTCTTGAGCCTTGGAACAGCCTTACCGAAGATGAGGTTAATGCTGAATCGATCAATAATTTCAAGTGCATTATTGATGGATTTTTAACTCTTATCAGTTCGACTACTCAAGATTTCTCAGAGTTATTTAGAGACGAAAGCCTTTTCTCTTGCTTTGTATTATTATTATTAAATAAGCAAACCGTGAACTTCGACGGCGTTTGAAAACGGAAATAACCAACCGGCTGAGGCAACGGTGAACAAAACCTCGATAAAAAACGCGACTAATAAATACTTCTTCAGCCCAAGCTGACTTGGAAACATATTAAACAATGATTTGCAGGTTCGTGTCTTCCAGCAACAGCCCGACGAGGACCCTTGCCAAGAAGGGCCTAACCCTAGGTTCACACAGACGTTCATACTGAGGCGATATCGGCCATCGCCGAGATTTTCGTCGCCACAATCGGCGCTTTCTGTTGCTCCGTCAGGCGATTTTCAATGTTGGGAAAATTCAACTTTAATCGGGCGACAGCACGATTTTATGCACGCAACAGCAACATGGACGACCCTTTTCATGATACACTTTTAGAAAAACTAATTATTTTTATTGTTTTAATTATTCTAAGGGTTACTTTTATTTATTTTAATTATTTTTCGCGTTAAATTTTGTTGCCAGCGAAAATTCAGTTTGAACATCCAGGCGATAAAAATCTTCTGTCGCTGCGATAGAAAAATCTCGTTCATCGCCACGATTTGCTCTGTGTGAACCTAGGGTAAATATCCCTTATGAATATCGTAGCTAAACTTTCCGTTTTGAGCCGTAGCTTGAAATATGTCTCAAACAACCTGTACGCAGAGCATCAGCTCAATCGCACCTTGCGGTCAGATCAGGACCTTACAGGTGATAGCCAGTCAAACGACTCTAATGGGAAAGATCAGACAAATCTTGGCATTGTTACTGGGCTAAAGGTAAGCTCATGGTCGCCAAAACCAAGGGTTACCAATTTTAAGCACACTTGCCCAAATTAGGAATGGCTATGGCCAAATAAAGCAATCCTGACGCAGTCCCCTTGCTCATATTCCCCCTCTATTCGTGCCACATAAGTCTTTACTAGGCTATCTGGTACTGTTTTGGGACGCGCCATAAATGAGTCGTGAATATTATCGCACAATTCCATCAGGGTACAATACGGACTGATCCGGTCCCCTTCTTCATTTAGGGGAAATCGCAAACGAACTTGCCAGAATTCTAGCTAATACGAGAGATAACTTTAAAAATCTTTACTTTTGTACCGCGTTAATAAAACTCAGAACGAATCACATAGAAACATGATTACAATACATAGGTGAACCGACTTTGCCGTCACATTATAACTAACGCCTACCACTACATCCGAAATGACGTCGTTGAGTACGAAACACAACGAGATAAGCAACAGCCTTAAAGAGGATTCGGATTCTTCCTAGATTGACGAGAAGAAATGTGTCAGTGGCCTAGGGCCTAACAGCGAGTGGGTTCTTCCATAAAATGGTCCAAACACGTACAATAAAAAAAAGAAAATCACAGTTCAAGGGAAGGATGTCTCACACGCAAGTCCAGGGTTAAACTTGGGGGATCCTAAGGCTGGTGGGGTGACGAGAAGCTGGAATATTATTCTCCTGATCCGACGAGGTTAGCGGGGTGTACAAGTGTGGCAAAAGCAGGACGGTTGCTTCAGCACTATGGATCCCTATCACATGAACTGAGGATTGGTTGCATGCTGCCCGATGAGAAATTTGTAGCCTGCGCAGTAGTATGGTAGTAGTATGAAAACGTTGCATGTAATACTATGTAATAGCAAATAATACTATCATTTAATGTGCCTCAGACAGGTCCAATCTTATGTAGTAGTATCCAGTAGCATCCTGTCTTGCCATAGTAGTATCCAGTCTTGCTAATAGTAGCATATAGTAGTATGCAGTAACACGGTAGCCCTGAAGTAGAAGCATGTAGTAGCATCGTTAGTACTGCATGCTACTTTTTCGTACTACTTCATAGTACTGTTTTGAGATAAATTTTTCATCGGGTGGTCTAGCAGAGACGAATAAAGCACGGCTCACACGGGTGACATGACCGCGTATAAGACTGGATAACAATTGCTTAACGCACGCTAGGCCAGTTGAAACTTATTTACTTCAGTCCTTGCATAATCTTGTACCCGTGATCGGTCTGCACCCAGGAAACATGTGCGACTACAACCAATTCCGAATCTGGAATTCTGGAGATGTCTAATGTATGAGTTGTTCGGGTAATCCGAATCGACTCGAGCTCAGCAAGAAAAGCAAATTGACCAGTTGTTACTGAACATCACGGGCAACGATGGTAACGAAAGTTTTTCAAATTACGTTGCGTTACCCGCAGCACTCTCCATGTGATGCCGCGGAATGACTTCACCGGGTCTGTCCATGACCACCCAAACCCTATTTTTCGGAAGAATTCTACTCATGCAGGCCTATTGCTTTCAATCCAGGAAGTTCCCCAATCCTTTTACAAACCACGTCCGGCTAAGTTTACATCACTGTGAAGAAGACTCTTGCAGAAAAACACTTCAGCCGCTCGCTGCACGGCCGACTTCTTCTTCTTCCTGTCCGCTCAGCTGATCCCGGGTCGTGTAGACCGGACTGCGCTGTCCCGTAACAACCTCGGCGTTGATGTAAACTGACGCAACATCAGAGCCGGGGATCTCGAACATTGGATCAAGCAAGATCTTTTCCTGTAAAAATAAGTCAAGCTTTAGCAGAAGTCCCTTTGTCATGTGTATAAGTCCATTGTCAGAAGTTTCATAGCAGACAACATAAGGATGAAGGGAAGAAATGTTTGGGAGGAGTGCTTTAGGGGAGGAAGGGTTAGTAGATCTGATTGGAGACAAGTGTTTCTCAGTAATGAGAAATTTGGCAGTGTTCGTCCGGTTGGCAGCGAAGCATCGGGAGGATCTAATGTAAGTGTTCTTAAGCTATATCTAGGATTGTCATTTTTTGTTTTTGTTGTTTTGTTTGTTTTATTGTAAGTGATTTTTTGTGGTAGTTGCTATGGCCAGTTGGCTTTTTGCAATAAATATCATATCATATCATATCATCATAAGGATGTGCAGTTTCAAGAGATAACACTGTAAAAAGTTTCTCCGTATAAAGATTAAAGTTAACCGCAGTGTTTGCTACTGAGATTCATCTTGTCTCTATTTGGTATTAATCTTATCTGCATAGAGATAAGAATAATCCGAGTAGCAAATACTACAGTTAACTTTAATCTTTATCCGGAATTTTTATTTTAGCAGTGAACACTTGGGATGTTATCTGTTATGATTTTGCAAACATTATGCCTTTATCGCTGGGACGTTGCCAGAAACTAGGGGTCTGCAGTTTTTTCGATTAATCGTATAATAAAAATAAATAACATATCTAGATATGATCTCTGGATATATTTATAGCCCATATTTATTTATAGGATATACATATATATATATAGCCCAAAGAATCCAAACCGCATGAATAAGTCCTTGCAATAATAATAATAATATAATTGCAGTAAAAAAAGGCTTTCGCCTCTGTTAAGTATCGGAGGGTAGAGTCCGCAACCACCTACTCTTTCCCCTTCTCTCACCATTCCACCAAACCCAAATCCAATCCCAAATCGAATGACGAGATATACCGTTAGGTTATTATTTGCATATAATAATGTGTAAATTGACACTGCTCCGGTTGCTAAACTTCCCTTTTATACGGGTCTTGTGTGGCCGTAAAGGTGAGACCCGCGCTTATCCCAGCCCATTTGGCCGAAGAAAGGGCAAGCTGGGTAAGCCTCTCTGTGCCTGTATATCTTTCAACCATACCTTTCGACTTTCATCCCATAAAGGCTTGGACTATTGCATCGTTTGATTTACTTATTTCGATTGCTGCTCCTGCTCGAAGCCCGTGAGGGATTTCCCCCTCATATAGGTCCAGGTCAGACAACAAGTTTTTCAGTGCCAACTGGGGCGTCATCATAGTTGTCTAAGTTTCTCTTGAATTTTCTCCCTCTTATCTTGGGAAACAAATAATTTCTGTGGACCGAAAATTCGTCATTCGAATCTAATTTATACCATGTTGCAGTAGCGGCCGAATTGGATGTGCCTACAATTTGGGTGCTATTAGATTATCAAGCGTCTGGTCATCTCCTCTTTGTATCATCTGTTCGGTTGCCCAATATAACTCCACTCACTGCTAATCCTAATCCTCCACCTACATGGAAAATTATTAAGAAATGGGACAAGATTGATGTGATCAAATGGGGTAATACGTGTGACTCGATTCTCCAAAAAATCCGCGTGCCTTTCAACTTTCTGCAGAGATCAGTGAGGTCCAACGAAAGCGAGACTCAACTGGCCACTGATAAATATTGCATGGAAATATGCCAAACACTAGTTAGTGCCGAAAAAGCGACCGTCCGCATGGAAATCGTGCGCAAGCGCTCAAACGTGGAGTGTGAAAGTAAAACGTTTATCACATCATACATACAAACAGCAAACAGCGTTAGAACCAGATCCCCAATACTAAACAAGTATTGAACTACCCTATTTGAAATCATTCCCGCTTTAAAAGCTCTTAATGGAAAGAAAACGTATGCAATAAACCAAATCGTAGCAACCTAATACCCCCTTCGTCACAAGTTCATTAAGAACGACATATCATCGATCATATGACAAAACGTCCAGTTTCCAACTTTTGAAGGATTGAAGTACGTCGTGTGGTCGTATTTGTTGCTCTTACACCAAAATCCACATCTATATATATACCCACAACTATACAGGAGCTGAATCTGAGACCGGTCATGCACGAACTTAAGTCTTGGGAAGCCTGGATCCAGCTGCCCATGAACGGGAGGGTGAAGGTGGTGCCGGGACCCGTCAAAATGCGTATCTAGACCCAATACATCTTCAAGTATACCAACTTACAATTTGATTCCAGTCACGGGTCAAAAGCTTAATTCATCGGCAATTTGGTTCAACTCCAAATAAATATTCCCAACCCTAAGATCTAACAGCACAAGGAATTTCATCGTCATACCTCCAGTTATTAAACAATAAAAACTGGGAAATCTGGGCCCAATGCCCCTGAACCAAGTGGGAGTGGGGTTTGGAACCCCCAAAAGGCAAAACTCACAAACAGGTTTCAACTTGATACCTGTAGATTCCTGTCACGGATCACAAGCTTTACTCTTGACCAATCTGGCCCAGTTGCCCATGAGTGGGGTAGATGGGGTAGGTCCAACATTAAAAGTATTCCGGGCGAACTATTTGTTCAGCGACAAAATAAGTTTTCATAGCCCTGAAATGTTTACATGGTGTGGAACTTGGGCCCTAGGAGCGAACTAAAACAATAACTCATTTTTCAGAAAAATGCCGCTTAGTATACCTTATGGCCTGACAGCGTGGCCTGACAGCAGTTCTCTCTGTGCGTTTGCCGTGAGCGGTCGCATAGATGGTGTTAGATTTTGGAATTTGAATCCACTGTGGCTTCTAGCATTGTAAGTCTCGTTTTCAGAACTTTCTGCTATCATGACGAAAACGATCGTCTCTGAGCTACTGTGCTTTTTGACAAATAAGATTGACACTTCCCCTAAGGATGTGATCCTGAAAGTTTGTAATGAGTTCTACTCGCTTGATAGTGTCTTGAAGGCCAAAACTTTGCTCGTCGAAGCCTTGTCGGCTGATGAAAGAAATACAGCTGCTGATAGGCTGTCGACCACGTGACGCAGCAAGTACCTAGCACTCGATGACCTGTATTACCTGTTGCAGGTCTGTGATCGTGGGAATTTTAAATTCCTGGCTGAGGACCTCGCTATGCTCCCCCCCCCATGAGTCTCGAACATTTTGACTTGGCTACTCTTCTCAAATCCCACGAAACACTGCAAAGCCAATTAACTGAGTTACAAAACTCTCTTGCCGAAATGAAGTCGTGCATACTCACCCGATCTGAGCTGAATTCATTTCGGTCTCCGGCACGCTATGACGTAGGTAGTGCTCTGGGCGATCTCGATCGCCCACGCAATGATGCTATTTCAACATTGAATCGGACGAAAGCGGCATCTAACATGACTTTGTTTTTCGACGCGGGGGACAACGAGAGCTCCGTGTCTGAGACGGGAGATGGCAGTGCCAGTGTGTCAGCAGTGGCCGTGATTAATAGTGAAGATGCGGTTGTGACCGTTAGACCCCCACTGGAAGCTGTGCGCACAGTTGACACTGGGGGCGTCGAGGGAGTGAATCCTGTTTCTTATGCAGATGTCACACGCCGTCCCCGGAAAAATAGCCGTTTACCCAAGACCGCTACTGGTAGGCCGAGTGCAAATCCCTCAAGTGCGTTTGTCGGTTCTGTTACCAATAATACGCTTAAAGGAGTTAAGTCAAACTTGCATAGTCAGTCGCGATCGATTTTTGTCTCGAGACTAGATCCATCCACTGAGCTTTTAGCGGTGAGGAATGCTCTTGCGCAGAGACTAAAGTGTAAGTTGGTTGCAATCCATTGTGACAAAATTGAGCCGAAGTCTAGTAAGCAGCAGAGTGTTTCTGTCAGGATCGGTATTCCAGCCATATACTATGAAACGGTCATGAAACCGTCTTTTTGGCCAGCTGGTGTTTTCGTCCGTCGTTACTTTGACAACCGACAGGCTAAGGTCGGTGGGACTAGTGAAGTGAGCAATGGTAATTAGAACCGCGTCCTATAATTGTCGGGGGCTGAAATCTAACGCTTTTGACCTCCTTCCGCTCTTTCAGACCCATGATTTGATTCTTTTACAAGAACTTTGGCTATTGGAATCTGAACTGTGTCTCTTGAACAATCTTAGCCCACAGTTTAGAGGCATAGGTGTCACTCCTATGAAAGATACTGTTCTTCATATCGGTCGCCCCTACGGTGGTGCTGCTATCCTATGGAGAAACAGCGTCGATCAATCAGTGCGTGTTATTGAAACTGAGTCCGACAGGATCTGTGCCACGATCATCACTCTATCGGACTCTTGCCTACTTGTGATTAACGTGTACATGCCAGTCTGCGACTCGGATCATGAAGCCGAGTTTTTGGACTGCCTGGCTCTGCTGCAGGCTATGATCGATACCGTTGATTTTGATCACCTATGTATTGCTGGGGACTGGAACGCTAACGCCGACCCTAATGTGCCGTCTATTTTCTTCAATGAGCTTAATAGATTCTGTGCCTCGAACGACCTGACAATTGCCGACGTTGATCTCCTCCCTGCTGACTCGTTTACATATGTGAGTGATAGCCACGCAGGCAAAACTTCATGGCTTGATCATATTGTGGTTAACCAATCGCTCCGTCCGCTTGCAAGCAAAATGCTCACACTGCCGGAGTTTGGCCCTGACCATCTCCCACTTACCTGTGTGTTTAACGTGAATTGCTCTGAGCCAGGTACGAGTACCTCAAACGGTGATGTCGCCGCGCCAACGACTAGTGTACACTGGAACCGTGCTTCACATGCGGATCTGCATGAATATTCTACGAAGACCGGTGTGGCCTTCGACGATTTCGATCTGTCCTCCGAAGCTCTCCTTTGCAGTAACCCTGAATGCTCCTCGGCAGAACACTGTGAGTTGCTTGATAAATTGTATGCTACTTTTTGTTTCACTCTAACTGCCACAGCTGTGTCTGCCATTCCCAGTTCTAGCTCTACAAAGCACAAGAGCAGGCCATTCCAGGTTACTGGATGGAACTCCTTGGTGAAGAAATTTTACCTTGCGTCCAGAGCCGCTTTTTTGACGTGGGTTGCTAACGGTAGGCCAGTGTTTGGTATTGTTTATGAGAATATGAGATGGGCACGTTCTGTTTTTAAATCGAAGTTGAAATGGTGTAAAACAAATGCTTTAGCTGCGAAAGCTGAAGCTATGGCTGTAGCCCTCCTTGGTGGTCAGAAGGATTTTTGGACCCATGTGAGACAAAACTTCTCGGGGTCAAAGGCAAGTGTGAGTACGTTAGATTCCGTTAGTGGCGCTAGGCAGATTTCTGAGCATTGGGCGAATAAGTTTGAAACACTTTTTAATTCAGTTCCTAGTGATTGCTCTAGTTTTCCCCTTTTGCCTCCGTCTGATTTTCCGCCTATTTTTCCTGCTGAGGTTGAGCGTCACCTCCTATCTATTGGTATTGATAAAGCTGGGGGAGCCGATGGTATTTCGGCTAGGCATCTGAGGTTCGCTTCGAGTAAAAAATACCTTATTTTAGCGGCGCTGTTTAATGGTTTCCTAAGGCATTCTTACCTGCCTGATTCACTAATGACAGTGAACCTGGTGCCGGTACCCAAGTCGAGAACGACAGATTCATCTAATTCTGATAATTATCGACCAATTGCGTTGGCTACGGTTCTCTCGAAGATTCTTGAGAAATGTTTAGCAGACCATATGAAACAGTGGCTCGTTACTGCTCCATACCAGTTTGGCTTCAAACAAAAGTGCGGAGTTGATTTCGCGATTTTTCTTCTGAAATTCGTCGTAGATTATTTTCTGTTCTTCTCGACTCCGGTATTTTTGTGTTTTATTGATGCCTCTAAGGCGTTCGATCGCGTGAACCACCGTATTATGCTAGATATTTTGGTGCGTAGAGGGGTCCCCACCGTTTACGTGAAATTATTATGTTACTGGTTCACTGAACAAAGATTTCGTGTTCGTTGGGGGGATAGGTACAGTGAGTTTTTTCACCTGAAGAACGGTCTACGCCAGGGGGGTGTTCTTTCCCCACTGCTGTATACTATTTACACTGATGAACTTTCATTAAAGTTATGCCTCTCGAGGATCGGTTGCCACATCAACGGGTATTGCTACAATCATTTAATGTTTGCAGACGACATCGTTTTAATTTCGCCTACCATTTTTGCCCTGAATCAGCTCCTACAAATTTGTGATGGTTATGCTACTTCCCATGATATTCTGTTTAACACGAAAAAAACATTTGCAATGGCTTATCTACCCCCTGGCTTACCGGTTCCTCAGAAGGGCGTACGGCTCGGTGGAAATGAAATTGTGTTTGTACGTAATTTTACTTATCTGGGGTTTACCCTCCGGGATGATTGTCGAGACGACGATCATGTTACCGCGCTTCTGCGAGGGCTGTTTAAGCGAGGTAACATGCTCGTCCTCAAATTTGGGCTTTGTTCTGATGCTGTGAAAACTCGCTTGTTCCAGTGCTATTGTTATCAGCTCTTTGGTATTTCTCTAGTGGCCAATATTTCACTCAAGTCGGCCAGACTACTTAAAACTGGGTACAATCGAGTTGCCCGCCGCCTGTATAAACTTCCAACGATTTGTAGCGTGAGCCACGAACTTGTTTCCCGAAGGTGCTGTTCACTGAATGAGATAGTGAGGCGGTCTAAAGCGTCCCTCCATCAGAGAATTTTCAGGTCCGAGAATTTTCTTGTTAGGAATGCCGCTGATCCCCTTTTCAGCTGCCTTCCTGTTAGGAGGGCGCTCCTCAAGGACGTTTGTCCTTAGCGCGTTTTAGTGTTTGTTAGATGTTGTTTTGTTTTTATGTGTATATGGCCTCTGGCTGAAATAAAGGTATTATTATTATAAGAAGTATTAGTTGCGTTTTTGCAGATACCATGGTATCTGATACCACGGTCAAAAGTTTTTGCAGTTTTTGCAGTTATCGTGGTATCTGGCCAGTTAGCGTGGTATCTGATATTCAGAAACTACGGTCCGACCGTGCTAACTGGTCGTGGTATTTGAAAAGTCATCTCACTTTCATCAAATTATGTCAGATTGGTGAGAAAGAAGTTTACAACTTAGTGATGTTACCGAATATCTGTTTTTCTTTTGGGATGACTTCGAAAAGCGCAATTTCGGCAATTGTCGTTTTTGCAAAGCAACCGTATATCAGATACCACGATAACTGCAAAAACAACTAATTGCAGATCCAGCTACCGTGGTAACAGATACCATGGTATCTGCAAAAACGCAACTATTATTTCCGCACGCAATGTATGCATAAGGCAAACAGAGAAGAAATAAAATTGTGTATGCTTTTGTCGGGTGTCGGTCGACTCGTCGGAACATAGAGTTATTTTTAAAATACAAGAAATCAAATTCTGACTTACCAGAATCGCCCTAAGTCCTCTTGCTCCTGTTTTCTTTTCCATTGCTTGTTTTGAGATTGCCATCAACGCGTCATCGGAGAAACTAAGTTCAACTTTATCCATCCCAAACAGCATCTGGAACTGAGGGACGAGTGCGTTTTTGGGTTCTGTCAGAATACGCATTAGCATGTCTTCGTCCAAGCTATGGAAGGCGGTGACAACTGGGAAGCGGCCGCAGAATTCCGGAATCATTCCTTACAAAAAGAAAAATTCAGAATAAACCGTTACCATGTACGGTAGAGGTAAGCTACTAATAAGTGATTTTATGATGTTTTCAAGGTTTCCCTGACGATTTGTATGCCCGAAAAGTTTACTTTGAGAACTGTTTTAGACAGTTCTCTTTTAGACAGTAGGTTTTTATCTTGATTGCCACCTATCATGGAAATGTGTGACACTATTTCATCAAAAATCGCCCGTGGGGTTGGCATACTTCGACGTTTGCTTTCTCCCACAGAGAATACTTCTAACTATATATTATTCGTTGGTTTATCCATATATCTCCTATGGATGCCTCCTATGGAGCAGCAACTTCTTATGTTACTTCTTATGCAACTATAGAAGAGTGCAAGTTCTAAAAAATAAAGCTGTTAGAACAATCGGTAGATATCTCCAGGATGTGCATGACACTTGTGCTTGTTTTACGTCTCTGAAGCTCCTTAATGTCGGTCAGATAAGAGATTAACAGGCTGCAGTATTTGTCTTTAAGAGTTTTTACCAAACAAATAGTGACCTGCATAATTATGGAACAAGGCATAGTGGTGATATAGTTGTGGATTTACGTCATGGTACCCAGTCTTCATTTTCAATGAAACACCTGGGTCCATCTGTATGGAATAAAATACCAGTGAGCATTAGGGCGGCGGAACACGTACCTCAGTTTAAAAAGAAATTAAAAGTTATTTTCTGGGACATGGTGTTGAATTTTATCATGGGTGACAGGGTGGTTAGGGGAGGAAGGGTGGGCTAGGGAGGTAAAGGTGGGCAGGGGGGTAAGGTGAGGTTGGGAGGGAAGAATGGGGGGAGGGGGGAGTTAAGTATTTATGAGTGAGAGTGATTGGATTTTTTTTTCTTTTTTTCTTTATATAGGTAAGTAATTATGTGGGACTTTCGCGCGAATGCAAACCCTTATAGATTTTTTCTCCAGCGCGAAAGTGTTTTTTTTTATTTATTTAATTGCGAATGTTGAAAAAATAAAAACTTGAACTTGAACTTGTTCTAAACGAGTTTTGCAGAGGCCAATTTTATGAATTGTATTATGATTATTGTTGCAATGATGAGCTTACTGATTATAATATGTACATATATTTTTAGCGTGATGCAGGGGTGACCCGAAGGAGGAGGGGGGGGGGGGATTCACCCTGCTGGCACTACCCATCTGCTTCAGTCGCAAATTCGTCCCAGTCAAAGGCAAGCCGAGTCGTTTAAACCAGGTTTCAAAACTACGTTAGGTCGGAGACATGATTATTTCTCATACGAAGGGTGACATTGCTGCCGAACTGGCAGCAATCCGCCTTGTTTTATAACCTGTTTTACTAGCATAGATTTGTATCTTGCCAACATTACAATTATCTGATAGTGATCCTTCATTGTAAAACGAACTTTCACAGCATTGGATTTCCAAACTTGCAGTTTTTGTCAGGTCCTGTATAATTACAAAAAATCATAATAAGGTGATTATGCATAATAAGTCAATAGTAAAAAAATAACCAAGAATAACATATCAAACAGTTAAAACATTGTGGGGTATATGTTTCTCACTTTTCAAAACTTCGACGAACGCTAGGTTCTTGTACTGACGGGGTTCAGAACCGGAACTTTTTGTGCTTTATGTCGAGGTAACGGAGGATTTGGCCGGCACTATAGGGCTGGAAACAGGTGCTCAAAATTTGGTTAGGAACGCAGATTATTCCCGAAATTGGTACAAACTGTTAGAAGTTAAAGTTTTATTTCTAGTTGATTAGATAACCGATTTAGGGGTAAGAAGAGATGCCAAATCCGTGTGTGACAATCATATTTTACCCGGACATAAAGTTCGACCGGAATCCGGCTGGAGTCGGAAAATTTGTTATAAGTTAAATTTTTATTTGAAGTTGATTAGATGTTCAATATTGGGGAAAGAAAATACCCTGAGTTCGTTTTTGAGCTTTCTTTTTTCGCCGGACAAGTAGTTCTGGAGTTCTGACGAAACGGGGATATTGGCAGAAGTGGCAGGAAGTTTTCGTCAAAGCAGATGTGACTTATGGGGACACACATGCTGAATCCATATCTGAATTTGGTTTTCTCAGATGATTAGCTATTTGGCCTTAATCTGTTCCTGAATTATAATTGTAAAAATGTCACAGGAGTCTGGCGATGACTGGATCTGGCTAAGACAAGACCCAGTTGTCTGGATCAAATATTGAATTTTTGGGATCCCATCGAAGCCTTTGGTCTTGTTGTTAATACCGTAAGGAATGTTTTTGAAGAATAAAGACTGATTGATTGATTGAGATACAGCCAGGCTTACCGACATTAAAGGACACCTGAACAATGAAACCGTACTTGAACACACCATGGAGAATGCATTTACAGACATGGTCACGGAGAGCATTCTTCTCCTGAGCGTGAAATTTTCAAAATAGGGATGTTCGTTTCTAGAGGTTTGCACATGCAGACCTCAAGACAAAAAGCGCAATTCATTCTAATCTTGTACAGCGCTGGCCGGATCGCATTGGAATTTCTTCTAGATATACGTTTGGGCTTAACTGGTTAAAAAATATTCCAGCAGAAGGGTTGATTGGAGACATTTGTTTATTTCTAAAACTGTTCGGTACTGAAATAAGGACAGATGCAAAATGGAGCAAAAATCATAGCTTGGAACCACTAGCTCGTATTTGGATTGGGTTTTCTACAGGCAATGTTAACGGAAGTCATACAGATAGGGATGATACTTGGTACTTTCCATTCAGGTGTCCTTTAAACTACCATAGTGAAAAGATCCTAATGTTCTGCATAATGAGGCCTATGAACTCACCAAAGTCCATCAGATCCCTTGCTTCTACCTCTTTGAGGAAGGCGTCTTGCTCCTTCATTTCAACGACAACGTCGGAATCCGCTATTTGATCAGCCATGCCAGCCTGGGTTACTGCTCTCCGCCCTTCGGATTTGCCAGATCCAGCACCGAACCCAAGATACTGAAAGGGAAAAAAAACATAACGTCCACAGATCTGTTTTTTTTTTTGTTTTTCAATCAATCAATCAAGTTTAAGACAAATAGCTAAAAGCTTGAAGAGGAATAAGAATTTACGAAATACATAGACACTAAACAAATTAACTAAACACACTTACAAGATATGACCAGAAAACAAATGATGGGGTGAAAGTCCGTAAAAATTGGGCAGAAGAATTAGCAGGATATGGAGAAAACTGATTGCCAGTATTCCTCTCGGACAGACGCACGGAAGACGGGAGGGGAGGGGGAATAGATGGCAATCTGGGGACAACACATTATCTTAGCTCCAAATTTGTTTGAAAGAGTATTTCTGCGTTCAGTTAATTTAGGAACGTCAAGTTTAATAAGAGCCTCTTAATATGAAAAATTATGATCACCCAGAATGATTCTCACTGCTCTCTTTTGGACATTTTCCAGGCGATCAGAGAGCTCTGCAGAATGCCAAATCGGTGCAGCATATTCTAAATGAGCAAGGATATAAGTTTTAAAATAACAGATGAGGCATTTAGTATCGAAACCGAAAGATTTAAGGGTGGAGAGGGATTTAATTAAAAAGTTAGTTTTACAGATAATATTCAGTATTCATTCAGCTCTGAAAGGGTGCGCACGCCCGGAGAGAAGATTGTGAAATATATAAAGTGAGCGAATTAACGGTTTGCTTGGCGAAAATTCTGGATATACACGAGCGTTTGTATAAGGACTTGATTTTATTCCCCAGCTTGTAAGTGTAAGCATGACGGATCAAGCAGGAGAGTGCGAGAAAATGTGCAGTGCCTAATTTTTGGAAGAAATTAACTTTAAGTTGGATCTGGTCCCTGAACTTTCTAAGAAAATAAATGCTACTTCTGGATTATCGCATGGCATTGCTGCCATGAAAGTACAACTGGTGAAAATCAGTACCCAGTTTTCTAGTAAGATTAAGGCGAACGAGGAAGCTAAAACGGAACTGGCAGCACTTAGGTCCAGCCTAAGTGCTGAGCGAGCCAACCAGCTTGAGGCCGAGCAGAAAAGAACAAACTTGATAGTGTACAACCCCCCCCCCCCCAATACCCTGGACAGTATACACTGAAGTATACAGTATACACACTGAATTCAGAGCAGGCAGAAGGTTTTTGAGAGAGGTAGTGTGGTTCCTGATGGGAGGTATGCTTGCCCACTTTGTGAGAAGGAGCAAGAAAATTTGGACCATTTTCTCAGTAGATGCCCGAAGCTTTCTGATTTAAGGAGAATGTATCTAGAGGGTGTAATTTTAGCACTTCCTGAAATTTTGAGTAATACTAACCCTACCGTTATTACTCGAGTGGGCATGTACATAGACAAATCTTTAGAGTTAAGAAGGAGTCTGATTGTTTAAGTTACATTTCTGTTTTTGTTTGTTTGTGTATATGGCCCTTGGGCTTTTGAAATACACTGATCTATCTATCTATCTATCTATTGTCAAGATAAGAATTCCATTTCAGATCGTCATCGATTATTACCCCAATACCATACAACTACATACGACTAATTATCGAACATTTTTCATCCGGCGAAACGCAGTAGGTACTATCTCTGTTTTGTTGGCCAACTCACCTTTTCGTTTTTCCTCCGACTGACCATCCTGTCCAGTCCAGTAAAGGCACCAGAGCCAACGAACAAAATATTGGTCGTGTCTACTTGAACTGTTTCCCCTCTCATTTTCCTTGGCGCGTTCTTCTCAGGTACGTTTACAAGCGTTCCCTCTAGGAGTTTCAGCATCCCTTGTTGCACGCCTTCACCACCAACATCGCGAAGCTGGTGAATGCCCGGAACAGCGCCGATCTTGTCCACCTCGTCAAGAAAGACTATCCCTGTTAACAAAAAATAACATCAGACAGGATCTCAAGCAAGCTTTGCTGGGGGGGGGGGGGGGGGGATTCACTTTGTTTCCCTTCACTATCTTATTTTAGAGGTTGATTAACAGTATTCTGTTTTAAAAACTATATGGTGACATCGACTTAACTTCCGGTATATCCATCCCTCCACCACACCCTAAGTAATCGCTCAGCCCATCTGACCACGGATTATGTTTAGAACGTCATAAAGTACTTACCGTAACTATAATACTAATCCATTTTCTTCCGAAAAAAGCTAAGTACACTCTTATCGCCAAGTTTTCGAATTTCGTCATGTTTACGTTTTATCTATCTTTCATTTGATCCGCTTCTTCGAAATCGCGGGTTATAAATAAATTACTATTACTTATATTTGATAGTGCAAAACGGATACGTCAGCTGAATTTTCAAATATGATTTGCAGTCAGGTTGGGCTGAAGCAATATTTACTATTACTTATTATTAATATAAGTAATTCCTCAGCCCTATCTGACTGACAATTATGTTTGGCTCTTTCTAGATGTACCAAACTTTCCATTAGAGATTGAATGAGGAATGAAAGGATTTTATTCCGCCAAAATGACGAGACAACGAAAAGAAAAAAGTACAAAGGTTAAAGCATTTACAATACAAATCTCGAAATTTTGTGAACATAGTGCACATCGATCGGGAACATTCGAAACAAGACAACAGATTACAGATGCAAATAAAAATACAAAATATTGACGTTTGTGTGAAGCTCGTTGGTCTTTCTCAATCAAAGTGTCTGTGATCTGAGCCTCGTTTTTGTTGCATGCTGCAGGTCCACTTCTCGGCCGATTCCGGACTGTTTCTCTCTACATCCGTGTTTGCACTGCAGCGCTTCCGAGGAAGACGGCAGCGCTTCTCAAGAATCACGGACTTGCTCACCGACCAAGTCCGTGCTTCCCTGCCAGGTGCTGCAGCGCTGCCGCTTTGACCAAGAAGAAAGTGATTCCAAAAACGCATATTGTGCAAAAGCAAAGAAGTGCTGCAGCAGCGATGCGGCAGCGCTATTGCAACAAAATCGAGGCTCTGAACCCGAACGGCCTGAGGAAGGAGAAGTCAGAAATAGCTACGAGCTGTGTTTCAAAATAGTTACAGAAACATTGGCATACACAGTGTATTCTTCTAGTAAATAGTATTTTTAGTAATAAAGTATTCTTTTAGTTAAAATCAGAACTAACCCAACTTAAGACGCTACCGTATTAATCTAAATTTCCACAACCGGACAAGGGTATTCAAAACCGCACCAGGATGGTTTAACTGCATGATTTAACTGAATCAACCCAAACGCGGGTGGCTAAAATCATACACTAACTACAACCAAGCGCTTGAAACCCTCCTGCTCGAACCGTTAAAGAAAAGATGCCTAAATTTAACAATCGATTTCGGGAAGAAAATTTCGCTACCCTCCTTCCCGAACAACTCCCTGTACCGGCTTACTCAACAAGACATACAAATTTACTCAAACCGTTCCCAACATTAAGTACTGTCCGTCGACTTGTTGATGTCGATTGTCGATGTTGTTGGCTGGCTATTAACGTGTGTTTATTTATTTTCTTTTTGTTGCCTATTATTTAGCTTTTGCTATTGTGGCTATTTTTCCATTAAGCCATTAAATTTCGGTCTCTTCTTAAAGCACTTCTGTTATCCATGAACTTTCCATCTGTGGGAACCCCGCTAATCCATAAACCAATGACAAAATCCAATCGAAAAAATCATCACACCACAAGCGACTCTACAGGAGTATTGGCAACTTTGTCGCTGGACAATTCAATTTAACGTAATTTAAAGGACCCCTCTTACTTATTCTGCCTTTTTATAATATACTTCGGTCCCATCTGGAATTATAAGCTTCTAAAATCCCCACCTTTCTCCATCGTTTCGTTTCTTTAACAGCGAATTTTTGGCGCTTTTCGGCCTTGCCGAAGTTTTCCGGAAACTTCATTGCCAGCTGACAACTCCTTCACACACAAGGATGTGATAATCTTATGTTTATTATTTCTTTCATTTGCTAAGTTTTCCCACTTTTTAACCAAGGCACGTTCAGTTTTTAAATCTTTTGCGCCCAGCCACCGCGTCTGAGTGCAGGAAGGCTGGATGTAATCGACAAGCGCTAACAAGAGAATTGCTAGTTTCAGGCGGAAAGCAATGGTATTTGCGAAAACATTTTTTTCTGACCCATTTTATAGGGAAAGATCATTTCTAGTAGGAGTTGTGCTTTGAGGTAATTTAAGGTAAAACTAAGCCATACTAAATCACTGATGATAGCATCGCGGGTGGGCTACAGAGGTTGCCGGCGGTTTCTGGACTTCATCAAGTTCATCAACTGGAACAATTCTGTCAGAAGGAAACTATGCGGTCCCGTCCCCCAAGAGTGAATTCTCTTTAACAAGTGAATTCCAAGTGATTTATTTTCTTTTATGTAATAATTACAGACACGGAAGGGTTCCAGTAGTGCCAAAACGGAAAGTTAGGAACACAGACACTTCGTGAATATGAACTTGGATTCGGGTAGCAAATATTATTAACTCACGGAACCCATCTCCGATGGACTAGGGTTCCGATAATGCCAAAAAATTATATTTTTGAACTTACGGACCCGTGTCAGTGCAGACTAGGAATCAGGAAGTAATTGTATCTATTCAAGTATTTTAACACATTAAATGTAATGGTCGACGTATTTACTGCCTACGAGTTAGTTCAATAAAAATATCTATTTATCTATCTGTATATCTAATCATTCATTGTTATTTACCAGTCTGTGCCCTTTCGACATTATAGTTGGCATCCTGGAGTAGTTTGGCAATGACGCTTTCTATGTCCTCGCCGACATATCCAGCCTGGGTCAAAGTCGTGCAGTCGCAAATAGCAAACGGTACATCTAGACACTGTGCGATGGTCTGGGCTAGGAGAGTTTTTCCTAGAAAAGAAATAATTGTTTGAATATCCAAAGCTTGAAAGGACCCCTCGCACTATTTACTACTCAACTTACAGTATTTAAAAATACTGAATACTTTAAAACAATGCTGTGCTTTCAACAAATAATCCGCAGTTTTGGCTGTTTTAAACCTTTTCCGAGACCCGTTGACTTACAGCGAAAACGGGGAAAAAAAATTATAAAGCCGGTTTTTGGGATCCCAAAACGTAAGTGGAGGGATACCTATGACATCGCAAAAGTTGTCCGTCTGTCCGTCCGTCCGTCTGTCCGTCCGTCTGTAAGCACGATAACTCTCGAAGGGAACGAGATATTTTGGTGAAACTTGGTGTGAGGGTTCGTTGGGTCGTCGGACCAGTCAAGTTCGTAGATGGGCTTTGTAGCTCTACATTTAGGGGTGGGGGAGGGGATTCAAATTAATGGACAAACAAAATATTTTGAAACAGCTAATGTGATAGTCAATTATGGGGTAAGGAGACATGCTGAACACGATGGTGAAAACTATTTTGTCATCGGACAAGTAGTTGGCCCGGAATCCGGCCAAAACCGGAAAGTTTGTTGAAAGTAAAAGTTTTATTTGAAGTTGATTAGATGTTCGATTTAGTGGTAGGAAGACATGCTGAAGACGATGGTGAAAATTATTTTCTCGACGGACAAGTATTTCGCCCGGAATCCGGCCCAAAACGGAAAGTTTGTTGAAAGTAAAAGTTTTATTTGAAACTGATTAGATGTTCGATTTAGGGGTCGGAAAACATGCTGAAGACGATGGTGAAAACTATTTTCTCGACGGACAAGTATTTCGCCCGGAATCCGGCCCAAACCGGAAAGTTTGTTGAAAGTAAAAGTTTTATTTGAAGTTGATTAGATGTTCGATTTAGAGGTAGGAAGACATGCTGAAGACGATGGTGAAAACTATTTTCTCGACGGACAAGTATTTCGACCGAATCCGGCCCAAGCCGGAAAGTTTGTCAAAATTAAAAGTTTCATTTGGAGTTGATTAGATGTTCGATTTAGGGCAAGAAGACATGCTGAACACTTATGTGAAAACAATTTTCTACCCGGACATGTAGTTCGTCCGGAATCCGGCCAAAACCGGAAATCTGTTGGAAGTCAAAGTTTTATTTCTAGTTGATTAGATAAGCGATTTAGGGTAAGAAGAGATGCTGAGTCCCTGTATGACAATCATATTTTACCCGGACATATAGTTCGACCGGAATCCGACTGGAATCGGAAAATTTGTTATAAGCTAAATTTCTATTTGAAGTTGATTAGATGTTCATTACTGGGGAAAGAAGATACCCTGATTTCGTCTTTGAGCTTTCTTTTTTCGCCGGACAAGTAGTTCTGGAGTTCGACCGGAATCCGACTGGAATCGGAAAATTTGTAATAAGCTAAATTTCTATTTGAAGTTGATTAGATGTTCATTACTGGGGAAAGAAGATACCCTGATTTCGTCTTTGAGCTTTCTTTTTTCGCCGGACAAGTAGTTCTGGAGTTCGGCCGGAACCGGGAAATTGGCAGAAGTGGCAGGAAGTTTTCGTCAAACAGATATGACTTATAGGGGTAAAAACAACAGACTGAATCCAAATCTGAACTTGGTTTTCTCAGGTGATTAGCTATTTGGCCTTAATCTGTTTCTGAATTTTAGTTGTAAAAATGTTCAAGGAGTCTGGCGAAGACTGGATCTGGCTAAGACAAGACCCAGTTGTCTGGATCAGATATTGAATTTTTGGGATCCCATCGAAACCTTTGGTCTTGTTCTTATGGAAAAACTTCTCGCAGACAACCGTCGACAGCGTGACACACATCGACGGTAGCAAAACGCGGCAAGTGAGAAAATCAGCTTGGTTTTCTTAGAGGGGTTAGAATGTACCGTACCAGAGTGGGGTCTCCGGGTTTAGAAATATATGGAGTGATTATGGAAGTAGGTTGCATTGGTATTATAGGTAAGACACGTCCTTTAACGTCTTGATGTAATTACATAAAGTTTAACCAAAAAGGGCTGGGATAGGACAATACCGTTACCGATCACTTATTCACTTAAACTGGCTTGAGACCCGCTGAAAATGCGTAACTTCGTTTTCCGCTATTCACGAATAATCGGTTTTCAAATAGTGGAATTTCCGTGTGATTTGTGGTACCTCTATGCGCTTGTATTTTTGTTGGTATCCCTTACTAGAATGATTTATGATTTTTTTTTGTTCAGGCACTAAGCTGAAAAGCCGCGTCTATGTTGAGATTAAAAATTTCCCGCGTCATAGTAGAATTTACGCTGTGTGGAAGGAGCAGAAAGGCCTATTCTGAACGTCATAACTAGAGCAGATAGTGGAAAAAAAAAATCCCTTGGCAGAATCCAAATTATCATATAAGTTGGCTTTTCAGTTAAACTTTAAAGGACCTATAGTGCATACATTAGTGATTCACTCTACATCCCTAGTTGTTCCATTCGTTCTCCTTTATCAGATTTCGAACCTCAGATTGCATTTTTTTTCTCCATCTTAACGGCGCTCAGCTTTTGCCATGTCTGGCTCTTTTCTAGGCAGATAAGACTCCTTTTATTTCTCAGATGAGCTCAGTGGTCAAAAGACCGGTTATGCAGTGGAATACTCAAAATGCGTCTAGGCGAGCCCCCCCCCCCCCCCACAAAAAAAAACCCTGCAGTTTGTACCGCAATCACTTACGGATTTTACCTAGACCCGCAAGTTATACGTAAACGCCTGATGGCGGCTCGCTGGCGGCTCACCTCTATAGAATAGAGTAGAAATTATTGCACAAAAAGCCTGAGGCCATGGCAAAAATGGTTAGAAAAAAGAGAACACTTGAAGGAAATAGTAGAACTAAACTAAAGGAAATTCTCTCTATGGGCTAAGGCTATTTTTAGGAACCTTACCAGCCTCTTCAAATCTTGAAAACACTTACTTCCAATAACGCTCATCATCCATACTTCATCATTTATTGTAATTACATTCCCAAAAATCTCAGCCTGCAGGTCATCTAGCTCACAGCATTCACACATCAGATGTAACAAATTCTCATTCTCGCTACCGCACGTAGGGCAAAAGTAGGGACCAGTACGTCCTAATTTATTCCATAAAAATATATTGGATTCTATTTAAAGGACTCCTCGCACTATTTACTCTTCAAATATACCAGTATTTAAAAATAATTGAATACTTTAAGACTAGGCTCTGCTTTCAACAGATTATCCATGGCATTAGCTGTTTTAAGCCTTTTTTGACACGTAGCGAAAACGAGGAAAAATTTCCATAACCGGTTTTTCTGATGGAAATACTTCTACGCAGACAAACGTCGACAGCGTGATACGCATCGACGGTAGTGAAACACGGCAAGTGAGAAAATCAACGAGCTTTTGTTAGAGGGGTTAGAATGTACCGTACGAAATTGGGGTCTCCGGGCTCAGAAATGGTTGGAGTGATTACGGAAGTAGGACAAAATCCTCCGGGTTAAAAAACAAAATTTTAGCAAGAAAATTTTACTTACCCGAGCCGGTGGGTCCGAGCATCAGGATGTTACTCTTCTCCAACTTCAGCTGATGGGTCGTGGCATCCAGAATATCACTTCCTCCAGAATTGGTAGATTTGGGCTCCTCGCTCAACGGCTGCTGTGTGGGGGGAGGGATGGGACCTCCCATAGTGGAGTGGGTTGACTGCTGGAATGTTCCAGCGCCTAAGGCATTGCCTTGGCCCATTCCAGTGATATGGAGCAAATCTGCAACAAAGAGACATATATATAGAAGATTACACCCTACCCAACAAATTCCACATCTTTATCGAAAAATATATAATATAATATATATTTTTTATTTCCATAATAACATAACATAATATGGCTAGCAGAGGATCGGCATGACGTAACACATGTCAAAGCAGTGACGTGTATAATATATACAGTATATGATATTAACGAATAGACCTACATAGTATAATACATGTCACACAACAAGAATTAAAACGGGAAATAGTATAAGGAAGCATCAAGAGTTAAAAGAGTTAAAAGGTAGAACGAAGGCCCTAAAATTGAGAGGCATAGGATTTTCCACTTTAAGACTGCATTGTGGGCGGTGGTGAACCTGACAAACTTGTAAATACTGGAAAACATTGATCTGACCCTGTCTTGATTGAGTACAGTATTGGAACAAAGTATAATTAGAAACGTGTTTTAGGATCCTTCAAAGTCATACTATAACAAGTACGCAAACGCTCAGACGTGAAGTATAAAATGTTTATCACATTTTATATACAGACAGTTTTAGAACCAAGAAATTTCTCATCCCCAATAAACAAACAAGGACTGAAATAACCTAATCTGTAATCATCCCACTTTAATAGCTTTAAATGTAAAATAACCGCCAGTATAATTCCTGAGAAATGTTAAACATCTTGCACGAATAGCATTTGTTCGAACACTGAATGGTCAAAATGGTCTGCCAGCCAACCCCACCCTTTAAACCTATTTTCAATTAGCAAGGTAATAACAAGTGCAATAAACCAGATCATAGCAGCCTAATGCCCCCTTTGTCACAGTTCATTAAGAACGGCATACCATCGATCATATGACAAAACGCTAAAGTTTCCAACTGTTCATTAAAGATTAAAGTACGTCGCGTCGTCTTATTTGTTGCTATTACACCAAATCCTCATCCACAGGTATATCTCCCCAATATACAAGAGTTGGACTTGCGACCTGTCATTGACAAACTTAAATCATGGGAAATCTGGGCCCAGCTGCCCATCACGGGAGGGTGGGGTGGGGGGCCGGACTTATCAAAATGCATATTTACACATTTACACCTTTTTTTCCTCAAGTATACCAGCTTAGAGTTTGATTCCAGTCACGGGTCAAAAACTTTTTTCATGGGCAATTTGGGCCCACTTGCCCATGAACGGGGAGGGTGGGGGTGGTTCAGCTCTTCCCAACCCCTACGATCCAAAAGCACAAAGGAATTACATCGCCTTATCTCCAGTTAATTCAAGTTAAAAACATTAAAAAATTGGCAATCTGGGCCCAATTGCCCCTGAACCAAGTGGGGGTGGGGTTTGTGACCAGGAAAAAGTAAAAGGGACCCAATTCTCACAATCCTACCAAGTTTCAACTTGATAGCTGTTGATTCCTGTCACGGGTATTGAACTTTACTCCTGGGCAATGTGGGCCCTGTTGTCCATGAACGGGGGGGGGGGGGGGTGCAACTTTAAAAGCAATTTCCCAGCCCTAGGATCTACACGTCCAAGAAATGTCATCGTCCTATGTCCAGTTCTTGTCAAGTTACGAACATTATTCACTGGGCAATCTGGGCCCATTTCCCCCTGAACCGGGTGAGTGTGAGGGGTGAGACCCCCAAAAGGCACAACTAGACCCCAATACCCACAAGTGCATCAAGTTTGAACTTGATACTTGCACTCGTTCACGAGTTATGAGCTCCACAAAATGTGGTGAAAACCGAAAACCGAAAGCTGAAAGCTGCTACAGCGCTCGCAATAGCGGATTGTTCCAAGGAACACTCCACTAAGAATGAGTCTCGCACCGTATTGGTCAGGTGTGACGAAGATTTAAAAACAGACCAATACGCGAGACTTTACTGTGGCGTAAAAGCTCGAAGCATTCTAGACCACATTTCCGATTAAACTTTGTTGAAAAACTGTGGTTAATCAACCAAGAAAGGATCGGAGACGCGTTTACCAGTATTCCATACTTCAATCTAGTTATTTTATGATTGAAAATTATGGTTAAAAAATCGCCATCGATATTCTGAAAAATAAACGAGACACATTTTTTTTGTTTAATCTTTTAGGTATTGGAACAAAGTATAACTGGAAATGTGTTTTAGAAGGCTTCAAAGCTATACTAAAAAAATCAGCCAAAAAATTGGTTAAAGTTTTAGGTAGATATTCATTTAGGTTAGTGCAACATTTTAAATGAATTGGACGTAGATTTTGTGAAGGTATGTGGTCTAGTTATTGGTCAGTTGCAGACCTATTATTTAAATTTTTTTGTATTCACTTTGGCGGATATAAATAAATGAACTGAATTGAACTCAATTCACAAGCTTAAAATATATACCAAACGCCCACACTTCATGGTCTCAAAGTTGAATCCTGTACCTCGCAATCTTAAATTCTTTTATTCTGTTTTCGACTTTTTCGTCGGGTACGCTGTAATCACTCTAGAGACCTACTTTTACAAAGAACCAAACCCATGTTTATAACCTCTAAGACCCATCTTCACCTAAGACTTTCTCCCAACCTTAGCAGGTTAGATGTATACTACGTTGGGAGGGGGGGGGGGACTGCTGCAGTACAGTTAGCTAAATCTGCCACAAATCCTTGATTTTTGAATAGCCAGCACCAAACAATGGGTAGCCTATGCCTAACGATGGTTACCTTACGGCAAATGCTTTGTACCTTAACCAGAACAAGTAAGCCACAGCTTCTTCAGCCCCCCATAAACTCAACCGAAAGGTATTTATGTTCGTTTGAGCCTTACATTATTCGAAATTTTAACTGTCAGAATATCAATCAGCTGTGATTCGTAATTTGTTCTGTTGACGATTCGCAGCTAGCAGTTGTAAATGCTATTAAGGAAATAAATGAGTTACATTATTGTAAGCCAAGAACCTCCGTCTTTGGTCTCATGCGTCGACTATGGATACCCTGACAAAACTGAACAGAGCTAGAGCTGCTTGCTGAGCTTGGAGTTGACGCCCGTCTACTTCCCTCTTAGCCGTTGAGCATTTAGAGGAAAGACCGTAATAGGCGTGTATGACCCGCCTCTGCAGTGACGTCGCAATGTTAAACAACCAATAGCCTGTTATTCTCGACTTCTCTTCTCCAGGGATCTACTGTGATGCGCTGTTTGTAGTAATGTTCCGCGTAGCACCTAACCTCCGCTCGTTTGCATCGGGCAGAGCATCGGGAATCTATCCGACTCCGCGTGGTTGTTTACAGACATCGGGAATCGAAGGTTCTTTTGCTTATTTGTTCTTGCCCTAGCCCATTAAAATAGTCATGAATTGAGAAATTTCGAAACCAACCAATCAAAATTCCTTTATAACGAAGCAGGTCAGCGTTGGGGATAACAGCGTTAGACATAGACTATCACAAAATTAGGTGTTTATGGTGGACTGAGTCAGCTTGGCTACTCGAATGTGACGCAGTTTTGTCTCTGTAAGTCTGCAGGGCCATTATTAATGTCAGTACGTTTAGCTGCACAGCTGCTTTCGGCACTGTTTCGGCTATTTAGTCCTGCTATCTCAGATTCCCTAGGCTCACTTGTCTAGACGCCTGTAGAACTCCATGTTCCAATTCCCTCGAACCCCGCTACTTTACTTTCTATTACTGAGATAAGATTAATCAGAATCAGAGATAAGATTATCTCTTTAGAGACAAGACCAAAGGTTTCGATGGGATCCCAAAAACTCAATATCTGATCCAGACAACTGGGTCTTGTCTTAGCCAGATCCAGTCTTCACCAGACTCCTTGAACATTTTTACAATTAAAATTCAGAAACAGATTAAGGCCAAATAGCTAATCACCTGAGAAAACCAAGTTCAGATTTGGATTCAGCATGTGTGTTTACCCCTATAAGTCATATCTGTTTTGACGAAAACTTCCTGCCACTTCTGCCAATTTCCGGTTCCGGCCGAACTCCAGAACTACTTGTCTGGCGAAAAAAGAAAGCTCAAAGACGAAATCAGGGTATCTTCTTTCCCCAGTAATGAACATCTAATCAACTTCAAATAGAAATTTAGCTTATAACAAATTTTCCGATTCCAGCCGGATTTCGGTCGAACTATATGTCCGGGTAAAATACGATTGTCACACAGAGACTCAGCATCTATTCTTACCCCTAAATCGCTTATCTAATCAACTAGAAATAAACTTTGACTTCCAACAGTTTTCCGGTTTTGGCCGGATTCCGGACGAACTACATGTCCGGGTAGAAACTTGTTTTCACATAAGTGTTCAGCATGTCTTCTTGCCCTAAATCGAACATCCAATCAACTCCAAATTAAACTTTTAATTTTGACAAACTTTCCGGTTTGGGCCGGATTCCGGTCGAAATACTTGTCCGTCGAGAAAATAGTTTTCACCATCGTCTTCAGCATGTCTCCCTACCTCTAAATCGAACTTTTAATCAACTTCAAATAAAACTGTTACTTTCAACAAACTTTCCGGTTTGGGCCGGATTCCGGGCGAAATACTTGTCCATCGAGAAAATAGTTTTCACCATCGTCTTCAGCATGTCTTCCTACCCCTAAATCGAACATCTAATCAATTTCAAATAAAACTTTTACTTTCAACAAACTTTCCGGTTTGGGCCGGATTCCGGGCGAAATACTTGTCCGTCGAGAAAATAATTTTCACCATCGTCTTCAGCATGTCTTCCTACCCCTAAATCGAACATCTAATCAACTTCAAATAAAACTTTTACTTTCAACAAACTTTCCGGTTTTGGCCGGATTCCGGGCGAACTACTTGTCCGATGACAAAATGGTTTTCACCATCGTGTTCAGCATGTCTTCTTACCCCATAATCGACTATCACATTAGCTGTTTCAAAATATTTTGTTTGTCCCTTAATTTCAATCCCCTCCCCCACCCCTAAATGTAGAGCTACAAAGCCCATCTACGAACTTGACTGGTCCGACGACCCAACGAACCTTCTCACCAAGTTTCATCAAAATATCTCATTCCCTTCGAGAGTTATCGTGCTTACAGACGGACGGACGGACGGACGGACGGACGGACAGACGGACGGACGGACGGACGGACAGACGGACAACTTTTGCGATGTCATAGGTATCCCTCCACTTACGTTTTGGGATCCCAACAAGATCAATCCCAGGCAGAGAGAGACAGAGACAGAAAGGGACTTACCAGACCCGGTTATAGCTAAATAAGAGAGGGCTAGTTAGTTTGCTTACTTCAGAATCGTAAAGGTATTCTCTGGGTATATTTTTTTTCCAATTTCAAGGGTTAACTATCCAGTGATAGAAATAGCAACTTACCGGCCCAAGCCTGTGGGGTAATTTTCGAACGTGTCTGCTCGGCAACTACTTCTTTGGCTGCTGCATCGGCCTTTGAGTTCTGCTGTCCCAAGTTGTTATAAATTCGCTTATAGTGGTTATACACCGCCACGGAAAGGACCTTTTTGGCATAGTCTTGACCGATAACGTGCTTATTGAGATATTCATAAATCTAGAAGGAAGAGAGAAAATGTTAGAACTTTTAGCACTGCCAGTGGTGGGCGAAGGGCCAGCCTAGGCCTTTTTTTTTTAACCACGCTCGAACGCTAGCCATGTTTGCAGGGGTACGCATGGAGCTCATCTATAATAGTTGCGATTTTGATCTGAATTCTCAGTTCTCCGTTCTCGCTTCTGAATTCTCGATTATCGTACAAATTACCGTTTTTGCTCCTCTGGCTTCTCCATTCTCGCTTTAAAAAAAAAAAAAAAAAAAAAAAAACACTAATTTGGCAGCTCGACCGCAACCCGGTATATGCGTTTATGCATACTAAACACTCGCACTCTGTTGACCAATCAGGGAGGAGAACGGGAGAGGAGAATCGAGAATTCACTATCGGAGCAACTTATCGATTCTGCAGAATCGCGAGGCTTTCCCCGTTCTCTATTCTGACAAAAGCGCATGAAAAGGAGAATTCGCTTGATCTGAATAGTCCAAAAACGCGAAATAGGAGAAGTGCCAGGAGGGTCGCCAGGAAAACTCGGATCCAAAACGCAACTAATGTATGCTTACTTAGATAAACCCCAGTAGAAGGGTAGATACGCTGGTAAACGTATAAACACCATGCTCGCTCGTGCCAACATGGGCAGCATGCCACATCGTTTCAGCGTGGTTGTCAAAAAGGGCTTTGTCTACTAGACTGGCGAGTAACCTTCAAGCCACTCAGCTTAAGGATTTCTGCGAGATTCCAGGACTACTTCCCTGCTGTTTTCAATCATGTGTCCTTAAGCGCCATGCCTTCCAAGAGTTCCAAGCCACTTTCTATTTTCATGCACCGCAAAAACTCATGGAAACTTTCAGATTCTACAAAAATAATGTTTACACTCCAGAGATAACACATATGATACATTATCAGGATTTCCAAGTTTTATTTTAAAAGGAAAAATCATTGTGTGTCAAATTAACTCTTTTTAGATAAGAGTGATGCTGCGATGATTAAAAAAAAAATACCCAGACTTTAACCCTTTCCACTAGCCTTCTTGTAAAACTTACAGGGCTTACGTTTCCAGAGCGCGAAAACCGAAACGGAAATCTCGGCAACTCTCAATGGCAGCGCGAAAACTAATGTTAAGTGATTCCCGCTTTGCTTTCCAAATCGTAAAAAAATCACGCGGCACCAACTGGACGTAACCCACCTTAAATACTGACACTCGACCGGTCATGACTCGGCCAGTCATGACCAGTTGATGATTAACTCTTCTTGCCGATGTAAAAATCGCCCTGTACTACCTAGCGGAAGAGCCGGAAGCGGTATCACAGCTACTCCCAAACATCGCCGTGATTGGTTAACACGGATTGAGCTCTTGAGTTTGAGTCGTTAGTGCTACATTTTCTCTTTCTTCCCAAAGATCACTGGCGTGTTCTGGACTTAGTCATATAGAGTATTGGCAGTCAGAGCTTTTAGCAGTGACGAATGGACAAATGACCTTCACTATGACACTAGATTTAAAATGCACTCCAATTCGGATGTTTTAAAGCTCGAATTTTGCGTGGAAACAGTTCGTCTGACAGGGACCAGTGTTGTCACTGGTTGCAGGTTCTGCGATTTGTTTTCGGTTCAGCTGCTCTGACTTCTTCATTACCCCTAAATCTACTATCTCATTAACTTTTAAAAAATATTTATTTTCGCCCCTTAGTTTGAAGCCCTCCCCCACCCTAAATATACAGCTTTGTGGCACATCTAGGAACTTGATCTGTTCCTTGACCCAAAGAATCCCCACACCAAGTTTCATCAAAATATCTCATTCCCTTCAAGAGTTATCATGCTTACAGATGGACGGACAGACGGATAACTTTTTGAAGTCATAGTTATCCCTCCACTTACGATTTAGGACCCCAAAAAGCTAAATTTTACGTTTATACTTGGTAATAAGGACCGAGTTTCGTAGGCACTATGTTTCACAGGTTTTTGCAACCAACTGCCACAGGTTCCATCAGAGGCAGGTGGCAACACTGGCAGGGACGCCTATCAAACAACAACCCCATTCCTAAGGTGAGGCATATAGCTCAATAAGTTTTTTTTAAACAAATGAAGATAATAACAACAGAATACGGCGAGCTGAGCTTACTGAAGCTAACCCTTGTGAACTCTTGTGTGATTCGTCTTAATTTATCTGTATCCTTGGTTGGCAAAACGTACCTTCTTTGGAGGAGGTGGAGGTTTCTTATGCACAGTAGGTTTGGCTTCTTCTTCCAGTCTGTCAATCTTGATTGTCTTTCTCTGTTCATTTTCAGTCGACATTTGGAAGAGGAAGTGGCATTTTTCACAGGTAACAAACCTACTTGCCGCTGCAAAAGGACATGTGACTTTGACAAGCCTTACTAACTAGCAGCAGAAAAAGGACTATTAAAGCTAAACGGCTAAGGTCCAGAAGACCTTCTTTGATAATTTACCATATCCAGAATAATATAAACTGCAGACTGGAAAGTAAACATCAATTCTAAATGATATAAATAATTAAAACAATACAACAATACTAGATTGTAGGATAACTTATAACATTTCTAACGATTTTCTAATATTCTTCACAGATTTTTCCCTTGGTCTTACAGAACTTTAGTCTTTCTAATAGAGCATTTCCAAGAACAGAAAACAAAATCTGCTGAAAACTGGACTTTCTAAGGAACATTCTACCGCAAACAGTACAAATTTGTACGCTATCAAACACATCACCCACTGACATTACTCTACTAAATCCCTGTAGACCTATAGAGACTTTACTACTGAAATGGGGAAAGTAGGCTACTCATGAAAATGGAACTAACAAGAAAACCTGGACGATGCAGATGGTGATGTGAGGATCACTATGAGATAAAGAGCAGTAGTTTAATATGTATATGTATATGTATATATATATATATATAAGCAGCCTGGTAAATAAAAGGATGCAGGCTTTGATCTCACACCCACAAACAGAACAATGGTATGGTTTTTCAATGTTTCGAACTTTCAAAAGGTCCAAGCAAAACCACTGGGAAAACATTCATAATTCTACTTACAAACAATAGCTTGCACATTGGAGCAGGGGTGACCACATTTTGGACAGTTTAAGACATCTTTATTTCCGCCTCTAGCACCACCACTTTGCCGTGTGGTATCTCTTGGTGTATCTCCACCTCTTTGTAGCTGAGTAACAGAAGCACTAAACGCCCTTACGAGCTGTATGTGTCTATCGGTGCAGACATACAATATACCTGGGAAAATTTTGTTCAAGGTTAAACAGCTGCCTAAATTTTATTCTCTTACAAGCCAATTGGCCATTTACTCACTACACAAAATTATAATAATTCTACAGTGCACTTCTATTTATTTGCTGACTGGCTACCTCAGTGGCCATGGTCTTGGCAGTTGAACAATGAGACAGACAAAATTTGTGTGACCAGCTATTACGGTACCGGTAATAAGGTCAAGAGGAAATTTGTGGGCCCTTTCAGAACTTTATATTCTGGCAGCACAGCTTGTATGTTGGTACAGATATCTTGCTATTTGCACCACCCCTGTGAATGAAATATATGCATGTAATTCCCACTGTTTCTTTCCAGCCTCTACACTTACCAAAAGTGTGAAATAGGGCCTTGATTGAAAGGTCTAGTCAATTCTCTGCAACCTAATATTTTTTCCACTTGCATTGCAGCGTTGGCTTTCTTCTAAACACCTGCTGATCACGGGCAAATTTTTTTTGCTCAACCATCCATTTCCAATTTTCTTTTGTGCCTTCTGCGGATCTATTTACGCTACCAGGCAGCCCTTATTAGCTTGAGCATGGCTATTGGCTCCGGAGTTTATCTTGCGCATGTATTTGGGCCATCTCGGCTTCGTTTTGTGTTTCCAAAGAAGAAATACAAGTAAGTGGATGACATTTGATATTAATCAATTTGATCAGGATGGATTATTTTGATGTTCCACACCAGTAACTTAGTCTTTCTTTACACAAGTTTACTAGGGGTTACGCAAATATATAGGTTCCGCAAATAGCAAGGTATCCTGTGCCTCAAAAGAAAACATCCAATAGAGAGATTGCAGCCTACCCAATGAAAATGGATAGGAGTAGAAAAAGAGTAATCTAACATTGTGAAGTATCGGTGTTTCAACTTTGACACTGGATTATCCATGTTATATAACTATTCTAAGCCTGTCAATAGCTGAGAGTGATTCCCTATTTTTTTTCTTAATTTTATAATCACATTTTTATAGAAAAGTTTGATTAGAAATGAGAACTTCAACGCTTCAAGCTTTCAGTACAAAAACAAATCCTGCTTCCTATTGGTTTGTTACTGAATTACACGTCCTAACTGACCAATAGGATTTGAGACTCTGTTTTTATGTTCAAAAGTTGAAGCCTTCAAGCTGTTGTTTCAGAAAACTCTTTTGCGAAAATGGAATTATATGATTAAGGAAAAGGCGCCAGCAAGTTCCTTGCTCAGAATGATGATCAAATGCTGATAATTTAATTTCAAAGTGGGAAGTCCTATAGAGAGATTGCACCCTACCTGATGAAACGGATATTGCTACACCACCATAACGGGATCATAACAAACAAATTTAACATTGGGAGGTATAGGACTTTTAACTTTGAAATTAAATTATCGGCGTCTGATCGTCATTCTGAGCCAGGGACTTGCTGGAAATGTTAATTGGGATATTCCTTAATTGTATAATTCTGTAATTATACAAATAATTATATAATTCTGTAATTCACAAATACAGAGTCTCAAATTCTATTGGTTGATTATGATGTGTCCAGTCTACCACAAATCCCTGATTTTGGGAAAGCCCATGCCAAACGCTGGGTATGTCCAGCGTTTGGTATACCCTATGCCTAACGCTGGATACTGTGACCCAATAAAATATTGATGATTTGAGTGAAGCTCAGAAATCAACCAATCAGAACTCATCTGTAGTGAGGTAGGTCAGGGTTATGGTGCCAACACCTATCCAACGTTTGGCATAGGGTATCCAGGGTTAGGCATAGGCTATGCCAAACGTTAGATATACCCAGCGTTTGGCATAGGGTATCCAAAAATCAGGGATTTGTGGTTGACTGGATGTCTCACTCAAAAACCAACCAATAGGATGCAGTATTCGTTTTTGTAGCGAAAGTTTCAAGCCTTCAAACCCTCATTTCTGATCAAACTTTTCTATAATACTATGATTATACAATTAAGAAAAAAACTAGGAATCGTTTCCAGCTATTTACAGGCTTGTACAGTAATAAGGTATACTATTACTAATAGTAATAAAACATAGATAAATTGGTCTCAAAGCCAAAAGCCTTATGCTTCACAGTGTTAAATTACTCTTTTTCTACTCCTATCTATTTTTGTTGGGTAGGCTGCAATCTCTGTATGCTTCCCAATGTTTATTTTTTTTGTAATGCTCCTGTAATGACGTTGTAGCAATACCCGTTTTTGTCGGGTAGGGTGCAATCTCTCTACACAGAAAACTTTCTGGCTTTCATTTGAGATACTGCTTACCTTTTTCTGAAGTTTCTATGCTATGGTGAGTCAAAGATATGAAAGTTAGAGAACAGAATCGGCAAGTTAAATCCTTAAGGAAATAGCATAGGCTCCAGTGCAGTCTACCACAAATCCCTGATTTTTGGATACCCTATGTCAAATGCTGGGTATATCTAGCGTTTGGCATACCCTATGCCTAACGCTGGATACACTATGCCAAATGTTGCATACTCTAATCCAACCAAATATTGATGATTTGACTGAAGCTCAGAAATCAACCAATCAGAATTCATCTCTAGTTAGATAGGTCAGGGTTAGATTGACAAGAGGTATCCAGCGTTTGGCATAGGGTAACCAGCTTTAGGCATAGGATATGCCAAACGTTAGGTATACAGGAGTGCTGCGTGAAGCCGCCACCCTAAACTCCTATTTTTGGGAAATGACTTAGGGAAAAAGAGTAAAGGTTGAGATAAAATTCAGTGGAGTATCCTAAAAGGAAGCTTAGAACCTTCACTTTCTTCTGGTACCATCGTTTACTTGAAATTGTTCAAGGCTAAGCTGGAAAATACGAAAGAATATAGGCACCCAAGTGATCATGAAGTCGCCCACTTTGCTAAAAATAGTATTTTGCTACATGGTGAAGTTAGAGGCCAGCTGTTTGGTCAGATAGGTTCCTTGACCTTTTGCAAATAACAACATTTTCTGTTTTCTTGGAATTTGCATGATTTTTCTGGGGTGGCAGCTTCATGATCCAAGGTGGCAGGATCATGTACCATGGCCAATTGGGGGGTGGGCGCAGTCATGCACAAATCCTCAATTTTTGGGCATGGTGCCCCAACGTCTGGGCATGCCCGAACGTATGGGCATGGTACCCATACGTTGGAGCACCATGCTCTGGAGCATGGGCATGGTACACCTGTGAAATTTGGATAAACTGAGACTGGTTACATACCTAAATA
Source organism: Branchinecta lynchi (assembly GCA_023053575.1). Lineage (NCBI taxonomy): Eukaryota > Metazoa > Arthropoda > Branchiopoda > Anostraca > Branchinectidae > Branchinecta > Branchinecta lynchi. The sequence continues at coordinate 7,247,134 of JAKZAP010000016.1, forward strand.
GGGCCTTCTCCCTGTCCTAGATCAAAAGATACCTGATTTCACTGTCTATACAACCTCATTTTCCAATTTCCAAAATGTTAGAGCACTTTCAAGATACAGAGAGTTTTGTGGAGGCCACTTCTTTCCCAGTGGGTTTACCCTATCCTTTTACAGGTAGTTGCCATTAGGTTACTCAATCCTTTTCCATGTTGTCAAAAAGTCAAAAGTCAGAGTAAAAACAGGTAAAAAAAAAAAAAATCAAAATAAATACAATAAAAGGCAAACAATCTAAAGGAAATATTTGCTCCAGTGAACAGATTGAAAAGCTTGCCTCATCCATGCTACCGAGCAGCAACTTTCTGAAAAAGGATAGGATAAGCCCACTAGAAGAGAAGTGGCCTCCAAAAAACTCTCTGTATCTTGGAAGTGCTCTAACATTTTGTAAATTGGAAAATGAGGTTGGATAGACAGTGAAATCAGGTATCTTTTGATCTAGGACAGGGAGAAGGCCCTATTTAGGAATGTAACCAGTCTCAGTTTATCCAAATTTCACAGGGGTACCATGCCCATGCTCCCGAGCATGGTGCTCCAACGTATGGGTACCATGCCCATACGTTCGGGCATGCCCAGACGTTGGGGCACCATGCCCAAAAATTGAGGATTTGTGTATGACTGGGTGGGCGGTGCCATAGTAAGGGCAGCTTCATGCAACACTCCTGTACCCAGCGTTTAGCATAGGCTATCCAAAAATCAGGGGTTTGTGGTTGACTGCTCCAGTGGCTCCTGAAACTGAAGTGGGTCGAAGCCAAAAGTTTCAAAACAGCTGGCAAATAGACTAGAATTGCATGTGCTTCAAATCTAGCCCAAACCAAAAAAACAAAAAAAAACAAATTTGGATGAGGGAATCAACTCAGAACAATTCTGAATATGAAGAGAACAGTCGATAATGTACCTATGGTCTTCATTCTTCATTCCTATAAGATGGCTTGCGTTGGAGCCTATGCTATGCCTAGGAAAGATTAGATAGACTTTATGGATGGCTAGCACTTTAGCTAGGGAATGAAAAACCTTACCATTTGGTGAGCTAACGTATCCTTGATTAAGGACAGACTTCAGTCTAGTGAAGACTCTAGCTGACGATTTGGATGCCATTGAATAACAGAAAAATAAAAACACAAATATTTCTAAATTAGAGCTTGGCTTCTTCTTCTCCCTCGGTGTCTAAGATGTTGCAAAGGACCGAAAACTAAACTTACTAGATTGCTGCGCGAACATCCTGCTAAATCTTATTAAACGCCGATTAAAGTTGGATTGGTAGCACTTTCCAGATATTGGAGGCAGGGGCGTTGCTATGGGGGGGGGCCACCCCTACTCCAAAGGCGTATTCTTGCCGTTCATCGAGGACTCCACTTGTCCCCGCGTTTTTGTTTGTCCCTGGGACTTGCTTACCGTATTCTCGCGAGTCCCCACAGACGGGAAATGCTCCGATTAGGAAAACAAGTTCAGGTATTGAATCAGCATGTGTGTTTACCCCTATAAGCCATCTCTGTTTTGACGAAAACTTCCTGCCACTTCTGCCAATTTCCCAGTTTCGGCCGAATTCCGGAACTACTTTTCCGTCGAAAAAAGAAAGCTAAAAAACGAAGTTAGCGTATCTTCTTTCCCCAATATTGAACATCTAATCAACTTCAAATAAAAATTCAACTTATAAAAAATTTTCTGGCTCCAGCCGGATTTCCGTCGAACTATATGTCCGGATAAAATGATTGTCATACACGGATCCACCATCTCTTTACCCCTAAATCGAATATCTAATCAACTACAAATAAAACTCTAACTTTTAAAAATGTTGGGTTTTGGCCGGATTCCGGGCGAACTACTTGTCTGGATAGAAAGTTGTTTTCACATAAGTGTTCAGCATGTCTTCTTACCCCTAAATCAAACATCTAATCAACTCCAAATAAAACTTTTACTTTTAACAAACTTTCCGGTTTTGGCCGGATTCCGGGCGAACTAGTTGTTCGGCGAGAAAATGGTTTTCACCATTGTGTTCAGCATGGCTTCCTACCCCTAAATCGAACATCTAATCAACAGACTTTAACAGACTTTCTGGTTTTGGCCGGATTCTGGGCTAACTACTTTTCCGGCGATAAAACGGTTTTCACCATCGTGTGTAGCATGTGTGTAACATCTAATCAACTTCAAATAAAACTTTTACTTGTAACAAACTTTCCGGTTTTGGCCGGTTTCCGGGCGAACTACTTTTCCGATGACAAAATGGTTTTCACCATCGTGTTCAACAGGCCTTCTTACCTCATAATCGACTATCACATTATCTGTTTAAAAATATTTAATTTGTCCCTTAGTTTAAAACCCCTCCCCCACCCCTTAATGTAGGGCTAAATAGCTCGTTTCCGAACTTGACCTTACTCTTGACCCAAAGAATCCTCACACCAAGTTTCATCAAAATATCGCATTCCCTTCGAGAGTTACAGTGCGCAAAGACGGACGGACGGACAACTTTTGCGATGTCATAGGTATCCCTCCACTTACGTTTTGGGATCCCAAAAAGGACTCCTTTTCAGATTCGGAGGGGAATCAATTTTTGCTGGTGTTGGTGCAATGTAAACTTAATTAAAAACAATCAGAATAAACAAAACCAAAAATAAAGTGGATCCAGACTAACTTCGTCAACTGCATATTTTTTTAGAACAAGATCCATTTTGGAAGCATTCCCCGTGTTCTCGCTGTTTCTGGATGCGGAGTCAGCGTGGAGTGACTCCCTCTATTCTCGCCGTTCGCTTCGATGCAAGGTTCAAGGTTCAAGTTTTTTTGGGATCCCAAAACGTAAGTGGAGGGATAGCCTACCTATGACATCGCAAAAGTTGTCCGACCGTCCGTCTGTTAGCACGATAGCTCTCGAAGGGGTTGATATATTTTGATCAGACTTGGCACGAGGACTCTTTAGGTCAAAGTACAGGTCAAGTTCGAAGATGGGCTATGTAGCTCTATATTTAGGAGTGAGGGAGGGGTTTGAAATTAAGGGGAGCAATTTTTTTAAAGCTAATGAAACAGTCGAATTACGGGTAAGGAGACATGCTGAACCCGAATATGAATTTTATTTTCTCGCCGGACAAATAGTTCACCCAGAATCCAACGAAAACCGGAAAATTCGTGAAAAGTAAGAGTTTAATATTACGTTGATTGGAGGTTCGATTTAGGGGAAAGGAAACGTGCTGAGCCCGAATATCGAAATTCTTTTCTCGCCGGACAATTAGTTCGACCGGAATCCGGCCAAAGCTGCAGAATTTGTTTAAAGTAAAAGTTGTATTTAAATGTGATAAAATGTTCGATTTGCGGGTAAGTAGACGTGCTGAATTCGCATATGACAATCATTTTCCACCGGACGTACATATCGCTCGGAATCCGGCTGAAACCGGAAAATTTGTTAAACGTAAAAGTTTAATCTGAAGTTGATTAAAGGTTGGATGTAAGGGTAAGGAGACATGCTGAATTCGTTTTGGAGCTTTATTTTTTCGCCGGACAGGCAGTTCCGGAGTCCCGCCGAAACCGGAAAATTGGCAGAAGTAAGGCAGGAAGTTTTCGTCAAAACATAGATGGCTTATAAGGGTAAACACACATGTTGATTCAATACCTGAACTTGTTTTTCTAATCGGAGCATTTCCCGTCTGTGGGGACTCGCGAGAATACGGTAAGCAAGTCGGTCAGACGTTTCGGTCAGACGTTTTGCTTAGTAGACGCCTTTCTCCAATAGCATCTCGATCAAAATCTTGAAAACTTTAAATTCTGCTTGGGCAGGGAGTTTGGAACTGGTGATGACTTGAAATTGGTTAGGGAGTTTTAGCTCGTCGCACAAGCTTTTCAGTTGTCGGCTTCTTCGTTGTGGGATGCGGCATTCGAAAATGAAGCGTTGGGGTGTTTCTTCTTCTGCCAGGCACATACGGCAGTTTGGGGAGTGGGTTGTGCCCCAATCGAACAGTGTTTTGTTCAGAATGATGGTTTGAGACTTCAGCCTGTAGAAGATGCATGGTCTCAGTCTATCTTTGAATGGTGAGCAATATGGTCGGAGGTTGGGTGTTGAGATTCTCGCTCTGCGTGTGTCTCTCGCTGTTGTTGGTTGTTGAGGAAACCGGTTACTAGCTAGGGCTTTGCCGGAGTGCTTGTCGACCACTTAATTTTGACAGATGCCTTTGTGGCTTGGGATGTGCTGGAAGGCGCTCTCTATACCGATTGATTGTAATGTCAACAGTAGGTTTCAGATTTTGGTCAGATCGACATCTCTGTTGGATCTGTGAATTTCTTTAATCGCTTGGAGCGAGGACTTCGAATCTGTGAGAAAGGTGTCGGGGGGGGGGAAGGACTTCTACTGCCATTAAGATAGATTCTAGTTCTGCTATCATTGTGCAGGAGTGGTTGCTTATTCTTCTGGTGGCAATCATGTTGAAAGCAGGGATAGATGCTGCTGCGCCGGCTCTGTCATCTTTCACAGATCCGTCTGTGTATACCTGGGTGTGGTTTGGGAAGTCAGTGTGCATCTTGTGGAGAAACATCTATTGAAAATCTAAGTCAGAGTATTTGCCTTTTCTGAATGGGAGTCTAGTTGAAGCTCGACTGATGGGCTCCTGAATTCCCATGGTGGTGTGTTAGGGAATGGAAACACTGTGATTTTGGAGTCTCTCCAGTGGAGGTGTGTTAGGGAATGGAAACACTGTGATTTTGGAGTCTCTCCAGTTGGGCGTCGGATCAAATTTGAACTTTCGGGATCCCATCAAAAACTTTGGTCTTCTTATTCTTACTACAGCTCAAACATAAAATTAGTAATATGATACTAATTTTTGTACCTTTTGTACCTTCCTCGACGTTACAGGAATTCCCGTATAGCTTCAACTTGTTTGCCCTCTGACCCTTGTGCAAAGTTATCTTCGATTGCCCAAGACCTTCACGTCCCTGCCCTTGGCCATTTCTCTGCACTCCATCTAGAAAGAAGATTTTTTAGACCCGATTAGTCCCTTTTCTTTCTTTTCTTTTAAATATTTATTTTATGATCTCGTGCATTTACTACATTATTGAAAGCTCAGTGTATTTTTTCCTTTTCTTTATCTATACTGCACTATTTTCCTCTTCTCAAGTGCGTAAGTAAAATTTCATTATGATCATCATCACACTCTGCACTTACAATTATTTCAGGGTTTGAACCGGAGAGAAGAAAAACATCGAATGGTTCAAACCCTTCCATAAAAGGAGTCCTCGGGGAACGAAAGAAAAGAAAGCCTCAAGAACGAAAAAAGCTGAAGTAGCGCCCAGTCAAAATAAAGTAGCTAAACTAGCTCGCACAGCGGGGATCGACTAAAAGCAGGAAAGGAAAGGCAAGAGAAAAGCAGGAGAGAATACTAAAACCAGGAAGGGCAATATAAAACGAGGAAAGAATTACCAGGAATCGGGGATTCGAAAAACTGGCAAGCCTTTCCTCTGTTTAGTATCCCGTGAGGGGTCGGCAACTTCCATTTGTTAAAGTTCACCTTTTCCTCCTTTTAGTATTCGAAAAAACTGGCAAGCCTTTCCTGGTATCCCGTGAGGGACTAAAAGGAGAAAAAGGTTTTACGCTTTTACAAGCGTAAGTTGCCCACACGTCACGAGATACTAAACAGAGGAAAAGCAGGGCACAGCTTGCCAGTTTTTTCTAATACTAAAAGGCGAACTTTTTCTTTAAATTTGTCCACTTTCCCGCATGTGATCATGCTGCCAAACTGCCCTTGAGCTCAGAGATACGACTACTTTGCAGTTATCACGAATTTAACTATTACCTGTGCAACGGAGAGCTGAAGATGGACGGCAGCCGTCCTCCTCGAGTTTTGGCTGGCGACGACCCTGACTGGAGGTCTCTGACCTTTGGAAAGTTCTGAGACACCGTAAGCATGTTATTTATCCCTAAATATCGCTTGAAAATGATTGTTGATTTTTTGGCCAAGCTACCAAAACCGCAAAAAAAAACCAAGACCAGAAATAGATTCTGCATGTGTTCATTAATCACTAATCGACTATACAGGGAAAAACTTTCTTCTACCGAACTTCCGTTTCTGGCCGAACTACTTGTCCAGTTCAAATATGGTAATCAGCATTCTGCAGCGACGATGATTATTTGATCATTATTCTGCCTGTGCTTTGACTTGACCCAACGAATCCTCACACCAAGTTCGGACAAAGTACATGAACTACTTCGAGCGTTATCACGCTAACAATTGGGCAGACGGACCGCGAAGTCATAATGTATCTTGGCCTGATCCTGTCATCCAAAAATACTGAGACCTGATCTACGCTGTCACGAGCCTAAAACTACCGTTTCGGGATCACAAAAGGGAAAGTAGGTAATGCTTTTTCAATCTAGTAGCGAAATTCCGGACCCCCCTCCCATCGACCACCCCACAGTGCCCTAATCTGGTCCGGTTATGTCAACGATGTGTCTAGGACTTGTGCTTGTTCTTCCTACCAAGTTTCATCCCGATCTCGCCACTCTAAGCGTTTCCCAAAATTTCCGGTTCCTCCCCTCCAGCTCCCCCCCCCCAAAGTCACCGGATCCGGTTCGAATTTAAATTGGGTCGTCTGAGACATGGGGTGCTTCCAAATATCAAGTTTCATTAAGATCCGATAATCCGTTCAAAAGTTATAAATTCTTCTATATTCCGGATTCTCCCTGCCGCCACTCTCCCCACGATGCTCGGATCGGGGAAGTGACTTAATCGTTTGGGGCCCCTAATATGCCTGCCAAGTCTCATCGTCCTAGCTTATGTGGAAGTGCCCAAACTAGAAAAGCCTGGACAGACCGACCGACAGACGGACAGAAATTGCGATCGCTATATGGAACTTGACCGAAGGGTGGAGGCTGGCAGAGCGCCCAGTCAAAATAAAGTAGCTAAACTCGCTCGCGACGCCCCTGATCGGAGGTCTCTGACGTTTGGAAAGTTCGGAGACCCCGTAAGCATGTTATTGATCCCTAAAAATAGCTTGAAAACGATTATTCATTTTTTGGCCAAGCTATCAAAACCGCAAAAAAAAAACAAGACCAGAAATAGATTCTGCATGTGTTTATTGATCACTAATCGACTATACAGGGAAAACCTTTCTTTTACCAAACTTCGGTTTCTGGGCGAACTACTTGTCCAGTTCAAATATGGTAATCAGCATTCTAATGTAGCAGCGACGATGATTATTTGATCATTATTCTGCCTATGCTTTGACTTGGCCCAACGAATCCTTACACCAAGTTCGGCCAAAGTACATGAACTACTTCGAGCGTTATCACGCTAACAATTGGGTAGACGGATCGCGAAGTCATAATGTATCTTGGCCTGATCCTGTCATTCAAAGATACTAAGACCTGATCCTCGCTGTCACCAGCCTAAAAACTACCGTTTCGGGATCACAAAAGGGAAAGTAGAGGCGTATTCTCGCCGTTCCTCGAGGACTCCACGTGAGGAGTCCCGGCGTTTTTGTTTGTCACGGGGACTCACTCCCCGTATTCTCGCGAGTACCCACCGACCGGGAATGCTCCAGTTATCACCACCATCATCAGAAATGACTCCCTTTCAGGTTCGTAGGGGAATCAATTTTTGTCTGGTATTGGTGCATTGTAAAATTAATTAAAAACGATCAGTATAAACGAAACCAAAAATAAAAATGATCCAGACTAGTTTGGTCGACATCATATTTATTTTAAGAAGAAAATTCATTTTGGAAGCATTCCCCGTGTTCTCCTTGTTTTCCGGATACGGAGTCAGCGTGGAGTGACTCCCTTTATTCTCGCCGTTTCCTTTGAGTCCCCAAGGAGTCCTCGGGGAACGGCGAGAATACGCCTTAGGTAAGGCTTTTTCAATCTAGTAGCGTATTACTATCTGTGGCAATACTCCCGCTGACAGGAGCTGGATCACGTTTTCTCTTCAGACGCCACGGCAAATTATTCAAATTGTCAGAGCAACGTGAGCTTTACATAAGCAAATTTGGCTTTTGGGTACAATGATAAGAAATCTCGTTCCAAGGCGAATAGGAAGTATACTGTTGGCGCAGAGGCAAAGGTTGGTGACTTCGTTTCAGGAATATTTGCCATCCTATGAGCTAGGGTTAAAGCTAACTATTTTTTTTTACAATTTCCACATGTTTTGTTTATTTGTTTCTGATCTGTTTGTGACAAGCTGAGTTAAATCCAGCCGTGTACACCAGGAGTGTGCCTTTTAAAAGTTGGAAATAGATACAAGGCATAGGCAACAGTAGGGTAGCCACAAAAAGCCCTACCGGCAGTAGCGTCGATTTGCCGATTTTTCTGTAATGAAAAATGAATTGCTGGGAATTTATCATAACTTTTTTTCAATGATTATCAGTCTGAAACAGCTGAAAAAATGTTTCAAATATACCACTGTATTCAGGAAAAAATTATAGATTTAATAAGGCCATAGGTAATATGTGCTTAGGGTGCCACTACCAGTAGACGGACAGTTAATTCACTATCAAGTCTTTCACCTTGCCTAATTTCATCAGATTTCAAGCTATCTCAGAGTATTCGGTCACGTTTTGTTGCAAATTTAAAATGGCCGCCAATGATGAAAGGCAGGAATCAGACAGTGTTGTCAAACCAACAGAAAAGCTTACAACACAAAGCTCGTCCATTCGTCAAGTTAAGCGTCCGAAAAATGCGGCGAGTCAAATAAATCGGACAGGTCGTCGTAAATAGCGTACAAGGTTTGAATAGGCTACAGCAATGGAGTCGATAAAAACGTTGTATTACAATTACGGAACTAACTAGAATCACAAATTGAAAGATCATTTGTCATAATTATCACAAGGTACATTAGGTACAACTTCGAGTATTGACTAGGTTCAATCTTCGTCTTGAACGCAGTTGAAGCAATGAAACTTCGTAGTATCGCTTTTCAAGAACTTGTCCAGATCCGAAGGATAAAAATCTGCGAGGGCTGGAGGGATGCAGTGTCGGTGAAGGTTCGCGCCACAGGTGTCACATGAAACCCAGTATCCTTTTTTTCCGTCACGCCCCCAAACCTTGAAGCAGTAAATGCAACGCCATTCTTCGGGATCCCAGGGTTCCAGCTCGGCATTTGGTTTTCCACGACTTTTCTTGCCTGAGAAGAACATACCGAATTAGGTTATATTTCGTGCCCTCTTTTCCAATCCTAAGACCTTGACAACCTGATATCAAGGATAACTCGACACCGTAATCGTGAATTATTTCGGGTTAGGTACGGTTCGGATAAGGTAAAAATAAATAAAAAGGGTCAAGTACCGCAGTTATTAGGAATATTTAGATTGTGCTAAATAAAATATAAAACTGAAAGTTTACCTTTAGTTGTCGTCGCTTTTTCGGATCTTTCTTTGAGGAAGTTGATCGACTCATCCGATGTTAGTACATACTCTGGTGGGAAGCTTCGTTTTCTCGGTACTTTCTGTTCGACTTCCTTCGGGAAAGAGCTGGCCAAAAAGTGTTTCATTGGTGTGCTCAAGCGCTTGGAGAGCCGTTGCACTGTGCTCTCTAATCCAGCTGATGTGGACGGAATCTGGTCACTTTGGGGTGTCGGACCCTGTGACATAAGTGCTGGTTTGAACAGGCACACCACACTGATATCTGCTTCAGTTGTTGACGGTGGGGGAGAGTCACTCTGGACCGGAGTTGGGAGATCGCTAGAAAGATCTGTTACAGGTACAATTCGTGATGGGACTGGAACTCTAATTACATTTTTCCTCTGTTGTTCAGTCTTTTTGATGGGGCAATTCTTCAGTATATCATCAACTGGCAATGGCGTAGAGCGTCGCGAAAATGACAGCCCATTAACAAAACTGTCGTTGATTTCAGGCACTGAAATGCCGAGTAGACTGACTGCAGACACGTCCTGACCAGGTTCAGGTTCAGGAAGTGGCTGCATGCTGCGGGAGATATCCCTCCAAAAGTAAAATAATGCTGCGTATGAGGGATCGCCTGTCCAACAAGGCTCAGATATGTCTTTTGCAAATCCTTGCACGACATCCGGCTCAATGTTTTCTTCGATGTAGGCAAGCACGATTTTCTTCGTTTCTGAGAATCCTGGCTGTGGCATGGCAGTTTGAACGGCAGTTGGCAATTGGAGTTGCATGGCAGTTTGCACAGTAGATGGTACGGCAGTTGGCACGGCACTTGAGCGGGTCATTGATGTGTTCAGGACCTGCTGCCCCGTGGCACATTTCGGACAATGCAGCTCGAGCTGCATAGAACACACGGTACACTGGAGGCTATAGGGGACAGATGCGGGGGGGTCGTTCAATTCATGTTGACTGACAGCGATAGACCTGGATGTCTCTTTGAGACACTTGCTATAGTCCACGTTGTCAGGGTTCCATGGGAAAAGTCCACATTTCCTAAAGGAATTGGCGCAAGTTTGCTCCAGCATCGTCCTCTTGATGACGGCAGGGAGATGCTGTGCAAAGTTGGTTTTCTTGATTTCTCGCTTTGGCTTTGAAGTGGGAGCCGATATGGCATTGCCATACTCGTCACAAAGGCCTGATTTGTATCTTATGATGTGGTTCCGCCACTCTGCTTTCAGGGGCCGAAACAACCCCACATCTGCCGGTTGCAGAATGTGGGTTGCGTTTGGGAACAGGCACAGCAGAATGATCTTCTTTTCCTTGCAGAAAACTGAAAGGTCGTAAGACAAGTGGCTCGCGTGTCCGTCTAGCGTCAGTACCACTTGTTCATTCTTCAGGCCATTTTTGTTTAGCCACGGGACAAAAATTTCCCTCACGTACTCCAGCATATTTGTTTGCTTCATCCAACCGGACTCAGAATAGCGAGCTGCAATGCAGTCCGGGACAGTTTTCAAAAGGGTCGCATCTTTCCTCAGTCCTTTAAAAAGGATGAGAGGAGGAGGGTATTCTCCTTGTGCGTTGTAGCACATCAGAAGTGTGATGCCCTCTTTTTCATTGTTGACCTTCTGGTATACGGTCTTGCTCCCTTTCTTGGCAAGAACTTTGGTGTGAGCCACCGCCTCGGGATTGTAATGAATCATTGATTCATCCATGTTGAACCATTTTCGCGGATTCACAAAATCTTCTGGAGTCAGAAGCACATCGAGCCGGACCTTCTGGGTGCCCATCCACTGTCGTATTTTTTCTTCGCTCACCCCTGCCCTTCCTCCGTGTACTGTCTCTGGCGTTCGGACAGACAGTTCCGGGTGACGCAGCAAAAACCTCCTGCCCCAGGCCTCGCTTGGGATTCCAGACTCTCCAAATTTTCCCTGGAGATCTGCCCCGCCTAGTTTCGCCAGCCTACCTGCGGTCTCACGCAGTTGATTTCGGTAAACTGGGAACCCCTGTTCTTGGCTGGTCAGGATCCATGCAACAAGAGCATTCTCAATTTCTGAATCGAGCGCCGCTGGAGGACCTTTTTTTGAACCGGTGTAATGGCCTGTCTTGTGATCTTGAAGCGTACTCTTCGGGATGGCGTACTTGTCAGAGACTGATCGTAGTGACTGACCCCTCGCCATTTCATCCAAGGCTTTTTCTACGTCTTCTTTCGTATAGCTCTTCTTCGTTTTTGCTCTACGAGTTTGTACTTTGGCAACATCATCCTCCTCCTCAGCTAAGTCTTCCTCTCCTTCCTCATACAAGACATCTTCGTCTCCGCTTTCGTTGGCACTCATCGTCTAAAGTATTAACGGCTATCAGTGGTCTGAGGCAATATAAGCAGACAGAAGCAGCAAAATTATTAGCTTGCATACGTTATAAACCTTATACAGAGTTGGTTTAAAAAGATTAAACCTTGCTAGGAAGTGACTGAAATAAGAAATAAAATATCATTTGTCCGCTTATAGAGTCGAGCAAATTCTTCATTGACCAAAACAGCGGACATGCATTGTCCGCTATTTGTGACAAGCGAAAAAAACGACAGAAAAAGCGGACAGTCGGACGACAATTCAAGAATGTAAAAACGTCATTTTCCAGTACTTATCCTTATTGTACATAAAATTCTGACTTACCCTTCGCCCTTAGCTCGATCAGAAATTTCTTCTTCACTTAAAAACAATTTTGGTCCTTATTATAATGCTGCTTTAAAATTTGTGTTGTGCGGCAATCCTGTGGAGGTTAACGTCAGTTGAAGAAGAAAAGATTAGGGTTTGTTATTGTTTTGGCTAACCTTTGGCAAGTCTAAGGAAGACTCAGATATTGCATGTTTATTTTGTCAGGTAATATCGTGTCCGCTTTTTACGACGTGTCCGGTTACTAGTAGTGGCACCCTACATTATCATTAAATAATTGCATGTAATCTAAGGTATAAAAAAAAGTAACTGGACTTCCCTAGAAGAATTTATTGATACCTAGTACTGAATATCCATAACCTGCTACACCAGTAAATAGCTAGTTCTTCCAACTTGTGCATCTTATCCTCAGTTTCTCTTATAATCCACCATAATGGGGACCCAAGAAAAAAAACCAACACCCAGTTTCAATAAAAATTACAAGACAAGATGGCGGTCGGACCAACCTTGCTGTGTGACATCATCATTCTCAGAATATTTTTAGGGCAAAATTACGCGGTTTTTGAACACGTGTCGCCATGCGGCCGGCAAGCTCCCATTCTAATTAGTGTTTTTCAAGTCTAGAATTGGGATACTTACCAGCAAGTTATTGAGGTATTGTTGAGCTCAAACCAAAGCTAAAATTCAGGAGAATCATAATCCTATGACCAAAAGATCAGAATTTGAAAGTTATTTTTTTAGTAGCTACCCTAGCAACAGACTAGGAAATAAAGAAACAATGAAACATGTGACAGTGAAGCATTTCCCTCTGTTTGTTCTTTTGAACTTTGGTTTGCATCTTTCACTAAGTATGTGATATCACTACTAGAGTTCAAATAAACAGCATACCTCAATATAAGAAGAAGTGTATTTAATTTAAGTAATCAATAAATCTAAAAAGTAGAATTTCATCTCAGTGTTTGGGCCTGATGATATTGGAAACAGTTGGATGTCAGTTGATAACAAGTTTGTTATTTTTCATTTCCCTTTGACTGTTTTACAAGCAAGAAACAAAAGTAACATAGTGGAAATTCAGTGTTGATATATTCCTTTACTCTACATGTTGAAGATGACTACATATTAAAAGAGCAAATTCTTTTTCAATGTTTCCACTAATTCTGAATTGTGTCATAATCTCTCATTGGTACCTGAGCTTGAATTCCTCCCCATGATGGTGCCAAAAGTCCTGCCAGGAATTCCAGCCTGTAGCCTGTGACGTAGTTTACCACAAATCGCTGATTTTTTTACACTTGATAACTGACCCTGACCTACTCAACTATAAAGTAATTTTGATTGACTGTTATTTAAGTCATCATATTTATAAAGTTAGGACAATAGATATACCCGAGGTTTGGAATAGGGTCCCTCTTTCAGATTGTACCTTGGCCCTCATGTGTATCACATTTTCAGTCTAATTTTTCTTGAGAAAATTACAGGTGGGGTAACAGCGGTTTCACACAACTGTTTGGGTTTGTCAGAACCAAATTTTGCAGTCCAGTTTTATGTAATGTACATTTGTCAGGTCATCGTGCTTTATTTACATACAAGAAGTGTTGAGAAATAGCGTACTTTAAATAATATAAAATAATAATTCGTAGATCTTCTGCATTGGGAAACCAAGAGTGCAATGAACTGTTGGTTTTTCACTGATTGGCTAAATTTGTGTGATCTCATTGTGAGAAAGTCACAAGTGGCCATTATACCAAAGTTATGCAGAAGAATAATTGAAGGCTTCAGCGTCACACCTTCTGTATTAATAATTGTTGCCTATGCAAGTAGTGGCTATATTGTTACCACAGGGTCCACAGGAACCTAATTATTTTTCTTTGACCACTGACTATTACATGACGTTTCAAGCTCAACTACAAGCTACCAAGTTTAAGCATTATTACAAGTTCCTGAACTCCTGTACCCAGCTGTCTCAGTGCTGATCCCCGCTAACAAGACTGTAGGGACCGTCCTAGTGAAGCATAATGGGAAAGAAATTTGCCACTTCATTGAGGACATGTTTTAGAATTTTTTTTAGCATGCCCACCCAGGCAGTCTGGGCAGTACAAAACGAGTATACAATCCTTTGGTAACTAAACAAACCAGGAATTCATTTTGTCCTTGAAATTGTTGTATACTGGTACCCCTCTTGCGAATAAAGGGTAAACATAATTGTGAGTACCAGGCCCACCCCTGCCAGCCTGCCCTAATTTTTGAGCATGGTTATCAAAAATATGCTTAGTGGACTAGACTGGTCTTGGCTGAGAGGTTCCTAGCTTATTTAATGCCTTATTCTAGGCTGTGTATTCACATTGACATGTGGTCATACCTAAGTTTCAGGCAAGGAAAAAGAAATGTAACCTGAAAATTGGACCTCACGGTTTTCTAGGTGACGGTGTCGGCCGCCTTCTTAGGACAAATGTAGATCTTTTCCATGTTGTGTTACTCAGGATGGAATACCCTAGGCGACGGTTGCTCCACTGGCTTCTAAAATTTTACCTTTTCCATTTTTGGAGTGCAGAAAAATACTACTGATGATGATGATGATATTGGTAAGATGATGCTAACACATGCATGTATTACATTTTCACGTTGAATCCCAGCAAAATTGGTATGACATGTTTTTCTCAAAGATGGATTCAGAGAGATGAATCTTCATTCTAAACGCTTTGATTCCTGATTCACATTGTCTTAACCATTTCTCGTCCTGTCATTTCTGAATCAGATAATTTTGTTGCAGGCTGTCTCCATGCAGTTTAGCAGCAACTAGACATCTACACTGCCTTGGGCTAGCTCCAAATTGTGCTACACATCCAACATTCTACCTTCCGAACAAGGCTCAAAGGTTGTATTGCTCCTCAAAACCTGGAAATGGCAACGAGGATGACGGCATCCCACCAGAGAGTGGGGCAGAAGAAGGAACTGATGCAGCCTCCCCATATCCGTATCCTAGTCCTGTCATTAGTACATTACCAGCAGCCCTGACTGTTCCAGAAGTCTGGCCTCACGTCCCAGTTATCGCCATCAGTAGGAACCCTGTCTTTCCGAGATTTATCAAAATTATAGAAATCACCAACAAAGACTTGATGGAGCTGATAAGGAGAAAGGTGCGGCTGAATCAACCTTATGCTGGTGTTTTCCTGAAGAAAACAGAAGATGACAATGAAGTTGTGCAGAGCCCTGCTGATGTGTACCCAGTTGGAACGTTTGTTCAAATTCATGAGCTTCAGGACCTAGGGGACAAGCTGAGGATGATAGTAATGGGCCATAGAAGAATCAGGTTGGTACAGCAGTTGTTTGAGGAAGAAGAAAAGCCAAAACCTCGCCGCAAATTGAGGAAAAGAAAGACGGAGAACCCTGAATTACTTGAGCAGGCCATACAAGATGGGGTACCGAAAGAGGCAGAAGAGCAGCCGGCACAGCCGCTGAAGCAACAGCTCCTTCTCTCTGCTGAAGTAGAAAACATTACTCACGAAGACTTCAAACAAACCGAAGAAGTCAAAGCTTTGATGCAAGAGATTATCAAGACAATTCGAGACATTATTGCTCTCAATCCACTTTACAGGGAATCAATCCAGCAAGTCCTGCACCAAGGACAGAGAGTGATAGATAACCCTGTGTATCTTTCTGACCTGGCTGCATCTTTAACTGGGGCTGAGCCAACTGAACTTCAGAAGGTTCTGGAAGAATGCAACATACCTGAGCGGCTGATGCTAGCTCTACAACTTCTAAAGAAAGAGCTGGAACTTAGCCGTCTTCAGCAGAAAATTGGCAAGGAGGTAGAAGAAAAAGTCAAGGCAGCACACAAAAAATACATGCTAATGGAACAGCTGAAAGTCATTAAAAAAGAATTGGGATTGGAAAAAGATGACAAAGATGCTATAGATGAGAAATTCAGGGAACGGCTAAAGGACAGAACCGTTCCAAAGCATGTAATGGACGTCATCGAAGAAGAGTTGAACAAACTGAGCTTCCTTGACAACCATTCTTCTGAGTTCAATGTGACTCGCAACTACTTGGACTGGCTAACTACCCTCCCTTGGGGTATAACAAGTGACGAACGATTAGACTTCGACCGAGCGAAAGAAATCCTAGACGAGGATCATTATGGTATGGAAGACGTGAAGAAAAGGATCCTAGAATTCATCGCCGTTAGTAATCTGAAGGGCTCGACTCAAGGGAAAATCTTGTGTTTCTACGGCCCACCTGGCACGGGCAAGACGAGCATTGCCCGCTCAATCGCACGATCGTTGAATCGGGAGTATTTCCGATTCAGTGTCGGTGGGATGTCAGACGTCGCTGAGATCAAGGGACACAGAAGGACTTATGTTGGTGCAATGCCAGGAAAGATCATTCAGTGCATGAAGAAAGTGAAGACGGAAAATCCTCTAGTCCTAATCGACGAGATTGACAAAATCGGACGGGGCTATCAGGGCGACCCCTCATCGGCGCTTCTAGAATTGCTCGACCCTGAACAGAATAAGAACTTCTTGGACCACTACTTAGACGTGCCTGTTGACTTGTCCAAGGTGCTTTTCATCTGCACTGCCAACGTCCTCGATACCATCCCCGAGCCGCTACGCGATAGAATGGAGTTGATTGAGGTATCGGGATACGTCGCCGAGGAGAAGCTCGCTATTGCCAATCGCTACCTCATTCCGCAAGCAGAAAAAGAAACGGGTGTGACTTCAAGCGCAATTGATGTGAGCGATGATGCCCTAAACACTTTAATCAAGTCGTACTGCAGAGAATCCGGTGTCCGAAATCTGCAAAAGCAAATCGAAAAGCTATTCAGAAAGGCAGCCGTGAAGCTAACGAGGAAAGAAACAGAACACGTCGTAGTCTCAAAGGATAACCTGCAGGAGTTCGTCGGCAAGCCCATCTTTACCCATGATAGGCTCTATGAGTCGACACCCCCTGGGGTAGTTATGGGTCTTGCGTGGACGGCGATGGGAGGATCGACGTTGTACATTGAAACTTCACTAAGAAGACCGTTGAGACAAAAGCCGAAGAAGAAGGACGATGATGATGAAAAGGACTCGTTCGGATCGCTTGAAGTTACTGGTAAGCCTTTGACTTTTTTCTGCAGCATCGCTCCAGCTCTTCTCCGAGAGGACAATAGCCATCTTAACAGCCTCGACTTTCCTGTGTTCTACACGGACACTGTTTCGATTTTCTTGCGTCCCGCAGCCCCAAAGACGCATCATTTTGGAGCGGCGCAGTCTTCGCGAACCAGGGGTGAAGTGGTGTTTGGGCCAGGATGGTGATAGGGTGCCGCGTAGCTATGTGCTATAGTGGGAAGTCATTCTTCTCTCAAGTAACTTTTGTAGCGCAAGCCCTGCTATTAGCTCAACTGCAGAATTTTGCCACCACCTTCACGATCTTATGTAGTCCAACGGTTAGTCGGAGTAGTAGTGGTACCCGGGAATGTTGTCCGCTCCTACATGGTTTATTAAAGTTTAACCGAAAAGGCTGGGATAGGACAGTCTAGTTACCCATCACTTATTCACTTAAATTGACTTGAAGACCCCCTGAAAATGCGTTCCTTCGTTGTTCCGCTAATCGCGAATAACCGATTTTCAAATAGTGGAATTTACGTGTGATTTGTGGTACCTCTATGCGCTTGTATTTTTGTTTGTATGCTTAACGAGAAAGATTTTCAAACACTAAGCAATCCTTCAACAATCTCACCAGTACAAACTGAAAAGCCGCGTTTGTGTTGAGATTGAAATTTCCCGCGTCATACTAGAATTTACGCTGTGGGGACGGCCGCAGATATTCTGAACGTCATAAGTAGAGGAGACAGTGAAAAATAAAAAATCCCTTTGAAGAATTCAGTTTACTCCATTAAATGACACAAAAATCAATAATTCAGTTTACTCAATTAAATGACACAAAAATAAGTTGGCTGTTCAGTTAACCTTTAAACCACTTTGCTAAGGCCAAAGAAAGAGAAAAATACCGTCGTGCAGACCGTCTACTGCAAGTGAGGTAAAACAAAAGTTTGGTAGCGGGCCCCAAAATCACTTAGTCTGCCCGAGTGTTTAGTTCTCTTTTGTTTGATTCCATACGTGTTCTGCCGTGGACAAGCTTGGCCGGCAGTAAAATTTATTTATTTGCCTTTTTCATTGTTGACGCTTGGCCCCATCGGGAGATCGGTGTTCTATAAGTTAGTGTGGTTTTACCTTTGTTTTCTCTTCTAGGCCACTTAGGTGACGTCATGAAAGAATCCGTACAAATAGCTTACACATTCGCCAAAATGTACGTCAACGACATTGATCCAAAGAATGCATTCCTCAATGAAGCACACATCGCCCTGCACGTCCCAGAGGGTGCAACCCCTAAAGACGGACCCTCTGCCGGCTGTACTATTGTAACAGCCCTAGTCTCCCTCGCGAGTAAGACTCCCATTCGACAGGATCTGGCGATGACTGGAGAAATTTCCCTGACAGGCAAAGTTCTTCCGGTTGGTGGCATTAAGGAGAAGGTGATTGCAGCAAAGAGGGTGGGAGTGAAGTGTGTGATTCTTCCGAGTGAGAATAGAAAGGATTTTGATGATCTCCAGAAGTTTATAACGGAGGGGTTGGAGGTTCATTTTGTGGAACATTATGGTGATGTCTACAAAATTGCTTTTGGTAAACAAATGAGTTAGTGCAGCATGTTGATTTTCTAAATAAAAGCTAAATAAATGATTGGTTAGTTTTCTATCGTCGGTTTGGTTACCTTTCGTCAGTTGAGGAGACGGGATGATTGATGCACGCACAGTCGGAAGTTCGGTGACACATAACACATGTTTGCACATCCTTGTGCTCAACATTATGAGAAATTGTCTGTTATCACCATTTTAAATGTTATCTTTTCGCGAAACACAACACTTTAAAGGGTCATAAAAGACATTTTGTCTTGAAACATAACGTATAAAAGTGTCAAAACAGATATATTCTCAGAATATTTAACACAATGATGCGTACAGATGTGTTACCTGTTATCAAACTTTGGCATTGCGGAGATGGTCGTTTCCTCTAAAGTAGTAACTGTCAGCGATGTCTGCGCCCAGTGGCCGCAAGGTAGCATGATAACTAAGCGGGTTCTTTCTCCCATATAAAGTTCCTCTGGTTCCGCTAGGTGTCTCGCGGCTACGACTACTCTGTTTACTCTGAGCGTGATCCACCCCACTTACCGCAGTTACTACGCATGGCGTCACGAATTTTGACTTTTTGCCGCCAAGGCTCGAATGATGTTTCTATTTTCCAGAAAAATATCGTGCTGCGTAGTTACCACGCTTACTACGCTCCCGAGCATGGTACTATTTCGGTTACTTCGGTTACATGGTTACTATTTCGAAGAGGTCCTAACGGTCAGCATAGTAACTTTGTACGAGGTTGGAACGAAAATAGTAACTAATAGATACTATTATTAGAAGGGTGGAACACGCTCTCTGCTTTAGACAGATAGATGACTGATTTATCAACATGCAACAAAATGGACCGCCCTGATTAAAGTACCTTATCACAGATGGCGAAAAAGGCGCAACACCAGCCAGTGGTGAGATCCAGAGGCGTCACGACTGGGGGGGGGGGGGAGGGAACGCCCCCCCCCCCAAAGCGGTCTGACAGTCTGTAAAAAATACCGAATCGAAGCGCCGAGATTTTCCGTCAAAACAGTTGATTTTTTTTTCATGAAAACAGTCGGTTTTTCCGACAACTGGTCGATTTTTCGTCAAAATAGTCCTTTTTTCTGAAAATCAGTCGATTTTTTTCAGAAACGTCATTTTTATTGTTGAAGACAGTTGTTTCTTCTGCAGAAAAAGTCGGTAAAAATTACCAGCCAGTCGGTAAATGCCTCGTCCCCCCCCCCCAAACATTTTGGCTAGTAACGCCCCTGGTGAGACCACAAATAAAGGGGGGGGGGGCGGGATCATTGAATAAAAGGATACATAAGTTGAGTGAACTAACCTATGGACACCATATTATGGGCCCTTGCTATCGTCAAGGCCATTTTAAATTGTTCATAACTGTCGGTCGATGGAAGAACTGATACTCGTGAAGGAGAACCTCCGTAGTAGGGCGTGCAAGGACATCTCGAGCTGGGAACTGTGAACGTATGAGTTCGTGGTGCAGTATTGGCACTTAAAAAAATCGTTGACTGTTATGAACATACCGATATTATTTTATGTTACGATTCTTTTAAATGTTGTGTTTTGCGAAAAATATAACACGTAAAAGGAACCTAAATATCCTCGACACCCTTCATAACATTTAACACAAAGACGCGCATCCATGTGTTACGTGTTATCCAGCCTCTGACGGCAGACATAGTCGCCGCACACTTGCACGGGAAAATGAAAAGAGGGTTCTCCTACAGGACTCTAGATTATCACAATCAACTATGACTAAAGACTCATAGGCATATCTTACCATACTGTGCCCTGGGGAATATGACACCGAACGTGATCCACCATACTAACCATAGTTCCTACACATGACGTCACGAACTCTGTCATTTGGCCGTCAAGGCTGGAACGTTGTTTTCTATTTTCCCGCAGATATCATGCCAAGGGGTACTCCGACCAATCACGTTACAGAGATGCGTAGTTACTACGCTGACTACGCTCCGGAGCATGGTAAGCAAATAGTTACTATTTCGAGAAGGTTGGAACGGTCAGCGTAGTAACCTTTTACGAGGTTGGAAGGAAAATAGTTACTATTGTTAGAAGGGTGGAACACGCTCACCATGATAGCGCACTGCCGACTGATTCCTTGACAGATGTATTGCAGTGCCTCATCCTTAAAACTCCAATCAATTATAAATAATTACACTTCCTGCACTTAGAAAGACTCTTCGCTATCTTTGATTCTCTCAGCAGCAAGGCTTTTGAATTTTGCGATAATTTCCTCTATCGTTTTCTCACCATGGACTTTATTGTCCCTGGTGCGAATGTTCGCGGTTCCAGAGGACTTCTCCTTCTCGCCAACCACTGGAAAATAATATTCATAATTTAGTATAGGATTTTAAATGCTTGGCAGTCAGGGGCGTCCCGAGGGGGGGGGGGGCGCCCTACGTTTTGGGCATTCTGTCATATTTTCGCCGAATACGAAAATTCGGTCAAAACGGGCATCCCCGCGAAGCCGTGATGCCTGTTTTATAAAATCTTTTGTATTCACATTTCCAAATTAGGCGATTTAACGTGTTTATTGGTTCCCATTCTTTATCGAATTTGGTAATTGATCCAACTTTTGTGCAGTCCGAGTCGATTCCACTGCATTCGGTACTTCCCTACGTAAATTCGGTGATTTAACGTATTTATTTGGTCACATTCTTTAGCGAATTCGGTTGTTCACCAGACTTTTCTCAAGTCCGTATCTGTTCTATCGCATTCGTCAATCCATTTGATAATTCGCTGATTAATCAGATTCATTTGGTTCTAATTAGTTACCGAATTCGGTAGTTCACCTGATTTTTCTTTGGTCTGCATCTGTTCCCAGACTTACCACATTCGGTTGTTGTAGGTGGTTCTACGAAGAGTTCTATTCCATTCCGAAATTCGGTCGTTGTACCGCTCCCAATCCGCACCTTATTTTGTAGTTAACTTTTCTGTAGTACGAATTCATTTTTGCTTCACCCCAGTTTCTGTGCTTGCTAATTTAAGAGGCATTTATTTAGCTCTTGTTCTTTACCATTTAACGGTAGCTTCAACTGGTTTCCATTCATTACTTAAAGTTTAACTGAAAAGCCAACTTATTTGTATGCGTTTGATTTGAATACACTGAATTATTTTGACTCATATAAGGGATTTTTGTTTTTTACGTCGCGTAGTCTAGTAGTGAAGTTTGGAATCGTCGCTAGTTGCACGACAAATAACTTTACGGCGATTCTCGGGAAATTTGAATGTCTGCAAAAGCGTGTGTTTCAATGGCTAACAAAGCGAAGATTTTGAAATGTTCGATTCCCGATCGCAGAATCACATCCGAAGATAGCCCCGTGTTCCGTGCTACCCTGAATAGGTTTCCTTTGTGGAAGGACACAGTCCACAGACAATTTGACAAGCACTCCACTAAGTTGTTTAGCAAGTTCGAGTTTTCAACTGGTCATGTTCTTCCTTCTTGGCGAATGCCAAGTTCTTCCTGGTCACTTTCACTGCCCATGTTAATTTCATCTTCCTGGCTTGAAGAATGTAAATCCGCCATGACTTGTTATTATGGCAATTGGCTGCGGCTGTAGTTACTAAACATTTCAAACATAGAGCTACGCCCGTATAGAGGTACAACAGTTACGGAAGAGAAATTACGTCAGCTAAAATTCAAGAATCGTGGATAACAAAGTAACGACGTAACGCGTTTTTATCGGTTCTTCTAGCATAATTAAGTAAAAATATGATGGGTAATCAGACTGTCGTATCTTGGCCCTATTCTGTTAACCTTTAACTTATACTTCTACTAATCGCCCGTCTCCTGATGTGAAAACTAGCCTATTTTTGTTTGCTGTAAATTCAGAATAAATGTACTTAACATCTACTTTACACAGGTGGACCCTTTTTTCGCCAGGCAGCTTTATGGTTTAATAGGTAGCCTTGGGATCGCAAAAAGGCACTTTGATCATGAGTGTTTCCAAAAAATTTCGCCAGCGACACATTTAGCAGTCTTCACTGTTTAGAAGAATGGTACGTCATTTAATTGGCGTTTGAGGCTTGGAATTTTGGGGTGATTGAACCACGTTAAAAGCTAGAATTTGCCAGAAAAAAGGCGGATTAAATAAAGTTTGCCTGTGGCGCTTTAATTTTTCCTGGGTACAGCCGTTCACGACGTTGTGGCTTGGCAGCAACTGCGTTTTTTTTTCAGCACATTTTACAGTCCTATTGGCAAAACTGGAGGTCCCCCAAAGGTAAAAGGGTAGTGACGGCTACCCCTGAAGAAAAAAAAAAAAAACAGAAGTGGAAGAGCGTGAAAACACGCCAAATTTTCTGTTTAGACTTGATTTTATACATACTATGCAACTTTTTACACTATAACTCGCTGTGTTTTAGAAAAGAATTATAAATTCGGTCACCATCAGGTACCGATTCTGTCATTTTTTACCAGGTCCCCCCCCCCCCCCAAATGGAGAAAGGCTCGGGACAATCCCGTTGACAGTTGTTAATAAATAAATGATGATTTAATCCGTAATATCTTTTAGGTACATAAAAATAGCTTTGGATATGTCAATTAAAATAATGACACTTAAAGCACTATCAATCAACTCGACATGTAAATTTTACTTATCTGATAGGCTAACATTAAAATTTCTAAGTAAAATAATCAAGTTAAAAAAAAACTGCATCAACAAACAAAATACTGAGTTGTTGAGGGGTATCGTAAGGGAACAAGAGCAAGTAAAGAAACTTTTATTGGCCTCCCTAATGTTCACACTGAAAACACTGTTCCCTGGCACTTAATCCGTTATGACAATTAAAAACTTCTTCAGCCCTAGCTGAGTAGCCTTGGCCGAATGGTTAGCACGCTGAACTCGCAAGCGAAGGGTCGCTGGTTCGAGCCTGAGTGGTGCCTACCTTTGGTTTGGGGCCAGGACGCAGCTTCAAATGGGTACCTTGAAAAATTTAGGGAAAAGCACGGGAAGCGTCGGATGACTTAAAGATAGCCCGGATTTGAGGTAACTAAAGTGCGGAAAATGATACTCTATCGGAGGCGCGGCGTCGGGATCTATCTATAACATCCTTCCAGAATCTGTTAGGCTCAAGGCCCTAGGCTTGAGTACTGGAGGGTTACTGAGTAAACGGAAAAAACAGTGAACTTACCTAGGATGAAGTTGTGCTGGCTTAGTTGCGCATTCCGGATTTTCTTGTTCATGGTGTCTCCGGAGTCGGTGTCCGAATAGCACCGGAATCCGGCGGCTTTGATCTTTTCTGCAACCTGAAAAAAAGAAGAAAATGCTTTCACTGGGTTCGAAGGAGGGGATTGGTTAACAAAACAAATTCAACGCTGCAGCTGGTCTTAAGATCTATCCCTCCCCTAATGTTCATAAATTAAATGGCATAGCTAAGAGCTGGAAGCTCATATAGCACTTGTAAGGCTTGGTAAAAGGATGAAAGTAGGAATATCACCGGAATTCCGGACACTCCCTACAGCTCTCCCCCCCTTCGGTACCCGAAATACGGTCTGATTCTGTCACTGATGCACCTAGGACTTGTGCCTGTACTTCCCACCAAGTTTCATTCTGAGCGCTCCACTCTATGCGTGTCACAAGATGTCCGGTTCTCCCCTCAGACCCCCCCCCCCCCAGTTCATCGGATCCGGTCCAGACTTCAAATGGGACATGCTGAGACCATGAGGTCTTTCAAGATATCAAGTTTCATTAAGATCCGATTACCCATTCGAAAATTTATGCATGCTACTAATTTCCGGATTCCGCCGTCTGCCCCTCCCCCCACGGTAGTCAGATCGGGCAAGTGACTGTTTCCAAGTTAATCTGGTCGGGTCCCTGAGATGCCTGCCCAGTTTTATCGTCCTAGCCCACCTGGAAGTACATTAACTACGGATCGCCGGAATTCCGGAACCACCCCTCCAACTCCCCCCACAGTGTCCGAATCCGGTCCAGTCCTGTCAGTGATGTATCTAGAGCGTGTGCTTGTTTTTGGCACCAAGTTTCAGCCCGATCACTCCACTCTGAGAGTTTCACATGATTTCCGGTTCTCCCCTCCGATCCCCCCCCCCCCAGATTCGTCGGATCCGGTCCGGATTTGAAATGAGACCTGAGACACGAGATCTTTCCAGATATCAAGTTTCATTAAGATACAATAACCCGTTCGAAAGTTATGCATGTCCCTATTTTTCGGATTCCGCCATCTCCCCCTCCCTAACGATAGTCAGATCGGTCAAGTGCCTATTTCCAAGTTAGTATGGTCGGGTCCCTCATACGCCTGCCAAGTTTTATCGTCCTAGCCCACCTGAAAGTTCATTAACTACGGATCCCCCCTCCAACTCGCCCCACAGTGTCCGAATCCGGTCCAGTTCTGTCAGTGATGTATCTAGAGCTTGTGCTTGTTCTTACCACCAAGTTTCATCCGATCGCTCCACTCTGAGAGTTTCACATGATTTCCGGTTCCCCCCTCGGACTCCCCCCCCCCAGATTCATCGGATCCGGTCCGGATTTGAAATGAGACATCTGAGAGTCAGATCGGGCAAGTGACTATTTCCAAGTTAGTATGGTCGGGTCCCTAATACGCCTGCCAAGTTTCATCGTCCTAGCACATCGGAAAATACCCTAACTCGCGATCACCGGACTAACCGACCGACCGACGGAAAAGTGATCGGTATATGGCACTTGGCCGGAAGGCAAGTGCCATTAAAACCACTATCGTTTGTAGCATCTGAAGACTTAACGCTCTTGAGGAGTATCGCGTCACTATATCATAGACAACATGGCCCAGCCAGCACATGACATTCTACATTCTTTTCTGGCCGACGAATGAAAAATTGTATATTGCATTTGTTGTGTTTTATTTAATTCTACATACTCCGCTTTTCAAATGGCGGGTCAGAAATAAATTACTTAATCACTTGCTTACTTATATGCCTATGCCACTGCATTCGCCTAAAGACGGCAATACAGCGACGAACGAGAGAGATAATTCAAACTTTCCGAGTTCTGAAATCATTTCACGTCATCTATTGAGCTGATAAGTAAAGTAAGAGCAAGTTTCTGGGCAGAAGAACTTTCAGTTGCCTAAAAAGCCATTGAAGGATTGACAAGACAGGGTTCGTGCGCTTGCTCTTCCACGTTTTCCCCTGACTTCCCTGACCTTTTTTGGTGATTTTCCCTTACCTTTTCCATCAGTTTTCCAACACCTTTCGATTACCTCAGGGAACAAATTAACTCATTTACTGAAACAAGACCAAAGGTTTCGATGGGATCCCAAAAATTCAATATCTGATCCAGACAACTGGGTCTTGTCTTAGCCAGATCCAGTCTTCGCCAGACTCCTTGAACATTTTTACAATTAAAATTCAGATACAGATTAAGGCCAAATAGCTAATCACCTGAGAAAACCAAGTTCGGATTTGGATTCAGCATGTGTGTTTACCCCTATAACTCATATCTGTTTTGACGAAAACTTCCTGCCACTTCTGCCAATTTCCCGGTTCCGGCCGAACTCCAGAACTACTTGTCCGGCGAAAAAAGGAAGCTCAAACACGAAATCAGGGTATCTTCTTTCCCCAGTAATGAACATCTAATCAACTTCAAATAGAAATTTAGCTTATAACAAATTTTCCGATTCCAGCCGGATTCCGGTCGAACTATATGTCCGGGTAAAATACGATTGTCATACAGGGACTCAGCATCTCTTCTTACCCCTAAATCGCTTATCTAATCAACTAGAAATAAAACTTTGACTTCCAACAGTTTTCCGGTTTTGGCCGGATTCCGGACGAACTACATGTCCGGGTAGAAACTTGTTTTCACATAAGTGTTCAGCATGTCTTCTTGCCCTAAATCGAACATCTAATCAACTCCAAATAAAACTTTTAATTTTGACAAACTTTCCGGTTTGGGCCGGATTCCGGTCGAAATACTTGTCCGTCGAGAAAATAGTTTCCACCATCGTCTTCAGCATGTCTTCCTACCTCTAAATCGAACATTTAATCAACTTCAAATAAAACTTTTACTTTCAACAAACTTTCCGGTTTGGGCCGGATTCCGGGCGAAATACTTGTCCGTCGAGAAAATAGTTTTCACCATCGTCTTCAGCATGTCTTCCTACCCCTAAATCGAACATCTAATCAATTTCAAATAAAACTTTTACTTTCAACAAACTTTCCGGTTTTGGCCGGATTCCGGGCGAACTACTTGTCCGATGACAAAATGGTTTTCACCATCGTGTTCAGCATGTCTTCTTACCCCATAATCAACTATCACATTAGCTGTTTCAAAATATTTTGTTTGTCCCTTAATTTGAATCCCCTCCCCCACCCCTAAATGTAGAGCTACAAAGCCCATCTACGAACTTGACTGGTCCGACGACCCAACGAACCCTCACACCAAGTTTCATCAAAATATCTCATTCCCTTCGAGAGTTATCGTGCTTACAGACGGACGGACGGACAGACGGACAACTTTTGCGATGTCATAGGTATCCCTCCACTTACGTTTTGGGATCCCAAAAACAAGAGTTGGAAGCTCATATGTCACTTGCAAGGCTGGGTCAGAGGATAAAAGTATGAACTCGTCGATTCGTGGGTTTATTGTCATCACATGTAAGCAAAATCCTTGAGATAAGAACGGTCATGGGTCCTTGGAAATCAAGAGAATGTATTTTTCGTAAAATTTATTTTATTTATGCACTTGGCCGTGATGATGCGCACTTTAAGGGCGCTAGAAATGCATAAATATTCTTTGAGCCCAAGCTGACTTTGAAACATTTATTCAATTCATAGCTGACGTATCCGTTGTAAACATTGTTTGAATAAATGCTAGAAATGCATCTGTAATGAACACTCCTGAAGCACAAATGATGATAAGCTCATTGGAATCAAGAAAATGTATATTTTGCTCAAAATTATTGTTTGTATTTTAAGAAACTCAGTTGTAAGCATAACCCGTGAGGCAAAAATGATCACGGGCCCTTGGTGATCATGAATATCTTTCGTTTGGTTATCGTATTTTTTTTACTTTTCGGTTAAGAAACGCACTTTAATGGTGCTAAAAATTAGTTTAACACCTTTGAGTTAAATGTAAACTTTGCTTTAAAAGCATTTTCTGTACTTTGTGCTTAGGATTAGTACTTTAAGGTTAGGATTAGTACTTTTAAGGAATGGTTGGATCTGAGAAGTGACAATTTCTGATCCAATCTTGTCAAGTTTCTAATGTTCAAGCCAAGTTTCATCACCCTAGAACATCTGGAATTACCTTAGTTCGCGATCACCAAAATTCCGGACCCCCACCCACCAACTCTCCTCACAGTGCCCGAACCCGGTCCGATTTTGTCACTGATGTATATAGCTCTTGTCGTTGTTCATCCCACCAAGTTTCATCCCAATCGCTCCACTCTAAGCGTGTCACAAGATCCCCCCCCCCCTACATTCATCGGGTCCGGTCCGGACTTAAAATGGGACATCCGAGACATGAGGTCTTCCTAAATATCATGTTTCGTTAAGATCCGTTACCGGCATTACAGCGACCACTCGTTCAAGAGTTATACATACATCAACATTCCAGATTTCCCCTCCCCTACGACGGTTGGGTCGCAGAACTGATTCTTTCTAAACAATCCCGTCAAGTTTCTAATGTTCAAGCCATAGCACATCTGGAAATACCTTAGATCGCGATAGCCCGATTTCCGGACCCCCCCTCTAACTCCCCCCACAGTGTCCAAATTCGATCCGGTTCTATCACAGAGTATCTAGTTCTTGTGCTTGTCCTTCAAACCAAGTTTCATCCCAATCGCTCGACTCTAAGCGTGTCACAAAATTTCCGATCCCCCCCCCCCCCGCCACATTCATCGGATCCGGCTTTAAATGGGTCATTCGAGGCACGAGCTCTTTCCAAATATCAAGTTTTGTTAAGATCCGATCATCCGTTCCAATGTTATACATTCCTCAAGATTCCGGATTCCATCTCCTTCCACTCCCCCCACGGTGGTCGGATGGGGAAGTTGACTATTCCCAGGTTAATCTGGTCGGATCCCTGACTTGCCTGTCAAGTTTCATAGTCTTAGCCCACCTGGAAGTAACTTAACTCCAAATCATCGGAATTCCGGAAACCCCCTCGAACTCCCTCACAGTGCACGAATCCTGTCCGGCTATGTCGATGATGTACCTAGGGCTTGTGCTTGTTCCTCCCACCAAGTTTCATCCCGATCGCTCCACTCTAAGCGTGTCACATGTTTTCCGGCCAGCCCCACTTCTACTCCCCCCCCCCCCCCACATTCATCGTATTCGGTCCGCACTTGAAATAGTACATATTAGATACGAGGCCTCTCCAAATATCAAGTCACTAAGATCCGATCACCCGTTCGAAAGTTATGCATGTCTCTAAATTGCAGATTCCGGCTCCCCTCCCTCCCCCCACGATGGTCGGATCGAGCAAGTGATTGTTTCCAAGTTAGTTTGGACGGAAACCTAATATGCCTGCCAAGTTTCATCGTCCTAGCACATCTGGAAGCACCCTAACTCGCAAACACCGGACTGACCGACCAACCGACAGACCGACGGAAAAGTGGTCGGATTATGGCACTTGGCCGGAAGGCAAGTGCCATAAAAACTGAACAAAACATCCATTAGCTTCGTAAAGCCGTTCAAACTGTACGAGAAATTAACAATGCGATTCCTCATTCCACAAACTGGGACGGCTCAAAGAACAGAGTCAACTCATAAACTTTGGACAGAGAACCGACGAAAAAGAAACTTCCAGTAAAAAAAAAACTTGATGTATATAAGTATAGCTGAACTTTTCCATTAATTTCCCTGACCTTCTGCAACGGCATATTTTGTTGCTCCAAGAACTAACGGACATAGCAAATACAAAAAGAATAAACACAAACAGACGAAAATGAAGAACAATATGACAACCTGCACTACCCCCAGGAACCCTATATAGAGTTTTACATTTTATACTTCATTCGCCATCCTTCCTTTTGCTCCAAACATTCATAATACTAGGTTCATTTTCAGCTTTCACACTCTCACATCAAATCAAAACCACACTGATTCAGCACTGATTATTGTACTCATTCTGATCTGATTCGGACTTCCAGGTTGTGATTATGTTAGCATAGCAGTCAAGGAAATAACCTTCTCGAACGTTTCAGTTATTCGAGTGTGTTCCAACCTACTTACCGTAGTTACTACGCATAACGTCATGAATTCTGGCTTTTTGCCGTCAAGGCTGGAACGTTTTTTCTACTTTCCAGCAAAATATCATGCCACGGCGAATCCGACCAATCACCTTACAGACATGCGTAGTTACCATGCTTACTACGCTCCCGAGCATGGTAAGCAAATAGTTACTATTTCGAGAAGGTTAGAACGGTCAGCACAGTAGCTTTTCGTGAGGTTGGAACGAAAATACTAACAGGTAGTTACTATTGTTAGAAGGGTGGAACACGCTGTTCATGTTCCCCAGCTAGGGTCATCTCAGCAACCACTCAGGAGGGTGTTGACTAAACTTCAGCCGATTATCTACGGATCGTGACGTCACACGAAAAGTCTATATTTTCCATTTACTAACGGAACTGATTGTTCCTAGAACGGCTTATAAGTGTAAACGCGTCCGCACCTCGAAGGCTCTATACATATAGATACAAATCAATATTCTGCAACATTAATTTAATCAAATTTTCCTATTTCTTTCATGACGTCACGGGCCGAGATAATCGGCTAAAGTTTAGCCAACACACTCAGGAGGACAAGAACATAGTAGAGCTTAAACTCACCTCAATAGCGTAGTCATCATAGACTGGGCCAACCGGAACAACGACGCACTGTCTGGGAGAGAGCCAGAAGGGCCATTTGCCGGCGTAGGATTCGGTTAGGACGGCTATCATTCGTTCAACCGACCCCAAGATGGCTCTGTGGATCATGACTGGGCGAACTTTTTCTCCAGATTCGCTGCAGAGAAAAAAAGCTTTGACGACACGATCTAGAGGAACCACTTAAGAGAAGAGCGACTGTTTTGGTGGTTTCAAAGGCTTTTGGGGATGTTCCTCAACGAAGTGCCATGGTCTTTTCTATACTAGGCTTTATAGTTACGCTTTCATGTTTTTTAATTTTGTAGTTGCCACAGCCCTTTAGTACTAGACTGAGAAAATTTGTTATCATCCGTTCTATTCCGTAATCTACAAAACAAAACAATAAACGATTATCTAATTGCCCTACCTGATATGGGCACAAATTTTCGGGAAAATACGGACAACCCCTCCAACTCCCTCCACCCAGACCAGATCCGACCAGAGCTGAAAAATTGTAAATCTAGGGCACATGACCTTTGTGCCGTCCACGTTTCATCCAAACCCCTCCTGCCGTATGGAACTTACGCGCGTCACGAAATTTCCAAGACCCCCACCGTGCGACGCAATTCGGCCCCACAAAGGCCAAAGCCTAGTGCATCTGCTCCTACCACCCATACATTTTTGTTTTTTCTGTTTTTATCAAACTGGATCACCCGTTCAGACCCTCGACGCACCAATACGTTCCGGATTACCCCTCCCCCCACCCCATAGGTGATTTGATCGGGAAAACGAAGGTTTTCTAGAGCATTGGGTTCCGTCCTATATACGCGTGCCAAATTAAATCTTTCTAGCTTATGCGGAAGTGCTCGAACTAGCAGGAGTTGGACAGACATTACGATTACTATGTGTGTGTTCCAACCTACTTACCTTAGTTACTACGCATGACGTCACGAATTCTGGCTTTTGCCGTCAAGGCTGGAACGATTTTTCTACTTTCCAAATATCATGCCACGGCGAATCCGACCAGTCATGCTACAAAGATGCGTAGTTACCATGCTTACTACGCTCCCGAGGATGGTAAGCAAATAGTTACTATTGGTTACTATTTTGAGAAGGTTGGAACGGTCAGCGTAGTAACTTTTTGCGAGGTTGGAACGAAAATGGTAACTAATAGTTACTATTGGTTACTATTTTGAGAAGGTTGGAACGGTCAGCGTAGTAACTTTTTGCGAGGTTGGAACGAAAATGGTAACTAATAGTTACTATTGGTTACTATTTTGAGAAGGTTGGAACGGTCAGCGTAGTAACTTTTTGCGAGGTTGGAACGAAAATGGTAACTATTAGTTACTATTGTTAGAAGGGTGTTACACGCTCTATATGACACTTCAGCCGAAGGCTATAAGAACCGTAAAAATTGGATCAAATTTGTTTGATACGCCTTGTTCAATTCTTCGCTCATTTTATTTATTATTTTACTGCTTCGCTGTTATACTGTTTCATAAACGAGTAAGGTACAAACTGTGACTACCATTATTATCCGACGAGAAGAGACTTACGAGACATAATTCAGATTAAACCGGATGGGCAGTTGGAAGTCGAGCTGGATTGTGGCGCACTGATGCGGCCTCTTCAGCGCATCCAAGATGGTGATGTCGATCTTTGGACCATAGAAGGCACCATCGCCAGGGTCCTCCTTCCAGGGCTGCCCGAAGGCGTCAAGGCTGTCGGCAAGTTGCTAGAAGGATGACAAGCGAATAAGACTAATATTAAATAATATTAGTAAATATAATGTTGCATTAATGTTTAATAAGTAGAATGTTCCTGTGGTTGTTATTTCCGTGACATAGATGAAGGAAAAAAAAAGGAGGAAGGAAAACTGTAACCACCCATGGAGCTCCATGATGTCCCGATTTACTGAATTTTAATTATTTTGGTTGTTGTTGATGTTATGTTGTTTCTCTCTCTTTTCATTTTTGTTTACCATACTCCGTCTTAACCTAGACGGCTTACAAATAAAATTTAATTTATAGGGATGTGGACTGGTTAGACAAATATGCCTTCCGGCGGGATCACTGTTCCTATGGTCGGCTTCTACCAGACTATTGTAGTGGTTTGCGAACTCTATGCCCCTCGGTAGCTCAAATGGTAAGAGCGCCTGCCTTGTAAGCAGAGGGTCATGGGTTCAAATCCCAGCTGAGGGCATTTTTGACGTTCAGTTCACTACTTATAAAATTAAATAGCATTTTATAAGTATAATCAGTAATTAAGTAATTTACTTTTCACCAACATTTTGGAAAGCGGAGTCTAGAAAATAAAAGAAAGAAATAAAAAAAACAAATACAAAACACATAAGATAATACAATTTTAATCTCCGGCCAGGATACAGGATAAAAGGTCATGCAATGGTTGGACCAGTTGTCGAGACGAGGAGACTTTGGAAAGGGTAATACTGGCCCAACCAGCGCACGACGTTATCCACTGCTTCCTGGCCGAACACTGAAAATTAAGTGTCTATTTCTGTGTGTGTATGTGTTTTATTTATTTATTTTTCATTTCCTCCGCTTTTTCAAAATGGCGGGTTATAAATAAATTACTTACTTACCTGTATCCTGAACTTAAGCTTATCCGCTAGCGCGTGGTTGTGGCATAATTTTCAAAAGATGAGCAGGTGCTTTGCATACTTAAAGTAGTGCGAACTTATCTTTTTTAGTTCCCTCTGTCGCAGAACGAAATAAACGAGTAGAGCAGAAAGTTCTTGGTACGCAAATCGTGGACAGGCCAAACAGCCTAACTCGTCAAGCATACATATAATAAAATTACCCTTGTCACACTAAATAACATAATAAATTTCGCAGGAATCAAGTAAACAATGATAATAATAAAACTACCACGGTACCGGTTGGTTTTAGCCCGGATGATTTAATTTATTTTTGGGACCCTAAAACATAAGTGGAGCGATACCTATGACGTACAAGTTGTCCGTCTGCCTGTCCAGCACTGTCTGTCAAAGTACAGCTCAAGTTCGTAGATGAGCCCTGTAGCTCAATATTTAGGGGTGGCGAGGAGTTTCAATTTAAGGGACGAACAAAAAAATGTTAAAAAGCCAATAGGAGTAAGAAGACATGTTGAATCCATATCTGAAACTTATTTTCTCGCCCGACAATTAGTTCGTCCGGAATCCGGCCAAAACCGGAAAATTTGTTAAAAATAAAAGGTTTATTTGGAGTTGATTAAATGCTCAATTTAGGGGTGAGAAGACACACAGAGTCCGTATATGACAATCGTTTTCTACCTGAAAAAGTAGTTCATCCGGAATCCGGCCAAAACCGGAAAGTCTGTTAAAAGTAAAAGTTTTATCGACTGAGGGGTAAGAAGACTTGCTGGTAAGAAGACAAACGACAATAATTTTCTTCCCGGACATATAGTTCACCCAGAATCCGTTCGAAACCGGAAAATTTGTTGTAAGTAAAGGTTTCATCTGAAGTTGATTAGTGGTTCGACGTAGTGGTAAGGAGACAAGCTGAGTCCGTATACGAAAACTATTTTCTCGCCGGACAAACTGTTCACCCAGAATCCGGCCAAAACCTGAAAATTTGTTAAAAGTTAAAGTCTCTGCGAAGTTGATTAGAGGTTCGATATAAGGGTAAGGAGATATGCTGAATTCCTTTTGTGCCTTAGTTTTTTTGCCGGACAAGTAGGAACCGTAATCCGGCCGAGACCGGATATCTGGCAGAAGTAAGGCAGGGAGTTTCGATCAATTTTGTCAAAGTAGATATGACGTATAGGGGTTAACACACGTGCTGAATCTATACCTGAAGTAGGTTCTCAGATGAACAGCCACTGGCGTAAATCTGTTTCTAAATTTTAATAATAAAAATGTCAAGGAGTCTGGCGAAGACCGGATAACTACAATATTATTCCAACGTCCGTCTTTTGATTTGGTTTTTATTTGTATACTATAATAGGTCTGTGATGACATTGATGATTAATTGTATATATTATAAAATGTTCATTATACTTGACGTAATACCATAAATCTGTTTCTATATTTTAATAGTAAAAATGTCAAGGAGTCTGGCGAAGACCGGATAACTACAATATTATTC
The DNA here is from genome assembly GCA_023053575.1 of Branchinecta lynchi. NCBI lineage: Eukaryota > Metazoa > Arthropoda > Branchiopoda > Anostraca > Branchinectidae > Branchinecta > Branchinecta lynchi. The sequence continues at coordinate 7,281,717 of JAKZAP010000016.1, forward strand.
CAACGTCCGTGTTTTGTTTTGGTTTTATTTGTATACTATAATAGGTCTGTGATGACGAATTGATGATTAATTGTATATATTAAAAATGTGCATTATACTTGACGTAATACCCGAATTTAGTGTTTTTTTGAAATAAATTCGTTACTTACTTACTAGAAACCTTTGGTCTTGTTATCTGAAGCTTGTCCAAACCCTTTTGGCTCCAGCCTTTACCCTAGGGTACGGCGGGGTAGGAGTTCATGTTGAGAAAGTTAGGTTAAAGGCTTTCAAAAGTAAAGATCGAAGAGGTTTAGTAAGGATAGCGCTCAACACAAACTGAAATAGAGTAGCCGACGTCCCGGCAAATTAATGAATCATGTCACGGGACCACTATCAGACAGTGTCGTCGTTTGCTACCTTCGATTTGTATCACGCTGTCGACGGTTGTCTGCGAGAAGTTTTTCCAACAGAAAAAACGATTATGTAAATTGTTTCCCTGTTTATAAGTCAACGGGTATCGGAAAAGGTTTAAAAACAGCCAAAACCGTGGGTTATTTGTTGAAAGCACAGCCTAGTTTTAAAGTATTCAAATATTTAAAAATATTGTAAAAAGCTGCACTTCTCAAAGCTAAATAACGTTCAAAAATGTATTAGTCGCGTTTTGCAGATACCATGGTATCTGTTACCACAGTAACTGGATCTGCAATTAGTGCATTTGCCGTGGTATCTGATATACGATTGCTCTGCAAAAAACCCACAATTGCCGAAACTGCGCTTTTCGAAGTCTTCCCAAAAGAACAAGAGCTACGAGCTCATATGGCACTTGTACGAGTAGGCTGTACAAGAAAGTAGATGAAAACGTCACAAAATACACCCGCCATCCAAAAAGGCGGTTCGGAAATAGAAATAGGATATTTAGTTTCACTCATTTCTGAGCAGTTCCGGCATCGTCTCGATTGCAAATGCACATGACTGTTCAAACTTTCATCCCAATAAATCCATTTGTTTGATCCCTAGACGTGCTACACGATTTCCGGTACTCACTCTATTTCCACCTACCGTGGCCGAATCTGGTTCGGAATAAAAAAAAATCGACCACCTAAAGCATCTTCGTTTATACCATCTACCAAGTTTCACTCGAATCTGAGCATTTCTGGAAAGTTCCGGTACCCCCCCCCCCTTCCCACCAACGTTGTCGGAGCCGGTTCGGGCCCAATCTCTTAATTCCCTCATCAAGTTTGACTGAAATTGGAGCATAGCCTATCTGCAAGTTTCCAGTACCCCCCCCCCCCCCTACCTTGGCCGAATCCGGCCCAGACGCCAAATAACAGATCTAGGCCGCATAAACTCGGCACTGTCGAATTGCATCTCATTCGGTCCATCCGTTTGGTTTTTGTGCATGTCAAAAGTCCCCCCACCCCCAATTCCCCTAATCGTGGTCGCATATGGTTCGAACGCATGTTTTACATGTCGAGGCCATCGATTCGTATCACCCATGAAGTTTCACTCGAATCAGACCACTCGTTCGCAATTTATAGAAGTCCATATTTCTCTTCTCTTGCTCCCCCAAAAATGCTCGGATCTAGGAACGGAAGTTTCCGGGGGTATGTTGTGTCAGGTTTTTAAGTCAAGATAATTCGGGTCGCTAATATGCCTGCAAAGTTTCGTTGTCGTTTTACATCTGGAACTATTCTAACTCACGACTACCGGAATTCCAGGAAACCCCCTCCAACTCCCCCCACAGAGCCCCGAAACCATCTGGCTCCGTCAATTTCATCTAGGCCTAATGCTTGTTCCATCCATTAAGTTTCGTCCCAATCCCTCTACTTTTAGAGTTTCTTGAGTTTTCCACACCTCCCCCTATCCCCACAGGTATCGGACCCGACTCGGACGTGACACTGAACGTCCGAGGCGATAGCTCACTAGACAAGTTTCATTCAAATCCGATCACCCGTTCAAAAGTTATGCACGCCACTAGATTCCGGACTCCCCATCCACCCACTCCCCCCACGATGGTCGGGTCGGGAAACGGCTGTTCTCAAGTCAATCTGTTCGGATCCCTGACATACCTGCCAAGTTTCATCGCCCTAGGACATCAGGAAGTATGCCGAACTCGCGGGATCGCTAGAAATCCGGACCCCCCCCCAACTCCCCCACAGTGCCCTGATCCGGTCCGGTTATGTCAATGACGTGTCGAGGACCTGTGCTTGTTTTTCCCACCAAGTTTCATCCCGATCCCTCCACTTTAAGCGTTTCTCAAAATTTCCGGTTCCCTCCTCCAACTCCTCCCAGTGTCATCGGATCTGGTCCGGTTATGTCAATGACGTGTCTAGGACCTGTGCTTGTTTTTCCCACCAAGTTTCATCCCGATCCCTCCACTTTAAGCGTTTCTCAAAATTTCCGGTTACCTCCTCCAACTCCCCCCAGTGTCATCGGATCCGGCCCGGATTTCAAGTGAGGTGTTTGAGACACGAGGTCATCCTAAATATCAATTTTCATCAAGATCCGATCACCCGTTCAAAAGTTATGCACGCCACTAGATTCCGGACTCCCCATCCACCCACTCCCCCCACGATGGTCGGGTCGGGGAAACGGCTGTTCTCAAGTCAATCTGTTCGGATCCTTGACATACCTGCCAAGTTTCATCGCCCTAGGACACCAGGAAGTATGCCGAACTCGCAGGATCGCTAGAAATCCGGACCCCCATCCCAACTCCCCCACAGTGCCCTGATCCGGTCCGGTTATGTCAATGACGTGTCTAGGACCTGTGCTTGTTTTTCCCACCAAGTTTCATCCCGATCCCTCCACTTTAAGCGTTTCTCAAAATTTCCGGTTCCACATCCCAACTCCCCCACAGTGCCCTGATCCGGTCCGGTTATGTCAATGACGTTTCTAGGACCTGTGGTTGTTTTTCCCACCAAGTTTCATCCCGATCCCTCCACTTTATGCGTTTCTCCCTCCTCCAACTCCCCCCAGTGTCATCGGATCCGGCCCGGATTTAAAGTGAGGTGTCTGAGACACGAGGTCATCCTAAATATCAATTTTCATCAAGATCCGATCACCCGTTCGCAAGCTAAAAATACCTCAAATTTTGGCTTCACCCTCCCTCCACTCCCCCCCCCCCCCCCCAGATGGTCGAATCGGGGAATTGATGATTTCCTATTTAAGCTGGTCGGGTCCCAGACATGCCTGTCAATTTCCATCGTCCCAGCACATCAGGAAGCACGGAACTCGCGGGATCACTAAGAATTCGGACTTCTCCCCCCCCCCAACTCCCCCAAAGTGAGCGGATCCGTTCCGGTTATATCAGTCACGTATCTAGGACTTTTGCTTGTACTTTCCACCAAGTTTCATTCGGATCCCTCCACTCTAAGTGTTTTCCAAGATTTCCGGTTTCCCCCTCTAACTCCCCCCAGTGTCACCGGATCCGGTCTGGATTTAAAATGGAGGGTCTGAGACACGAAGTCCTTCCATGTACTAAGTTTCATTAAGATCCGATCACCCGTTCGTAAGCTAAAAATATCTCATTTTTCCTATTTTTTCCGGATTCCCCCTCCCTCCACTCCCCTCCAGATGGTCGGATCGAGGAAGCGACAATTTCTAATTTAATCTGGTCCAGTTCCTGATATGCTTGCCAAGTTTCATCGTCCTAGCTTATCTGGAAGTGCCCGAACTAGCAAAACCGGGACCGACAGACCGACAGACCGACTGACGGACAGAAATAACAATCGCTATATGGCACTTGAGTAAGCTCAAGTGCCATAAAAACTCAGTCACATCTCAAACTTCTTTCCCACCAATTTGACAAAAACTGATGAAAGTGACATGACTTTTTCGGATACTACGATCAGTTACCACGGTCGGACCGTGGTATCTGAATATCAGATACCATGATAACTGGCCAGACACCACGATAACTGCAAAAAAAAACCTTTTGACCATGGTATCAGATACCACGATAACTGCGAAAACGACTTTAAACCGTGGTATGAGATACCACGGTATCTGCAACAAGAGCTACGAGCTCATATGGCACTTGTACGAGTAGGCTGTACAAGAAAGTAGGTGAGAACCTCACAAAATACACCCGCCATCCAAAAATGCGGTTCGGAAATAGAAATAGGATATTTAGTTTCACTCATTTCTGAGCAGTTCCGGCATCGTCTCGATTTTCTGTAGCAAATGCACATGACTGTTCAAACTTTCATCCCAATAAATCCATTTTTTTGATCCCTAGACGTGCTACACGATTTCCGGTACTCACTCTATCTCCACCTACCGTGGCCGAATAAGTTCCATCCCGATCGCTGCACTCTAAGCGTTTGTCAAGATTTCTGGTTCCCTCCACCAGCTCCCCCCCCCCCCCCCAGTGTCATCGGATCCGGTCCGGATTTAAAGTGGGACGTCTGAGACACGAGGTCATCCTAAATATCAACTTTCATCAAGATCAGACCAACCGTTCGCAAGTTAAAAATACCTCAATTTTGGCTTCCCCGTCCCTCCACCCCCCCCCCCAGATGGTCGGATCGGGGAAGTGACTATTTCCTATTTAATCTGGTCGGGTCCTTGGCATGCTTGCCAATTTTCATTGTCCTAGCACATCAGGAAGCATCGAACTCGCGGGATCACTAGAAATTAGGACCCCCCCCCAACTCCCCCAAAGTGAGCGGATCCGTTCCGGTTATGTCAGTCAGGTATCTAGGACTTGTGCTTGTTCTTTCTACCAAGTTTCATCCGGATCTCTCCACTCTAAGCGTTTTTCAAGATTTCCGGTTTCCCCTTCCAACTCCCCCCAATGTCACCGGCGTCTGAGACATGAGGTCCTTCCATATATCAAGTTTCGTTAAGATCCGACGACCCGTTCGTAAGCTGAAAATATATAATTTTTCCAAATTTTTCCGGATTCCCCGTCCCTCCACTCCCCTTAAGACCCACCCCCAAGATTCATCGGATCCGGTCCGGACTTGAAATGAGACATCTGAGACACGAGATCTTTCCAGATATCAAGTTTCATTAAGATCCGATCACCCGTTCGAAAGTGATGAATGTCCCTATTTTCCGGATTCCGCCCCCTCCCCCACGATGGTCGGATCGGGCAAGTGACTATTTCCAACTTAGTCTGGTCGGGTCCCTGATATGCCTGCGAAGTTTCATCGTCCTAGCTTGCGTGGAAGTGCCCAAACTATTATTTATGTTTCTTGACTATGTCCAGGTTAATCAGGTCGTCAATCTTTTAACAATATATACTCCCGCATTCGCTCCCTAATACATCCAATATTCCTGACAAGTTCCATTATCCTAACAATGTAATTTGTTTAGATTATCCACTTTGTGCATACTCCCGCATTCGCTCTCTCCTACATGGACTCGTGGCTCAGTTGGTAGAGAGTTGGCCCTACAACTCAGAGGTTACTGGTTCGCTCCCACATTCGGGCAGCGCTTTTTTTGCTACTTTTCGCTCCACTTTTGCTTTATAGTTTCCGGACTCCCGGATCCGGGGAAAGGATTGAAGAAATGATTAATTGTAAGTTGATCTGGTCCGGTCCCTGATATGCCTGCCAAGTTTCATCGTCCTAGCTTATCTGGAAGTGCCCGAACTAGCAAAACCGGGACCGACAGACCGACTGACGGACAGAAATTACAATCGCTATATGGCACTTGGCCGAAGGGCAAGTGCCATAAAAACGCAACTATTGGTAGCTCTTACTGCGTCTTACCTTTTCGGCGAACTTCCAAGTTTCAATCTCTCCAAGATATTTCTCCGGACGGGTTGACAGCTTAAGTTGGAACGAGAATCCAAACACGGAATAAACATGATTTAGGAAGTCAAGCGCTGCACTAATTTCTGTACCAATCTGTTCCATGGTGCAGAAGATATGCGCGTCGTCCTGCTGGAATCGCCTTACACGAGTAAGGCCGGTAAGGGCTCCTGAGAGTTCGTTTCTGTGCAGTACACCAAAATCTGCCATCCGTAGTGGCAGCTCTCTCCAAGATCGAGGACGATGGTCGAACATCAAGCTGAAAAAGAGAAAGTCACGAATATGCCGAAGTGCAACTTAAAGGACCCGTCGTACCATTATTGGTATGGATGAATATTGGCATGGGGGGCTAGGGACAGACATAGAGGTTGGAGAATTAGGAAACATAGTGAGTACCAGGTTAAAAGACCAAGAGATCCAAGCTTGGCAATTTCATATTATTTGGTGAGGGAGTGTATAATGAAGAATGGATGGTAAGGACGATGAAGGATGGATGTTGTTGGGAGTTGTTAGGGTACTTCCAGATGTGCTAGGACGATGAAACTTGGCAGACATACCAGGGACCAGACCAAACTAACTAGTAAATATACCCCCCCCCCCCCCCCGATCATCCGGGGGGGGGAGATATGGGGGATCAGGCAAATTGAGTAGTGCGTAACTTTCGAAGGGGTGATCGGATTGGTATGAAACTTAACAATTGAATAGATGACATATCTCTGATGTCTCAGCTTGAAGTCCGGACCAGATTCGACAGCTGTGGGGAGTTGGGGGGGGGAAACCTGAAATCTTGAGAAACAATTAGAATGGAGGGATCGGAGTGAAACTTACTGGGAAGAAAAAGCATCTGCTCTAGATGAATCGTTTACACAATTAGACTGGATCCGGACTCTTCAGGGGGGGGGGGGGGGCGGAATTCTGGTCATGACGGTTTTGGGGATTTTCACGACAAACTGGGCAAGCATGTCAGGGACCCGATCAGTTCGGGTTCATAAATAAAATACTTTTTACCAAACGATACATTCTCGTGATTTCCAAGGGTCCATCATCATTCTTATCTTAAGGGTTTTGCCTACAAATGATCAGAACAAACCCACGAAATGGCAAATTCTATATATCATCCTCTGAACCAGCCTTGCAAGTGCTATTTGAGCTTCCAGCTCTGATTACTTTCACGTTCAACCTCTTTGTCTCTCAATTTGTAGTAAGATTATTAGTAGTTATATCATAACTGGATTAGTCCAAAGTGCACGGTATACGTTTTCTATATGTTCACGGTATATATTTTTTTGTACTGCCCCCACAGGCCCATTCGGGCTTTCCTGCAGTCAGAAGTATCAGCTACATGTATAAAGGATGTTAAGAGGGTTACAAAAGGTGCGTCATGTAGTTTAGCATGTAAAAGTTGGTTTGTATAATAAAGAGTATTTAACTACAAAAAAACAAAACAAAAAAAAACAGTGAACTTGGTTTCTTGTGAAGGATACGCGATTTCTGGTATAGAAAATTTTTTTTTTTCGAGCGGCAACAGGGAAATAAATACGATTTCTTAGTGTTGTTGCTGATCTAAATGAATGAATGAATCTCTTTATTTAGCCACTTCTACAAAATAGGAGTACTTAAGAGACAAGAAAGAAAAACAACTTAAATTAGAATACAAATTCAGAATTCGAACAGATTACACTTCAAACAAACGGAGAAGACCGTGATGCGGTGAAAACGCGGCGACCGACAGATTCCTATGCAGCTCGTCAAGTTTAACAGTTATATTTGTTACTGAAAATTTATTGATCACTTTTCGGTTTTTGTACCAAATTGACAAGTAGAGGAGGAATTTACAGTAGCGGAAGTATGTTATTCGAATGGCTGCTACATCGTTCTACTTCACCAGGGCGTAACGTCCAGAAAGGTAAAGGACCGAGTGGTCGCAGGTAGAGCTTGGCAAGAGCTCTGCGGTTGTATTTTCCGCGGTTGCCAACGATTTTGGCATAGTATTGTACGCCGCTTCTCTCCGGTCACGGAAAATTGTATCAGTAACGGATGTGTAGCCCAACGGTATCACTTGACCTGAAGATTGAACTATCCAAGCCAAAGTTTTGTGCCTTCTCTCCACTCTTCCCTTTTTTTTTAACACTAAGTTACACCATGCAATGCACCTAAGCCTTCGGCCTTACTAACGACCCGACGCTTGATCATCAACTGGCTTGTCCGCGATCTCCGAGCCGCGCCATAGTATTATATGCCGCTTCTCTCCGTTCACGGACAATTGGGTTAGTAACGGATCTGTAGTCCATGGCCACTCTAGCCGTTCTATTACAATATTTAAACTTATGTTCTACTCTAAAACGTAGAGCTTGGCAAGAGCTCTGCGGTTATATTTTCCGCGGTTGCCAACGATTTTGGCATATCGATATTTAAGACAGACGAAATATGGAAGTTTCGGATCGTGTGAAGAAAAGGCGCCGAGGTGCAAACTTACCAGTGTCCAGGGCAGTTCATTGGCTTCAACGCGAACTTCTCCTTTTCAACTTCAAACTGGAACATGTTATTGGCGTAATGCTGCCAGTGGCCGGAGGTCTGCCAGAGCTTTGCATTATAAATGTTAGGGGTAACCACTTCCTGGAATCCTCTCTTTTCATATTCGCTTCTCATGAACTGAATCAAGGTGTTGTAGATGAATGCACCATGGGGGGTGAAAAAGCAGGATCCAGGGCTGAGCTCATGGAAGAAATATAGCTCTTGTTCCTGAAAAACAAAAAATGCTGGGTATATGTAAAGCTCCCTAAGAGACGATAAAAGCAGCTAATTCCTCTAGGTCAAATGCAATTGTTAATTAGCCTGAGGACTGATTGTTTATCGGTAGGATTAAGAAGAAAATATTTGGGTAAGGTTAGAATGTTGTGTGGTCCTTACTTTTGTCCGATGTGCGGGAAAATGGTGAATATTTTTCCATTTAAGGGTGAACGTGTGGAGTTAAGAGATTTGAGGAAGAAAGTATTTGGGGAAACGGTGTGGGGGCGGAAAGATTCAAACAAATTTTGAATAGGAGAGGTTTAGGTGATGTTAGAATTGAAGATTCCTTAAAGCACAACTCTTACTAGAAATGATCTTTTCCCTGTGAAATGAATCAGAAAAAGCGTTTTCGGAAATACCATAACTTTCCACCTAAAACAAGCGATTCTCTTGATAGCGCTTGTTGGACATATCCAGCCTTCCTGCTCTCTGACGGGGTGGCCATGCGCAAAACATTTGAAAACTGACCGTGCCTTGGTTAAAAAGTGAGAAAATTAAGCAAATAAAAGAAGTAAGAAATTAGAAGATAATCACATCCTTATCTGTGAAAGAATTGTCAGCGGAGCTTGAAGATTCCGGCAAACTTTTCGTTGGGTAACAGGAAAACTCGGAAAGGCCGAAAAAGTGCTAAAAATTTGTAGTTACGAAACGAAACAATGGAGAAAGGTGGGGATTTTAGAAGCTTATAATTCCATATGGGAGGCAAGTATATTATAAAAGGCAGGATAAGCAAGAGGGGTCCTTTAAGGTGGCTATGGTCTACAGGGAAAGTTTTTTTGTAGTTAGTCTTTTGTTCAGGTTACGATTCGTTTTTGGTGTTGTTTTGTTGTTTCCATGGCCCTCGGGTCTTTTACGGAATAAATCTTATCTTATCTTATAAGAGAAACCACGATGCAACAAATTCATTCATTCATTCATACTACGGCCCATTCATTAGCATTTATCCTTAGGGTAACCGAATGTCACTAGAATGTAGAAAGTTGTTTGTTCGTAAAGTCGAATGTAATACGTTTTATGTTATTTATATAAATTCTACCAATTTCCCATCTTTGTCTACTTTTATTTCTTCTTTATTTATTTACCTTTTTGCCCGTGAACAACAAAGTGAAAAACACGGAGGCTACATACAAAATAAGACAAAACAAAAGAAGAAAAAAAATTGAACTTAACACACATACCTAAATAACTAAATGCTGAAGAAGTCACCATACACAATACGGATTAATGGGTACTCACACAAATTTCTAGCAGCTCGTCTTCAAGCTCTTTTTTCAATTTTTTTCCAGACGTAGTGCGGGGTCAATAATGCGATCAAGATTACAAACTGAAGCATTTCTGACCCATAATGACAATCTCAGAAGAAACCTGCAGTAAGAAGTTACATTTTTATTTCTGTTTATTGTGACTGTGCCTTGGCCTTGCTTTCGGTTAGCTGTATGATTATTTAGCGTACGGAAAATGAATGATTCGTCATGTTGAAGTTATTTTTGTTTCGTATGCGCTCGGGCTCTGCTCTCAGCAGCGGAAAGTGTTAATCAGACATTTTTTTTGTAAATAAAGATAACCTACGACTATGGTATCAGTTCATCGTGTTTGTTCACATCAATTTGTAAATAACTTTAAATAGCACACCAAACCTGGTTCGGTCCTTAGACGACAAAACTTCAAAACCGGAAGTATCACTGTAAAAGTTTCTCCCAGTAAGGATTAAAGCTAACTGCAGTATTTGCTACTGGGATTAATCTTATCTCTACTGAGATAAAATTAATCCGAATTAGAGATAAGATTAATCCCAGTAGCAAATACTGCAAGATTTTGATTTACAGTATAGTGAAATGATAAACAAAAATGTCCAAAAGAGAGCAATGAGAATCATTCTGGGTGATCATAATATTTCATACGAAGAAGCTCTCATTAACCTTGACGTTTGTAAATTAACAGAACGTTGAAATGTTCTTTCAAATAAGTTTGGAGCTAAGATAATCTGTTGTCCCCAGATGGCCCATCTATTCCCCCCTCCCATCCCGTCTTCCGTGCGTCGGTCCGAGAGGAATACTGGCAATCAATTTGTTCCATATCCTGCTAATCCTTCTGCCCAATTTTTACGTAGTTTCATCCCATCATTTATTCCTGGTAAAATCTTGTAAGTGTATTAGTTAGTTTGTTTCGTGCCTGTGTATATTTTGTAAATTTGTATTCCACTTCTAGCTTTTAGCTATTTGGAATAAACTTGATTGATTGATTGATAAAAAAAAAATACTACTCGGGCTTTTAACCCTTGACCTCTCCTTTTCAAGACGGGCGCGCTACCAACTAGCCACCAATTGGCTCGTGAACATAGTTTGCAAACAGGATTGCCACACCACCGAAATTTTTCGTGCTATTGAAGATTGGAAAAACTGTTCTTTTGTGCTACTTCAAAAATATTTTTTTAGTGTGTTGCGCTTCGCACAACACTCATTACCCAACCTTTGTTTGACTCGACCACACTACAACTAACTTTTTTTTTATATTATTTTTTTCTTCCATTTTGCAATGCAGTAGGCTATATATACATTAGCCTACTTTATTCGCTTAAATTTTAATCTTCTACCTAAATAGCAGTAGCTTTGCTTTTGCTTCCCTTCCAAAAACTACTGCATTGACTTACCAGGATGCAGGAGCCTGATAATCATTTTTTTTTCTACGAGAATGTATACGTATTATTTTGCACTTATAATTATAAACAACTGAACGCTGTCAAATGGTAATTGTCACAAACCCAAGCTCGTCAAAGTAAATCTGCTTCTCCTCACAAGTCCAGTTGAGACTGCAACAAATGGACGAAGCCATCGTATAAACGTAGCAGTAGATAATATTTGTCGTTGAATGCGACCACAGTTCACTTTAATTCTACTTCAATTACTTCATGAGAGCACTATTTGGTTAATTGTGTGCCTGCAAACGGGATAGTAGTTGAACAGAAGAAAAGCGTTCTTTTTAAAGAAAAAGGTGTTATCTTGCTAAAAAGTGCTACAATAGTGCTAAGTTTTCTTGATAGTTCTACTTTCGAAAAAAAGTGCTAAAAGTGGCAACCCTGTTTGCAAATGGCTACAATTATCAGACTCAAGCAGGCTAAGGGACCAGCGATCCCGCACAAGTGGTGGACAGGGAATGGGACTAAGACTTTGTGCGTCAAATGTGGCTCCCTATTTGATCTGCTTAGCTCCAATGCGGCAAATTAAGCGACTAGACTTTCTGCTGTGTTCCAATGCGGTGGAATACCAGACTCAATAAAAGTACTTATCGCGACAGGAAGCCAAACTTCCGTCAGTATAAGCCAGGGTATTTACATGCACTTAGCTATTGCCCCTCATTTTTGATTTCTTGTCACTTCTATTTCACTTACTCTCTAAAAGTTTCTCCGATAAAGCATTAAAGTTAACTCTCTAACTGCAGTAATTCCTACTGGGAATAATGTTATATGTACTGGGATAAGCTTAATCCGAATTAGAAATAATCTTATCTCAGTAGGGACAATATTAATCCCTGTAGCTAATACTGCAAGATTTTGTATGCTTACTTGAACACTTCTCTAGATGCTTCACTACCTTTTAACAGGCACTTCTCTCTTACTTTCTTTCACAATTATGTATGTGATTTAATGAGTGTTCTTGGACTGAAAGTTAGCTATAGCTACAATAGTTCCCAATTATACCAAGCTTTCTTCGGGTACAAACAGTAAATTTGCAACCCTATAAGTAAGTAAATAATATATTTGTAACCCGCCATTTCGAAAAAGCGGAGAAAATATAAGAAAATAAATAAAACACATAAAGACAAAGAAAAAGATGGAGAGCTATGGAGAGCATTCAAACGTAGGCTAATTTTAAATATGCATACTCATCCTGTATGAACGTATTGACATCATGTATTGACGGGTCTGAATTAACGGACATATTGAAAACAGAAGACAAAAAATGTTTACTTAACAAGAGCTGTAAGCTCTTACGGCACTTGCAAGTATATGTAGTAGGCAGCTAAGATTTGCCCTGTCTTGAGGCACATGCGATTATGGGCCTTTCAAAATCATTAAAAAGGAATGGGGAGTCGCGTTATGTTCTGTCACTAATATATGTAGGACCTTTGCTTGTTCTTCCCGCCAAGTTTCATCCCGAACCGTCCACTCTGAACATGTCACCCGATTTCCGGCCCCCCCCCCCCTCCATGTCCCCCCAACGTAACCAGATCAATTCCAAACTTGAAGTGTGACATCTTGACAGGCGATCTTTTCAAATATCAAGTTTCATTAAGATCCGATTCCACGTTCAAAAGCTAAAAATACGTCAATATTTCGGATTCCCCTCCCTCCACTCCCCCCACAGTGGTCGGATCGGTCAAGTGACTATTTCCAAGCTATTTTGTTCGGGTTTCTAATATGCCTGCCAAGTTTTATCGTCCTAGCACACGTGTAAGCACCTTAAGTCGGGACCACCGGAATTCCGGAACCCTCCCACCAACTCCCCCCACAGTGTTCGGATGCCGTCGGGTCTTGTCAACTATGATTTTAGAGCTTGTGTTTGTTCTTCCCGCTAAGTTTCATCCCGATCCGTCCACTCTGAACAAGTCACACGATTTCCGGTTCCCCCCTCCAACTCCCCCAAAGTCACCGGATCCATTCCGGACTTGACAAGTGACATCTGAGACACGAGGTCTTTCCAAATATCAAGTTTCATTAACATCCGATTACCCGTTCAAAAGTTCTAAATACGTCAATATACCGGATTCCCCCTCCCTTCACTCCCCCCACGGTGGTCGGAAGGGGGAAGTGAATACTTCCAAGTTATTTTGGTAGGGTCCCTGATATGCCTGTCAAGTTGTATTGTCCTAGCACAGGTGTAAGCACCTTACCTCTGGATCACCGGAATTCCGGAACCCTTCCTCAACTCCCCCCATAGTGCGCGGATCCGGTACCGTCTTGTCAACTGTGTATCCAGGGCTTGTGCTTGTTCTTCCCACGAAGGTTCATCCCGATCCGTCCACTCTGAACAAGTCACACGATTTCCGGTTCCCCCCTCCAACTCCCCCAAGGTAACCGGATCCATTCCGGACTTGAAGCGTGACATCTTTTACAGGAGGTCTTTCCAAATATCAAGTTTCATTAAGATCCGGTTCCCCGTTCAAAACTTAGACATACACGAATATTCCGGATTCCCCCTCTCTCCACTCCCCCCGCGGCGGTCGGATCAGGGAAATGATAATTTCCAAGTCAGTTTATTGGGGTCCAATACGCCTACCAAGTTTCATCCTACTAGCACATCTGGAAGTGCCCTAACTCAAGATGAGTGGACCGACAGACCGACCGAAAAATGATCGGTATATGGCACTTGAGCGGAGCTGCAAGCGCCATAAAAACCTGATGTAGAACAAATTTGAAAAAATTACCAGCTATTATCTCAGACATTCTACATGTTTGGCAACAAAAACGGTGTAAATCCGCCAAAAAGTGGCGGCCTATCGTGAAAAGGAAAATTAGTGTCCGGGTAAACCCGTTACTAGCGTACAATATTTTTTGTATTTATTTATTACTATATTGGCGTTAAGCTTTTGGCTTGTCGTCATAAATTTTTGCTTCATAGAGCATCGAGCCTCTGCAACTCACCCTTCCAAGCTTCCTGTGATCCCTCTTCGCTGCTTCCTCTTGGAGCTTCTGCCACTCCTTCAGCTGCTTCGTGTCGGGGAACGAAATTCCATAAACCCTCTGAAGGGACTCCGCATCCTGCTTTCCTTCCCAGTACGTGGCAGAGTTCTTTGTAATCTGGAAAGCCTTAATCTTTCCAGTATGCCTCACATGAGGGCCAAGACACAGATCGATCAACGGCCCGCACTTATATACTGTGGTGGTGGGGGAGGTGACCTTCTCGTTCAGAATCCTAACCTTGAACTGGTTATATTTAAACATCTCTAGGAGATCTTCCTTTTTCATTTCTAGTCGTTCGAAGGGCTGGCTCTCCTTGATGATGCTTTTCATGCAGTCCTCAATCATTGGATACTCGGTGTTAGAGACCTGGCGGTCGGGAAGGAACATGTCGTAGTAAAACCCGTTTTCGATGGGAGGACCATAGCAGAGGTGACCGCCATAAACCTGAAAGATTTTTTTTTTTTTTAAATATACAAAGCAAGAGAAAAGGCCTCTAAATATCGCCTCTAAATATCTCGAAATTTTTAGTAGTCGAACTGATCAGAATTAAAAATTCCATCAACAGTGCACTTGAAGCTATTAATCGATTCAGCATTAACCACATCTTGGGTAAGGCTGTTCCAAGGATCAGTAATTCTGTTGCCAAAACCCACTTAATAATAATAATAATAATTTATTTCTTACCCACAAGTTCCAAGGAAAAACAAGTGGAGTACGATAAAGAAAAAGAAGGAAGAAAATACTAAAATAACTATACATCCAAAAACACTAGCACATAAACAGGGGGGTAAGGGGTTAAAAACGTCCTTGTGGAATCTTGATTTTGCAAGATTGTAGGCCTGCCCCCGATGATGACGGTTAATGCTGAGTCTTACTAAATCAGTCACTTCAAAATTATCATAACTTCCATTGATTAATTTGAATGTTTCAATCAGGTCTCCTCTAAAAAATCTGTATGCAATGGAGGGTAAGCGCAACTTAGCTAAATTACTTGGTAGGGAAGATCGAAAAAAAAAACTGTCTAAAGGACCTCTCTTACCTGTAATACTAACGCAACCTACTTCCATGATCACTCCATATATTTCTAAGCCCGGAAACCCCAATTTCGTACGGTACATTCTAACCACTCTAACAAAGCCACGCTGATTTTTTCACTTGAAGTGTTTTGCTACCTTCGATGTGTATCACGCTGTCGACGGTTATCTGCAAGAAGTTTTTCCATCAGAACAAGACATAAGGTTTCAATGGGATCCCAAAAATCTAATATTTGACTAAGACAATTGGGTCTTGTCTTCCCAGATCCAGTCTTCGCCACGCTAATCGTCTGAGAAAACGAAGTCCAGATATACTTCTATAAGCCATATCCATTTTGACGATATTGACCTAAACTTAATGCTTTACTTCTGCCAAATTTCTGGGTAAAAAAATGGTTGTCATGTACAGACTCAGCGTCTTTTCTTATCCCTAAATCTGTCATCTAATCAACTTCAAACAAAACTTTCGCTTTTAAATTTTCCGGTTTGGCCGGATTCCGGGCGAACTATTTGTCCGACGAGAAAATGGTTTTGATCATCGTGTTTAGCATGTCTTCTTACCCCGAAATCGAACATCTAATCAACTTCAAATAAAACTTTTCATTCTAACCAGCTTTCCGGTTTTTGCTGGATTCCGGGCGAACTATTTGTCCGACGAGAAAATGGTTTTCGCCATCGTGTTCAGCATGTCTTCTTACCCCATAACCGACTATCACATTAGCTATTATTTTGTTTGCCCCTTAATTTTAACCCCCTCCCCCACCACTATATGTAGGGCTACAGAGCACATCTACGAACTTGACCTCACCCTTGACACAAAGTACCCTCGCACCAAATTTCATCAAAATATCTCATTCCCTTCGAGAGTTATCGTGCTGACAGACGGACGGATGGACGGACGGGCGGATGGAGAGACGGACAGGCGGACAACTTTTGCGATGTCATAGGTATCCTTCCACTTCCGCTTTGGGATCCCAAAAAGCGGTTATGCAAATTGTTTCCCTCTTTTCGCTATAAATCAACGGGTCTCGGAAAAGGCTTTAAACAAACAAAACCGTGGGTTATTTCTTGAAAGTACAACCAAGTTTTAAAGTATTCAAATACACTAAAATACTATAAGTTGAAGAGGGTACGGGTACGGTAGAACGGACTGAAGAAAAAGAGACATTTGGTGAGGAAAGTGAACGTGGTTAAGGTAGGCAGGTAGGTTTTATTTAAATTTTTAACTAAACATTAATCAACAAATAAAACCCAACAAAACTTATACTTCGCAGCAAAAAGAAAATCCTAAGGACTTGCGCAGCAAAGGAAACTTTGGAAGATAAAACTTCAGAATCATATGGTAGGACACGCTGAAGACGGTAAGACGGGGAAGACATGGTAAGGAGTGAACAGGTGGGAAATGGTAAGGATTCAACGAAGATATAGTAGGATATTATGACGACAGTAGGATATTGTTCACGGCGGTGATGACGGCGTAAGCTGTGAGGGCAAGGACAAAGTGAGCAACGTGAACACATGGTGGGAATCGGCGAAGGTAATGTGAGGCTATTGTGCTGGAATGGCTAGGATAAGGTGAATACACGATTATAGCCTTGACGAAAAGGGGAGACATGTAAGGCGAGGATACAGTGTAAACATGCTAAGAATAGTGACCACGGTAGGAAAGTCGTGGGGACATAATTAAGATACTGCAGGCCGCGGTGAGGACATCTCGAAGAAACGTGAACTCAGGAAATCGTAAGTACAGAACGAAGATATACCGGAACCGAGACATAGATAAGACAGTGCAACAAAAAGTTCAGCATAACGGGGGCCTCAAAACGGGAGATCTGATTCGGCATAAATACTCTGAATTGGACTCTCCGGAAGTGAACTTGCAGACGAACTTCTTGTCTTCAACTCGAACAACCTTATAGGTTACAATTTCCAACCCAGCACACAGCGCTTTAAGAAAGACGTCAGCCGATGGAAGTCAGCCTATGAACATTCTAGAAACTTTCTCTACTAACAATGTAAAATTTGTTTGCAGAGGCTTCCGCTGATTTTTGCAATCGGTAACAATATCCTAAACAGCAATGACTAATGACTTCAGCCCAAGCTGACCCTGGAAAATACGAACCCTTAAATAATATATAATAAAATATACGAACCCTTTCAAGTGCTTCACCTAGGACGTGAGCAGTCGAATGCCAGAAAACTGCTTGCGCCTCCTCATCGTCGAACTTGAGCAGCTTGAGGTCACAGTCACCCTCTAGAGGTCTCTCCAAATCCCAAAGTTTCCCGTTCACTTTTGAAATAACAGTCGCTTCTGCGAGTCCTTTGCTGAAATATTAACCATAATATAAACGATTAAGAAAATATTAACTGTTGCTGAGGATATATTGAATCTAAGCAGGACTGTATCTGGTATTGAAGAAAATTATGGTATTTTATGTATAGAGTACATGAAGACTGGATTGAAGTTTAATGCTGAGAAGAGTGAGGTTGTTGCAATTGGTAAAACACGTAATCGGCCCTCCCCGGATAATGTTTGTCCAGATGGTCATCCGGTACCGCTATCGCCAAGCATCAATTACCTAGTACTTCCTATTGGGAGTGATTTGAGACATCGTTAGAATTTGTAGGTTCAAAGCTTCGTAAGTCATACGGTATGCTTGTTCCGTGTAAAGCTCGATATAAAAGAAGTATACTACCTAAAATTTACAATGCATTTGCTGTGCCCCGTTTGCTTGCTATGTCGGCTTTTTGGAATGTATTCACTATCTCTGACAAGAAGACCGGTCGTTGTTTTTTCGGTATGCCAAGTTCTTGCTTGGTATGCCTCTGTGGGCCATAACCGGCGCCTGGTTTCTCTGTATGGGGTCACAGATCCGATCAAAGCTATCGCGGAACGAAGATTGGGGTTTGAGAAGTCGTTGGATTCGACGAATAGCTTGTTCAGCACCATTCTGTAAATTTTTACTTGAAGATGTTTTTGGGATCCCAAAACGTAAGTGGAGGGATACCTATGACATCGCAAAAGTTGTCCGTCTGTCCGTCCGTCCGTCCGTCCGTCTGTCCGTCCGTCTGTAAGCACGATAACTCTCGAAGGGAATGAGATATTTTGATGAAACTTGGTGAGAAGGTTCGTTGGGTCGTCGGACCAGTCAAGTTCGTAGATGGGCTTTGTAGCTCTACATTTAGGGGTGGGGGAGGGGATTGAAATTAAGGGACAAACAAAATATTTTGAAACAGCTAATGTGATAGTCGATTATGGGGTAAGAAGACATGCTGAACATGATGGTGAAAACCATTTTGTCATCGGACAAGTAGTTCGCCCGGAATCCGGCCAAAACCGGAAAGTTTGTTGAAAGTAAAAGTTTTATTTGAAGTTGATTAGATGTTCGATTTAGGGGTAGGAAGACATGCTGAAGACGATGGTGAAAATTATTTTCTCGACGGACAAGTATTTCGCCCGGAATCCGGCCCAAACCGGAAAGTTTGTTGAAAGTAAAAGTTTTATTTGAAATTGATTAGATGTTCGATTTAGGGGTAGGAAGACATGCTGAAGACGATGGTGACAACTATTTTCTCGATGGACAAGTATTTCGCCCGGAATCCGGCCCAAACCGGAAAGTTTGTTGAAAGTAAAAGTTTTATTTGAAGTTGATTAAATGTTCGATTTAGAGGTAGGGAGACATGCTGAAGACGATGGTGAAAACTATTTTCTCGACGGACAAGTATTTCGACCGGAATCCGGCCCAAACCGGAAAGTTTGTCAAAATTAAAAGTTTAATTTGGAGTTGATTGGATGTTCGATTTAGGGCAAGAAGACATGCTGAACACTTATGTGAAAACAAGTTTCTACCCGGACATGTAGTTCGTCCGGAATCCGGCCAAAACCGGAAAACTGTTGGAAGTCAAAGTTTTATTTCTAGTTGATTAGATAAGCGATTTAGGGGTAAGAAGAGATGCTGAGTCCCTGTGTGACAATCGTATTTTACCCGGACATATAGTTCGACCGGAATCCGGCTGGAATCGGAAAATTTGTTATAAGCTAAATTTCTATTTGAAGTTGATTAGATGTTCATTACTGGGGAAAGAAGATACCCTGATTTCGTCTTTGAGCTTTCTTTTTTCGCCGGACAAGTAGTTCTGGAGTTCGGCCGGAACCGGGAAATTGGCAGAAGTGGCAGGAAGTTTTCGTCAAAACAGGTATGACTTATAGGGGTAAACACACATGCTGAATCCAAATCTAAACTTGGTTTTCTCAGGTGATTAGCTATTTGGCCTTAATCTGTTTCTGAATTTTAATTGTAAAAATGTTCAAGGAGTCTGGCGAAGACTGGATCTGGCTAAGACAAGACCCAGTTGTCTGGATCAGATATTGAATTTTTGGGATCCCATCGAAACCTTTGGTCTTGTTTTCTTTCGTCGTGTTAAATGTGTTTCTTTTTGCAGTTGTTGTGATGAGAAGGTGATTTGTCTATGTCTGTATTTGTTTTCTTCTTCTTTTTTTTCTCTTTATATTTACTCCGTGTTTACAGCATGCGTGTATTTCGGGTAATAAATTTATTGATTGATTGATTGGTTAGCTTCATGGATTTTCTTAAAGGACCCGTCGTACCCATAAGACAATGCAACTTACTTCCGAATTACATTAATTCTTAAACCTGAATATCTAACTTTCATATGTTACATTCTAAACCCGCTCAAGAAACCAATCTTCGCACTTGCCGCGATTCACATTTTTCCATGCGCATATGCTCCCAACGAGCGTTGACGTATCACGCTCCTGATGCGTAAAACCGGTTATCACGATCTTGCCGAGTTTTTGCTAGAAGTCAATAGGTCTGGGAAAAGGCTTAAAACAGCCAAAGTCGTGAATAATTTGTTAAAAGTAGAGCTTAGTTTTACAGCATTCTGATAGTTTTCCATATTGCAACATACACAGTATGAAGTGCGAGGCGTGCTTTATCAATTTTCGGACTGATTATACTGGAGTTTCTAACTGGCTTTCGACTTTCACTCTCGTCAGCAAAAGCGTGACTTCGTTTGGTTGGGGATATCAGATGAGTTAGATAGAAAAGAAGAACATGGAGGGAGTCGTGGGCATCCCAAGATTAATCCCCGACTGTGACCGGAGACATATATCAACAATGAAATCCAATTTTCTAATTTGTGGCATTCGTTAATATATCTTCGCTATGTGAAACACGCCATTGAACCTCGGGAAGAACAAGAAACATTAATCGAACGGATCCCTTAAAGGACAACTGAACAATAAAACCATACTTGAACACACCATAGAGAATACATTTACAGACATGGCCACGGGGAGCATTCTTCTCCTGAGCGTGACGTTTTCAAAATTGGGATGTTCGTTTCTGGAGGTTTCCACATGCAGACTCCAAGATAAAAAGCGCAATTCATTCAAATACTTGAACATACCATGGAAAATGCATTTACAGACATGGCCACGGATATCATTCTTCTCCTGAGCGTGACGTTTTAAAAATTTTCTAGGGGTTTCCGCATGCAGACTCCAAGACAAAAAGCGCAATTCATTCAAATCCTGTACAGCGCTGGCCGGATCGTATTGGAATTTCTTCTAGATATACGTTTGGGCTTAACTGATAAAATATTCCAGAAGACGGGTTGATTGAAGACATTTGTTCATCTCTAAAATTGTTCGGTACTGAAATAAGGACAGATGCAAAATGGAGCAAAGATCATAGCTTGGAAACACTATTTCGTATTTGGATTGGGTTTTCTGCAGGCAATGTTAACGGAAGTCATACCGATAGGGATGATACTTGGTACTCTTCATTCAGGTGTCCTTCAACACTGATTCATATACTATGTAAATCAATCAACAACGTTTGTTGTGGTCAGGTGTGATGACGTGTCTGTCTCTTTGCTGGGCACACGGCGATTCTTCACCGGCACGAAGAATTAGCCATCAAGATACTGGTTGCTATAGTTGTAAAGTTTCAACGAAAATTTGCGAAAATTGCAAAAATTCGCCGAAAAACTGTGAAAAATTGCGAAAAATAAAAAAAATGTGTTGAAAATTAAGATGCTGAGCTTGATTACATTGTTTCTACATATTTGCATCTGTGTCAGGTCAGAACTGAGAAACTCACTCAAGATTGTGCTTCCCCCCACTCCCTCTCACACCGTACGACTAACCAGAAGATCTCCACCAAGAACATTTCCAAGTTTTCTAACATTAAAACCTCTGTGTTTTGATGATAATTTCTCCCCTCCCCCTTAACTAGAAGTAACATTTGCGATTCGTGTTGTCAGAAATTCAAATCTTGGGGTGGTTTGCACTGCTGTCTAGACGACAAAATTACTGGAAAAACTGGGTTCGCTCACATATGTGGCCCTCTTTTTAGTATTTACAATAAAATCACAAAAACTGGGCAATATCCATCTGTGTGGAAAAATGGGTTTGTTACACCTATCCCCAAGAAGGACTCAGCTAATGATTTCACCGGTGTTCGTCCCATTACAACGACGTCTATTTTTAGTAAAATTTATGAACAGTTCCTTTAATCGTGGTTGAAGGACAAAATTGTTAGTTTACTTGATAGAATTTTAAAAAATTTAGATGCACCTGGCAACTGTTTAATCTAATTACAATTTGCTTAACAAGGCTTTCCATTTGATTAGCCATAGCAAGCTCGTCGAGAAACTACTAAATAAATTTAAAATTGACGTTTTCCTTGTACGAATTATTGCGAATTTCCTGTCAGATCGGACGCAAGGTACTAAATATAAGTCAACCTATTCAGATAGCCTCCCCATTTTTTTCTGTGTACCACAAGGCACTCTTCTTGGCCCTTTGTTTTTCCTTGTGATGACCAACGAGCTTGCCGTAACTTTCCAAGACAGATGGAAGCACGTAGACGACTTGTCCATTTTAGATAGATGTCGTAGTGGTATAACAAGCAGTGCCCAATTATGTTAAATAATATCTGTGTTGAAGCCGCTGCTGAACAAATGGTTGTTATTAGTACTTAATATGGAGAAATCATTGGTTCTAACAATGTCCTTTTTAAAAAGTAACCCTGTTTTTTTCCCTCCAATTCCTCACTCTCAGCATGTTAAGGAACTTAAATTCTTGGGAGTTCACATAACAGCGGATTAAAAGTGGGATAGACAAGTTGAAATTATGCTAAGGAGTGGTAACATGTCCCTCCGTATTATCCCGTTATGGAGTCCCACCAAAGCATCTCCTAAGAGTTTATCTTTCTTTCATACGCCCACTTCTGGATTACTGTTGCCCTGTGTGGCACTTTGGAATTACTCGTGAACTGTCTGATTCAATTGACAGGATACAGTTTAGAGCCCTCCTTGTAATTTCCAAGTCCACAAAATACCGTATAAGACCTCCTTTATACTAATAATTTAGAAACCCTGTTGAAGCGTCGTGCAAAACTTTTGTCAGTGTTTGGAACTAAAATCCTGAATACACCAGCACTACGTGATATCCTCCCCCCAGATTTTTCAACGGCAAGAGTAAGACCTGAGAGTGGTAGCCCAGCCAATACCCAAATAGCAGTAATTAAACACACAACGACTCGTTACCTAAGAAGTTTTGTTCCCGCTTATGTCAACCTTTTTAACTCGCATCATTAATTGTATACAGATTTGAATATTTCCTGTTATGTTTGACAAGTCTTGATTATATCCAAACTAGTGTAGAATTATCTTTTGTATATAATTAGTGTTAATATGGACGACAACCACCAAATCAGCTTGGCCGTTGTATCGGTTTTGAAAATAAACTGAATTGGCCATATTCCTGTTCAGCGCTTCCAAGCGGACTAGTTTCTGTTAATCCCCCCATGCCTCACGGTCATCACTTGGATCAGACATGGTAAAATATTATCCACAGGTTAGCAAGTGGAAAACCTGTCATCTGAGTCCCAGGTAATTGAGGTTTTGCATATGTTTCAGCAGCAGAAAGGGAAAGTGACCCACTACCCTATGGATTCGAATTTTTACTATGTCTAACCAACACTTGTGTATAGACATAGTAAAACCTCGAATCGATAGGGTAGTGGGTCACTTTCCCTTTCTGCTGCTATAACATATGTAAAACATCAATTAACCTGGGACACAGATGACAGGTTTTCCGCTTACTAACCTGTGGATCTATTTTACCATGTCTGATGATGTCTGATCCAAGTGATGACCGTGAGGCATGGGGGGATTAACAGAAACTAGTCCGCTTGGAAGCGTTGAACAGGAATATGGCTAATTGAACTGAACAAGCGATTTGGAACTGTAACACACTGTTAGCATAGATTACCAACAAAATTTAGCTTTTTATTGAGGGGAAAACATTAGAGGTGTATTCTCGCCGTTCCCCGAGGACTCCTTTTGATGAGTCCCTGCGTTTTTGTTTGTCACAGGGACTCACTCCCCGTATTCTCGCGAGTCGCCACAGACGGGGAATGCTACGATTATCATCACAATCATCAAAAAGGACTCCCTTTCAGATCTGGAGGGGAATCAATTTTTGCTTGTGTTGCGCAACGTAAAATTAATAAAAAACAATAAGAATAAAGGAAACCAAAAATAAAGCGGATTCAGACTAGTTTCATCAGCTGCAATTTTTTTTTTTGAACAAAATGGATGTTCTCGCTGTTTTCCGTACGTGTAGTCCGCGTGGAGTGACTCCCTCTATTCTCGCTGTTCCCCGTGACTCCCCGGGGAGTCCTCGGGGAACAGCGAGAATACGCCTTAGGTAAAGATAGAGAGGTACTAAATAAGAGTATCAGAATCTATGTATTACATGTCTTTTTTCTTTCTTTTTTTCATACTCCGTTTGTGACTTTTGTCTTTCGAAAGGGTAATAAATATCATTCATTCATTCAGTGAACAAGGACTAAGGTTTTCGGTGGGATCCCAAGGGGAACTTTTTGGGGGTGTCGGACCTAGCAGATTTCCTAAAACATAAAACTTACAATCCTTAAACGCCTTTAGCGAGATCAAGTTGGTAATAGTTTTCATGGAAAAGAATATCAATAATTGTTAATTCGTAAACCGCCGGCTTTAGCCAGATACCACGAACACCGCGAAACCGCCTTTTAACCGTGGTATCAGATACTAGGGAACCGCAAAACGACTTTAAACCGTGATATCAGATACTAGGGAACCGCAAAACGCCTTTTAACCGTGGTATCAGATACTAGGGAACCGCAAAACGACTTTAAACCGTGGTATCAGATACTAGGGAACCGCAAAACGACTTTTAACCGTGGTATCAGATACTAGGGAACCGCAAAACGACTTTTAACTGTGGTATCAGATACTAGGGAACCGCAAAACGACTTTTAACCGTGGTATCAGATACTAGGGAACCGCAAAACGACTTTTAACCGTGGTATCAGATACTAGGGAATCGCAAAACGACTTTAAACCGTGGTATCAGATCCCAGACGAGAAAAAATAATTTCCTGGACGCCCCTTTATTTTCCGGTATAACAACCTTCATGTCAGTTTTTACTGGAGAATTGTGTTCATATTTTAACCTCCTCCTTCCCCCCGACTACGGTATAATGACAGATCCAGTGAGAAAATAAAGAACACATATGGATTAGCCTCCATACATTCTTACCCTAAATCAAAGTCCCAATCGACTTCAGAGTCGATTGGTCTTTCATTCTCATCAAATTTCTCTTTTTTGCCAAATTTTGAACAAATTTCAAAACAAATATTATTTCAACCCTTCTTGGCAAGGGATCTCTTCAGGCTCCAGCTGGAAAATGAACTTCTGATTTCTAAGTAGTGAACTGATAAGACAAAAATGCTCCTCAGCCGGGATTTGAACCCAGGACCCTCTGCTTACAAGGCAGTCGCTCTACCAACTGAGCTACCGAACTTCTGATATTTCGGCCTTCTTAGAAAGGGCCCTCTTCAGGCTCAAACCAGAAAAACGAGCCTGTAACCAACTAATCACATATACGTGTCCTTTAACGCACTGACGATGACACACTCGACGATAATCAGTCATTGTTAAAGCCGAGCCTTACCTGATCCCCATAGCTACAAGGAAAGGAGTGGTCCTCCATGATTCCCCATCAATGACTTTCCCATCTGGGAGAGTTACTTTGATTGGCTCAGGGGTCTTCGCTTGTAGTTCGGCTTCGGCTTCTGTCTTGAGCTTGTTCCATAGCTTTACTCTGTCCTGGAAAACATTGCATAGGCTAGATTCTTGAACTCGGACAAGGGTGTACGACTACTATGGACACGCCTACTAAGGTAGGGTGTGCATCTAAACCCAGAAGAAAATCAGAGACTTCTGACCTTTAAAATTTTCCAACTCTCACCCCTGAAATAGCAAAAAAAAAATGTTAGAAAACTAGCTTTGTAACCGTGGTTGTTGACAAATGTGTACAAATGATACTTTCAGTCCCTTGTTTGGTAGTGTAGAGTAGATTAGAGTAGAGTTTATTCATAAAAGGTATCTTTCACAGCGCATGAGTCGAATTTGACTTTCACGTCAAACATAATCGCACTAAAATATAAATATATCTACAGTTAATCAATTCGTCATTTCAATAGCTAAACATAGCACAATGCATACAAAATGCCATCGGTATCTGCACAAATGTGTGCCTGTGTGTTTGGATGCCCCTGTTTTCTACGTTTGTATGAGTGTTCGGTCATCAGTGTATTTTTGTATGCTACCTTTCTTTTGTTCTCTTTTTTATCATGGTTTTGTTGGCCGTTGGCTTGGTCGGTTGTTTAATTTCTATTTTCAGACGCCGTCAAAATTCACCGTTTGCTTACATTAATTAGCGTATTTTTTACTCCGGCGATTCTTGCCTGGCCGCGGTTTCATCCACCTTGCAGGCAAACTTCGAACTTGTCAGCTTACCTAGTTCGACGTTCCGGTGTGAAGAAAAAGAAAGAAAATAAAAAGTAATGGCGGATGATAAAGATTTTGGATTATCCACTCGACGACAAAGATTAGTTCTAAAAAAGAATATTAGATTTAATGCTAAACACTTATTTCATTTTTGCAAGTTAACGTTGACCAGCTACCAGGGGCGTAGCGAGGGGGGAGGGTGAGGGCCACACTTTACGACAACCCACTGTCGGCACAATGCCGCTTCCCACCCCCCCGCAGAGAAGAGCTAGCTACGCCCCTGCCAGCTACTGTAAGACGACGGCGACCGGCGACCAAAACGGTATTTAAGAAGAGACCTTCGAATCTGTCCAACTCAAAAAATTCTCTCACGGACGAGGCAGAACCTTGGATTCTTTTCGTCATAAATGTAATGGTCACATAACTGAGCAACTGAATCAAAAACTTAGACCAGAAACACAGCTATTATGTACCTGATGACAAACGCAAAGTTATACTGTGAAAAATCTTTGACAAATAGAGGAGGTACCAAGTTACAAAAGGGCAAGTAATAAGAAATTACCAGGTTTTATGCTCTTACCTCAATAAACTCTGGCCATGGGTTCAACTCTCCACTCGGCTTCGGTGCTGGTTTTGTCTTTTCGACAGGAGCCATCTAAAAAGTAAAAAGGGATGACAAACATTCACCAATCTGGCAAAAATCGTCAATATCCCTGCGATTTAAGGTGATTTTAAGTTAAATCCCAATTCATGTTAAACAAAATGCCTCCTCCAAATACTGACTATTTCAGCGGAGTTATCAAATCCCACCACAACCCTTTGGGGCTTTCACATTAGTTGCGGTTTTGCAGGTACCATGGTATCTGCTACCAAGGTAACTGGATTTGCAATTAGTTGTTTTTGCAGTTACCGTGGTATCTAATATACGGTTGCTCTGCAAAACGACAACTGACGAAATTGCGCTTTCGAAGTCATCCCAAAAGAAACACCGATATGCAGTCACATCACTAAGTGCCAAACTTCTTTCCCACC
The DNA here is from genome assembly GCA_023053575.1 of Branchinecta lynchi. Classification (NCBI taxonomy): domain Eukaryota; kingdom Metazoa; phylum Arthropoda; class Branchiopoda; order Anostraca; family Branchinectidae; genus Branchinecta; species Branchinecta lynchi. The sequence goes on from JAKZAP010000016.1 coordinate 7,308,861, forward strand.
AATTTGAAAAAAAATTACGAAAGTGAGACGACTTTTTCAGATACCACGAGCAGTTACCACGGTCAGACCATGGTATCTGAAGATCAGATACTACGATAACTGGCCAGATACCACGATAACTGCAAAAACGCCTTTTGACCGTGGTATCAGATACCACGATAACTGCAAAAACGACTTTAGGCCGTGATATCAGATACCATTGTATCGGCTAAAACGCAACTATTGATTAAGGTATTCAATTACGTTCGTAGAGTGCTGAAGTAAGTAAAAACCAGCCCCTAAATGAAATGCACTTACGGGCGTGAGAAAAACTTGAAATTTCTTTCGAGAAAGGTAATGGAAACATACTGCAGCTACATTTTCTCTGCATATGCAAAACAAAAACGAAGCAGAAACAATCACTAATCCTAAGGGCACAAGCTGTCATAGCCCCCTGTAATGAATTAATGATCAACTGAGAAGTGGCACGGTTTTCAAGAAAGTAGCATGAACTTTTCTAAGCAAACGACCGGGCAAAGAGCGTTTAATAAGAAAGGAAACGCAGATTTTTTATTTTTTTTTAATGAATTCAGGAGAGTCAGATGCCAAATCAAGAATCTTCGACTATTAATGATTCAAGCTCGGAGAGGACACATTGTACAGGACCAGCTAGCAGAGCATGTCAAGAAACTAAATAAAGTGGATGCAGTGTGTTAGGCATGCTAATTACAACAACACAAATGCAGTTGGTATGTGAAATGTAAGTGCTCCAAAGACGAAAAAGTCAAGGCCTTGGTTCAGGGATAAGGATCCAGAACAGACGTCGGGAATGTATTACGAGCAAAACAAACGGATTAGCAAGTGCAGACGAAAATAACACTGACCTTGCGTTTATTGCTTCTGTGATTAGATGCTGTCCTAACTTGTAACTTCTTGATAAGGTCTTTAGCAAAAGGGTTCAATAGGGTTTGCTCAACTTTTCTAAGACTAAGAGCTTCGATATGAAAGAGCCAACGCATTAGATGCGGGAATTGAAGTTCATACTTTCTCAATTCCTGAGTTTTCTGGAAACCAAGTACACCTTTCACTTCTGAAAAAAGTTCTACATCAGAAGACGAAATTCTAAACTCTGACAAATAGCTCAGGCCCTCCAGAACTCCATTAATTTCAACTAGTTCAGGGGCATAACAATTTACAGATTCTGCCAATTCCGTCATCGAGAATACATACAAGAAGTTGGGATTTCAGATCCGAGAGTAATCACCGTCCACCGACAAAGAACCTACAAGATTTAGATCTTTTACTTCAAGCATATATAAGGAAAACTCGACCTGGGTTTGACAAAATAGCAGCCTGTTTCAAAATAATATGAATACGATAATGCAAAAAATACTCGGCTACTGTAGCCAAGCACAATGGCTCTATTTGTCTATAGAGACAAAGAGCATGGACAGAACTCTGCGAAATATTCCACATGACCATTTAGTATGTAATACTGTGCACATGGAGATCAAACAAAAACAAAACTTTAAATTTGTGTTCTTAGATAGTCCTTAGGCGTATTCTCGCTGTTCGCGAGAACTCCTTTGAGGAGTCCCTGCATTTTTGTTTGTCCCAGGGACTCAATCCCCGTATCCTCGCGAGTCCCCACGGACGCAGAATGCTCCCGACTATTATCACCATCATCAAAAACGACTCCCTTTCAGATTCGGAGGAGAATCAATTTTTGCTGGTATTGGTGCAACGTAAAGTTAATTAAAAACAATCAGAATAAACAAAGCCAAAAATTAAGTGGATCCAGACTAATTTTGTCAACTGCATATTTTTGTTTCGAACAAAATCCATTTGGAAGCATTCCCCGTATTCTCGTTGTTTCTCGTACGTGGAGTCCGTGCGGAGTGACTCCCTCTATTCTCGCCGTTCCCCTTGATTCCCCGAGGAGTCCTCGGGAACGGCGAGAATACACCTCCAGGCTGCCTTAATCTGAATGGCTTCAGAAAATCGTCACATTTACATCAGCACCTCGGACTTTCTCAGGGTGGTTCCCAAAGAATGCCCATGAATCGTCCAAAATGACCATACGCGAGGCTAAAATCATCTTGATTCAAAATGTCGACAGTTCGAACTATCCGCAGAGGAAGCCCGAAATCGTCTGGGACAACGAGGTTATAAGTGGAGGATTACCACGGAATCAGAGTCGATGCTGGGGTCGATTTCAGATGCAGAAGCCGAAGAACGATCCGAAAAGATCAGCAAATGTGAGCTCTTAAAGGAAAGTTCTGCACATCCTCAGGAAAACAGGCATTATGAGTTGTGTGCATTTATAGTGGGTATTATTATGAGTGTTCGCCCTTTCTCACACTAGCAAAAATGTTTTTTTACAGATTTACTTGAATATTTTTTTTACAGAATACAAGTTTCAGCTAGGCTATACCTTGTGAAGACCAAGCAAACAAAAATTCACAAAACTGCACTCAGCCTAGCCTAGCTAACTGAATGAATGCTGACTAGCCAGGAAGAACCCTTGAGGGACCTATGGCGTCATTTAGTGTTTTCCAACTACTCTATACTTTGTCTTTTTAATAATATAATATAATTGCAATAATAAGGATTTCGCCTCTATGAATTTCTCGGGACCCTTTACACACTAAACTGAATTTCAGTCACGTGGTAGTCAACACCTGCTTTTGAATTGGTTGATATTTTGGGCATTTACAACACTTTCCGGGAGAGTATTCGAATATTCTACTACTCGGTTTCTAAAGCTCTATATTCCGATGCCTTTCCGGAATTTCTTACCACTCAGTTTCAAGTTGTGTCCTCTGAGAGCATTGTAATTGAAAGTGAAGACATCATCAGGCCTAATATTATCATAATAATGTTTTCATATTAATTATTGGCAATCTTCAGGTAAAAGCTCAATTACTACAAATAACTCTGAGCCCAAAATTTGAGGATTAGTGCATGACTGACCCCTGACAGATTCTAATGGTTGATTATTACTTTTTGTTGTCTATAGTCTGTGTCTGACTGGCAAACTACAGTACATTGAGGTGCATCAGACATGCCTTGTTGGCTACTCTAGGGTAAAATTTCACCAAAAGCACAACAAAAACTGTCTTACAGCAGAGTTATGCTTATTTGAATGCCTCTCTCAATTTCTCCATACCTCGGTTTTGTTCCTTGCTTTAACAAATTTTATATCAGCTAACAGCTAACTGGATCAGCTATTTTTGCAAAAAAAATTAATCTGAAAATAATCAGTTCTAATATTTCCTGAAATTTTCAAATATTTTTGTTTTCCAAATTGTGGATTCAAATGATCGAGCAGCAAGGTAAAGCCCTGCTGACAAAAGTGTTCTTAACTTTGAACCAACAGGTGTCAGGAAGTGAAACCTCCATCTTAAAGGTAATCAAGAACTTTTAGAGGACAACATGCCTACTTGAGTCAGTCTAAGTGGTCCAAGTGACACCGCCCCAGCCGTGAAGAGGGGAAGTCATGATCTGAAGCTCTTTGAAAAGAAGAAAGTGCCTGGTATGAATATTGTCTAGTATGAGTTTTAGAGTTTTCTTCAGTGACCATTCACTGTTGGCAGACATTCAAATAAGCAAACCACTGTAATTGAAACTACAAACCACCCACTGTAACTGTGAAAGGCTTTTTTTAGACCATGCTACTGAGTACTAATCAATCTTGGCACAGCTGGCTTCAATCCATTTTTATCTGTTAGGGATCAATCCTTGGTCTGCCATTTCTTACGTACTCAACAGCACCTATATTTGTTGACTGAATGTGAATCTGAAAAGGAATAAAAATGAAGACTTTTTTTCACTTTGTCAAAGTGAAATTTTAAACAGGAGGTGTACCTGACCTCTGTTTACACTACCTCCAATGTTGCCGCGAAAATGTTAAAATGAAATGTACATACAGTCCTGACAGTCAAGAGGCAAAATATGACTTTTATCAACAGTCAATCAGTCAAGTGTCCAAAAATATTCAAATTCTGTGCCTTTTCTTTGTTTTGAAGCTCCTTTGAAAAGGGATTTCTGACTATTGACTTTGGTAAAAAACATGTTCAACTAGAAATGTTGAAGCAATATTTATTTATCCAATACGTAAACTATTCAATTAGCTTCAATCAAGTATGTTTGCCATATCTGTTAGTTAAGACAAAAGGTAGTTACCAAACCTTTAATTTCAATCGGGTTTTGTAGCAAAATATTTCTGTCAGAAAGCAGAAAGAGGCTGATTTTCGAAATTTTGGCATGTGGAACATAGTTTCAATATCAGTTGATACTGTGCAAAAATCTTGCCTTCTAGCAGAGAAGTAGACATAAATCAAATCTGTAAGCATTGAGTCTGACTGAGTCTGAGAAGAGGTCAAGTGAAGCACTGGTTTCATAGACAAAAGGACTGATCTATGAATAAGTATTCCTTCAGCCCAAGCTGACCAAAACCTGACTGAGAATCATGTTTGACAGTACATAAACGGATACGTCGGCTGAATTTTATTGGAGCTAAGTTATATCTCAGCCCTTCTTGGCAAGGGTCCTCTTCTTGTCAAGAAGGGCCGAAATATAGCTCCAATAAATTCAGCTGACGTGTCTATTTTGCACTATCAAATTGTCTACATTTTCACCAGCAGTCCCTACTTTTATTTTGGATCCCAGTAAGCAGCCAGTAAGACATTCTCATCATAAATGTTTCTAAAAATCTTGATCATAAATGCAAGCTTTAGGTACAAAAAATTGACCATTAAACAGACAACAAATTTTACAAGCCACCTTATTGTCCTGCCTCGAAATTGTAGCTATCGCAATAGTTAGGGACTCACAATAGTTGCTAGACGCAGACCTTGCCTGGACCTTGCTTGACGTCAGTCAGTTCAGTCGGTAAAGTGAGGAGTCAACAACCGTCAATATCCGAACAAACTGTGGTTTCAAAGACCGTATTACTAAACACCAGCTTACAATCTTACTAAAGAATACCCTTGTCGCTCTTCTACCAAATCCCAGAAACGCCACCAAAGTAAACGTTGTTGATTAGTCTACATATGATTTGCATCAATTTTGAGGATTCGCTTGGATGACGTTTCTTGTCCTTCAGAAGGTTCACTGGCTAGAGTGTTTCAGATATAGAGAATACTCTAGAAGATCAAAGGCATATTCTCGCCGTTCCCCGAGGACTCCTCGGGGAATCAAAGGGAACGGCGAGAATAGAGGGAGTCACTCCACGCGGACTCCTTGGACAGAAACAGCGAGAACACGGGGAATGCTTCCAGCATGGATTTTGTTCGAAAAATAGATATGCAGTTGACGAAATTAGTCTGGAGCCACTTCATTTTTGATTTTGTTTATTCTGATTATTTTTAATTAATTTTACATTGCACCAACACCAGCAAAAATTGATTCCCCTTCGAATCTGAAAGGGAGTCCTTTCTGATGATGGTGATAATAATAATAATTCCTTTATTCTCCATAATAGCATAAGAAACACGCTAGCTTCGGATAGTCAATTACATGTTAATATACTTATTTTCAACACACTTAAAAAAAAAAAAAAAAAAAAAACAGCCTCAGGAATTAAAGTTACGTACAAAATAAGGTACAAATGAAGACAAGTACCGGTCAGTCGAATTTACAGGTGGCAGGCTTAGCTTTTGAAGACCGATTGACCGTGTAAACTGCCTAGTACAGGACTTCGGTCGTAAATCTGACACATATTCAGGCAAAATATCTCTGTGAGTTTCAGACGACAGACATTTGAACCCAAATTTCATCGTCAGGGCATGTCTTCTTTCTTTAAGGGTCGGTAGACATAATACACTAAGACTATCTTCATATGAAACATACTGGGCCCCTAAAATGATTTTGCACGCTCGCTTTTGGATACCCTCGAGCTTATCACTCAGAGTCGAGGTGAGGCCAGGGTGCCACACCGGACAAGCGTATTCCGCATTTGGCCTAATGTAAGTGCAGAAAATAGACCTCAGTTGCTTGGGAGGAATCGCGAATCGACGTAACGCGGCAAACGACCGTAATAACAGAGCGCATTTCTGAACTATGGCCATGACGTGGGATTGCCATTTCAGGTCGCTCTCAACTGTAACGCCAAGGATTTTAACCTTGTCCTGAACAGTGAGGCCGATATCTTCAACAGGTGGCAATTCACGCTTTAAAAACGACACTCTCATTACAACACTTTTAGGTAGGCTTACTGTTAACTTAACATCATCAAGGTCACGCGTCAGTGTAGAAAATATCTGTGAGAGTGGAGGCTGGGTCGACTGTGACGATAAAATTCGTAGCGCGAGACTGGACAGGTCGTCAGCGAACTTATAACGATTCAACAGACTTTTTAAAACTCGATTAAAAACTATAAGAAAAAGAATTGGTCCAAGCTTCGTCCCCTGAGGCGTGCCGCAAAAAATTTGGAGAAAGGACGAAACCCGACGATCTTTATCCAACATAACGCACTGTTGCCGACCCGTTAAGAAGCTAGCTATCATCCGGATTAAAAATTGTCGAGCGCCCATAGTTCTAGCTTCTTGTAAGGTGATTTCGTGGTCAAGACTGTCAAAGGCCTTGACTATGTCGCTTAGTATAATTTCGGCATAAGCATCATCGACTTCGAGATGCTTATGCACTTCATCAAGTAATCGGATCAGATAGTGTGTAGTACTATAGTCTGGACGAAAACCGAATTGGCGAGGGTCAATGTTAGGCTCAATATCCTCCCACAATAACTCAAAAATAAAACTTTCTAAAACCTTCGACAAAATAGGCGTTTTAGAAATCGGTCGAAGGTCATTTACAGATTGCGGTTTTTTCCCTTTAGGTATGGGCGTGACATAAGCGCTCTTAAAGTTCAATGGGCACATCAAACTATCCCAATCCCACTGTGTAACAACCTAGGAACAATGCTTACCCCCTAGATCAGCAGCTTTTTCAACAGTTTCCTCTCTGTGATATTTCAAAGCGTAATTTTTTGGGCCAGTACATGCTCAATTTTCTAGCTTGGACAAAGATGAAAGTGATGTTTCTTGAAATACCTAGTAGATCTTTATTTTATGCATAACTCAGCTTGTATAATTCAGATTTGAATAGGTTATTTGTTTTTTAATTATTATTGTAGCTATTTTATTTTTTATAAGCTTACTGCATATTCTGGTACATTTTATAAAGCAAGCTAATCAAGCTTCGCAACACTATTCCACAAAGAAAAACTTTTAATAGGCACTTTAAGCCATGGAAGTTCTGTTGAAACACTAGAACAATCACTTAAACTGCATCTGCGGCTTGACTTTGGTGACATCTCAAATATATCCTTTTCTATCAAGCATTGCTGGGAGTTTTTGAATTTCCTGCCACGATATCCCAGCTCCTAAGATTTGGATCGCCGAAATGCCAGAGAGGTAAAGACAAGGGATAACAAGAAAACGGCCGATTTTCGTAGCGCCTTCTAAAGGAACTCGGAAATGTTTATTTGTGAAGCATTTAATACAAAGTAAAGCATTAGAAGTGTCCATTGTGCTTTAAAACATTCCGGAAAAACGCCATCAATAAAACACTGATAAAACAGGGCTAAGCTCACTCGCACATTCCACGATAAGCTCAGTAGGAATCTCACTCGGGTAGGATGCTTTCCGAGGATCAAGGTTACGGATTTTCTTTTCGACTGCACCGATCTCGAGAATGGGTATTTCAGACACTGAGGGCAGATCGGGCATCACACTAAGGGGAGGATGGACTCTACAAATGGCAACAAAATGGTCATTAATAAGGTCAGCACTTACAGGCTCCCCAGCTTGATCATAAACAACCACAGGTTTTTGCTGTCTACCCATTATTTCTTGCACTTTCTTATGGAACGTGCGAGGGTCCGAGTTAGCAAGCTTGGCGACAGTAAAAATACCATACTCTTTCCGCGCTTTGCGAGTCAAGGTCACTATTCTATTTCGAAGCCGTTTTGCTTCGTCTAGCATACCCCAAGCATAAAAACAATCACGTTCCACCATGAGTTGTTCCATCTCCTTTGTCACCCATGGCTTGCTTTGGGGCTTAATCACTTTCCTCTTTTCAGGAAACACTTCTCTGTATTTATCATAGAGCTCTTCGGTCAGAGACGAGGTCATGGAGTTGCCGTCAGTAAGGCAAAGGACGTTACACCAGTTTTTGTTTTTCAACCACTCTTTGTACACAGTTACCTGGTTGGGAGTAAATGGCCGGTAGACAACCGTTCGTTTCTCTCTAACTGGTGCTTTTTCACTCGGTTCCCAAATAATGGTTAAGTGATCACTGAGACCGATGGGGGGGGACACTGTATGGGGCATCGTAAAAGTCTGAGATGTTCGTAAATATTAGGTCTAACGTTTTGCTGTCACGTGTTTTCACTTTCACGATTTGACAGAGCGATAATGTATCCGCTATCCACGACGGTCTGAGATCGTTAAAGTCACCAAGAACTGTTATTGCAGCGTAGGGATACTGGGAACGTATCGAGTCGACACATAGCTGCAAATACGTCACTAGGTCTTTCCGGAATGGACCCCTGGGTGGATAGTATAATACACCAAACACCATTGAAGATACCTCCTTCGGTAGGTACTTTGGTCTGGTCCATACCCACAGAATCTCAAACTCAGGATTCCGAGGAACTTTAGTGTTCAGTTGGCGGTTGGGGATTGATGAACGGCAGAGCAGACCAACCCCACCTCCATGACTCACAGGGTTTCCATCTTTGTCAAGTCTTGGTAACATGCACACATCATAACCCGAAACGTCGACTAGAGACTCAGTCGCGGACCAAGTCTCAGACAGGCATGCAACATCAACTGAGTGTTTCCTCAGTGTTAGATCAAGTTCTTCAAGTTTATTTGCGAGAGATCTCACATTTGAGAGGAGAACTTTCGGAAATGGGTTTGAGGAACACTTTCTCTTTACCTCGCGGTTTAGAAGTTGCCTACATGGGACGACTGTAGCATCAGGGGTAGGAACCTGTTCGTAATCGGTATCGGGTGTTGGTATATTGCGTTGGGAGGTGGTGGGTGTTGGTAAACTGCGTAGGGGGGTGGTGGGATTGCTGCAAGCTGGTGCTGGTTGCGAACAGAGGTTCCAGTCCAATTCATGGGGGGGTGAGGTAACCAGGCTCGCTGGGATGGAGCTGGGGTGGCTACGCTCAAGGGAGGAGGGGGAGGCCTCCGAATTTTCAGATGCAGAAGCGGGATTGGAGGTCTTCCCCGAGTTACTGCTCGGAGGAGTGACCCGTTTTTTGGCTGTTGATTCCGGGTCTTTTCTGGGGTTGCTCGACGGAACGTCCTGTCCTTGTTTCGAGACTTAGTGAGCCTAACACGGAAAGGCAGATGGAGGTTGGAGCAGCTTGAGTTAAAACAGAGGCCACAGGCGTATTTGCGACACAACGATCTGTGAGGTAGGATGCATGCCTCGTCACTACATTGTCTATTAAAATAGTCGGCACAAATATGCAGGTAAGTGCACTCGCTCCTTGTGCATTTGCCGCGCAAGTAGTACTTGCAGACAAATTTACCTTTTCGGACCGCTTCGTTTTCAATGACCTCGCCTGATTCGGAATCGACACTTCCTGATGGGATAGTATCTGGGGAATCGGTATGCACTGCGTCATTGGCCGTACCACAGTTAGTCCGTCTGTTTTGTCCCATAAAGTCAGTTCCTGATCTCGCCTTACTTCGGCAGTTATTACACGCAAATAGAAAAGCATGGCTAGAGGGCTTTAGCATTGCCAGCACCAGCTCCGCGTCTATTGCGGCGCAAGCGGCATGTTGCCACTTACAGCAAAAATGGCACTCGAAAGCTGGACTGCCCTCGGTGGAAGTATTGCAAGAGAGGCAGGGCTGGCTCACGGAAACACAGTTGCTGGAACGTTCAGTAACTCTAGTCGTCACCGTCGCTGACACTGGTGCTACATCAGAGACAGGGCTTGGTAACACTAGGTTATCAACTTCAGAAACTTTCACAGAATTGCTTGCCGAGACCGTAGGCTTGGGCGTTGCGTTAACACCTTTTGGACTTGCCACCGCTTTCGTGGGTGATCCAGCTTTGGGCGGGTTCGTTGCGGCTTGGGCATTGGACGTTGCGTTAACACCTTTTGGACTTGCCATCGCTTTCGTTAGTGATCCAGCTTTGGGCGAGTTCACTACTAAGGTCACGTCCCTCGGTCGGCATGCCGGGCAGATATATGACTTTTCTAGTCCTGGCGAGTATTTTGTCTTTCCACAGGTAAAGTGGAGCCATTTATTGCACTTCGTGCAGGCAACGCCACCTGTCTTACTGGTCAACTTCTTCGAGCACACAGGGCAACACTCAGTTGTCATAATAGATGGCGCTGCTCTGCTGTGAGATGGAACGGGCTAGGTGACGCTAGCAGTTTCGCAAAATTCAGCTCAAATTTTCATCAAATGTTCAATTGTTCGTCTCGAATTTGTGCTAACACATTGAAAACTGTTCCCAGGAGGATCGTCACGACAGTCTTTTAGATCACCTCCATTACTGGTTCGTTTGTATTTCAACTCATAATTCCACAATTGAAAACTAGTGGGTTTATAGCAGTCTTTTAGATCACCTCCATTACTGGTTCGTTTGTATTTCAACTCATAATTCCACAATTGAAAACTAGTGGGTTTATAGTATCGACCACTGAAGCCCTACAAGCCCTATAAGCGAGTGATGATAATCAGAGCATTCCCCGTCCGTGGGGACTCGCGAGAATACGGGGAGTAAGTCCCCGGGACAAACAAAAACGCGGGGACTCCTCAAGTGGAGTCCGCGGGGAACGGCGAGAGTACGCCTCAAGTCAGAAACCCGCCAGTGAGTAAACCCACGAAGAATTAGTCTTCAAGAGCATCAATAAACAATCTTACTGAACAAAAATAAAAAATTCGTAAGCATTGTAAGACAAAACACAGGTATTGCCGGAGCCTGAAAGGCGGTTTCAAACAGATACAGTTTAAGAATCGAGCCTTAACTTAACAGGTTTTCGTAACACTGAAAAGTTGAAGGCGATTTTCTGAGTAGCTTTCCAGCAGATTCTCTTTGCGCTCCTCTCCCTGGAAAGTGACTACTCCTGCAACATTTGGAAACTCATCGCTTTTCTACACGACATTTAAGTCTATATTCAAAGACGGATTATTACTCCAGTAATTAGCTTCTGTTGATCAAAGCAGCCCTCTCTTGTGGTTCACCAGTCCGGACTCGTACCAGCCAAGATTTTCGGCACTAGGCTATTCTCCTCTATCCTACGACACCAACAAGACCAAAGGTTTTGATGGGATCCCAAAAATCTTTTTTTTGATCCAGACAATTGGGTCTTGTCTTCGCCAGGCTAATCATCTGAGAAAATCAAGTTCAGATATACCTCTACAAGCCGTATCTATTTTGATGATACTGACCGAAACGTCTTGCTTTACTTCTGCCAAATTCGGTTTCGGCCGAATTCCGAGCGAACTGCTTGTTTAGCAAACGAATTCAGCATATCTCCTCATCCCTATAAAGAATATTCTTATATAACTTTAACTTGTACACATTTTTCTGGTTTCAACCGAATTCCGGACGGATTGTATGTCCGGGTAAAAAATGATTGTCATATATAGACACCGCGCCTCTTCTTACCCCTAAGTCTGTCATCTAATGAACTTCAAATAAAACTTTTGCTTTTAAAAAATTTTCCGGTTTTCGTCGGATTCCGGGCGAACTAATTATCCGGGTAGAAAACGCTTTCCACATTAGTGTTCAGCATGTCTTCTTACCAACTAATTGTCCAGGCAGAAAATGCTTTTCACATAACTATTCAGCATGTCTTCTTATTCCTAAACCGAACGTTTAATCAACTTCAAATAAAACTTTTACTTTTGACAAACTTTCCAGTTTTTGCCCGATTCCGGACGAACTACTTGTCCGGCGAATGGTTTTCATATTCATCTTTAGCATGTCTTCTTACCCTATAATCAACTATCACATTAGCTGGTTTAAAAATACTTTGTTTGCCCCTTAATTTGAACCCCCACCCCTAAATGTAGGGCTACAGAGCCCATCTACGAACTTGACCTTACCCTTGACCCAAAGAATCCTCACACCAAGTTGCAGCAAAATACCTCATTCTCTTCGAGAGTTATCGTGCTGACAGACAGACGAACAACGTTTGCGATGTCATAATAGGTATCCCTCCCCTCACGTTTTGGGATTCCAAAACCACCTTCTGAGAGAACAGAAATTAAACGAAAAGAGACGTTCAAAATATTCGCAAGGATGAACTCGTTAAGCCCTACAAGCTAATAGTGTAATTGCTAATTTATTCACTGATGACGCATTTTGTTCATGGAAGGAATTTAAGAAACCCGACATCACCGACTGTATTTAGAGGACGAGCAAATGGATTGGAAACCTGCACGTATGATGTGAAAGATTAACATAGGTGTTATCATGACATATAGGATGGGTTGGTTTCGAGCAGAAAAAGCATGTTCTTAGCAGTATATCTTATTGGACTATAATTTATTGCTTAAACATACTCCAGCGGTAGCAACGAATATAATGACTCAACTTGATTCAACTCCAATAAATAACAATTCCTGATAACAAGTATAGATGATGCAGCTACACCGGAAGAAATAGCGTTTCACCACACAGCACAATCGGCAGAGATGAAATAAAATAGCGTGCATTTGTTCTGAAGCACGTCACTTCAACTGACCTATCCGACGAATAAGCTCGTAAACACCTTAGTTGCGTTTTTGCAGATACCATGGTATCTGATACCACGGTCTAAAGTCGTTTTTGCAGTTATCGTGGTATTTGATATTATCTGATATTCAGATACCACGATCCGGCCGTGGTAACTGATCGTGGTATCTGAAAAGTCATCTCATTTTCATCAATTTTTGTCAAGTTGGTGAGAAAGAAGTTTAGCACTTAGTGATGTGACTGAATATCAGTTTTTTCCTTTGGGATGACTTCGGCAATCGTCATTTTTGCAGAGCAACCGTATATCAGATACCACGATTACTGCACAAAAGACTAATTGCAGATCCAATTACCGTGGTATCTGCAAAAACGCAACTCTTATCTTTTAGGGAGATCACCGGGCAATAAAGACCTTGCTCCACCAAGCATGCTTGTTTTTCCCCCTTGTGACACGTTAGATGCAACCTCTAGTCTCCGCTGTCGGTGCCACAATAGCTGCGTTCTTTGTCAAGGAAGTTCTCACCGGTGGTCTCCGGTTTTTGCATCCACCGGTGACTACTCACCAGTCTTATAACCCGTCTTTGAACTAACAAGTGTCCGGTTTTATCTCACCGGTGCGGACTAACAAGAACCTGCTCGGGAGCACGACTTTGGCGAGGAGTTAGCCAGTTTTCATCAACTCACCGGTGAAAAAAAAAGCGTTTTAAGAGAAGAACCGGACACTGGTGACTAAACATCAGAGACAGCCCGGAGTGCAACGAACGCAGCTAATAATCACTGAACAGAGGTCACCGGTAAAAGAGAGTCATCGTGTTTAAAGTTCAACTGAAAAGGCAGCGTATTTTTACATGCGTTATTTGAATACACTTAAATATTATGACTCGTCTCCGGGATTTTGTATGTTTTCACCCGGGCTCTAGTTAAAAAATCTCCCAGACACGGATTGCGTTTCACCAAAGACCTGCATTCTAGGGTTAAGATTACTAAGGTCGGAAAATTTACGCCTGTAGAAAGTTGGAAAGCTATGTTACGACATATCAGGAAAGGAATCTGTCATTTTTATTTTCTTTTCCGGCAACGGCTAACATTTGTAGTTGGTAAATACGTCCTTCATAAAATCCGATGACGAACTGCCGCCAGACGCGCTAGAGGAATAAAGAACAATCACACGTGAGATCTGGGGATAAGTTATCTGACGGGTGAATAAGCGATTAGGCTTTCGCTTCATATCGAGTCGCGCATTAGCCCCGTTGAAAAGTCAGCCAGCACTCAGCACTGAAGTCGGAAGTCAGAAATGACAAACTTGATGACGCTTGACAGAACAAAGTTGGGCAAAGCAAAAAGAGGAGAAGAGGCATTTTAAACATTTTTAAACATGGGTAGGCCTAAGAGGAATTGAAAATAGCAAAACAAACTGTATAAATGTACACCAAGAAGTAAGGTGTCATTGTTTTCTTTACGATAGTGCACCTAGCGGCCCAAAAAGAACTAATCTGAGAGGAATTTTATGAGGGGCGTATACTTCAAGCGTAGAGGGACAAGCATATTTGCTGCCACAAATCGGAAAAAATAACTTCATTCCATGAAATCGATTGTCTGTGGATAATGGACAAACTTAGTAACGCATTCTTATCGGGTTTTTAGGCCTATTTAAGTGAATATGCGATTTGTAACTAGACTGTCCGATCCCAACCCTATCCGGTTAAACTTTAAGAGGGATGGCGAGTGGACATCATTTGAGCAGTTTATCCTGACTTTTCTCGAGCGGAATCGTAGTCCCATGTATCGCAAAATGGGACTGAAGAGCCATTAGCTATTACGTTTATATGCGAACAGTTTGGCAACACACGGTTGTTTATTTAGTCCGAATTTGTCTCCGCACGGGTGAAAAGACTTGTTCTGAAATAGCAGAGTAACTATTTCTGTAAGAAGATAATATGGTATCAAACGAAATATTAATTTAATTAAAGGACCCCTGTTAGGCCTACTTCTTCTTTTATACTATCCCAACCCCCATATGGAAAAACAAGCTTCTAAAATTACCATCTTTTCGACATTGTTTCGTTTTATTCCTACGACTATTTAGCACTTCTACGGCTGTGTCTAGTTTTGCGAGTCAGGAACTTCGTCAAAAGCTTCGTTGTCCGCCGACACTCTTTCACACATAAGGACACGCGAAGCTTTAAAGCGTTGTTTTTCATTTTGGAAATCATGGTAGACTATCAGGTCTATCTCCTGTTTTGGAACTTAGGAAACAAGGCGAGTTCCATTTTCAAATATTTTGCGCCCACCCACCGAGTCGGAAACAGGAATGCTGGATAGAGTCGACAAGCGCTAACAAGAAAACTGCTAATTTCACGTGGAAAGTAATGCTATTTTCGAAAAACGGTACTTCTGAGCCGTTTCGTCATTAAGAGATCATTTCTAGTAAGACTTGTGCTTTAACGAATTTACTGATTCAAAAGTAAATTCTCTCATTTCAGTCTTTTTCGATGAGCCTTTGCGGAGCAGAAGATAGATCAGTTGTAAGGACGTGCTTTAACTTAAGTAAGGTCAAAATTAGCTGCCAAACAGCTAACAGGCAAGGAAAACCGTCACCACCTTAAAGCAGGCAATGTACAAACACTCAAATCGGGAAATCTCTTACAGTTACGAGAGATAACTAAACACATCACAACACGACTAGAACACTGGGTGGAATACTAGTAAGGGTGAGAATTCTTGGACAAAACATATGAAAACATATCAGATTCATACAGGTGCTACGAGTCCTAAGAAACAGAGCTATGCTAGTGTACTTGGGGACATTGTTCATTCTCCTCCGAATACTTCATTAGTCCAAAAGAAAGAACAGGGTACTGACACCAGGGTTGCCACATAAAAATATTTAGAGAGTCAATTTTGGTCCAAAACATAGAGTGAATCGGGAGTGAAATTTATTTTCATGAAATGTTCGCTTTTCGCCGGAATCTGCTCTGTAAAAATGACACATCTTAACTTTACTTTCATGGAAAAAAAATTGAAATAGTCACTTCTGGTCGGAATCCCTGCTGCAAAAATGACACATTTGGTCATTTTCTGAAATAGAGTGATTTGTTTGTCCTACGTAGGACAAGAGTGACAAAAACAAAATGGAGTGACAATTCACACTACCGTGCGACATGTGGCAACCCTGACTGACACCCTAATTTGGAGCGGGCTCTTGATAGTCTAATCTAGCCGCAGCGTGGTTTAAAGCTTATGGTTGACCTGCCGCCCCATTCCAGGACCCGTTAGTAGATCTATGTTATCTAGAACAACATTAGCAAACCTTACTGAAATCAACACAAGCGGCAAGGTTACCTAACAAACAAACAAACAAAACTCGTGCGAAATACCAATTGTCTCTCTTTTCGTAAGTATGATCGTCGAGTATGATGGCAGACAGTAAATAGTACTGTGATGTGATTGTAGTCTGCTGCACAGAGTGTGCAGCTCTGGCAATCAAAGGCGCTCTGACGGATAGGGCGCTGTATTGAGGATCAACTAACAAGAGGCACGGCACGGCACGTTATCGCGCGGGAGGCACGAGTAATAAAAAGCGATTAGCAATTAATAGAAGTACGCAAGTAAGTGAGAGTGAACTTCAGAGCTTAAAAGAAGGCATGTTAGAACAATGTTCCTGCCCCTCGTTCCGATGCTTTAAGAACAATGGACACTTCTAATGCTTTACTTTGTATTAAATGCTTCACAAATAAACATTTCTGACTTCCTTTAGAAGGCGCTACGAAAATCGGCCGTTTTCTTGTTATCCCTTGTCTTTACCTCTCTGGCATTTCGGCAATCCAAATCTTATGAGCTGGGATATCGTGGCAGGAAATTCAAAAACTCCCAACAATGCTTGATAGAAAAGGATATATTTGAGATGTCACCAAAGTCAAGCCGCAGATAGAGTTTACCTGATTATTCTAGTGTTTCATCAGAAGTTCCATGGATTAAAGTGCCTATTAAAAGTTTTTCTTTGTGCAATAGGTTGTGAAGCTTGATCAGCTTGCTTTATAAAATGTACCAGAATATACAATAAGCTTATAAAAATAATATAGCTACAAAAATCATTAAAAAACAAATAGCCTATTCAAATCTGAATTATACAAGCTGATTTATGCATAAAATAAAGATCTACTAAGTATTACAAGAAACATCCCTTTTATCTTTGTCCAAGATAGTAAATTGAGCATTTACTGGCCCAAAAAATTATGCTTTGAAATATCACAGAGAGGAAACCGTTCAAAAAGCTGCTGATCTAGGGGGTAAGTATTGTTCCTAGGTTGTTACAGTGTGAGATTGGGGTAGTTTGATGTGCCCATTGAACTTTAAGCAGCCCTTTTAGTTTTGGTGCCTCTTTTTAGTACCCGTGCCTCCTACACTATGTCGTGCCGTCCCTTGCCTCTTTTTAGTCAATCTCGTTGGATTGCATTAGCATACGTTCTACCTCTTCTTATTCTGGCACGCTGCCTAGACCGGACACTCAATATTCTATATTGCAGATTCTGGGACATGAACTTTACGTAAAAATGGCCCTTAAAGCCAGGCTACATCTTCCAGATTTGTATTGCGGGTTCCACACTTCTTCCAGACTCTTCAATACAGTTCTGGAAGGTGGAGCGAGGCGATGGTTCTGGACACCCCAGATTCCGTAAATCTGGTAGTTGTCAGAAGGTTAGTTAAGAGAAAATCAGCCGTAGGAAATAGCAAAAGAAGGGATCTGTAGTTTTGGCGTGAACTTTCTGGTCATATTCAAGTACGGCTATGCAGCATTCGTTTGGAGCTTCAGGACGGTGCTGCTGTCGAAAGAATTATAATTTAAATTGCGAGTGCCCGATCTAGGTAGTTGCCTGAAAGGCAAGACAAAACAGAAAGTATACACCACGACAAACCCTACACTAGGGGAGGGAACGCACCATCGCTTCACATAATAAGATTTCGTACAAAAATTCTGCGAAAGCAGGTAGCGCCCTGCACCTGCAAACTCCAGAGGTAACAGCCAACTATCACTGCACATGTGAAACTCTTAACTTTTCCAGTAGGGCATTACGAGTTATAGTGCCCTCCTGTCTCTGATGATAGCACTGGGAGCACAGCCCATTTGTATCACTCCTTCCATAATACCTACAGGCATTAGATCGACAAGGCTTTCGAGTTAGGTCAATTATCTCATCCCTTTGACTAGGACTAGCTCGCTCGATCGTAATCGGGATAATCCGTTCGTTGTTCGATCCGGTCCGCTGAGGTCGCTCCAAGGAATCGGTGCCAGCTGGTTTTCGCTCAACTTGATCCACCGCTGCGATCGATGCAAGATGCTTCAAGTTCAGATTCTTTAGAGCATTGTCCATTTGCTTTATTTTATTCTGCATTGACTGCTTATCCGAGCTATCCCTTCGAACGAAGGGCACACTAGGATACTGCATGCTTCTCTGACCGGGCGAGGACTTCAACTCTCCAATTTTTACAGAATCGCGTTTTTCTATCTGAATAGGCGCGCTGGCGGAGCTCTTCAGTTCCGTTTTAACCACAGGACTTTCTCTTCTTTCCGCTGTAGCAGACACGGTCCGTTGCCTTGGTGATGTGCTCAAGACCGGGATCTGAACAGCTCCGGTGGGGAAGGAAGACGACTTTTCAGCGGTAACCTCCCTCTTCTCCACCTGCGTGGACGTGGACCGCTGCGTTGGCGACGCCTTTGAATCACTCTTACTCTCCCTTTTTTCTATCTGAATAGGCACAATTTTCTCAGCGCTTCTTTGGGTAGGAGATTCTCCAAAAACGTAAGTGGGAAGCGGTCGTTTTTCTTCAACAGGAGTCTTAGCCGGATAGGAATTCACCGGTGGCTCTTTATCCGTATAGAAAGTTGAATGCGACAGATATAAGCATGGATTCTTCGATGGTGGCGCCACTGGAATTTTGGCGGCGCTGTCATGATCCTGCTGCGTTGATTCCGCGAAAAAATGTGATTTGCCGACACCGTACATCGCTGATGCTTCAATACTCTTATGGGTGACTTTCGACCTCTCCTCTTCTTCTCTCTGACGTGCGTAACACGAGGTACACATGTATGACGTCACTGCGGTACCGTACATATTGCACCCTTGGTTGATACACATGGTCGGCCCTTCCAGTGCTGCTTGTTCGGCTAAGTGGAAAACGTTTTCTTTTGATTTCTCCATTTCTTTCAACTGTTTTTGTTCTTTTTGGCGCTCAAATCGTCGTTTGGCGGAGAGTAAATAATTACTAATCATTTCTTCTTGGTACCCGTGCCTCTTGTCTATATGGATCAAAGCTGCCATGACATATTCATGACCAGAAGGGGTAGAAGCTCTCGAGTCGTCTTTTTTCTTTTTATGATTAAACGAGTCCATAAAGTTCTTCTTCAACTTCTTTCCCATTGATTTTCCTATACTTCCAAAGTTCTTGGAAACGTTATTAATTTGCTTCTTATTATGCTTGGAATCCGGCGAGTCCCGTCCGTTTCCGGTTCCTCCCACCGGAACGTAAGTCACATCGAGGTACTCGGCCAGAAGGCTCATTCGGTCAGCCGGCGATAGGGCGAGCCGCTCAACCAGCGCTTCATTGCTGGTCGAGTTGAGGCCGTTGCTGGTCAATTCATCACCAGGGTCGACTTCGAACTGAACGGGCAAAAGGAGGCCCTCCGGATCAGTTACAGGTATGACCGCTGAAAAAAAGAAGTTATGCGACAGTCGTTCTTGGTTACTCCACTCAGTCCTAACCAACAGGTTTTCAACTTTATAAGACATCTCAATTAAAAATTTTCTCAAAATGTAGTACGAAGTTGCACGAAAAAGTAGCATCCAGTACCAATTGATGCTACTACATGCTACTATCGCAAGACTGGATGCTACTGAAGCAAGGCGGGATGCTACTGCATACTACTGCTTAAGATTAGCCCAGTGTGAGGCACATGAAATTAAAGTATTCTGTACTACTCCAGATCAACACATGCAACTTTTTCGTACAACTACCATACAACTACACAGGCTACAAATTGTATGCCCCCTAACATCTCTAGACTGATTTTTACGTTTATTTTGCTTGGCTTTTGTAAAGGCGCAAGCTCACTGGTCGAGAAGAACCGTTATGCAAATTTTTCCCAGTTTCTGATCGATCTAAATGGGCAGAAAGACCGGCAAAAAGTAGGTGAAGCCGTCTGGGCTTTTTCGGAAAACAAAGGGGTAAACTGTGTTTGAACGCGGGAACGGGATATATAACTTCGACTTCTAATTCAAGCGTCAACTCAGCAGAATAGGATCTGAACGAGAATGTGTCTACTTTCGAATCCGAAAAAAAGTATTTTCCGTATTCTTCGGGTTTATTTCTCGCTATCTAGTATCCTTTTAACATACAAGGAAGAAAGGACACAGCCAGTGGCATTTCTTTCACTTCAACGAGGTTCACAAGCTGTTAAACGCGATCATCCAATTCTAGATGTTCAAACAACGTAAGAAACTAGGTGGCGAAGAATAAACCGGAAGATAGGTCATCAATCAAATCATCGGTTGACAAAGACTGGACTCGGAAACCCTGGAAAACTGCAAGGGATTCCCAAGATGCGGCCCTCTCCATCCATCACTGAGCCAGCGTACGACAGGATTACCTTTCGCTGGCAAGTGCGATTTAAGGTAATTAAGGTAATGGGCTTTATCCCACCGAATCTTGGACAAATGGAACAGACTTCCATCGATGATATGTAAGCTCGATGTATATTCCAATGTAAATTCGTTCAGGCAGATCTTCAACCTTTTTCACACACATACTATGTTTTGTAACTTATTTTCGTCGAGTGTTGTAAGAGGTTTACGCCTATTCTTTTTCGCATTATATTACTATTATTAATAAGCTATGTCCCTCGGAAATTTACCGTTGCGAGGCACAGATTTTTCGATTTTGATACGGAGAGCGTGTTCCATCCTACTTACCGTAGGTAGCGTTCCGGTGAAGTTATTACAAGTTACGATGATAAGAAGGGCGAGCACCGTATTGTGGTATTTGCGGTAGTTATCACGCTCTCTGGAACGAAAATAATAACAACACGAACATACGTCATCCCTCTTACGGGAGTTCCTGCAGAACCGATAGTTATTATTACTTACGATGCTCGCGACCATCGTAAGTAAATTGTAACGATCGTAACGGTCGTGGAACAAAAATAATAAGTGGGAGGAGCCAATTTACTTATTACGGCGGGCTGAGGAACGGCAATAATAAAAAGAATAGGAGCGATCGTAACTAATAATATGTCACTGGAACGCTACCGTAGTTACTACGCATGACTGTCCCGAATTCTAGCGTTTTGATGTCAAGGCTGGAACGATTTCTTTATTTACAAGTAGAATATCGTGTCACGATATTCTGACCAATCCCGTTACAGAGATGCGTAGTTACCACGCTTACTACCCTCCCCGAGCATAGTAAGCAAATATTTAGTATTAGTTACTATTTCGAGAAGGTTCGAACGGCCAGCGTAGTAACTTTTCACGGGGTTGGAACGAAAATAGTAACTAACAATTGCTATTGTTAGAAGCGTGGAGCACGCTCTATAAAGCTTACCCGGAGGTAATGCTGACCCGTCGACCTTCTGATGTTCCATAGCGACAAGAGCACTGAAGTGTGATGCATCGAAGGAGAGAATGAGTGGCGATCTGTAACAATCTTTCGCTGGTATCTCCAAAGGTAGGTATACCCCACCGAAAGGTATGGGGGCCAAAGGCTCTCCATTCACATCCTGCAAGATTTAAAGTTTAGTTCAAGTTTAAGTATTTATTTACGTACTAGAACTATTACAGCACTGGACAGCTGGATTTACTGGCCTAGAAGGAGCAGACAGTCGAAATAATAACTAAATAATAAACGAATCTTAAAAGCCTTTCCCACGAAATAAAGAAAACAAGAACTGTAAGCTTATACGACAAGCATGGCAAGCATACGTAGTAGCTAAGACGATTATGGGCCTTTCGGATCGATGAAAATATATGGTTTAGTAAAAATATGCCATGCATTTTGCGGTTACAATGCGCACTTTAAGGGGGGCTAGGAATCCACTTTGTAAGCAAAAGTACTGGTCCACAAATGATCATGGGTCCTTGGGTGATGAAAGTGTATTATTTGCTCGGAAGTATTTTTCTTTTACACTTTGCGGCTAAGATGCGCACTTCAAGGGGGCTAGAATTGAATTTATAAGCAAACTACTTGGAGCACAGATGATCATGGGCCGTTGGGGATCTAAAAAAAATGTAGTTTCTAAAAAAAAGTTTATCACTTTGCAGTAGATAGGCGCCTTCAGAATGTTGGAAATTCGTTGCAAAAATGATCATGGGCCCTGGGAATCACGAAAATGTATCTTTTGGTCAAAAGTACTTTTTTCACTTTGCAGTTAAGATACGCACTTTGAGGGAAGAAATAGAAAACCGTGATTTTCGGGGTTTTTTTCTTGATCGGCTAATTATCCCTCTAGGATGATGTGCGAGGGATAAATGTAAATTCGGATATTTCGGTTGCACTTCCGGCAAACCGTCCTCAGCGAAAAACAAAACCAAACTAAATCATAAAATCCACCACAATCACAACAGGAGAACGATGCGGAACCAACTGACAATAAGACGAGATGTAACTAAAAACCAGAAGAAAACGGTGCGGATGCAGATAAAAATAAAATAACGAAAGATAAAATGTGCGTGTTAAAAATGTTTATGTACAAATCTGTGATTATTTACAATTCTGAGCTCTGTGTATATTTACAATTTACCATCCGTGGCAAAAACTCATTTGTAAGCATACACTTAAGATACAAATGATCATGGGCCCTTGGGGACTGTAAACAAAACACGTCCTCTTTTATCAAGTTTCCTTCGGACCCAACTAACCGTTCAAAACTTATGCATAACACTAAATTCTGGTAATCCTCCCCTCCCCCGAAGATGGTCGGATCGGAGAAGTGACTGCTTCCAAGTCAATCTGATCGGGTCCCTAACACTCTTGACGAATTTCATCATCCAAGTACATCTGGAAGTACCTTAACTCGCGTTCACCGGAATTCCGGGAAACCCCCTTCTAATTCCCCCGCCACAGTGAGCCGAACCGGTCCGTTTCTATCAAAATGTATTTATAACTTATCCTTGTTCTTCTCACCAAGGTTCATCCCGATCCCTCCGCTCTAAGCCTGTCCCGAGATTCCCCGCCCCCTCAAATCCCCTTCCTCCCCCCCCCAGAGTTATCGGATCCGGTTCGGACACGAGATGGGACATCCGCGGCCCGAGCTCTTTCCAGCTGTCAAGTTTCATTTGTGTCTGATGCACCGTTCAAAAGTTATACTTGCCTGAAGATCCCGAATTTCCCCGCCCTTCTCTCCCCCCCCCCATGGTCGAATTGGAGAATTGACTAGTTCCAAGTCAGTATAGTCGGGTCCCTGATACGACTGCCAAGTTTCATCGTCCTAACACATCTGGAAGTACCTTAACCCGTAATAACCGGAATTCCGGGACCAACCCTCCAACTCCCCCCACAGTGCCCGGATCCGATCCGGTTATGCCAACAATTTACCTAGACTCTGTGCTTGTTCTTCCCATTCAAGTTTAATTAAGATCCCTCCACTCTAAGCGTGTCACGATATTTTCGGGTATCCCCCCCCCCTCCAGCCCCCCACAGTTGTCGGGTCCAGTCAGGACATTAAATGGGAGATGTGAGACATGTGTTCTTTCCACTTATAAAGTTTTATTCAGATCTGATCACCGATTCAAAGTTACGCGTGCCTCAATATTCCGGATTCCCTCCCCCCCCCCCACGGTGGTCGAATCGGTGAAGTGACTATTTCCAAGTCAGTTTCGCCGGGTCCCTGATACGCCTGTCAAGTTTCATCGTTCTAGAATATTTGGACGTACCTAACTTGCGATTACCGAACCGACCGACCGACGGAAAAGTTATCGTTATACTGCACTTGGCCGGAAGGTTAAAAATGGACTAGTCCTACTCAGCAGATTAAAATATCTTATCTACAATACACTTGAAACTAAATAATGCTCATCGTTAACTGCGTTATAAAAATGTGTCAGCCGAGGTATTCCAGCGATATAGGCCCTTCTGTGAAAGGTTATTCTTCGGGCTCGAGCTACAGGAGTGTTGCATGAAGCTGCCCTTACTACGGCACCGCCCACCCCCCAATTGGCCATGGTACATGATCCTGCCACCTTGGATCATGAAGCTGTCACCCCCAGAAAAATCATGCAAATTCCAAGAAAACAGCAAATTTTGTTATTTGCAAAAGGTCAAGGAACCTCTCTGACCAAAGAGCTGGCCTCTAACTTCACCATGTAGCAAAATACTATTTTTAGCAAAGTGGGCGACTTCATGATCACTTGGGTGCCTATATTCTTTCGTGTTTTCCAGCTTAGCCTTGAACAATTTCAAGTAAACTATGGTACCAGCAGAAAGTGAAGGTTCTAAGCTTCCTTTCAGGATACTCCACTGAATTTTATCTCAACCTTTACTCTTTTTCCCTAAGTCATTTCCCAAAAATAGGAGTTTAGGGTGGCGGCTTCACGCAGCACTCCTGTAGAAACGAACCTGTGAACCTGTTATCACATCCGTACGCCACCCTGCTAACATAGAATGACGGCAGCCGTGGCGAACTACATGATAGGCTGCTTCGTGTCTCATAATTCACTTGCAGGTTCAGTTTAAGGTAGGCAGGTTAAGGTGGTTTAAATAATACTTGGTTTTTTTTATGGATGATTATTGTTCTTTGTATATTGTACCATGTCAAGGCTTATAGTCTGTACCGTAAGGGCAGATTTACTGATATTAGTGTTTTGGTCCGATCTGCTGAAATTTATAGTTTGACGAATGTGATTACTTTTTGTTTTTATATAGCTTCATCTGTTGACTAAAGTAAGTTCGCTATTTGGCATTGTGGCACGTTTTTGCTTATGTTTTAAATAAATCAATCAGACAATCGATCAATAATGCCTAGTGTACGCAACAACGGTTTTCCCTAATTCCTAGCCAATAATGTGTCGGTCTTAGAGGAACACTGGCAGACTTTTATTGCCATAACCTAATCCAAACTCCTCCGGTTTAACGGTTTTACCACAGTATAGAGAGATTGCACCATACCCAACGAAAACGAACAGGATCCTAACGAAAAAATTTAACATTAGGAAGTACAGGACTTTCGACTTTGAGACTAAATTACCGGCCTTTGATAGCCACTTTGGGCCAGCAAATTGCAGGATCGTTCCTTCTTGTTGGAATAATATAACTTTTGTAAATGAGTATTCTTTCTGATAAGAGTTTGAAGGCGTCAAAGTTTGTAAACAAAGATAGAGTCTCGTCCTATTGGTCAATTATGACACATTTTTGTCAAATCCGCGTCAACGCCGACCAATAGCATTCGAGACTCCTTTTTTGTGTTCACACTTTGAAGCCTTCAAGCTCTTACTTCCTTGGAAACTCTTTTGCAAAAACAGAACTATACGATTAAGGAATAGCTCAATTAACATTCCTGCAAGTCCCGGGCTCAGAATGATGGTCAAACGCCAGTAATTTAATTTCAAAGTTGAAAGTCCTATACCTCCCAATGTCAAATTCTTTTGTTACGTTCCCGTGACGATGGTGTAGAGAAATCCGTTTTCATCGGGTAGGGTGCAATCTCTCTATTTATATAGGGATGTTTTTCACGACTCGACTGGACGAATTTCTACTTTTCCTCTGTATTAATGACGAATGAACGAAGAATTTATATTGCACTGCCGAAGGGAATAAGGGCAGTAAAAGAGAAAAGAAATATAAAAATGCTACCGCTAGGAGGTATACATAACAAAAACCTAAATGGTTTACAGAAAGATTATTCACGAATGAGGACTAAAGTGGAAATCAAAGTGGAATCGAAGAAGACAAATTCGAGGAGAGTTTTTCGAGTTCCAAAACTGAACCAGAAATTGACAAACAGTAAATCAGGTAGCGATTTCGCGTGCAAGTACCAGACGAATCCTCAGTGCTATGTTTATCTACTTGATAAAGTAGCTAATTTTGTTGTTTCGAATTTAACTTGCAGCTATCTAAATTTTCCGCCAAATTCGAGCCGAAAAATCAAAAATCACCTCGGTTTACGAAATTCGAGTCACTAAAACCTTTTTCGTCCCAGAAAAACACTTGTCGGCCACACAAAGGACCATGGAAGCACTCTTTTAGAGCGCAACCAAGCTACAAACAGAATAGAGGGAGTCACTCCACGCGTACTCCGCCTACGGAAAACAACGAGAACACGGGGATTGCTTCTAAAATGGGTTTTCTTCGAAAAAAAAATATGCAGTTGACGAAATAGTCTGGATCCATCTTATTTTTGGTTTTGTTTATTCTATTTTTTTATTTTATACTGCACCAACACCAGCAAAATTTGATTCCCCTCCGGATGTGAAAGGGAGTCCTTTTTTATGATGGTGATGATAATCGGAGCATTCCCCGTCCGTGCGGACTCGCCAGAATACGGGGACTGAGTCCCCGGGACAAACAAAAACGCGGGGACTCCTCAAGTGGAGTCCTGGGGTCGGGAAACGGCGAGAACACGCCTTTTGTGGGATCGCGGAAGAACGCCTCAAGGAAAAAGTGGAACACTAGGCCTACTTCAACAAAAGAAACTCTGGAGATGGCTTACCCTCAAAACGGTGTCAGCAACGATGATAATCGGTCGCTTGAGTACATGAGCTAACGCCAGGACGTGCATTTCTTCCAAACTCTCGTAGGTCTGATTTCCATACTCTTCCGGACTTTCGTCGACAGTCTCCAAACGGCCATTTGTTCTAAAGAGAGAAATAATGAAGGACGATGCGTAAAAAACACACGACCTCTTGTCTCTGCTACAGAGGAAAATAACTAGTGTTATTTTGTTTTGCTTTGCTCTGCTACTAAAAATCACGTGGTTCTGCTTCCGGCAACTGAACCCACTCAGTTGCGTAGTTACAGAGGATAATACTCTGACTAACTCCAAAACACGCCATTGATCCTCGGGAAAAACGAGAAAACGAAACAATAACTCAATCCTATGTTAACCAATCACGGCCATGTTTAGGAGCAGCTGTGGTACCGCTTCCGGCTCTTCCGCTAGGTACAGGGCGATTTTGCATCGACAAGAAGAGTTAGTCATCAAGAGTATTAGAAGAGTTATTAAGAAGAGCTGGTCATCAGATGTGGCGAGATGTATCTTACCTTACCTTATGTGTAAATGTGTGTTTGAGATGTTGACACCCAGACAAAGGAAGTTGCGTAAGATATTGCAAATTGGTTTCTGTTTGTTTTTTTTTTACAAAATTATCTGTAATAAAAAACAAGAGCTACGAGCTCATATGGCACTTGTTACGAGTAGGTGTTATGAGAATTTCCGGAAATTCCGGTACCCCTCCCCACCGTGCTCGGATCCGGTCCGGACCCTAAAATATACCAGCTAACGCATGTGATCTTTCTACTTTCCAAATTCCATTCAAATCACTCCACTTGTTTAACCCCTACGCGAGTCATAACATTTCCGGGACTCCACCTCCATCTCCCCACACTGTGGCCGAATACAACTCGGACACATAAACTTCTCGTCTCTAACATCTCCTCTTCCCGTCCATCAAGTTTAACTCGAACCGGAGCATATTTTCAAACTTTCAGTTCCCACTTCATCCTCCCCCTACTTTGGTCGGATCCGATTCAGACACCAAATGACACTTGCACCCCATTCGGCCCATCCGTTTGGTTGGTTCGGACACATGCTTTTCACATCTAGGTCATCAGTTCTTATCACCCATAAAGTTTCGCCTGAATCGGACCATTTGTTCGCAACCTATGGAAGTCAGCAATTTCCGAATCCCTCAATTCCCCGAAAAAATGGTCTGATCTAAGAATGGAAGTCTTCCTAGGGCATTGTGTCGGGTCCTTAAGTCTATCTGGTCGGATCACTAATATGCTTTCCAAGTTTGATCGCCCATAGCGCATCTGGAAGTATCCTAAATCGCGATCACCGGAATCCCGGGAAACTCCCTCCGACTCCCCCACAGAGCCCCGACACGATCTGGTTCTGTCAGTTACATATCTAGGGCTAATGCTTGTTCTTCCCACCAAGTTTCATTCCGATCCCTCCACTCTAAGCGTTTCCAAAGACTCACGGTTCCCCCTCCCCCCCTCCCCCAAACGTCACCGGACCCAGTCCCGAATTAAAATGGGACGTCTGACGACGTGTTTCTAAATATCAAGTTTCATTTAAATCCGATCACCCGTTCAATAGCTAAGCGTGCACTACTCAATTTTCCGGATTCTCCATCCCTCTACTCCCCCCACGATGGTCCGATCGGGAAACTACATTACCAAGTCGATCTGTTCGGGTCCCTGACAAGCCTGCCAAGTTTCATCGTCTTAGCACGTCAGGAAGTAACGAACTTGTGGGATCACTAGAAATCTGGACCCCCCCCCACTCCCCCACAGTGACCGGCGTATCTAGGACTTGTGCTTGTTATTCCCGCCAAGTTTCATTTCCGTTTCCCCCTCCAACTCCACCAATGTCACCGGATCCGCTCGATATTTAAAATGGGGCGTCTGAGACGCGAGGTCTTTCTATATATCAAGTTTCATTAAGGTCCGATCACCCGTTCATAAGTTAAAAATACCTCACTTTTCCAGATTTCCCTTCCTCCATGCCCTGCCAAGTTTCATCATCTTAGCACATCAGGAAGTACCGAACTTGTCGGATCACTAGAAATCTGGACCCCCCCCCCCCCCCCCCCACTCCCCCACAGTGAGCGGATCCGGTCCGTTTATGTCATTCGCGTATCTAGGACTTGTGCTTGTTATTTCCGCCAAGTTTCATTTCCGTTTCCCCCTCCAACTCCACCAATGTCACCGGATCCGCTCGATATTTAAAATGGGACGTCTGAGACACGAGGTCTTTCTATGTATCAAGTTTCATTAAGATGTGATGATCAGGTCGTAAGTGAAATTTGTTTCCGGATTACCCCTCCCTCCACCACCCCCCCCCAGATGATCGGATCGGGGAAGTGACTATTGCCAACTTTATCATTTGGGGTCCCTGATATGCCTGCCAAGTTTCATCGTCCTAGCTTATGTGGAAGGGCCCGAACCAGCAAAACATGGACAGGCAATATTATAAATTATTTTAATATTTTAAAAAAGTCCCTCATTTAAGTTCCATCTTACAACAAGACCAAAGGTTTCGATGGGATCCCAAAAATTCAATATCTGATCCAGACAACTGGGTCTTGTCTTAGCCAGATCCAGTCATCGCCAGACTACTTGAACATTTTTAAAATTAAAATTCAGAAACAGATTAAGGCCAAATAGCTAATCATCTGAGAAAAACTTCCTGCCACTACCGCCAATTTCCCGATTTCGGTCAAACTCCAGAACTAATTGTCCGGCGAAAAAAAGAAAGCTCAAAAATGAACTCACGGTATCTTCTTTCCCCAATAATGAACATCTAATCAACTTCAGATAAGAATTTAACTTATAACAAATTTTCCGACTCCAGCCGGATTCCGGTCGAACTATATGTCCGGGTAAAATATGATTGTCACACACGGATTCAGCATCTCTTCTTACCCCTAAATCGGTTATCTAATTAACTAGAAATAAAACTTTAACTTCTACCAATTTTCCGGTTTTGGCCGGATTCTGGGCGAACTACATGTCCAGATAGAAAATTGTTTTCACTTAAGTGTTCAGCATGTCTTCTTGCCCTAAATCAAACATCTAATCAACTTCAACTAAAACTTTTAATTTTAACAAACTTTCCGGTTTGGGCCGGATTCCGGACGAACTACTTGTCCGTCGAGAAAATGGTTTTCACCACCGTGTTCAGCGTGTCCTCCTACCCCTAAATCGAACATCTAATCAACTTAAAATGAAACTTTTACTTTTAACAAACTTTCCGGTCTGGGCCGGATTCCGGGCGAACTACTTGTCCGTTGAAAAAATGGTTTTCACCATCGTCTTAGTCTTCAGCTTGTCTTCCTACCCCTAAATCGAACATCTAATCAACTTAAAATAAAACTTTTACTTCTAACATACTTTCCGGTTTTGGCCGGATTCCGGGCGAACTACTTGTTCGATGACAAAATGATGACAAAATTCACCATCGTGTTCAGCATGTCTTCTTACCCCATAATCGACTATCACATTAGCTGTTTCAAAATATTTTGTTTGCCCCTTAATTTGAAACCCCTCCCCCACCCCTAAATGAAGGGCTACAAAGCCCATCTACGAACTTAACTGGTCCGACGACCCAACGAATCCTCACACCAAGTTTCATCAAAATATCTCATTCCCTTCGAGAGTTATCGTGCTTACAGACGGACGGACAGACGGACAACTTTTGCGATGTCATAGGTATCCCTCCACTTACGTTTTGGGATCCCACAAATATAAATAAAGTAAATAAAGTAAAAAAAGAACGTCATGGCTACCTCTAAACTTTTTAAAACCCTGTCACCGTGAAGGGTCTTCGTCACAAAATCACCCGTTGTAGCTTTTTATGGCACTTGAACATACTCAAGTGCCATATAGCGATCGTAATGTCTGTCGGTCTGTCGAACTTAGCTAGTTCGGCCACTTCCACATGAGATAGGATGTTGAAACTTGACACGCATATTAGGGACCCGAAAAGATCAACTTAGAAGTAGTAATTCCCCGATCCAACCATCGTGGGGGGAGGGGGAATCCGGAATTTAGTGGCATGTATAACATTCGATTGCCTCAGTGCCCAGTGCCTCAGATGTTCCATTTCAAGGCAGGACCGGATCCGATAACTGTGTGTGTGTGTGTGGGGGGGGGGGTGGAGGGGGGGCACCGGAAATGTCGTGACCCGGTTAGGGTCGAGGGACCGCGACGGATTTTCGTGTAAAGAACAAGCATAAAGCCTACCGGACCGAATCGGGGCAATGTGGGAGGAGCTGGAGGAGGTTTCGCGGAATAAGGGTGATTGCGAATTACGGTACTTCCAGATGTGCTACGACGATGAAACTTGGCAGGTAAATAAGGGACCCCACCAGATCGACTTGGATGTAGTCATTTCCCCGATTCGACCATCGTGGGGGGAGGTGGAACTTTCGAACAGGCGATCGAATGTGAATGCAAATTGATAAGTGGCAAGATCAAGTGCCTCAGATAAATATTCCTTCAGCCCAAGCTGACTGCGAATCATATTTGATGGTGCAAAACGGAAATGTCAGCTGAATTTTATTGGAGCTATCTTGCTTGGAGTTAAAAAGGTTACTGTGATTTCATTTTGGTCACGGCTGCTGTTTTTGCTGCTCGATCGGGTCGTTGGTCGGGTAGAGATTTGTCTACATTTGGGTTGAGTTTCGTTTTGTTGTAGCGAGGAGCTTGGGGTCTGAATTTCCTTTGACTGATGATGCCTTTCTATGTTTCTGGTAGTGAGTATTCGCCTGTGTCTCTGTTAATCCCTGAACGGTTTCTCATAATTTCAACGGCTTCTCTTATAGTTTTATGAAGTCCGGTGCATGTTGCAAAAATCTGGGCTTTTCCAAAATGTAAAACATGGAATGGGTTTTCGAAATGGGAGGGGGGGGGGTGTTTCCCACAAATTCGCTTTTCCAACTTGAGCGGTTTTGAGCCTGAAGAGGACTTCCAATAAAGCTCCAATAAAATTCAGCTGACGTATCCGTTTTGCACGATCAAATATGCCTCAGATGTTCCATTTCAAGTCAGGACGGATTCGATATCTGTGGAGGGGGGGGGGGGGGGTGGAGGTTGGAGGGGGGGCACCGGAAATGTTGTGACACGGTTAGGGTCGAGGGATCGTCACGGAGTTTGGTGAAACGAACAAGCACGGTTTTCCGGAAATCTAGTGATCGCGAGTTAAGGTACTTCCAGATGTGCTAGGACGATGAAACTTGGCAGGTGTATTAGGAAATCTCGACCAAAGCGAGATCCAAATCGTTCAAGGGGCTGATTATGCAAGAATCAGAAGAAGGAAGGTCTTGGACCTGATGCTGGAGACGGTGCTTGAGCATATCGAACCCGACATCGAGGAACCACTCTGATATTATCTTATTCACTTATTTCGACCTTTTTACCTCTACTCGAATTGTCAATAAATATTTTTTAGTTTGTAAGATAACTCTTCAGAGCAATTTCCTCTGGTCTAGTCCCGTCCGAACGATCAATTTTCACATGTACAGGAATGATTTTATATGATCCTTCTTCGACATACAAGCTGATTTGCTCTAAAAGTGCCATATGAGCTTTCAGCTCTTGTTTATATTACACGGAAAAAAGCAAATGATGATAGATGCTACACAGTTCCGGCCTTCAACAATTTGAAACTACTACCATTTACCACGAAAGCAGGATAATGGTGCGTATAGACGGTCAGGGTTTCCTATCCGGATTTTCTGCACCTCCTAAAGTTGAAAAAAGCTCAACTTTTCTGGGCGGAACTGATGACGATGCCGAAAATCCTGACAGAGAACTCCTGTATACGACTGCTCGATTCAAACTGTTTGTCCACAGCGTAAGGTTGGCACGGTAAGTTTCAAGGCAGAAATTCAAATTACTACGAGCGTGTTCCATCCTACTTACCGTAGTTACTACGCATGACGTCACGAGCTTTGGCTTTTTGCCGTTAAGGCTGAAACGATTTTTCTATTTTCCAGCAGAATATAATGCCACGGGCGAATCCGACCAATCCCGTTCCAGAGATGCGTAGTAAACATGCTTAGCCTACTACGCTCCCGAGCATGGTAAGCAAATAGTTACTATTTCGAGAAGGTTGAAACGGTCAGCGTAGTAACTTTTCCTGAGGATGGAACGGAAATAGTAACTAACAGTTACATTGTTAGAAGGGTGGAACACGCTCTACATAGATTATTCAAATTTGCAATTTCCTAACCGCACCTTCGGTAAAGCTGTCCAAAAGGCTAACTCCTCCGTTTGAAAAACGATTCACGATTCCAAAAATCATCGTGGAACTGCGACTTTGCAAGCCTGAGCCCGTGCCACCTACAATGACTGTTAGACTCGCCTGGCCTTACCTTGGCTGCGATGAGGCCAATTTTAAGATCCCATCCCATTCCTTGTCCCATTCTTCCTTCGAGTATATTAAGCCAGCTTCTGCATTCTGGATGGCTAGCTGCCATTGCCACCGTCGGCGTAAAGCATGTCGGCTCGGGTCAGTTGTAAGAAATGTGAAGAGAGCTTTCCGAAGGGTTAGGAGACGGTCGTGAAATCCCCACATGCCTAAAAGAAAGAGGGAGAATACATATCTAAGTATTCTTTCAGTCCAAGCTAACTGCGAATAACATCTGAGGGCGCTAAACGGATATTATTATATATAATAATATATATTATATACACATTAATATATATGTCAGCTGATATTTATTTTAGCGATATCTCGGCCCTTCTTTGCATGGGTCAGGCTTTAGTTATTGAAAGGAATCTGAGATCGCAGGTAGACGAATCTCAAGCGACTTATCCTTTTAGCTATAGCAAATAAGAATGGATACGAGGACATAAACTTAGGCGAACTATAACAAGAAGGTTCCTAATAACTGGCAGTAACAAGATTATTCTTGTTATTTATTTTTTATCCACGTCACAGACATGTGGAGTAAAGAAAAAAAAGCAGTTCAATTATAGAAAAACAACAAAAAACTTCATCAAACAGACGAATGATTTGATGCTAATACACTAACAACACAATACTACAACTTTCATAAATTTTTGTTGACCCGCGGAGCATCTTTTCTATTTGTATGTACTTAATACTTTTCAGCCTACGACTCCTCCTCCACTCGATGACGTTAATTTTTTCCTTAAAAATCATTAACGTCCATAGGACTACTAACAAACAAAATTCAACCTCAATTCCATTTTGACTATTTAAATAACTCTTTTTACTTTCAATAACCAATGAAAAAATAAAATTCTTAATTGTAATAATTCTCATTGAATTTCTTTTTGTTTCTGACGTTCAAAGTCGCATCCTGACACATTTCCAACTCCAAAAGTTTCAAACTACAATATTTAACCACCTCCACCTGGAGTAGGGCGACCCAAAGAAATCTTTTACTCAAACATTATTTTCATGCATCCCTCTAGTCCCCCTTAAATAACTTACCCAAACGCAACTATTGTCCTTTCATGCAGCTATGGCGCATTCACACCTCGATTCCCACATTCTCTAATAAACATCTGAACACAGGACAAAAAAAGAGTCCCGTCTTAGTTTTCCTATCGATGTTCTTCTCTTCTCTCACCCACTCCCCCCCCCCCCCCTCTCTTGACTAACTACCCATTTTGAACCTTCTTTGAATAGATCTGTATTACAATAAATATCCTCACCCCAAGACTTACCTTGTGTAGAGGACTAGAGGCTGCTGGGCAAGTAAATTCTAAACTAAACTCAGATTCACACTATATAGTCCGGCTGTTTCTTTTAATTCGCAGAACCAGGCTAATGAAGAGGAAATGCTGCTAGTTCCGACTTGAAGGCTAAACTGGACTATTTCAGAAACTCTGTGACAGCATACTTAGCATGGAGGTGCAAACAGTGAAGGCAGT
Source organism: Branchinecta lynchi (assembly GCA_023053575.1). Taxonomy (NCBI): domain Eukaryota; kingdom Metazoa; phylum Arthropoda; class Branchiopoda; order Anostraca; family Branchinectidae; genus Branchinecta; species Branchinecta lynchi. The sequence continues at coordinate 7,343,175 of JAKZAP010000016.1, forward strand.
GTTACCACAGGTGGTGATTAATCACAAAGTTTCTGGTTCCTTTCTGTCAATACTCGATGTTGGTGATTTTCATATCAAAATGGGACCAAAACTCCCCCCAAAAATCAAAAAAAATTTCATACGTTTTGGTTTCTTCTTTTGGTGATTTTATTTTAAGAACGGAAGATTTTTGTTTTCTTGCGTGGCAAACCCTGGTACTCCGTTCTGGGAGCTTCAACGAAAAGCATTACCATTTCACTTACTGGATCATTGGCAATAAAGTTCAAACACGCGCCTTTTCTAAACGAAGTTCGAAAACGAACAAGATCCTCGTAAATAAATACAAAACCTTACACTAACACATTTAAATATGACAGGTAAGATTTCTTAACGGGTATCACTTTTCAACCAGATTTTTTTTTTTAATCGTTTCATCGTTCATCTTCCATTCACTAACAACAAGAACACCTCTCAACTCTAGTTCCTACAATTATCCCATCACCAGGTACTGCTCATTATTATAATACATCATTAGTCTTACCAAGTGAGGCAGCATGGAGTAGGCAATTTCCATCTCCAGTTGTGACAAGTGGGTAAAGCTTTTGTCCAACACCATAATGAATCCACCAGTTCAGTCTGCCATAGGATTCTAAGGCATTTAAGGTGGCTTTCTCGATTAGCTCAGCTTCCAGAAAGTGGCGAAATCCATCTGCAAGCATTAAATATACCGAGTTTGAAAGAAAAAAAATTCAGTGCCTATATCTTACAGTAAGCTCCACACATATATTAACATTGATATATGTGTAAGCTCTCCTCTCAGCACGGAAATTGGTAATGATAGATTTTTTTTTGGTAAATAAAGATAACCTTGAAACATTAATTTCAGTTTCAGTTTCAGTTTGTTTATTAACAAAAAGCAAATCATACACTGTAAACTAACTACACCCTAAGTGAGCACTGCCCGTAACGGGTGACAGTATTCATTCATTTGTCAAGAAAACAAATACAAGGATAAGAAAAGAAAAAGGGAAAAGAAAAGAAAACAAACGTACATTAATAAAACAAACACATAGAGAACTAACGGTAGAAAAAGTTAGGATCTAATTCTATATTTTCCAACAAGAAACTTTTAATCTTACTCTTGAACTCTGGTTTGCTATTAGCATTTTTCAGTGTATTTGGCAGATAATTCCATATTTTCGGACCGGTAAATTTGATTGAAAAACCAGATGACGTGAGACGTCTCGTTTCTGTAACTAGTTCCGATGCATGTCGAGTATCATGTTGGTGAATTTCATAATTTTTTCGAAAAACCGACATAAACGACTCAGGTGCGGTAGGATCTCACGCCCCTTGACGGCAAAAAGCCAAAATTCGTGACGTCATGCGTAGTAACTACGGTAAGTAGGATGGAACACGCTCATGGTTACCTGCCTATAGTCCGACTACCCACAAGGGTGACACCAACGTCCGCGACTCTGATTGATAATATTTCATGTTCGAAACTACAGCAAATGGAACGGACAAATAAAACGGCTTTAAAGCGAACCTACGCCGAAACTACATCCAAAAAACGCAACGTTAGTGGTTTTCTTGTTAGCACCTGTCGACTCTGTCCAGCCTTTCTGCGCTCCGACACGGCATCTAGACGCAACAAATTTGAAAACTCATGTTCTTAAGTGTGACAGAGTTATCGGCGGACCCTGAGGCTTTCAGCAAAGATTGCGTTGTGTAACTACCAAAATTCCGCACGGCCGAAAATACGGTAATAAGTGGTAAGAACAAAAGGAAAGAATGGCGAAAGGCGGGGATTTCAAATCTTATAATTCCATAAAAAATCTTGCCTGTAGGAAAATAAAATGCCGAGATAAAAGAAATTTTCCCGTTTAGCACAGGGCTTTCCAGCTTGGCATTCGATGTTCTCAAAAGAAAAAGGACAACAAAACACTGAGGTGACCAACCACACAATGCAAACTACAGTTCAGCGAAGAGCAATGGTTGCGTTTTTGCAGATACCATGGTATCTGACACCACGGTCTAAAGTCGTTTTTGCAGTTATCCTGGTATCTGATACCCCTGTCAAAAGGTGTTTCTGCAGTTATCGTGGTATCTGGCCAGTTATTGTGGTATCTGATATTCTGATACCACGGTCCGACCGTGGTAAATGATCGTGGAATCTAAAAAAGTCATCTCACTTTCATCAATTTTTGTCAAATTAGTGGGAAAGGTGATGTGACTGGATATCTGTTTTTCTTTTGTGATGACTTCGAAAGCGCAATTTAGGCAATTGTCGTTTTTGGAGAGCAACCGTATATCAGATACCACGGTAACTGCAAAAACGACTAATAGCAGATCCAGTTACCGTGGTAACAGATACCATGGTATCTGCAAAAACGAAACTAATATCAAGTTACCTGAATATCCTGAAAAGTCTGGAAGTGTGAAGGTATGGACTGGAAAATCATTAGATGAAGAAGTAGCTTCAGCTGTGAATGTTCCAAACTCATTTCTGGCTTGGCAAACAATGTTTGAGTTCTCCACAGTGCTTGATATTCCTCTTGAAAGTTTCTTTCCTAAATTAATAAACAAAATCAATCAAAAGTACATTTAGCTCACGATCCCCACAAGTAATAACCAAGCTATACAAAGGCCTGGTACGACCATAAGTCGAATTTGGGATGTGCGTAGCAACACTAATAAACAAGCTGGATCAGGCAGCACTTGAGTCTGTACAAAGAAGGGCCACTAAATGCATCAAATGATATAGAACCCGGGACTATCAAACACGATTAACGAAAGTAAGCCTGCCAACCCTTTGCTACCATCGCAGACGTGGTGACGTCATTATGGCACACAAACTCTTGGAGACAGACAGCAACCTGTTCCAGCTAGAACAGCAACACCCGAACCCGTGGACACTCCAAGAAGTTTTTGGGATCCCAAAACGTAAGTGGAGGGATACCTTCATCGTAAAGTTGTCCATCTGTCCGTCCGTCCGTCCGTCCGTCTGTTAGCACGATAACTCTCGAAGGGGTTGAGATATTTTGATCAAACTTGGCATGAGGACTCTTTAGGTCAAAGTACAGGTCAAGTTCAAAGATTGGCTATGTAGCTCTATAATTAGGCTATAAGGGAAGGGTTTAAAATTAAGGGGAACAAAAAATATTTTTAAAAAGCTAATGAAATAGTCGAATTAGGGGTAAGGAGACATGCTGAATCCGAATATGAAATTTATTTTCCCACCGGACAAATAGTTCACCCGGAATCCGGCGAAAACCGGAATATTTGTGAAAAGTAATATGAAGTTGATTGGAGGTTCGATTTAGGGGCAAGGAAACTTGCTGAGTCCGAATATGAAAATTATTTCCTCGCCGGACAATTAGTTCGGCCGGAATCCGGCCAAAACCGGAGAATTTGTTTAAAGTAAAAGTTTTACTTAAATTTGATAAGATGTTCGCTATGCGGGTAAGTAGACATGCTGAATTCGCATATGACAACCATTTTCTCACCGGATGTATAGATCGCTTGGAATCCGGCTGAAACTGGAAAATTTGTTATAAGTAAAAGTTTAATTGGAAGTTGATTAGAGGTTGGATGTAGGGGTAAGGAGACATGCTGAATTCGTTTTTGAGCTTTATTTTTTCGCCGGACAAGTAGTTCCGGAATTCTGCCGAAACCGGAAAATTGGCAGAAGTAAGGCAGGAAGTTTCGATCTGCTTCGTCAAAATAGATATGACTTAAAGGGGTAAACACACACGCTGAATCCATATCTGAACTTGGTTTTCTCATATGATTAGCTATTTTGCCTTAATCTTTTTCTAAATTTTAATAGTAAAAGTGTTCAAGGAGTCTGGCGAAGACTGGATCTGGCGAAGACAAGACCCAATTGTCTGGATCAAATTTGAACTTTTGGGATCCCATCGAAACCTTTGGTCTTTTTCTGGAAGAGAGCTACAACCAAAGCGAAACCGATTTTTTACTAATCGAGTTGTACCGCTAGGGAATTCCCTCAGTCCAAACACTGTCATGGCAGATAGTGTGGAGGCCTTCAAGTCATCGGTTGACAAAGACTGGACTCGGAAGCAGGGTTCCCGGGTGGCTAAAATACCAGCCGGTTAATACCGGCTAAAAGGTGATTTTTGCCGGTATGGTTAAAATCAAGTGGCATGGATAGAATCAAATAACTGGCTAAAATCAAATTTCTAACTGCTACTTTTGGCAGTACTCCGCTATTCTAAGACTGTCATACTCCTTTCAGGTATTAAAGATTGCAGTTCATGTTAGCCTAGAGAGGACGAAAGGATGCAATAATGTCAACACTGAATAGGTGTAAGTCATATCTGCCATTATAAATGTCACTGGAGTTAGGTTCCTCCCTTTATATGCACAAGTTTCTGCTTAGAATCCCTACAAAGCTACCATGTAACATACTATCAACAAAACAAGAAGGAAAAGACATAAAATTACAAGCTCAATTCTTGAAGTAGCCTATTTCCTAACAGCGTATAACATGTACAACAAAATGCCTCCTCAGTTTCTAATAGCCTCCTCGCATTAAAATAACACGGTACGACTCCCGGTGTAAATAAATCGCAGGAATCAACGTGACCTGATGACTCACTGCATCGCTCACTAATGCTTGAAAAGTGGATGGCTTGATGTGTCAACCCCAAACCGGTTTTCTAGGCTGGAGTAGGCGAGCTAATTAGACCGGGAATCAACCCTGCTTGAAAAATAGTCGGAAAACAACGAAGAAACAACAGTAAAGATTGATACATAGAAAAGATCAGTGCAATTTGATTTTAGCCAGTTTTAGTAGGCAAAAATCGGTTTTATTAATAAAAGCCCAAAAAGCCCCTTGGGATTCCCAAGATGCGTCCCTTTCCATCCATCACTGAGCCAGAGCGCGACAGGATTACCTTTCGCTGGCAACTGCGATTCAAGGTAATTTAAGGTAAACATAGAACAAGAGCTAGATCATTCAAATGCAGATGTTTCCAGATGTTAGAACCGAAAGCTAAAGTTGAGTTTTTTTCGGGTGTAGTCTCACTGTACTTCGATGCAGTTTGTTTTTAGCTATCAAACCAGAGGCGTCACGACTGGGGGGGGGGGACTCCCCCCCCCCAAAGCCGTCGGCCAGTCGGTAAAAAAAACGGAAGCGTCGCGATTATTCGTCAAAACAGTTGATTTTTTCATGAAAACAGTCGTTTTTCTGAAAATTGGTCGATTTTTCGTCAAAATAGTCGGTTTTTCCGGAAATTAGTGGATTTTTCGGAAAATCAGTCGATTTTTTTCAAAAATGTCATTTTTATTGTTGAAAACGGTCGTTTTTTCTGCAGAAAATTCGGTAAAAATTACCAGCCAGTCGCTAAATGCCTCGTCCCCCCCCCCCCACAAACGTTTTGGCTAGTAACGCCTCTGTATCAAACTACATTATCTGGAAGGGAGAAATAAAAAAGTATGAAGCCAAATAGACGGCAAAACTTTTTGAGGAAATATGGAAACCAGAGTGAAACTCTAACTACATCCAATAAAATGCGACTTGAGCAAAGTCCTGGCACAGTCTGTCCACAACATTACCTTAACTCTAACTTTTTCATATTCTGGCTCCTCGCCTTCTGTGTCACAAACCAGTAGATCAAAATTAACCAAAATACAGACAATTTGAATTCTGATGAAAAATTTGTACTTGACACTGGTACACGATGTGATACTCTGATGATGCTGCCGAAATTACTGCTCATGCCTGATTTACCAATCAGTCTACAGTAGAGGTCAGTCATACACATCCCGATGAAAATTCGTACTTGATACTGGTACACAATGTGATGCTCTGATGATGCTGTCGAGTTTACTGCACACGCCTGATTTACCAGTCAGTCTATAGTAGAGGTCAGTCATACACAAATCCTCAAATTTGGGGCATGGTTTGGTACAGTGCCCCCATAAAAATGTGTTGAACTGAGAATCGGAAATGGAAATTTGCTTTTCAAAAAGATTTTAAGTGGAGTGCCTTGCCTTTGCTGTAGGGCATGGGCCATGGTGCCTAAATGTTTGAGCACCATGTAAATACATTGGGGCATGCCCAAACGTTGGCGCACCAAGCCCAAAAACTGAGGATTTGTGTATGACTGGTAGAGGTATGTTACTTTGAATGGCTCCCAACTCCTAGTGGCAGCCTACACTGTATTTTGTTCAATTTTTTGCTTTTTTTGCTCAGTTTCTTCTGAACCCTCTAACAGCAAAACTATGGCATAAGAAATATTGCAATTTTGATTTTAATTTTGACTTACACTTCGCTCTTAGCCAGTGGTGAAACTAGCCCATTTACGTGTGGGGGGGGGGGGGAAGCTCAGATTTTACCGACATCATTGGACAATTTACCAACAAAAGGCGCCGCTTCGCGGCAACGGCGCACATTCCCCGCTAACACATCACAGAACAGTTGGAATGATCAATTGTAATATATCCGTTGAGGTGTTTTTGTAAGAAAAGTTTGTGAATTTTTTCATTTACTCCCTGGCATTATTGGTTGCCACATGGGCCCAAAAATTTACAGTGCAGTCAAAAGTGTAGCAAACCAGAAAAGTTGTGATAGTTTAACATTGAAAAGTGCAAACTTGTACATATTGGCAAAAACAACCCGAAGTCAGTGTACACTATGACCGACCAAAATGGTATCAGAGCCCCTATAACATCTGCAGAAGAGGAGAGAGATGTTGGAGTCCTGGTTGACAATAAGCTTAAGTTCAGCAACCATGCAAAGAAACTAGCAGCTAAAGCAAACCAGAAACTTGGCATAATTCACCAGCCGATCCAAATTGGTAGTCACAAAGCTTTATAAAAGCCTAGTTAGACCAAAGTTGGAGTTTGGTATGTCGGTTGCCAGTCCAGGTCTAAAAACGGACCGAGAAGTACTAGAAAAAGTACAGAGAAGGGCCACCAAATTAGTTCACGGTCTAAAAGACAAGTCCTACAGCCAGAGACTTCAAGAGTTCAACCTACCAAGCCTTACCTACAGAAGAAGAAGAGGAGATGCAATCCAAATGTTCAAAATGCTTGATAAACAAGTAATGCCTCAACTTTTCAACATCAGTACTTCAGTAAGGAATAGAGGGCACTCCAAGAAGATCAGCAAGCCATCCACTAGTACCCACTAGTACCCACTAGTCCCACTAGCAAGCCGTAACAACTGAGCACCAGCTCGGACAAGGCTGAAATTACTACTATGAATTAGAGAAATCAAAGACAATCCTTTATATATTTTTCACAACAAAAACAAAAGGGCTCTAATGATGATGGAGATGAAAAACCTAACAGCACCCTATCTATTTTCCATGTATTTTCCCTATCTATTCCCCAAGAGCCATTATTCTGGTTGGCTGTTAGGTAGAAAAAACTGAGGCACAGGAGACTTAGCATGCAAAACCCTTGACTATGTAGAAAAGGAAATGAGGTTTTTCACATCTGTTATCAGCCGAGCCCTTTTGTTTTTGTTGTGAAAAATATATAAAGGATTGTCTTCGGTTTCTCTAATTCATGGTAGTAATTTCAGCCTTGTCCGAGCTGGTGCTCAGTTGTTATGACAGAAACTGTGTTTTTGATGTATGCACTGTATACTAAAATCCATGCACCACACATGAAATCCAAGGTACAGTGCTAGAACGTCTAGCACCCAGGTATGGTGCTAGACGTTTGAGCACCATGCCTGACAATGGGCTAGTGTACTAGACTGAAGGAGGATCTCGATTTGCTGACAAGGATTTTGCCGATCATCATCTTAATTCTTCAAGAAGACTTTTGTCTACCAGTAAAGGAATGAAAAAACAGAATTAGCCTGAAGCATCAGACTTTTCCAGTGACCACATCGGAAAGTCAAATTCACACACTTAGAAGCTGGAAAGAAATTATAGCAACTGCATGCATATATGTCATTCAAGAGGGGATCTACAACTGACTGCTAATAGCACAGTGTCTGTACCCCTGATATACCCATTCCCAGCCTATTGGGATAGCTAGGGGATATCCCAGTATCAGCTCTAAATTAATTATAAACAAATCTACAATGTTGGGGTAAAATGATAAAACTTAGAGTACACAGCACCTGAGTCTTCATAGCGCAGTGAAGGCCTCCAAAGGCAAAGTACTGACCACCAAAGGAAAAGTATAAAAAAAGACTCCAAACTGCCAAAGAACTCCTTAACTATGGCCTAGCCACAAGCAGCGTTGCCACATCCCGGAATGGGGACAAAAATCCTCATTTCTGTTATTTGTCATTTCTGACGTTCTCGCATTTGTAAGGCACAAACTAGCTAGATCAGAGCGTTAACAGAATGCTACACTGGCAAGTACCTTAAGCGCATTTCTTGCATGAAAGTCGGTATATCTTGCATTTCATACATTTGAGGCGCGTTACTTGGCTGCTTAGTGCTTCGTCCGCACATGTCATAATATCGTTTCACTTGCCCAGTCGACAATATTTGACGTCATCATTGTGCTGTTTTGTTTATATCAATGGGTACTGTCGTCCGCTATAGCAGGCTATAGGCGATCCATCTAATAGTGCGAACACACAATCAGTGTCACGAGCTCCCGAACTGGAATTCCTGTCCGGATTTTCGCCATCATCATCACTTCCATATTGAAAAGTTGAAATTTTTTTAACTTTTCCATATGGAATTAATGATGGTGCCGAAAATCCGGGTAGTAATTCCAGACCGGGAGCTCCTGATCCTGATTGTGTGTTCGCACTTTAAACGGGGAGCATTCGGTCGTAGATAATAAGAGCATAGCTTTGGATGGGACCCCAAAGGGGAATACTGTTTGGACTGCCTGATCAACACAATCGAGTCTGATAGACTTCGAGAGCCCGTAAAGGTGTAATGGATTCCTGACTGACTTCTTCGGAGATACGTTAGTAAAAAGAACATTTGATAAATTATAGGTTCATTTGTAAACTTTCCCAGAGGATTCTAGCCAGACTGTCCATCTGAGGCGAGAACAAGTATAGTATTTCTCTCATTGTGTCTTTTTCCAGTTTATCAACCTTCCAATCAGTTTTACTGATATTTTTGTATGTGTTTTATGCCTCTTATCCCTAACTACCGCAAAACTACTGATCCACTGAGAAAAACAAGAACTGATAGGCTACGGACTCAGCAAGCATTCTTACCCCCAAACAGAATCTGATAGACTTGAGAATTCTCCTTCTTTTCAACCAAATTTTTTTTTTCCCGGATTTCTAGTGGATTCCTTGTCCGGGGAGAAAATAAACTTCAGACATGGATTTGGCACGTATTTTTACCCCGATATCGAATCTTTAATTGACCTCAGAAAAAACTGCAGAATTTCTTGTTGTCAGGCAGGAAATTAAAGTTTCAACGAAATCAGCATGCCTCCTTCCTTACCCTTATTTCGACCATTTCATTAGCATTGAAAAAAAAAAAAAATTTGCCCCTTAGTTATACAGGGCTACGGTGCCCATCTAGGAACTTTACCTGTACTTTGACCCAAAGAATCCCTCTACTAAAGTTGAACAAAAGCTTAACTCCTCTGAGATTTATCGTGCTAAAAGAAGGGCAAACCATACACAGTCAAACGTATCCCGCCACCAACGTTTTGAGATCGCAAAAAAGTAGAAAAAAGGATCCGTGTTGGAGGTATTGCTTTTATTGTGCCGAGTCTGGACAAAATGTCAAGATAAAAATCTCTGTGTGTTACTCGAATTGATTATTTTTTTTAAATCCCGAAAGATAATACCAGAATTTTATTACTTTTTATCTGCCCATTATCAACCAGGCACAAATCCCGAAATAAACAGGAAAATCCCGGAATCCTGGAGCAAAATCCTGGAAATTCCCGAATCCCCATCGAAACCCCATCACAAAAATAAAAACCGGAATTCCTGGATAAATACCCACCCGTGGCAACCCTGGCCACAAGCAAGACCACACAAGAAACAATGGAATGGAAAAGCTATACAGCAATTCAGAACCCGAAAAGCAGCCTACCCTCTTCTTCGTAACATCCAAAGTCTAAGGCTTCTGACTTTTTAAAAGGAGGTTTTTCTGCCATATATTTTACATACAAAATGTAAATAAATAAGTAATTGCCTTCTTCTTCATCGAGAACTGCTTAGCCAATCGCGATCAGAATGCCATCTGTGAGATACATTCTTGAAAATGAACGGGATGTATTTGCTCTCCAGATGACAGGTAAGGTAGGGTATCTGGTTTAGGAGAAATACGCCCTTCATAAAAAAATTTCAATATTATTTCTTTTTTAGCCGTTAGACGAGCTAACATAAAGTAAACAATGACACGTGACTTCTTGGTGCGTTTATCTAGGTTTGTTTGGCTATTTCCGTTTCCTCTTTGGCCAGCCATGTTTAAAACTGTATAAAATGCCTCTGCCTCTATTTGTGCTCTACCCAACTCCGTTTTTTAAAAATCACGTTCGTAATACTAGTTGCGCTTTTGCAGATACCATTGTATCTAATACCGCAGTCTAAAGTCGTTTTTACAGTTATCATGGTATCTGGCCAGTTATCATGGTATCTGATATTCAGATACTACGGTCCGACCGTGGTAACTGGTCGTGGTATTTGAAAAGTCATCTCATTTTCATCAAATTTTTTCAGATTAGTGAGAAAGAAGTTTAGTACTTAGTGATGTAACTGTATATCAGTTTTTCTGTTGGGATGACTTCGAAAAGTGCAATTTCGGCAATAGTCATTTTTGCAGAGCAACCGTGTATCAGATACCATGATAACTGCTAAGACGACTAATTACAGATTCAGTTACCGTGGTAAAAGATACCACGGTATCTGCAAAACGCAACTACTGGCTTCCGAGTTGGCTTCGCAGTATCTGGCCAGTTACCAGTTATCTGTCGGTCGGTCGGTCTGTCCAGGTTTGCTAGTTCGGGCACTCTCACATAAGCTGGGACTATGAAACTTGGCAGGCGTATCAGGGACCCCATAAGATTAAGCTGGAAAAAGTCACTTAACCGATCTGAGCAACGTTGGGGGAGTGGAGGGCGGGGAAATCCGGAATCTAGAGGTATTTATAACTTTTGAACTGATCGGATCTTAATGAAACTTGATATTTAGAAAGACCCCGTATTTCAGACAACCAGCTTAAAATCTGGACCGGATCCGGCGACTTTGGGGGAGATAGAGGGGGGGGACCGGAAATATTGGAAACCCTTAGAGTGGAGGGATCGGGATGAAACTTGGTGGGAAGAACAAGCACAAGTCCTAGATACGTCGTTGACATAACCGGACTGGATTCGGGCAGTGGGGGGTTGAGGGGGGAATCCGGTTATCCCGCTAGTTCGTACTTCGAATGTGCTCGGACAATTAAACTTGGCAGGCATATCAGGGACCTTACATAATTAAGCTGGAAATAGTGACTTCCCCAATCCGAGCATCTTGGGGGGGGGGGGGGGGGAGTAGAGGGAGGGGAATCCGGAATCTTGAGGTATTTATAACTTTCGAAAGGGTGATCGGATAGCAATGAAATTGGATAGTCCTCGTGCCTCAGATGACCCACTTAGAATCCGGACCGGATCCGATTACTTTGGGGGGAATTGGAGGGGGAAACCGGAAATCTTGGGAAACGATTAGAGTGGAGGGATTGGGACGAAACTTAGTGGGAAGAACTTGGTCAAGTCCTAGATACATCGTTGACATAAACAGACCGGATTCGGACACAGTGGGGGGGGGGGGTGAATTCGGTGATCCTGCGAGTTTGGTACTAGGACGATGAAATTTGGTAGGCATATCAGGGACCCGCACAGACTGCCTTGAGAATAGTTGTTTCCCGGATCCGACCATCGTGGTGGGCGTGGAGGGATGGGGGACCCGGAATCTAGTGGCATGCATAACTTTTGAACGGGTGAACGGATTTGAACGAAACTTGGCAAGTGGAAAGAGCTATCGTTTCAGATGCTCCATGTTAAGTCGGACCGGATTCAATACTTGTGGGTGGAGCTGGATGGGGCCATCGGAAATCTCGTGAAACGCTTAGAGTCGAGGGATCGGGATATTATTTGGTAGAAAAAACAAGCCTGAGCCCTGTAGACATGTTCTTGGCAGAACCAGATTCGGGGTTCTGGTCCAGGTCCAGAAACTTATTGACGTGCACAAAAACCAAACGAATTGGCCGAATGGGATGCAGGTTGGACAGGACCGAGTTTATGCGTCCCTGATTCGTTATTTGGCGTCCGAATCTGTTATTTAGCCGTCCCAGTGGAGCGATTTTAACGAAACTTGGAGTAGAGAGACGATATGCCGTAGATGACATATTTTAGGGTCCGGACCGAATCCAAGCACGGTGCTCGAACAATTTCCCGAAAAATGCTCAGATTCGAGTGAAATGGCGGTAAGAGAAAATGCTTTAGATGATTCATTTATGTGTGCGAACCAGATTTGCCCGTGCCAGGGGAAGTTAGGAAATAGTAGCACGATCAGGAATCAAACGAGTGGATCTAAGCTTAAAAGGCAGAAAATAAATGTACCCTAGATGATCCGACGCAATGCCGGAAATACTCAGACTCGAGTGAAACTAGATTTCCTATTTCTATTTCCAAACCTAGGGGGTTGACCGTTGAAGGTGATATTTTGTGACATTTTCATCTACTTTCTTGCATCACCTACTCGTAACAAGTGCCATATGAGCTTGTAGCTCTTGTTCTTTTCGGATAACTTCGACAAGCGCAATTTCGGCAATTGTCGTTTTTGCAGAGCAACCGCATATCAGATACCATGATAAATGCGAAAACGACTAATTGCAGATCTAGTTACCGTGGCAAAAGGTACCATGGTGTCTGCAAAAACGCAACTATTGGATTTTATGAGAGGCGTATAGTGCAGACAGACTGACAGGTTTTCCCGGCCGGCTGTTCTCCACTTTCGTTACAAAGTTGAAAAAATCTCACCTTTTCTGTTTGGGATTGATCATGGTGCCGAAAATCCTGACAGGAATTCTAGCACCGAGCTGCGGTTCGTGTCCGCAGCAAAACTTTTGTTTATGCTCCTGTCCTGTCCCAAAATCCTACTTGGTAGGCGAGACTCGCCATTGACGCATATCCATATACTATGTACACTGTAAAAAAAAATCTTGCAGTATTTACTACTGGGATTAATCTTATCTTTATTGCGATAACATTACCCCTAATTCGGATTAATCTTATCTGAACAGAGATAAGATTAATCCGATTAGCAAATACTGCATCCTTATTCGGAGAAAGTTTTTACATCGTACTGTCCTGGTACTGTCAGCTCGAAATAACTTTTTGGTTAATAAAGAGAATAAGTGGCTAAGCTGAAGCTTCTCTCACCATCACGATACGCAGTGGATGGAAACTAACATTACTTTGAATCTAATCTGCAAATTTTAACCAGCCTGGTTGGTTGGAGAGTTTTCATAAAAAGGATTCTAATAGTGACTCTTCAGTGAGGAACTCCGGTGCCTCATAACGCTAGGCTATTACCGTGACAATTCACATGGATAGCGGACTGTCAACATTCCGTTGCGGCCGGCCGACATCGTAATACTATAAGACCAAGGTTGCGTTCCGCAAACTTAACAATACACTTGATGACTATCTCTCTCTTCCGATGCAGAATCTCCGGGTACCTGCGGAAGAACGGAAGAAACGGTGTCACAGCTGCGCTGACTCAGGATTTGAGTCATTGAGTTTGAGTCGTTACGGACACGTTTGCTCCTTCTTCCTGAGAATCACTGGCGTGTTTTGGACTTAGTCATATATATAGAGTATTGTTAACAATCGTTAACTTTACTTCGGGGCGGAGCTAACTGCAGCTCTAAGGATCGTTAACATTACCCAGTTCTGCAATTTTTAACTATTTTGTAACGATCCTCCCTGACCATCGTTACAAAATAGTTAACAATCGAAATCAGAAACGTGGAACGCAAAAAGCTAACAATTGTTAACAATTTGTTAACGATCGTTAAGTTCCGGAACGCAACCCAAAGGCTTCGATCGGATCCCAAATATTGAATGTCTTTGGACGACTTGATCCAGACAAGCGAATCTTGTAGACTTCCGGTCTTCGCCAAACCCCTTTAACATTTTGCTTGTAACCAAGTTCAGATATGGATTCATCAACTTGACGACTTGACCAAATTTCCCCTTTAAGCAGTAGGCTACTCTATGCGAACTGCATGCAGAGCAAAAGAGCTGGTGACATTGATAGGCGGACCTTTCGATCGTAATTTCTGGGTTTTGGCAACTTTTGCCAGTTGATCCGTCAAGGGAATAAAGTTCAAAATTGAAGCATGTCTTCTTACCCCGATACCGAATCTCTAATCAATCTTTAGTATGTTTGAAAAGGCTGCAACAGCATGTCTCCTCACCCTATATGGACTATATCATTGGGTTTGAAACTTCATGCTAACTTTCCGGTTATTGCCGGATTCCGGGCAAACTACTTGTCCGGCAAGAAAATAATTTTCATATTCAAATTCAGCATGTCTCCTTACCCCTAAGCCAACCTCTCCCTCTCAGACCCGTATCCAGCAAATTTATTTCGGGGGGGGGGGGGGGGAGGGGGGGTTGCCCGCGAGTCGGAAAAAAAGGTACAAAAAAGACACAGATCAGAGAGAAAAGCCTATAAAAAATGATATTTTTTTTATGTTTCGGGGAGGGGGACCCCCCCCCCCCCTGGATACGGCCATGCAACCTCTAATTAACTTCGGATTAAACTTTAGCTTTTAACAAATTTTCCGGTTTTGCCGGAATCCGAATGAACTACGTGTCCGGCAGGAGAATAAATTTCATATTCGGATTCAGCATGTTTCCTTACTTCGAGTTTGACCAGCACTTTGACCCAAAGAGTCCTCATGCCAAGTTTGAACAAAATATCTCAACTAGAGCAAAATAATACTAGAGAGAACGGCCAAGGCCTATGCTCTCCATGCTTTGCAAGCGGACCATAGTCGTAGCACCGCCCACTACGCCTGCGGCATTTAAAGCGTGACAAACTTGCGGGTTTAGAAATTTCTAGTAAAGCAAAGGCACGGTCTGCAGACACCAAGGAAACGATGGAGGCTTAATATTTTGTTTGCAATGTTCAGGATATGAAGTTATCGTAAAAATATTCCTTCAGCACAAGCTGACTGCGAATCATATTTGATAGTGCAAAACGGATACGTCAGCTGAATTTTATTAGAGCTATATTTCGGCCCTTCTTGGCAAGGGCCCTTTCAGGCTCAAAACCGCTCAAGTTGGAAAAACGAACTTGTGGGAAAACCTTTTGAGCCTGAAGAGGACCCTTGGCAAGAAAGGAGGAAATATAGCTCTAATAAAATTCAACTGACGTATCCGTTTTGCACTATCAAATATGAAGTTATCGGAGCCATCGCTGGTGAACGACTGAATGAGTTTCAGTAGGGATGTTCTCTATCGCTAGTGGTGATAGTATCGCTGCTATTCGGGTGTGTGTCAATTTTGTCAAGTCTTGGCGCTACTCCCTAGTGTTATTTTGCTCTGATCTCAGCCCTTTCGAGAGTTATTGTGCTAACAGACGGACGGACGGACAACTTTGACGAAATCATCGGTATCCCGTCACGGCCATGTTTTGGGATCCCAAAAAGCTGAAGGAATTTCGGCTTCGTCCTAGGCGCCTTGGTGTTCCCCACAAAAATAAGAACAAAAAAAGCAAAAGTATGATGAGTGAATGAACAACTGAAGGATATAGCAAGAGTCGGTGAAGTTCATTAAATCAAAAGTTTCTCTTGTATGTAACAACTGCTGTACTGTTTGTACAGTCCGTGGATTTTACGACCATCCATCTATCAGACTAGAGTTCAGAATCAAAGATCGTGTCAGTAGGTCTCATTATCTTTGTTCAGAATCACCTAGAACCATCGACGGGTTCAGTTTGTTTGTCCTTACCAATTTCGCATCGTTGTATCGTACTGTGAGACCAATGCTAACGAAGAGGAGAACAATGCTAACAATGAGAAGGAACAACAGATGAGGCAAGAGGCTGACTGTCTAAGACTCGTAATCTTCAAGGCCGAAGGTGAGATTTATTCAATTCTGCCACCTAAGAACACGTTTTTACTATTTCTTTCCAGCTGCTCAAGAGTTCTTTCTCCGGAATTTCCCAGAGTTGTTCCAAGACAGTCCATCCACGCTTTGAAGTTGATAAGGTGTACTCATCGCCGTCAAGAAGAAAAGAATACGCACCCAGCGACAGGCTTTGTGCGTAACGTGCAGCTATACAGATCTAAAATGAAAGGAACATGTTTAATGGTGTAAGGGAAGGGAATAACTACACTGTAAAAAATTTCTCCGAGTAAGCATTAAAGTTAACTGCAGTATTTGCTACTGGGATTGATCTTATCTCTACTGAGATAAGATTGATCCGAATTAGAGATAAGATTAATCCCGGTAGCAAATACTGCAAACAAAATTTGGACAGTGTAGACACAGCAGTCGATAGAACGGCAAAGAAACTGAAGATAACCAGAAGCTATGAGTAAAATCAAAGGAAAAGTCTAATTGCGGGTATTGGATGATGCCAAATTAAGCCCTCTCACAAGGGCTCTCACTAGCATGATTTATTGGCGATCTTCTTCCCCCGTTACGAGTTTCTTCGGTTTCCGCTGGATGGTCAAAGGATTATCACACTTCTTGACATTTTCAAATAGCGCGTTTATGGCAACTTATCTCGACAGCGCTTTTCAGTTTTCCCGTACGCCCCTCATAAAATTTCTCTCAAATTAGTTCTTTTTTGGACGCTTGGTGCGCTATCGTAAAGAAAACAATGACACGTTACTTCTTGGTATACGTTTATCCAGGTTTGTTTTGCTATTTTCAATTCCTGTTAGGCCTAACCATGTTTAAAACTGTTTAAAATGCCTCTTCCTCTCTTTTTGCTTTACCCAACTCTGTTCTGTCAGGCGTCATCAAAAGTTTGTCATTTCTGGCTTCGACTTCAGTGCTGGCTGACTTTTCCACGGGGCTAATACGCGACTCGATATGAAGCGAAAGCCTAATCGCTTATTCACCCGTCAGATAACTTCTCCCAAGATCTCACGTGTGATTGTTATTGTTCCTCTAGCGCGTCTGGCGGCAATTCGTCATGGATTATTACTGTATACGCAGTACAATAGTTGCAAATGCAAAGAGACTGCCGTGACCTTCCAAAAAGCTTTATGCTTCGCATTCGAGATAATGTCGTGGATGAGATGATTATGTGTACGGAAGCTGAACATTCTCGGGAGCGTTATCTATTCACGATTAAACCGGGGCCTCTGATTTGCTTTTTGGGATCCCAAAACGTAAGTGGAGGGATACCTATGACATCGCAAAAGTTGTCCGTCTGTCCGTCCGTCCGTCCGTCCGTCTGTCCGTCCGTCTGTAAGCACGATAACTCTCGAAGGGAATGAGATATTTTGATGAAACTTGGTGTGAGGGTTCGTTGGGTCGTCGGACCAGTCAAGTTCGTAGATGGGCTTTGTAGCTCTACATTTAGGGGTGGGGGAGGGGATTCAAATTAAGGGACGAACAAAATATTTTGAAACAGCTAATGTGATAGTCGATTATGGGGTAAGAAGGCATGCTGAACACGATGGTGAAAACCATTTTGTCATCGGACAAGTAGTTCGCCCGGAATCCGGCCGAAACCGGAAAGTTTGTTGAAAGTAAAAGTTTTATTTGAAGTTGATTAGATGTTCGATTTAGTGGTAGGAAGACATGCTGAAGACGATGGTGAAAATTATTTTCTCTACGGACAAGTATTTCGCCCGGAATCCGGCCCAAACCGGAAAGTTTGTTGAAAGTAAAAGTTTTATTTGAAATTGATTAGATGTTCGATTTAAGGGTAGGAAGACATGCTGAAGACGATGGTGAAAACTATTTTCTCGATGGACAAGTATTTCCCCCGGAATCCGGCCCAAACCGGAAAGTTTGTTGAAAGTAAAAGTTTTATTTGAAGTTGATTAAATGTTCGATTTAGAGGTAGGGAGACATGCTGAAGACGATGGTGAAAACTATTTTCTCGACGGACAAGTATTTCAACCGGAATCCGGCCCAAACCGGAAAGTTTGTCAAAATTAAAAGTTTTATTTGGAGTTGATTAGATGTTCGATTTAGGGCAGGAAGACATGCTGAACACTTATGTGAAAACAAGTTTCTACCCGGACATGTAGTTCGTCCGGAATCCGGCCAAAACCGGAAAACAGTTGGAAGTCAAAGTTTTATTTCTAGTTGATTAGACAAGCGATTTAGGGGTAAGAAGAGATGCTGAGTCCCTGTGTGACAATCGTATTTTACCCGGACATATAGTTCGACCGGAATCCGGCTGGAATCGGAAAATTTGTTATAAGCTAAATTTCTATTTGAAGTTGATTAGATGTTCATTACTGGGGAAAGAAGATACCCTGATTTCGTCTTTGAGCTTTCTTTTTTCGCCGGACAAGTAGTTCTGGAGTTCGGCCGGAACCGGGAAATTGGCAGAAGTGGCAGGAAGTTTTCGTCAAAACAGATATGACTTATAGGGGTAAACACACATGCTGAATCCAAATCTTTTCTCAGGTGATTAGCTATTTGGCCTTAATCTGTTTCTGAATTTTAATTGTAAAAATGTTCAAGGAGTCTGGCGAAGACTGGATCTGGCTAAGACAAGACCCAGTTGTCTGGATCAGATATTGAATTTTTGGGATCCCATCGAAACCTTTGGTCTTGTTTTCCTGTTTCTTATCGTGTTTAACGACTTACGATCGGGTTAAATAAAGTGGGTCCTCCGCTGGCAATCATAACTCCTTTTTAATCTTGCTTGTCGACACCCGGCTTGCTCCAAGTGATTGAAAATCGCCAAAATGGCTGCTTACGACACGTTACGATGGCTTCTGGCAATTGCCAGTAAAGGACTCACTCGCCCAAGTCCCCGGCGCTAATTTTAATCAAAGACAAAAAGACAATCCGAGACCTTTAAAAAAAAAAAAAATTTGGCACTACTCAGCTTCGGTCGTAAATCCATCCCAGTCAAAGGCAAGTCGAGTCATTTAAACCAGGTTTCATAACCCATTAGGTCGGTGATTGCCAATTTCTCGAAAGAAGGGTCTGGACTGGCAGCAAGTCACCATGTTTCAAAAACCTGTTTTCCTCGCGTATGGATTTGTATTTGTCTCACTTAGGTCTTTCAGATTTTAGCCTGTCAAAATTATAATAGGTTAGTTGTTAAATTTAAGTCTGACAGGATGACATGAATAAACCTTACAAGCCAAAAGCGAGAGACAAAGTTACGTGCATAAACTGTGGGTCAAATATTGACTACAAGTGGAAAAGAAGGCATGAAATTTTTAAACATAATGGAACAGCCATCATAATTCAAATGACAGGAGCGAAACCCTTTCGAAACTCAGGAGGTAAATTTTTAGCTAAAATGCTAGTATTAAAGCACATCTGAAAAGCCTTCGTAAAACTCCACCGTCTCTCAGACAAAAATATTAGGACACGCCTAAAAACTCGAAAACGATCTTTTTTTATGATCAGTTATTTTGAAAGCGAACTTCTCGTTCTTCAATTGCTGTGCACAGCATCTGCTTTACTATGCTGCATTGGGGAGGATGTTATATTTCTGTCGGGCGAAAGCCGAAAGTCAATGAATCGGGTTTTGTTTAACACAGAAGGAATCAAATTCAACAAAGCAATTTAAAGTTGCTGTTTTTCCGACGTGTAAATTTACGTACTTTTGTTTTAGGTATATATGACAGTGTGTCGAACGGACAAATAAAACGGTGCAGGGTGCTACAACAACCACACCCGAAAAACGGAACTTAAGTCTCATCGGCGAATACGTGTTACGTCGGTAAATCGTGATTTTTTTTTTTAATGCACCAGCAAACCTGTTTTCCTCGTTTCGTTTCTCAGTAAGCATGTCTTTCAACATTAAAACTACTTCTTTTTGCTGTAAGTTCGAAACAAATCAACTTTGTGTCTACTTTATTCTGGATGGACAATATTTTGCCACTTTTTTCGACAGATAGATTTGTGATTTCACAGGTATTCTTTACTTTTCACTGGGACCGCAAAAAGATGCTATGCTGCCCGGCGTTTCACAAAATTTTGCCTGTGGCGCATTTCGTAGTATTCTCTATTTAGAACAAGACCAAAGGTTTTGATGGGATCCCACAAATTTAAAATCTGATCCAGACAATTTGGTCTTGTAGATAACGGGTCTTCGCCAGACTCCTTGAACATTTTTACTATCAAAATTTAGGAACAAAATAAGGCCAATGGCTAATCATCTGAGAAAACCAAGTTCAGATAGTGATTCAACATGTATGTATATATGGCTATGTCATATCTACTTGACGAAATTGATCAGATCTTCATGCGTTACTTCTGCCTAATGTCCGGTTTCGACCGGATTCCGAGCAAACTGCTTGTCCCGCAAAAACTAAAGCTCAAAAATTAATTCATCGTATCTCCTTACCCCTGTATCGAACATCATAATCAACTTCAGATACAAATTTAGCTTTTAACAAATTTTCAGGTTTGGCCAGATTCCGGGCGAACTATATGTCCGGGTAGAAAATGATTTTCAAAAGCAGATTCAGCATGTTTTCTTACCCTTCCATCGGACAAACAATCAACTAAAGACAAAACTTTAGCTGTTCGACGAGAAAATGATTTGCATATAAATATTCAACATGTGTTCTTACCCCTAAATCTATCTAAACAACTTCAAATAAAATTTGTACTTTTAACAAACTTTCCGGTTTTGGTCTGATTCCGGGAAACTACTTGTCCGGCGAGAAAACGGTTTTCATATTCGTGTTCAGCATGTCTTAATACCCTTAAATCTCATTTGCTGTAAAAAAATTGTTCACCCCTTAATTTGAAACCGACCCCTAAGTGTTGATCTACAGAGCCCATCTACGGAATCTATACCTCTTCCTGGGCCAAAGATTCATTTCATTTCATCAAAATATGTCATTATGCTCACAGACGGACGGGAAGACGAACAAACGGACAAGTCTTAAGAAGTCATAGGTATCCCTCCACTTACGTTTTGGGATCCCAAAAACGGTGTGTCATTATTTGGCGATTAGGCTTGGAAATTTTTGAAATTTGAAACATGTTAAAGGCTAGAATTTGTATGTTAAGTAGTTAAATCCTGCAGAAAAAGGCAGATTAAACAAAAAAAAAATCGCCTACGGCGCTTACTTGAATTTGTCGTGGGTACAGGCTTTCCTCTTAAGCAAAAGCTGAAATGAAAAGCTGAGGTTGTGAATTTATGTACACGAGTTTTCATTACAAGAATAATTTCAGCTTATGCATTGCAGTTAGTTTCACACCGGTTCTACTATTCGTTGGCGGGGAATATACGCCGTTTTTGTCAGTACGTTTGAGATCTGATCCAGAAGTCGTTGAAATGACGGGCCTCGCGCCCCCCTAGCCTGAGTTTTTCCTCGATGAAAAATTTATCTCAAAATATTACTATGAAGTAGTACGAAAAAGTAGCATGCAGTACTAACGATGCTACTACATGGTTCTACTTCAAGGCTACCGTGTTACTGCATACTACTATATGCTACTATCAGCAAGACTGGGTGCTACTATGGCAAGACAGGATGCTACTCGATACTACTACATAAGATTGGACCAGTCTGGAGCAGATTAAATGATAGTATTCTTTGCTATTACATAGTATTGAATGAGACGTTTTCGTACTACTACCATACTACTACGCAGGCTACAAATTTTTCATCGGGTCGGGCCACCACTGAACCAACTTAATACAAAGAAATACAGCAAAGGTATGCTTCTTTGAACACTAGGTAACTTCGGACATCGCAGTTGTGGGCTAAATGGTACCCTAAACACTCATTCGGAAGACCCTTGGCTACTCTGGCCGACTGATAGTTCACTTGGGTCGGAACAAGCGGATGAAAACGGCACTGTTCAAAAGTTAACCAATGTTCTAAAGACATACCTCCTAACTGACTGTTCAACTGTACCAACCTTTAAAAGTGACCAATCCTTCTCCGTCAACTTCCTATGTTTCAAATACCCCGCCAAAACATAGCCGCCGGCATCAAGGGGATTTGGCATCGTGCAATCCAGAATCATATAGGCCATGGAAATCGCTAATTCAAACAACGTGCAGGAAAAGTGAATATCCCCAAAGTCTATAACTCCAGAAAGTTTGTAATTCTGGCCGCTAGGCTGCACTAGCAGATTAAGATCATTTAAATCGCCGTGAACGGCTGATTTTTCCAAACCATCGATTTCAGGAATAACGATCTTTTCGAATTCGTTAATAACCGTTGTTACCAGTTCACGACGGCTCGGATCGGTAACAGCATAGGTGAACTCTTTAACACGTGGAACGGCGTCCAGCCGCCAGATCTTGTTGTAAGACATTATTGCTTCGTGGTGAAAATCCTAAAAAGAAAATTTGATTTTTAAATTATGTTAAATTAAACACTACTAAATAAATAGTCTAGGCAAAGACGGAATATAGTAGAAAAAAAGGAAAAGAACGAAATAACACTACAACAACAACCAAAATACTTGAAATTCACTAAACCGAAACATCACTGGGCTCCATGGGTGATTGCAATTATGTTTCATTCTGTTGATGGATTTCAGGACAGCCGCAGAGCGACCAACTATGCGGAACCTTTCTATGAGGTGGCTATCTGAGGGGGCAAGCAATTATTATTTCACAAAATTCCTTCAGGTTATTTTTTTTTTGCCAATAGGCCCGCTAGATAAAGTAAACTATGACACGTTATTTCTTGGTGAATGTTTAACCAGGTTTTTTGGCTATTTTTAATTCTCTTGGGCCTAGCCATGTTTAAAACTGATTAAAATGCCTCTGCGTCTTATGTTTGCTCTGCCCAACTCTGTTCTCTCAAACTTCATCAAGTTTTCAATTCTGGCTTCCAACTTCAGTGCTGGCTCAGGCGACTGTGGTGGGAGTTTAAGGGCGAGTGCGGAATTCCGGTTATCGCGAGTAATGGTACTTCCAGGTGTGCCAGGACGATGAAACTTGGCTGGAATATTAGAAATTCGACAAGATTGGCTTAGAAATCGCCACTTTCCAAATCCGACCATGCCTTAAAGGACACCTGAATGAAGAGTACCAAGTATCATCCCTATCTGTATGACTTCCGTTAACATTGTCTGCAGAAAACCGAATCCAAATACGAAATAGTATTCCAAGCTATGATTTTTGCTACATTTTGCATCTGTCCTTATTTTAGTACCAAACAATTTTAGAAATGAACAAATGTCTCCAATCAACCCTTCTTCTGGAATATTTTTTAACCAGTTAAGCCCAAACATATATCTAGAAGAAATTCCAATACTACCCGGCCAGCGCTGTACAAGATTTGAATGAATTGCGCTTTTTGTCTTGGGAGTCTGCATGTGCAAACCTCCAGATATGAACATCCCTATTTTGACAACGTCACGCTCAGGAGAAGAATGATCTCCGTGGCCATGTCTGTAAATGCATTGTCCATGGTATGTTTCGGTATGGTTTCATTGTTCAGGTGTCCTTTAAAGTACCAATCATGACTGCAAATTAAGAAAAATACTTTTAAGCAAAATATGCATTTTCATGATCCCCATGAGCCCATTACCATTTTTGCCTCAAGGATTTTGCTTACAAATAAGGTTATAGCTCCCTTAAAGTGCGCATCTTCACCGCAAGGTCGAAAGTTACTTTTTATCAAACGATGCCTTCTAGCTACTAGCAGGCGAAACCCTAGACGAAGCAGAGGTCCGTCTCCTCGAAACGGGAAATTACGCAGCAACAATTCAAAAAAGAAACGTACTTGATATAAATGTCGAAACCATATTGAAGACCACTTAACCGCCCAACGAAGAAGAGGAGTTCTAGAAATGCCTTTTACGGTATTTTTTACTTACTAGTCTTTAAGAAAATAATATTTGACTCTGTACAAAACTCCCAAATAAAAAACTCCCGTCAGCATTTTGCCTGTTCTTGCAAGTGCCGTATGAGCTTTCAGCTCTTGTTCTTTTGGGATGACTTATAAACTCGGAAATTCGACAACTGTCGTTATTGCAAAGCAACGGCACAGAACGACAAATTGCAGATCCAGTTACCGTGGTATCAAATACTATGGTATCTGCAAAAATGCAACTATTGTTTCTCTAACGCATCTGGCGGCAATTCGTCACTTGATTTTATAAAGGGTCTATACTAATGCAAACTACCCCTGTAATCGCTCAATACATTCTAAGACTCGTAGATCCAAATTTCATATCTTATATTCTAAACTCCTTAGGACACCACAATGATGTTTACACTTTCGAGAAGTTCATTCATCAGAAAAAATGTTTATGTAAACTTTCCCTGTTTTTGCTATAAGTCCCCGGGCCTCGAAAAAAGGCTTAAAAGTGCCAAAGCCGTGGTTAATTTGTTAAAAGCAAAGCCTAGTTTTAAGTACTCAACTGTTTTAAAGTATGACTTCAAATCCCAGCTTTTGTAAAATTCATGAAAGAGATATTTTCGCAAGCTTTCGTGTTTGAGCGCATCAAGCTACACGTGCACACTGCACACACGACCGGATCTGATTTCGCGTGCAAAAATAGCCTTCGCATGCGAAGTTCGCGTCACTATCGGGAAACCTGCCTGCAAAGCGTCCGAAATTGGGAGCAAGGAAGGAAATTCTGAAGAAGAAGAAGAAAGAAAGTTAAAAGCACAACGCAACACAGCGTAGAGCTTGTCGTCAAAACAAAACATGATGAGGAATACGAGATGAGCTGGTAACGTCACTTACAGACAAAGCAGTCGACATCTTTGCAGTCAGTTCTCCCACTTGGTTGAGTAAATGAGGGGTAAAAGGAACTGTGTGGAGAACTTCGCCATCGAGATATGTGAGCAGTCGTCCCAGATGAACTTTTTCTAATTACAAAAAAAAACTTTAGTATTCGTTCGGCCCCATCTGACTGCGAGTCGTGTTTGGCGACACTACGGCTGCGCTACGGTTATGGCTAGCTACGGCCTGAATTGGACCCTTGCCGGGTGAGCCAAAATACCACCGAGATATGTGAACAATCGTCCCAGATGAACTTGTTTTAGCAACGAAAAATACACTTTCGTATTATTTCAGCCCAAGCTGACTTCTAGTCATGTTTGGTGGTGCTACAGTTGCTACAACAAAAAATAAAGCTAAGATACTTAAATATGCCAATTTTTAAAGAGTGTATTAGTTAAATAAAGATAAGTATTGAGTGATGTAAAGTGTATTGTAACCATCGTGTATTTTGTATGGCCAATTGGCTATTATTCAACGAGAAGTAAACAGTATATTTACGAAGACTTAGCCTAAGAATAAAATATATTTTATATAAAGACATATTCAGTTTTACCACACGTCAACTACTGTTTTACAGTGTTTTTTCATGGGTAGCTCTGGGTCCCCTTATAAAGTCGGGGGGGGGGGGGGAGCTTCACCCTTAATAAGAATAAAATATATTTTATATAAAGACATATTCAGTTTTACCACACGTCAACTACTGTTTTACAGTGTTTTTTCATGGGTAGCTCTGGGTCCCCTTATAAAGTCGGGGGGGGGGAGCTTCACCCTTGCCGCCCCCTCCCCCTCAATGACGAGCCTGTTGCCAAGAAGGGCCAAAATATAGCAAGAACAAGTCTCAGACGACGCATCCCTTTAGCATGCTTATAACCCATCCAGGCTTGGAATCCCACCAAAGCCTTTGATCTTATAAATTTTACACCATATCCCATGCTCATCCTTTTTGTAACGTCTTTTATTACTCCCGTTGCATTTTTTTTCAAACTAGATTTGACACCAGCTCGACGCTACGTCTCCTCCTCGGTGCGACATCAAGTCCTAACTTACCCTAATCTTTCCTTATTAATGTCATCTATTACGCTCGTCCTTGGGGAGCCCTATTTTGCTTATAAGCAGAATGCAATGTATTTATCTTTATGTCATCACCCTTTTGGCTGACACATTCTAATATGTTAATAACTTCTAGAAAACAAACAAGATAGCAATGTCAGCAAGGGACATCCTTGGATAATGGGTCTCGAACCCCCTGGGGCAGGTTAACCAAATTGAGCTAGTAACTAGGCTCGGCGAGAGACGGAAAACAACCGGTTAGTTCCAGACGGTTTGTAAATTCCTTTTTCCGTATTTAGCTTGAAATTTAATAATTTAGTTGCATTTAATTTAAAGTTACATCGGTCGACTTCTAACATTCAAGTTTGCTTTCTCTAGAATATTATCTGACCTGATTTTTGAATTTCAAACAACTGACGTTCTTGTTGTCGTGAGGTGGAAATTTATTTCAAACGGGGTTAGTTTGAAACTGGCCCGGTTTGCTTTGTTCTAGAATTTTATCTGTCCTGAATTTCGAATTTCAAATAACTAACGTTCTTGTTGTCGTGAGGTTTAAGTTGTGTTGCGAGAGCAACACTTTGGTTTTGTCCTCTTTTTTTCTTCCTAGCAGTTAACCCATTAAAATTTTATATTTGGTTTTATTTGGTTTTCACCATGAGACACCGTCTTGTGGGTCCTGGTTTGTCTACGTGGCTCCGACAAGGGAGCCCTAGACTTCTAAATTACAATTTTATCTGTCCTGAATTTCGAATTTCAAATAACTAACGTTCTTGTTGTCGTGAGGTTTAAATTGTGTTGCGAGAGCAACACTTTGGTTTTGTCCTCTTTTTTTTTTCCTAGCAGTTAACCCATTAAAATTTTATATTGAGTGTTTATTTTTCCGGCCCATGTTAGCCTAGTGCTATTAGGGTTCTAAATAAAATTGATTGATTAATTGATTGATTGATTAAATTATATTAAAAAAAAATTGTTTATGGTATTGGTCACGGTACAAGTCCCTTGTGTAAAGTGCCATCTATATTATTAATTTCTGTGACATGGGGATGTGAACTGGGTAGATGAATTTGCCTTCGGACGGGATCACTGTTCCTATGGACGGCTTCTACCAGACTATTTTAGTGGTTTGCGAACTCTGTTCACAAGCCCCTCGGTAGCTAAGTGGTAGAGTGACTGCCTTGTAAGCAGAGGACCTGGGTTCAAATCCCGGGTGAGAAGCATTTTGTCTATCAGTTCACTACTTATAAAACTCCGATTTCATTTTATTCCTGGTAAACGGTAAGGGTCTAACCTGTGGGTTTTTAAGGAAAGTGTGGAACTTAGGGCCGGATTGATGAATATGACATTACATTTTGGAAAGCTCTGTATAACTCTTGCCTGGGGATAAAAAGGATGGTTTTTGCTTGTCCTCGAGCCAGAGCCTACGGTGTGCGAAGTGAAGTGGAGTTATATAGCCCATGTCAGAGAGGACTATCTGAAGTTGTGCAGCCAACCTTTCGTTTCATCAAACCATGTTTCTGCTTTCGAGTGGAAAGCTCCGTTCTAGCACGCAAGCAGGCAGGCACCAGTTCCAAATTGAAGATGGACTAAAATCTATAAGTGTTAAATATATGCGGCAGTTACCCGGCCCCACAGCCAACATATCTTCTTTGAGTGATAAATCGAAAAATCTACAGAAACAAAAAAGTGGTTTTTTCCCATGGGTCCGAAGGTGCTGCCATCTATTGTTTCTATCCATTTCTGTTCGCGATTTCAGCTGAGGTTTATCATTCGTTTTTTTGCACTTGGGTTTGCGTCAGAGAAATGTTATCAGATTTGCCTCCTAAACTTTTAAAGTTCTCTCATTGCTAAAGAAACTAGAGCTTATCCTTTGCTCCTTTCTAGGTCGTGACGTTAGAAAGTTGGCCTCCGCAAAAAAGTCAAGTTTTGAACTAAGACATGTAGATTTTTTTTTCGACGGCAATCGATAGCCTTCAAGGGGTTGACAACTTCAGTAGTAAGGTACACACTGAAACCGAAAATAGGCGATACCAGTTGTGAGACACGTAGGGGACTTGTATGCGACAGTCAACTGTTAGCTCATAATCATCTTCGGCAATGAGGGGTTTCCAGCTCTAGTTGGTGTACCTGTTATCTGTTTCCGTTGTATTCGATGGTAGAACTATTTGGTTCCCAGTTGTAAGACATGCAAGGGACTTGTAAGTAAAAATCGGCTGTTATTATCTTCAGCGACGAGGGGTTTGCAACTTTTGCTTACTGGTGTACCCATTATTTATTTTAATTGATGTCTATCACGGGAGAGGGGACTTGTAAGTAAGAATCGGTTCACTAGGGGCTATACATTTGTGCAGATTGGTTCACACTGTATTCGATTTCTATGAATCTGACGGTAAGAAAGTTTGTATTGATGGTCTTTCACTGTAACTCAGGATTAAGTGTTTACGCAACGGGTACAACCGATAATGTAAAACAATGAGGTAGTTTCGTGATAATTAATAGTCTCATCTATGGTATTTTAATCCTGAAAAGTTACGGATAGCTTTAGAATACCAACTAGATTATATAAGATATTGTTCCAAGTTTTCATCCGTCACGATGTCAACGGCTGAAACGGATAAAGTTCAAGTGACTGCAAAGTCAATTTAGTTACTTTTTCCGATATTATTTTGTTGTCGTTTTTACAACGCTGAAAAATAGCTTTTGATCATGTGATTATTTCTTTTAGAACATACCGTTTTAAAAGCTTCGATAAGTTGACAACTTCGGTATTTAACGTCAGCGAAGAAACAAAACGTGGCGAAGCTGGACAAAGGTTGCCGCAACACTTCACGTGGCCCAGGCAACGTAGGTCTAGTTTTATCTGTCCTGAGTTTCGAATTTCAAACAACTAACGTTCTCGTTGTCGTGAGGTTTAAATTTATTTTCAAATGAGGTTAGTTTGAAACTGGCTCAGTTGCCGTAAATTGTAGATAGCCCAACTTGTATATAGTATCATATTTCCAGTGTTTCGAACACATCAATAAATCATGCGTCTTGGTGCGGATTTGAATCGGCAATTCTCAAATTGAGCGCTCCAGCTCCTTCCAACCAAGTTTTGTCCCAATCGCTCCACTCTTAAGCGTGTCACAAGATTTCCGGTTCCCCTCTCCGACTCCCCCCCCCCACATTCATCGGATCCGGTCCGGACTTTAAATTGGTCATCCGAGACACGAGGTCTTTCCAAATATTAAGTTTTGTAAAGATCAGATCACCCGTTCCAAAGTTATACATTCCTCAAGATTCCGGATTACCCCTTCCTCCACACCCCCCACGGTGGTCGGATCGGGAAGTTAACTATTTACAGGTTGATCTGGTCGGATCCCTGACTTGCCTGCCAAGTTTCATTGTCCTAGCCCACCTGGAAGTAACTTAACTCCGTATCACCGAAATTCCGGATCCCCCCTCCAACTCCCTCCACAGTGCATGAATCCGGTCCGGTTCTGTCAATGATTTACCTAGGGCTTGTGCTTGTTCCTCCCACTAAGTTTCATCCTGATCGCTCTACTCTAAGCGTGTCATATGATTTCCGGCTCCCCCCTCCCAGCCCCCCCCCCCCCCACATTCGTTGGATTCGGTCCGGACTTGAAACGAGACATCTGAGACATGACGTCTTTCCAAATATCAAGTTTCATTAAGTTCCGATCACCCGTTCGAAAGTTTTGCATGTCATTAAATTCCGGATTCCGGGTCCCCCTCCCTCCGATGATCGGATCGGGCAAGTGACTTTTTCAAGTTAGTTCGGTCGGGTTCCTAATATGCCTGCCAATTTTCATCGTCCTAGCACATCTGGAAGTACACTAACTCGCAAACACCGGACTGACCGACCGACAGACCGACATACCGACGGAAAAGTGATCGGTATATGCGCTAAATCTGTTACACGGTACCACTTTGCTTGAGGAGCATCTGACGCTACTGTTCGATATTATCTTCACTACCGGTATAGTGCCTGATTCTTTTTGTGTTGGTTTGCTATCGCCTATCCTTAAACAAGAGCTGGAAGCTCATATGGCACTTGCAAGGTTGGGTCAGATGGAAGTGATGGTCAAAAGTTTCATCCTGATCGCTCCACTCTATGCGCGTCACAAGATGTCCGGTTCTCCCTCTGACCCCCCCCCTCTCCCAGTTCGTCGGATCTGGTCCGGACTTGAAATGGGACATGCTGAGACATGAGGTCTTTCAAGATATCAAGTTTCGCTAAGATCTGATAACCCATTCGAAAGTTAGGCATGCTACTAATTTCGGATTCTGTCGTCTCCCCCTCCCCCCACGATAGTCAGATCGGGCAAGTGACTGTTTCCAAGTTAATCTGGTCGGGTCCCTGAGATGCTGAGACGCTGCCGGTTTCATCGACCAGGTTACCTCAGAGGCGACTGAAATGAATATGGTCGTGAATAAAGATAAGTGCTCGGTTACGACTTTTTCTTTTCTTAGAAAAACTCGGCCGTCTTTCGAACCTCCTATCGACTCTGGGCTCATCAGGGATAAAATAACGCTACTAGGTGTAGTGATCTCTTCTGACCTTTCATGGCATGAAAATACAAAGACGTTTGAACAAAAACACTGAAAAAGTTTCGGGTTCCTAAGGACAAGCTAAAGCTAACGTTTTGCTCTTTCATCCGACCCTTAGTCGAATATGCTTGTCCGGTTTGGCACTTTGCTCTTACCCAAGACGAAACTGATAAAATAGAGCGAGTTCAGAAGAGATCGCTGCAAATTATCTATGGCGGTTCCCCCCTACCATACTCTTTCTACCTCAAAGAATTTAAAATTGAATCGCTTTCTTCCCGCCGCGAAAAACTATGCCGCAACTTTGGCTCATCCCTTCTCCAGCATCCCATGTACCGTTCATTCCTTCCCCCACCCTTTGTTACTGTAAGATCTCGTCCCCCGCGAGAAGTGGCTGAAAAGGTTCCCAAACTGACCCCAATCGAGCTTCGTAAAGCAGTACAATGCTCTTTAGCATTGTTTTGCCTTGTTACTTTTTTTCCTTTTAAATTATCTGTTGACAATTTATTTTATCTTTATTTATGACTTTATTTATGACTACAAAAACATCGTATTTGGGCTCTGCCCACGAGAGATATGTTTTGCTTTATTATTAAATAAATTGAAAATTGAAATTGAGATGCCTGCCAAGTTTTATCGTCCTAGCCAACCTGGAAGTATATTAACTACGGATCGCCGGAATTCCGGAACCCCCCTCTACCTCCCCCCCCCCTCCCAGCGTCCGAATCTGGTCCAGTCCTGTCAGTGATGTATCTAGAGCGTGTGCTTGTTATTCGCACCAAGTTTCATCCCGATCGCTCCACTCTGAGAGTTTCACACGATTTCCGGCTCTCTCCTCCGACTCCCCCCAGATTCGTCGGATCCGGTCCAGACTTGAAATCAGATATCTAAGACACGAGATCTTTCCAGATATCAAGTTTCATCAAGATCCAATCACCCGTTCGAAAGTTATACATGTCCCTTTTTTCCGAATTCCGCCCCCTCCCCCTCCCCCAACGATGTTCGGATCAGGCAGTGACTATTTCCAAGTTAGTTTGATCGGGTCCCTGGTAAGCCTGCCAAGTTTTATCGTCCTAGCCCACCTGGAAGTACATTAACTACAGATCGCCGGAATTCCGGACCCCTCCCCTCCAACTCCCCCCACTGTGTCCGCATCCGGTACAGTTCTGTCAGTGATGTATCTAGAGCTTGTGCTTGTTCTTACCACCAAGTTTCATCCCGATCGCTCTACTCTGAGAGTTTGACACAATTTCCGGCTCCCCCCACCTACTCCCCCCAAGATTCATCGGATCCGGTCCGGACTCGAAATGAGACATCTGAGACACGAGATCTTTCCAGATATTAAGTTTCATTATGATCCGATCACCCGTTCGAAAGTTATGAATGTCCCTATTTTCCGGATTCCACCACCTCCCCCTCCCCCCCACGATGGTCGAATCAGGCAAATGACTATTTCCAAGTTAGTTTGGTCGGGTCTGTGATATGCCTGCCAAGTTTCATCGTCCTAGCGTATCTGGAAGTACCCTAACTGGCAAACACCAGACTAACCGACCGACCGACGGAAATGTGATCGGTATATGGCACTTGGCCGGAAGGCAAGTGCCATAAAAAGGGAAACCAGCGGATCAGTGCTCTTCATACAGACCAATCACCGTTGCTCCAGTACTTTGCAAAGTTTTCGGGCTTTTAGTTTTAAAAGAAATTCAGCATTCGAGCCGAATGCCTGACCACCAGTTCGACTTCCGACCAGGACTAGGATGCGCTCACGCTATTTTTAGCCTGGCCGCTTTTCTAGCGGATTCCCACGAATCTGGTGACCTCATAGTAATCGGTGCTTTTGATGTTAGTAGAGCCTTTGATTCGCCGATTCATGCTCAGGCCCTTCTAGCGGCTTACCAGCAAGGTGTAACGTTTCATGTATCGCCAAGAGTATAAATGTGTCCCTACTTACGTACGCGGACGAGCTATTAAGTCTGAGTCGGTCTATTAGCGGTCTGCAAAATCGAATTTCGCTATCCTACATGATGAATATCGAAAAATCGGCTTCGCTTTCAGTACATCTAAATCAGGATTACTATTTTTTAATGACAATTCCTCTCAACCTGAACACCTCCAACTAGGTAGCGAGTGTATTACCGTTTCGTCTCACGTCGTATACCTTGGTCTGCCGATAGGCCGCAACCTTAACGAAACTCGTCTACTACTCCTTAGACACATCGAGAAAAAACTTCGTACCTCATACGGGTCCATCGTCGCTAGTCGACTCCTCTTATGCCGAAAGTATCTCGCGAACATGTATAACGCTGTCGCACTGCCGCATGTTCTATACAGGCCCTTATCCAGGAATTTATTTATTTCGGGGGGGGTGGGGGTTGCCTTTCGGGTGGGGGTGGGGGTTGCCTGATGGTCGGACAAAAAAGTACAAAAAACAAATAGATCAGAGGGAAAAGCTTATACAAATCGTTCTTTTTGTGTGTTTCGGGGGGGGGGGGGGGGTCAACCCCTAACCCCCCCCCCCCCTGGATACGGCCTTGGTTCTGTATAGATTAGTTTATTGATAGTTTATTGCTATAAGCAGCCCGAGGGCCATGGCAAAAATTTGAGATACGAAAAAAACACAAAAAAAACACTAATATATAATAACACTCTTGTCCTTTTAATTTGTTTTACTTATTCCAAAAACTTACTTCTGTGTTCCATCGCTAGCCTCGTCGCTAGCCTCAAAAATCGCCCCATTTTCTTTATACCAGCAAAACACTCATCCTTAAAAATTCGTTTTACCCACTCTTCGTCAAATACTCGCACACCATACTCTTCTTTTCTCCATTCACTCAGCTCCATACAGTCGCAAAGCATGTGAATCACACTCTCATCCACGCACCCACGCATCGGACAAAAGTAAGGACCGAACTTCTGCTTACACTTACCAATATAACGTCTTCTACCCCCAATTGATAGACATATCGTGCCGTTTTGGAATTTGTTAACCGAGACCCAAAAACGTAAGCTCTGGTCCCTTTACTTCAAGTTTGCAAAGTTTCTGCTGCGTTGTCCCTTGTGAACAAGAGACACTTATATGATTGAAAAACACCAGATTGCAGACCCTATAGTATCGCAGTGAATCGGGGAATCTCAAATTTCCAGGGGAAATGGAACCACCCCTGGCTTAAAGGACACCTGAATGCAGTTTACCAAGTATCATCCCTATCTGTATGACTTCCGTTAACATTGCCTGCAGAAAACCCAATCCAAATACGAAATACCGTTTCCAAGCTATCTGTCCTTATTTCAGTACCGAGCAATTTTAGAAATGAACAAATGTCTCCAATCAACCCTTCTTCTCGAATATTTTTTTAACCAGTTAAGCCCAAACGTTTATCTAGAAGAAATTCCAATACAATCCGGCCAGCGCTGTACAAGATTTGAATGAATTGCGCTTTTTGTCTTGGAGTCTGCATGTGCAAACCTCCAGAAACGAACGTCCCTATTTTGAAAACGTCACGCTCAGGAGAAGAATGCTCTCCGTGGCCATGTCTGTAAATGCATTTTCCATGGTGTGTTCGAGTATGGTTTCATCGTTCAGGTGTCCTTTAAACACTTTTATTCAAGTATGGTTTCATCGTTCAGGTGTCCTTTAAACACTTTTACGGTTCTTGATTGCGTAACTGTTATGTAAAATGTCATGTGTCTATATCTGTGTTTTAAATTTCTCTTCTTTCTTCTTTTTTCGTTATTTCCTTCTTTACTCCGTTTTGTTCCAAGTGAAAAATACGGATAATAAATACTTTACTTACTTACTTTAAAGACTAGATCAGTCCCATTTATGAAAGACTAAGGAAAGTTTAAAACCAGGACTAGACTTCAGCATGTGAAGCACGAACTTGGTACTATACAGACCGGTCGGGGCAAGATTCCCCTCTGGTTCCAAATAGACTAATCGAATCATACCTTGACCATCTCTCCCTTTGAGCCGGATCTCCGTGACAAATTCTCCTCTTTTGTCCTTGATTGGCTCGGGACAATTTATTCCTTTTGAGCTTAGATACAGCATCATTTGATTCTGAGCCGATGCATGCAGAGGCAATTGTGAAGCAAGCGAATTCAGCACCTTGAAAATGTATTTTGTGCCCGTTTCTGTCTGTAAGAAAATATCGGCTTCGTTTATTACTTAATCCCAAAAAAACAGCAAATTGTCGCTTGTCGCTTGAAGTCCGTACCAAGACCTGGACGTACTAGTCCTAATGAGTGTTTAAAATACGGCCGAGATAACGAGCCCGTATCCCTGCCAGCCCCAGTGATCGACATATATCGACATATATCTAAAAAAAAAAAAAAAAAAAAAAAAAACTAATCCAATGTTGAGCTCAGGTTTTCTCCTATGTGACGACAGTACGTTATGCACTTAAGCATAATGATATACCAAAATGGCATAGGCATAAGCTTACATCTTGTCTTAGTAGTGTCGTGGTGCTTTTTGGTTTACTCGTATGGGTGTGTATGGGGGAGAGGTTCTAAATCTAGGACCGATTTCGAAATTCACTGATTACCAAGTCAGACTGGGTGACATAGGTATATCTCCTTAGAATAATAATAATAATAATAATTGTATTTGAAAAAGCCCGAGGGCCATATACAGGTACATGTTATTAATACACAGAAACGTCAATCAACATACAACTAATCTACGGAAAGCTTTCTATATTCTAACGCTCTAGACACAAACCTACAAATCTTACTAATCGCCTGGGCGGATGTACACTTCAGGATACCAGGGAGTGTCGGGATATACCCACCAAAAATCTCCCTACGGAGATCCGAAAGCTCTTGGCACCGGCTTAGAAAATGGCCAATATCCTCATCTTCACCACCGCAAAGGGGACACGCATATTTCCCATCCGGACTCTTCTTATTCCTATCAAACACTTTTTTTCTACCGTGGAGTGGTAGGCAATTCGCCCTCAGTTGGATCCAGTGCCTCAAATAAATCGCGGGTAGATTAAGCTTAAAATAAAATTCTGGTTCATAAACTGTCTTCACCATACTATAAGTTCTAAGGGTATCCGATGAAGAAATAATTCCAAGCCATTTCTGTGTTTCCTGGTCTTCAATAACTCTCAGTACTTCATATATGAAACCTGGAAATTGATCAGGAGGGCCCAGTCCAGCATTCCAAATATACGAAAGTCCAACCTCATCAAGTATGGATTTGACTTGGAATGGCCATGATTTTATTTTCCCTGCACTTAACATTTCCAAATAAGCTGCCTTCGCAAGCCTATCATCTGGCAAAGCAATTATTTTTTGCCAAAATCTAATAATTTGAGCTACCCTATGCCGTCTTAAAGAAAAAATTCCTAGGTCTCCCTTAATCGCCTGAGTGTGGGTTGTAGGATGTAACCCAAATAATCTTTTGTAATACTGCTGCTGAATAGACTCGAGCTGCGTTGCTGATTCATGTCCCCATATTTCTGCTCCGTAATGGATAATTGGCAAAACCTTAGACATAAAAATATGCTTGTGCATTTTCAAATTTTTTATACCCATTAATGTAGAATTTCTGAATATAGCTGCTGATGCAGCTTTTCCCCTGGTCACCATTTCTTTAAGGTGAGCCTTCCAACTTCCATTTTCCATTACAACAAATCCCAAATATTTGAACTGAGAGCTAATTTTCAATTCTAGTCCTTTGAAGTAAAACTTTGGTGGATCCATCTTCCCACTATATCTTCCTGTATTAAAAACTACAACTTCTGTTTTCTTAACGTTTAAACTTAATTTCTTTAGATTCAAATACTCGTCCACCAGATTTAATAGAACTTGAAGGTCAAATTCCGATTTCGCAACAAGCGCAGTTCCAACCTTGTCGGAATAGTAACTAACAGTTACTATTTGCTTACCATGCTCGGGAGCGTAGTAAGCGTAGTAACTACGCATCTCTGTAACGTGATTGGTCGGATTCGCCCGTGGCGTGAGATCCTGCTGGAAAATAGAAAAATCGTTCCAGCCTTGACGGCAAAAAGCCAGAATTCGTGACGTCATGCATAGTAACTACGGTAAGTAGGATGGAACACGCTCTAAGCTCTTATCCGTCTGTTTCATGGGTGTTGACTAATCTACGGGTCGTGACGTCACAGGCAAAATCTATATTTGTCCGTTTATTAACGGAACTGATTGTCCCTAAGAAGGTTTATAAGTGTGAATGCGTCTGGCGCCTCGCTGGACTCGATACATACAAATATATAGTCTGCAACATTAATTTAATCGAATTTGCCTATTTCTTTCATGACGTCATGAAAACGTCGGGGCTGTAGATAATTGGCTAATGAAACCGACGTATTTAAATACAAAGCGGACCGATTTCTCTAATACGTCCGTATTGCTAGAAATCTCTTCAAACTCAAAACGTGCGTAAAATACGCTCGGATTTTACGCAGTGTGTAAACCCACCATAAAGTTTAGTCAATACCGTTTCATTCGAGAGTTTCTGTTCTCGCCCAAGTTCTTTCAGTTTTGTCTTCAATTGTTCGTTTGCTAGTTTACTCCATCGTCATCATTTGATAACTGGTGATAAGAACATTAGTTCGTTTGTTTATAGTCGGTGACATAGCACGTTGTTGCGCGCTCTAGTTTCCATATCGGGCATTCCACGTTAGGATCAATTAAATGTGGAATCGAGAGCTAAAGTAAGAATAATATTCACGAACAAGCATACCCAATAAATTTCGCAAGCTTAGAAAGCTGAAATTGTATTTATATTGAGATATTACTTTAATTTATTTTGCCGATGTACGATTTCGAAGCATATGGTAACCAGACAGAATTGCCAGAACAAGATTTCGTCAGGAGATGACTTTTGTACGAAAACGTGTTGCCAAAAAAATACTGGTATTGGTATACAGGGGCGTCCCGCCGAGGGGGGGGGGGGGCATCGCGGCGAAGCCGTGATGCCCGTTTTACAAAATCTTTTTGTCCCCTACTTCCAAATTTGGTGATTTAACGTGCTTCTTGGTTCTCATTCAATGATTTTTCGAAAAATGATTTTTGGGCTCTATTGGCTGTGACGACTAGGTCTAAGTTTTCAATGGTTTATAGAGGAATTAAATTGTGGAATGGTTAAAAAAGGAATTATTGGAAAAGGAAAATAAGAATGAATTTAAAAATGAAATTAAAAATAAAATGTATGGTAAGTATGATTTCTAGCAAATAGATTAAATTAGTAGATTATTTTAGATTGAATTAACAGATTATATTTTATTTTTTTCGCCCATGGAGGAGAGAAAGCTATTTTTGTTGAGTTGTTTTGGTTTGTTTGTAGTTGGAGGTTGATTCCACTGCTGACAAAATAAGGTGATCGGTATTGTGGATTTAGTGATCACCCCCAGGACAACCTGGACGCCCGGGTTCTCGTGTGATTGGTTTACTTGAAGATGTATCGTTTAGTTCTTATGTTTTTTGTTACAAGTTGTCTACTGTGAGTTTGTGTAAAATAAAGAATAACCTAACCTAACCTAACCCATCGAATCTGGTAATTGATCCACATTTTGTTCAGTCCGCATCGATTTCACCGCATTGGGTCCATCGTAATCTGGTGATTTAACATGTTTGCTTAGTCTCATTCGTTATCGATTTCGGTAACTGACCGGACTCGTTATCGAATTCGGTAATTGACCGGACAAAGTCCGGTATCTGTTCTATCGCATTCGGGCAGTCCATGTCAATAATTCGGTGAAATCCGGGCGTATCCCTACAACAACAGAAGTGGAAGAGCGTGAAAACGCGCCAAATTTTCTCTTTAGACTTGATTTTGCACATACGGTGCAACTTTTTTACAACTCGGCAACTCGCCCTGTTTTTCGAAAGGACAAAAAAAATCCGTACAAATCAGGTACAGATTCGGTTAGTTTTGCCACGTTCGCCAAATGAAGAAAGGCTCGGGACGCCCCTGTTACACACGACCATGGTTGCCAAATATGTTCGGCCAAGAGTATCAAGTGCCATATACCGATCACTTTTCGGTCGGTCGGTCCACTCTTCTCGAGTTAGGGTACTTCCAGAAGTGCTAGGACGATGAAACTTGGCAGGCATATTAGAGACTCAACCAAACTAACTTGGAAATAGTCACTTGCCCGATACGACCATCGTGGGGGGAGGGGGAGGTGGCGGAATCTGGAAAATAGGGACATGCATAACTTTCGAACGGGTGATCGGATCTTAATGAAACTTGATATCTGGAAAGACCCCGTGTTTCAAATGTCTCATTTCAAGTCCGGACCGGATCCGATGAATCTGGGGGGAGTCCGAGGGGGGAACCGGAAATCGTGGGAAACTCTCAGAGTGGAGCGATCGGGATAAAACTTGGTGGGAAGAACAGGAAAAATCTCTAAATACATCACTGACAGAACTGGACCGGATTCGGACACTGTGGGGGGAGTTGCGAGTTGAGTCCAGAATTACGGTGGCCGCAATTTAATGTAGGCTACTTTCAGATGTGCTAGGACGACAAAGCTTGGCTTGAACATTAAGCTTAGAACGCTCTAAACATATACAGATAAAGCACGCACCAGCTACTATTCAAGACTGGCGGTCAATCAAGC
This sequence comes from Branchinecta lynchi, assembly GCA_023053575.1. Taxonomy (NCBI): domain Eukaryota; kingdom Metazoa; phylum Arthropoda; class Branchiopoda; order Anostraca; family Branchinectidae; genus Branchinecta; species Branchinecta lynchi. The sequence goes on from JAKZAP010000016.1 coordinate 7,382,179, forward strand.
AGCTCATTTGCCTACAAAAATGTAAATTTCTATGAAATTGTATTAGTAAAGCTCAGAAAGTTTCATAAAAGCGTAATTTTAGCAAAAAGTGCCACACTTTGGTCTGAAAGTGTGGAAAATTTCACTGACTCCAGAAACTGTCGCAATGACACCAAAAGTGTCACTTTGGCAACCCTGCACACGACTGCCATTCGGACAGGGTCAAATCATACGGTCGTCTCGCCACATACAACTAGATAATTGCGTTTTGATCCGAATTCTCCTTGCGATTCTCCTAGCAATTCTCCTATTCCGCATTTTTGGACTATTCAGATGAAGCGAATTCTCCTTTTCTTGCGTTTTTGTCAGAATCGAGAAGTTGCTCCGATGGTGAATTCACGTATACCGGGTTGCGGAAGAGCTGCCAAATTATTTTTTTCAAAAGCGAGAATGGGGAAGCCAGAGGAGTAAAACGGTAATTAGGACGAGATCGAGAATTCAGAAGCGAGAAAGGAGAACTGAGAGTTTCAATAAAAAAAACGCAACTGATCTCTTGGTAAGGATTTGATCAAAAGGATTTGATCACAATTCACGGTGAATCTGAGATAACGATTCTCTGAGGAATGAGGGGCGGGGGCTTGAACCGCCCCTGTATGCTCACCTTAATCAAATAATTCCTGTCGTCGTAGCTAATTAGCTCCTTGATGTCAGCGACCTTGAGTTCCCATTCTTGGCAAGAGATGGCACTTGCCTCTTCTAGGCAGAGTTCTGGCTTGATTATGTCTCCAGGTTTCAACGATCCGTCCGACATAGCTTAGTCTCCTATGGTGCGTCTAGAGGCTTCTAAATGGTTCAGACTTTCACTGCTATTGTTACCGATCACAGAGCCACCTTATCGGCCGACTTGGAAACCTAGGGAACAGATAGAGTAAGGATCATGTTGCTATGGAATTAAAGAACGGAAAAGAAATCAACACGTCAATGTCTGGGTCTGCACTATCTAACGAAATAAAATAGCAGTCAGCCAAACGGTAACTTACAGTAAAATCACTAGCTATATCAATAGGTGAAGTTTGATCTCCAGCGAAGCCTAATTTGTTATACTGGTTTTACTTCTTCAATCTGCCTTATGTAGCAATAGGACCCGGCCGTTGGTACTTTGTTCGAAAGAAGATGGCGTTTGAGAAACGGTAATGCTCTTCACTCGTTTACGATTGGTTAAAACTGTCAACTCTCGAAGGGAATGAGATATTTTGTTGAAACTTGGTATGAGGATTGTTTGGGTCAAGGGTAAGGTCGAGTTCGTAGATGAGCTCTGTAGCCCTATATTTGGGGGTGGGGGAGGGGGTTGAAATTAATGGACAAACAAAATATTTTTAAACAGCTAATGTGATAGTCGATTATGGGGTAAAAAAACATGCTGAGCACGATGGTGAAAATCATTTTCTCGCAGCACAAGTAGTTCGTCCGGAATCCGGCAAAAACCGGAAAGTTGGTTGAAAGTAAAAGTTTGATTTGAAGTTGATTAAATGTTTGATTTAGAGGTAAGAAGACATGCTGAGCATGATGGTGAAAATCATTTTGTCGCCGGACAAGCAGTTTGTCCGGAATCCGGACAAAACCGGAAAGTTGGTTCGAAGTAAGCAAAAGCTTGAGTGGAGGGATACCTATGACATCGCAAAAGTTGTCTGTCCGTCCGTCTGTCCGTCCGTCCGTCCGTCTGTGAGCACGATAACTCTCGAAGGGAATGAGATATTTTGATGAAACTTGGTATGAGGATATTTTGGATCAAGGGTAAGGTCGAGTTCGTAGATGGGCTCTGTAGCCCTATATTTGGGGGTGGGGGAGGGGGTTCAATTTAAGGGACAAACAAAATATTTTTAAACAGCTAATGTGATAGTCGATTATGGGGTAAGAAGACATTCTGAGCACGATGGTGACAATCATTTTCTCGCCAGACAAGTAGTTCGTCCGGAATCCGGCAAAAACCGGAAAGTTTGTTAAAAGTAAAAGTTTCATTTGAAGTTGATTAAATGTTTGATTTAGAGGTAAGAAGACATGCTGAGCACGATGGTGAAAACCATTTTCTCGGTGGACAAGTAGTTCGTCCGGAATCCGGCAAAAAACAAAAAGTTGGTTAAAAGTAAAAGTTTCATTTGAAGTTGATTAAATGATTGATTTAAGAGTAAGAAGACATGCTGAGCATGATGGTGAAAATCATTTTGTCACCGGACAAACAGTTCGTCCGGAATCCGGCCAAAACCGGAAAGTTGGTTAAAAGTAACAGTTTCATTTGAAGTTGATTAAATGTTTGATTTATGGGTAAGAAGACATGCTGAACCCGATGGTGAAAACCATTTTCTCGCCGGACAACTAGTTCACCTGTAATCCGGCCCAAAACCGGAAAATATGTTAAAAGTAAAAGCTTTATCTGAAGTTGATTAGATGATATATTTAGGGGTAAGAAGAGACGCTGAGTCTGTATATAATGATCATTTTTTACCCGGACATGTAATTAGTCCGGAATCCGGTTGTCATTTTCTCGGAATCCGGCAAAAAAGCGGAAAGTTTGTTAAAAGTAAAAGTTTCATTTGAAGTTGATTAAATGTTTGATTGAAGGGTAAGAAGACATGCTGAAAACGGTGGTGAAAACCATTTTCTCGCTGGACAAGTAGTTCGTCCGGAATCCGGCAAAAACTGGAAAGTTGGTTAAAAGTAAAAATTTTCATTTGAAGTTGATTAAATGTTTGATATAGAAGTAAGAAGACATGCTGAGCATGATGGTGAAAATCATTTTCTCGCCGGACAAGTGGTTCGTCCGGAATCCGGCAAAAACCGGAAAGTTTGTTAAAAGTAAAAGTTTAATTTGAAGTTGATTAAATGTCTGATTTAGGGGTAAGAAGACACGCTGAGCACGATAGTGAAAACCATTTTCTAGCCGGACATCTAGTTTGCCTGTAATCCGGCCAAAACCGGAAAATATGTTAAAAGTAAAAGCTTTATCTGAAGTTGATTAGATGACATATTTAGGGTTAAGAAGAGAGGCTGAGTCTGTATATAATGATCATTTTTTACCCGGACATATAATTAGTCCGGAATCCGGTTGTACCCGCATTTTTTTAAGTCAAAATTTTATTTAAAGTTGATTAGATTTCTTTATAGGGATAAGGAGATACGCCGGCTTCGTTTCTGAATTTTTCTTTTTTTGCTGGACTAGTAGTTCGCTCGGCATTCGGGCGAAACCGCAAATTTGGCAGTAGTAAAGCAAAGTTTCGGTCAATATCGTCAAAATAGATATGGATTATAGAGGTATAGATAGGTAGATAGAATATCTGAACTCGGTTTTCTCTGATGATTAGCCTGGCGAAGACAAGACCGAATTGTCTGGATCAAATCTTAGATTTTTGGGATCCCATCGACACCTTTGGTCTTGTTTTTTTTTCGGGCGCAAGTTATTTGAAGCTATTGTATCGAGGAATTGAATATGCCAATCAGACCTTTTAAAATTCAATTCTGATTTGTTTTTATCACATTCAACAAAATCCTAGAAAAAAACCGCATGCACTCACTCAACCTTCTCTCGTTCACATTATTTCCCACTCCTTACCTGAACCTCCCCCCATTCCAAATCTCTCAAAACAAATGCCCTTTTGATTTACTCTTAAGAATAAATATGTTTTCAGCTTATTCCAAACCTAACCGACCAGATAATTGATTAACTTATTTGAATATCGCGTACTGAGCAGTTGAACATGAACATTTTGTACAAAAAGGATAATTGTTTCTAACATCTTACGAGTAACATTAAAATTCCAGGATGCCATGGTTATCTAGTCCTAGTATCCCAAAGAGATCAGCTGTTTGCAATATCGTACTTCATCTAATTCATGATTTTCTTTTTATTCGGGTAGAAAATCTCGTATACCTCTGGTGGAGTTTCTGAACTTTTCTTAAACTAAGTGTTTGTTTCCTTGCCGTCACCACTATTATTACTAATATTCCACTTGCTGCGATTCACTAGTATCCATGCGCATTATCATCCGGACGACGTTCACCTATCTTGCTACTGATGCGTAAAACCGGTTTTCTGAATTTTGCTGAGATCTTGCTAGAAGTCGGTGTGCCTGTGAAAAGGCTTAAAACAGGGAAGACCGTGGATAATTATTTAAAAGTAGAGTTTAGCTTTACGGTATTCATATAGCTTTGAATATTAGAACATCAGTACACTGTAAAAAGCTTCTCCGAATAAGGATGCAGTATTTGCTACTGGGATTAATCTTATCTCTGTTGGGATAAAATTAATCCGAATTATGGATAATCTTATCTAAATAAAGACAAGATTAATCCCAGTAGCAAATACTGCAAGATTTTTTCTGCAGTGTAGTGAATAGTGCGAGCTGTGCTTTAACACAATTTTGTCATTTTCCAGTCTAGAGCGTTTTCTGAAAACGTCAAATGGTTTTTATTATATTTAGTTTCTTCTCAGTTATCCCCTTAGGGTTATAATTGTGCTTCAGCATTGTTACAGAGCTACTATGAGTACTATGACTCACCAGCAGCTGAGTTTTATACAGTAGCTGGATGAAACGAAATTTAATAACTATCACTGCGATTACAATAACAAAACAAGAACTTCTACGACGCTTGCCTGCAATTATTATTCGTGATTTTCGAAATGACCGCTTCTAGCGGATTAGGTACGATTACGCTACACAGAATTGACGACAGAAAACTCCTCGCCAGATCCGTAGTTTCTGGGTATTGACTAAACTTTAGCCGATTATTTACGGCCCGTGGCGTTTTCATGACGTCATGAAATAAATAGGAAAATTCTATTAAATTAATGTTGCAAGCGGCCAGCGAGGAGCCGGACGCGTTCACACTTATAAACCGTTCTAGGGACAATCAGTTCCGTTAGTAAATGGAAAGTCTTTTCGTGTGACGTCGCGATCCGTAGGGCTAAAGTTTAGTCAACACCAGTTTCTGACTCTGACCTTATGGTTATATATTCGCTATTGATTATTAATAATATCTTGAGTATTGATGAGTGAGAGAGATTGGATTTCTTGTTTCTTCTTTTTTCTTTTTTTCCTTTTATAGGTAAGTAGTTATGTGGACTTTCGCGCGAACGCAAACCCTCATAGGTTTTTTCTCCAGCGCGAAAGTGTTGTTTTTTATTTATTTTGTGAATGTTGAAAATAATAAACTTGAACTTGAACTTGCCGTCGTTTTCTTCTATTTCGCTTTTTTCCCACTCTCAATTCTAGTATACAGCAAGTGCCCGGTGCCCGGCCGGCACCGGCACCGGCACCGGTTACCTCGTGTTAGAACATAAAAATTAGCATGATTAGTAGGAATCGCCTAATTTACAGCCGGCATCGGGATCCGGGCGCCGCTGGTTTCGTCCGGTGCTGGGAAAAGGTATACAGCAGGTTCCGGGGAGTGGGTAACCCCTCGGCAATAATCATCTGAGAAGAATATTCCTGAGCTGGAAAGCAAGGAATCACTCTCCAATGATTTTATTGCTGCGTTGGAAAGTTGTCGAACTTTCCGCACAGGTTTCCGCAACCGAAGCAGCTTTCTCGGAAAGTTATCCCAGAAAGTTAGCGGAGAGACTCTACGGAAAGTTCAATCCCTCGGCGGGAAGTTTGGACAAAGCACAGCAAGGATCATTTACCAGTGAAAAAAAAAGCAGGGCAAAGCTTGGAATTCAGGGTTTTCCTGGCGATTTCAACTTGCCATGTGTTTCCGATCATTATTCGAGAAAGTGGAAAGAAATTCCAGGAATCGGATACGGCTGAACTTTACCAATTCTTAATTTCAATCATTTGTGAGGAGTTTGACGCATCAACTCAGAATAGTGTTTTCAATCGCAGTTTAATCTGCCAGGGGCGCCCAAATGAAAAAATGCTACATGGCGACAAGCCTTCTTCCTTTAGTCGCGTTTAAAGCAGTTCAAACTGTCCACTCGTCCCTTTTATGTTTTATGGCACTTGCAGCTCCGCTCAAGTGCCATATACCGATCACTTTTCGTTATGTCAGTCGGTCTGTCGGTCTGTCTGTCAGGCCACTCACTTCGAGTTAGGGTACTTCCAAATGTGCTAGGACGATGAACCTTGGCAGGCGTATTAAGGACCCTACCAAACTAACTTGGAAATAGTCACTTCCCCAATTCAACCACCATGTGTGGATTGGAGGGAGGGGGAATCCGGAATATTGATTTATGTTTAACTTTTGAACGGGGAATAGAATCTTGAAACTTGAAATTTGGAGAGACCTCTTGTCTCAGATATCATACTTCAAGTCCGGAATGGATGTTGTGACTTTGGGGGGAGTTGGAGGGGAGAACCGGAAATCGTGTGTCATATTCGGAAAAGATGGATCGGGATAAACTTGGTGGGAAAAACAAGCACAAGCCCCAGATACATAGTTGACAAGACCGGATGGATCCGAGGAGGGAGGGTACCGGAATTCCGGTGATCACGACTTAAGATGTGCTACGACGATGAACCTTGGCAAGCATATTAGGGACCCGACCAAACTAACTTGGTAATAGTCACTTTCCCGATCCGACTACCGTTTGGACAGTCGAGGAAGGGGAATCCAGAATATTGACGTATTTATAACTTTTGAACGGGGAATCAGATCTTAATGAAACTTGATACTTGGAAAGACCTCGTGTCTCAGATGTCCCATTTCAAGTGCGGACAGTATCCGATCAGTATGGGGGAGTCGGGGGGGGGGGCGGAAATTTTGTGACGCGCTTTTAATATAACAACTGGGATAAGACTTGGTGGGAAGAACAAGCGTTAGCCCTATATACATCAGTGATAGAACCGGACCGGATTCAGTCACTCTTGGGGAGTTGGGGGGGGGGGGGGGTCTAGAATCCCGGTGATCGCAGTTTAAGGTAGGCTGCTTCAAGATGTGGTAGGACGATGAAACTTTGCTTGAACAGTAGAGACTTGAGAAGATTGGCTTAGAAATTGTCACTTCCCAGATCCGACCATCCCGTAAAGTACTCATCTTAACCGCTAAGTAAAAAAATTACTTTTAAGCAAAATCTACATTTCCACGACCCCTTTGAGCCCATGATCAGTTTTGCCTCAAGGATTTTGATTATGATGATTACAGAAAGAAAATTTTTATCAAACGACACAATGTCGTAATTTCCAAGGGTCCATCGTCATTCTTATTTACCAAGTCTTGCAAGTGCTATATGAGCTTCCAACTCTTGTTTTTTCTCGTGTCCGATCATTTGTTAGTTGGCGCCGGGCCGACTATGGAAAGGAAGTAGGAAAGGAAAAGCTAAACAATCCACAACACTACGTAATCAACAACAGATTATCTACTATTTCAGGATTCTATGAGCGTGTTCCACCCTTCTAACATTAGTTACTAATAGTTACTATTTCCATTCCATCCTCATGAAAAGTTACTACGCTGACCGTTCCAACCTTGTCGAAATAGTAACTAATAGTTACTATTTGCTTACCATGCTCGGGACCGTAGTAAGCGTAGTAACTACGCATATCTGTAACGTGATTGGTCGGATTCGCCCCTGGCGTGAGATCCTGCTGGAAAATAGAAAAATCGTTCCAGCCTTGACGGCGAAAAGCCAGAATTCGTGACGTCATGCGTAGTAACTACGGTAAGTAGGATGGAACACGCTCTATATATATCGCATATCGGATCCAGATCTTGCCTATACCACAGTAAACGTTTCTGCACAGCAATTAGGGGCGGGGCTACTCCATACTTCCTTGATATGCTGATGTTGCTTGACCAAGGCAGAAGTCTCAACAGATATTCTGTTGTTAGAGCAAGATTTTGCCGGGAGCTGGTTTAGGTAAATAATGTGCTAAAAAAAAAACTTTGGCATTACTCCAACACACTCCAACTCCACTCCAACTACTCCAACACACTCATCCGGCTGTTTGCATATGAATTTTGCCACTGGACTCTCTGGGAACCCCACTGAAATGTACGGTAGCTAGTAAATGGAAATGGAATGGCAAGTGGTACCAGTGCCTCTTCCTCTTAGATTCAAAAAGGAAGGAAAACGCAGTCCCTAATTTTACTGTCTTTGATACTTTAACGAACTAAGTTGACCGGAAACGGCCGAACATTGTCAGAAGTTTCAAAAAAGATAACACGAAGATGAGCGGTTTCAACAGACGATGCGTAACACATAACACTTCGGAGGTTATCTGTTGTGTTTGAAAACGTTATGCATGAAATGTAACAAGCTTTGTTAGGAAGAGCCAAAAAAGCATCTAATGACTTTATTCCTTATCGTCGTGATGTCGAAAAACTACGCAGATACTTTTTGGCGGTTTTTCTGTTCTTCCTGATGGTAACGCTTATTATGCATAACATTTTGAAACACAACATATAACATTCGAAGTGTTATCTATTACGCATTAGCCTATCTTTTGAGACCGCGCATCCTCGTGTTTCTGTTATGAATCTTCTGAGAGTGAAAGAAATTGCTCTCATCGGCTTCTTGAATACTGCAAAACCAGTCTACGCCGCAATTTCCCACCAGTTCTATGACACCACCCTGGCATAATCAGTACATTTTCGCGAAAGATTCTTAATTGCTTCTATTCGGTCCCAAAGGCGCAACTGTACTTTTTTTTTAGTTCAGTACTCTTTACTATTCAAACCAACCTCTACATGCTAAACTACACGAATACACCTTTTGCAACCCTCTTACCATCCTTTAGACATGCAGCTGATATGATATCTGTGACTGCAGGAAATCCCTAGAAAGCCCATCTGCTGAAAGCCGTACACAGAAAGCAAACTGCCTGGAGTCACCAGTCCCTCTTTTTTAACACTATCTCTTTGATCGAACCATGAATTTACACTCCGACAGGCTTTCAGTCTTTACTATATAATTATAACTCCATTCGTCCATTTTCTTTACTTTTAAAGACTTCGACTCTTTAACAAAACCACCCTACACTTAAACCAACAAGAACTCACTTTTGCGTGGTTTTACTTGGATCAGTGTCCATTTTGACATGGAAATTGAAAAGCCTAATGTTAGGGTACCATGACAAGAGGAATTCTCGCCATAGACCTCTCGCTATTCTAGGGAGAGATACCGTGTGTTACTCACCGCTAGGGTGCCATGAGAAGAAGAAGAATTTTGACCTTAGACCAGAGAGATATACGTGTTTGACTCTCCGCTAGGGTAACATGACAATAGGGATTTAGACGTCTCACTATTCTAGGGAAAAACATCCGCGTCACTCATCACTACACTGTCAGAAGTTCCATAACACATAACACGAGGATACCGGTCTCAACAGATAATGCGTAACAGGTAACAGTTCGGATGTTATCGGTTGTGTTTCAAAATGTTATGCATAATAAGCGTTACCATCAGGAAGAACCGAAAAACCGCAAAAAAGTATCTGCCGAGCTTTCCGACATCACGACGATACGGAATAAAGTGAGTAGATGCTTCTTTGGCTCTTCCTGACAAAGCTTGTTATGCGTAACATCTCATGCATAACGTTTTGAAACACAACAGAAGTGTTGTCTGTTACGCATGATCTGTTGAAACCACGCATCCTCCTGTTATCTGTTATGAAACTTCTGCCAGTGTAGGATACTACGACACGAGTAATTGTCACTATAGGCCTTTTATTGTTATCTTCTAGGGAACTTGAACACAGTCATTTCGCAATCGGCCCCAGATTTAGACCCACTTCAGGAAAATTACGAGCCGGACAGTTTGTGCAACGTTGACATATTTTTGCTCATTGTGAAAGCTTAGCCCTTGGCCTATAACTCTCGGTGAACTAGTCAGTAGCAAATGACAAGTTTACTGCTCAATGGTCTAACAACATCTAATCTAAAAGTACTAAAGTTAACCAAGTTCTCCGGTTCTTTGAATGAGGGTCTTGAACCAATCAGGAGCCAGGCGCGAGGGGTTGGCTACTCCAACACACTCAATCGGCTGTTTGCATATGAATTTTGCCACTGGACTCTCTGGGAACCCCACTGAAATTTATCTCGTCAGTTCGCCATTTTTCCAGTTTAGCCCCCCCTAGTGTATTAAGTACGATTGGACATGGTATTGTGAATTGACGCCTGAAACTCTTCGTCAAGGGTAGGGTTTCTGATTCTGATAATACGGTTATTGTCATTTATTTTTCTTTTATTTACCTTTTTGCTCTAGGCTGAACTCACCAATTCTTGGGTTTTCAATCTAGTTTCGGTGAAGAGTTCTTCGCGTCAGTTTGGAGTAGCATTTCTCATCGTACTTTTAATCCGCTAGAAGCGGTGAATTGGAAAGGGGCAATGGCAGTTTGATTGGCGGACTGCCTTTATAATGTACCCACGTCCAGCTGTGTAATAAAGATACTAATGAGAATAATACCTTTTAAATATCTCCAAATAACTAAGAATATGTAGTTTGAGTCTCGAGACTCTGTTCTGTGAACTATCGCTCACGAGTCTACACGATGTCTACCCCCCAACCTCTGGAAACATGGACAATAGTGTGTCCTTGCAGTCTAAGGAGAAAGTGCAAGTACCTGATCCTTTACAAACTGACAATAATTCTTCTTCTCATGCGAAATTGCTGGTACAATTTCTCCTTCTTTTCTTTAATTTTTAAAGTTTAACTGAAAAGCCAACCAATTTTTTTATCATTTAATTGAATACTTTGCATTATCGGAGTTTTTTTTATTTTTAACTATTTGCTTCAGTATGACGTTCAGAATATCCACAGCTTTCCTCACAACGCAAAATTTTACTATGACGCGGGAAATTTCAATCTCAACATAAATGCGGGTTTTCAGTCGCCAGCGGAGAACTAGGTGGTTACTGCTCACTGCACGAACACTTATTTCTGGCAAATCTTTTGCTTCACCCATACCACAAGAACAAGCGAATGGAGGTACCACAGATCCGACAGGGAAATTTCACTTAAGAAAATCGATTATTTGTGAATAGTGGAGCAACTGAGTAACGAATTTTTATCGGGCTTTCACTCCTCTTTAAGTGAACGGGTTATGGCTAACAAGATTGTCCTTGCTCTACCCTTTTCAGTTAAACATTAAGCGCGAACAAAGAATCGCTTCAGCACACTATTTCTCTTCAGTGGTTTCCTCTAACTCCGAGAAATAGTAGGTCTTTATGAGGCCAACAAAAAAGGCATAACCAAATACAAACAAGTCAAAGGCGCAGTTTGTCATCTGCATTATGTTCACGTTACTGAAGCGATGGTTGAAAAATTTTCTTTTCTTATATGGTAAAGGCTTAGCGGTAGCGGGTCCCGACTTTGAATTAAGCTGGTACATTGATATGATAACATCTTCGAAGGACGTTAAGAGCTAACAGTATTTCTATGGCCTGATAAACAAAACACTTGCTCTAGAATCGTGGCAGTCTGGGAAACTCGCTGCGAATTTCCTCATTATCTCCGAAATTTTGAGCATGATATGCAGGTTTTCTCACAGTGACGCGAATTTCGCAATCGTATTGTTTGCGTATATGTGTGCTCGTAGCTTAAAACATGGATTAGCGAAACCTGCATGTAACACAATCAAACGAACGTGAAACATTGTTTTATAAACATGTCTCACATTACCTATAATTACCTTGTTTGGTTATCTACTAAACAATTTTCTCTTTTTGCTTTTTATTTATTCCAGTCACTTTACTGGGTTAAAACTGAGTAACAGCATACAAATTCATTGTTAGGTCAAGTTTGTGCGACCGAAAATTAAGTTTGCTGTGTAGCCTACAGTAGCCTACTACGTGTAGTTTATAGCACGAAAGAGACCTCTTAATGACGGTTTAAAATACCCTGTTTGTTCTTGAAACCAAAGCTGCTCTCAGTTTGGTTATACAAGCAAGCTTTTCCTTCTACCTATACAGAGTTCTGGTTCAGAAAACTGCCGCGCCCTAACCTGTTGCTCACCTCCCGTCACTCTACTTCGTAGTTCTATGACGCCAGGATTCCCTAATTCCTTTCATTAGCACAATGGGTCCTGCATCAATAATTAGTAATGACATATTTGGCGATCACCGTGTATAATTTAAAATTACGAAGATTTCGGGTGTTTTCTTTCATTTTTATTATCTTCTTTCCCGTATGGGCTATTTAAAATAGGAATGTCTGATGACATAAAACTAGTCTGTAAAGTAAGTGGATTGGTATGAAGCAGAGAATGATGGGGTCCGGGTTGTGTTTTTTGTTTGTTTGTTTTTTTTTATCGAAAAGTAACATTTCATCAATTTCTCTCCTGCTCAGTGCTCAGTAATGAGTTGCGTTTTTGATCGAAGTTTGAAGTTTCCTCCAACCTCAAAGGTCTTTGTTTAATTACCGTTTTTGGTCGCCGGTCACAGTTCCTTCAAACTCTGACCGTCGAACTTCGTGAGCTAGCTAGTTCGAAGTTTGCTTGAATCGTCGAAGAAACGTCAACCGGGCAAGGCTCGCCGGAGTCATAAAAACACTAATTAAGCAAACGGTGAACTTCGACTTCGAAAACGGAAATTAAGCAACCGGCTAAGCGAACGGCGAACAAAACCTCGATCAAAAACGCAACTATGGAGAGTTTGCTGTTTCTTCAGGTAGTTGATTCCAATCGGGGGGCACGCGGTTTTTGAAACTCCACCGAGTAATAGTGGCGTTTTTGCAGATACCATGGTATCTGATACCACGCACTGTCAGAAGTTTCATAAGAGATTGCGCATAACACTTTCAAGAATAACAACTTTTCACTTAGAAATAAAGTGCTATGACCAATTAAGTTTATACTATTTCGTGCCTAGGTCTCCAACAACACCTTCAATAGGTAGAAATACTACAGTGTCAGAAGTTACGTAACGACAACAGAAGGATGCGCGGTTTCAACAGATAACACTTTGGGATGTTATCTGTTATCTGTCTTTCGTTCCCGTTAGTATTTTTACCAATTGAAGGTGTTGTTGGAGATTAAGGCACGAAATAGTGTAAACTTAATTGGTCATAACACTTTATTTCTAAGTGAAAAGGTGTTATTCTTGAAAGTGTTATACGCTATCTGTTATGAAACTTCTGACACTGCAGTAAGTCGTTTTCGTAGTTACCGCGGTATCTAATATTACGGTCAAAAGGCTTTTTTGCAGTTATCGTGGTGTCTGAAAAGTCATCTCACTTTTTCATCAAATTAGTGGGAAAGAAGTTTGGCACTTATTGATGTAACTGGATATCAGTTTTTCTTTTGGCACCACAGAAAAAGCACCACAGACGAAAAATTGTACAAATTTCCAGAAACAACACTGATTTTTAAAAAGTTATGCAAAACGTCATTACACGAATAAGAAAAAAAACAAATAAATAATAGGAATTCCTGCATGCCGTTCATTTCAGCTGTCGCTGGAGAGAGCAAAGCCTCATGCAGCTTCTAACGTATGTACAGCGTCTATGTACTGTACTAGACTTTGCGCCGCAGTCGAAAACTCAGGCTCGACTCCTGACAAAACTCAGCTACTTCCCATGCAAAATTCTAGCTTGGCTCAGTCAGACCCCAAAATCTCAAGCCTAAAACCCCATATAAACAACACACCCTTCAACTAAATGAAAGGCTAGGCTACGACTAGGTATCAAAACCAGGTGTTGATACGGATATTAACGAAATAATAATGTTTTGGCAGAGGAAAGCCGCCTTCGATTCACCTACAGTTGTCCGTCACCGTCGACGATCAGCACAGCTTTTATTCAGTTACGATGTAGCGCTTTTGTTGTTCTATTTAAGACATATATATTTTAAGAGATTATTTTTTTTTATCTTGTGCATTTACTACAGTATTGAAACCACAGTGTATGTTTCTTTGTCTGTAGTGCCCTATTTCCCTCTTCTTAAGTGCGTACACGAAACTTCATCATCGTCATCATCATGTTCCTAGTTCTATAAAAATCGTCAGATAATATCATAATTCCCTACGATTTTGTTTGGTGTTCTGGGATTTCTATCGAAATTATAGTATTTGTGTCAACAAGGACGTCGATATTCGTGAAGAAACCGACCATAGGCAATTGTAAGATAATTTTCACGGACAACTGTTGAAAGGAAGTTCAAGAGAACAACCAACTCGGATGAAAGGCTCAAAATTAGTTTTAAGTAAATTACTGATTAAAAAGGGCATACCACAACCCGATGAAATTCATTTAATTTGTTTTAAATACGTAAAAATGTCCAGACTTTCATTTAATTGTGCTATAGTAGCATGTAGTGGCATCAGTTATTGCTGCACGCTGATAAAGCTTACAAATTCGTAATATTCGACAATTTTTTGTCCGGTACTTTTCACTGAACAGAGGGATTTTCTTCCCCATTTCTTTATGATAACTTTTGTACGTTACCTTTTATATTTGATAGTGCAAACGGATACGTCAGCTGAATTTTGTTAGAACTATATTTCGGCCCTTCTTGTCCGTCCGTTCTTCGTTGCCTTTTGTTCACTTCATCGTTGATCAGACAGAGCAGAGTAGTTTCTCCCAGAAAATCCATTTTGTTTTTCCTTTCAAAATGAAATAAGATTTTCGTCCATCTTTCTGTCGCATCGCTGCGCAGTCTAGCAGAATTCATCATAGTCAATGAACAAAAAAACAAATCAATTATTCACGTTCTTCCCAGGGACGCCATTTGGGGGGAATAGGGGGGCGTGGGGGGCATGGCCTCCTCACATCTTTCTCATAGTTTTATTTTCTGGTCACTAAATAGCTTTCAAAAAGCAAAGTGCAAAGCAATGACTTTGCTTTAAGGTGTATTCGATAATTACATTAAATTTACCCCAAAAGAAGTTGAAACAAACATTTTGAGTCTGTTTAATTAAGGATTGTGTCCCACATTGAGCTTTGCCCTTCCCACCTCCCAGGGTTTACAGAATATTGGATCATCATCGCACCTGACTTTGGATGTTAAGATGCAGATTTATTTAAATATAATGTAAGATCTATATCGTGTAAATAGATAGTTAAAGCAGGTGTTACGTGTAATTCTTTTGATTGTTGGGAGGTCCCCTACAAGCCATGCTTCCAGGGGAGAGTTGATCCCTCCAGCATCTTAAAAATGGTTGGTGTAGGCGGAGCTCGGGGTTGGATCGGACACGGGGTTGGTCTGGAAACCCGCAAAACAAATATTAAAAGTTGTCACTAAAATCGGAAAAAATACATAACATCTGCCTTCTAGTGATCCCACTTTGTACCAAATTTTTATGGTACTTGCTTTTCTGGTTTTGACAAAAAGTTGAAAAAATTGGTTTTCTTGAGGTAGAAGTATTTAGCTCATTGTCGGTTGAACAGCTCTACGCCGAAGATTAACGATAATTGGACAGCTTAGTAATTGGTGTATGTAGCCTGCTTAGTATTTTAAAGATAGATAGTCAAAATATTAGATCTTATTATTATCGTTATGCCACGTATCTTGAGTCTCCCCCCATGGGCAAAGAATATAAAAATCAGTACAAAATACCATCTTGCCAATCCTATGACTGCGATTGAGGCAAGAATAAAGAAGTCTGAAAGTTCATTTAACAGATCCCACGGCTTATATATATATTATATATATTTACGTGCTAATATTCGTATTCTCTTACGTTGTTGTTGTGTTAAATGTTGTATTGCGTGTTGTTGTTGTTTTTCTCTTCTTTTCTATTTTGTTTACTCCGTCTAGGTCCACCTCGGGCCAATTTTGATGGGAAATAAATTTTTTCATTCATTCAGATCAGTTAATTTTTCTTTAGTACGCCATTTGGTCATTTCAGTCAGGGTGGGGTTGGTAGGGACAGTTTTGATTTTGGGGGGGGGGGGGTCGGACAGTCTTTTCCTACTCATATGTTCCAGCAATGTTTTCTACGGATACGTCAGCTAAGATTCTTCATAAGCGATATTTCGGCCCTTCTTGGCAAGGGTCCTCGTCAGGCTTCCAATCCTCTTCAAAATATTAGATCTTATTATTATCGTTATGCCACGTATCTTGAGTCAGCTTGGGCTCAAAGAATATTTACCTACTCATAAGAGGATTGGAAGCCTGACGAGGACCCTTGCCAAGAAGAGCCGAAATATCGCTTATGAAGAATCTTAGCTGACGTATCCGTAGAAAACATTGCTGGAATAAATGTTTCAAAGTCAGCTTGGGCTCAAAGAATATTTACCTACTCATATGCCCTACTAAACCGAAACTGACTTAGAAAAATGCAAAAAGACGTTATCAGAATCCTTATCGTATTATTTTAAAACAGAATTAGTTTGAAAAATGAACGTGTTAAAAAGAGATGGACACAACCGAAGAAAACTAGTTAGTAGAATTGCCTACAACACTGTCAGAAGTTTCATAACATATGGCGTATTGCACTTTCAAGAATAACACCTTTTCACTTAGAAATAAAGTATTATGACCAATTAAGTTTACACTATTTCATGCCTAGGTCTCCAACAACACCTTCAATTGGTAAAAATACTAACGGGAACGAAAGAAACATAACAGATAACATCCCAAAGTGTTATCTGTTGAAACCGCGCAACCTTCTTTTGTCGTTATGTAACTTCAGACAGTGTAGTATTTTTCCCTTTTGAAGGTGTTGTTGGAGATCTAGGCACGAAATATTACAAACTTAATTGGTCATAACACTTTATTTCTAAGTGAAAAGGTGTTATTCTTGAAAGTGTTATGTGCAATCTGTTATGAAACTTCTGACAGTGAATAAAGTAGAAAATAGATTTTTTTTTATTTAATGATTTAATTTAATTAATTTTGCTTACGATATTTTTAGGAGGAAAAAGAAACACGAATTCGTCCTTAATAATTTATATTTGGGAAAAGGTTCTTATGTCGGAAAGTCGAAAGAAAAAGAGGTTCATTGAATGAAAGTTCGTGGAGGGGCTTGAAGATATTCTTTTTGCGCACAACTGGGCGCAAAATCATATTTCTGTAGAATCGATTCGAGTAATCGGTCCAACTAAAGATAGAACAAACTTTGCTGATATAAGTTTGAAGTTACCAGCCTCTGGAATTTGCTAGGTTAACTGAAAGGACCTGGAAAGGACATATGAAGGATTTTTACTTTCATCCACCACGCCTCTTGAATATTTGTATTCTTTAGTTTTGTTTTTACTTTTGAGCTGCAATATCATCATTTCACTTTCTAACATATTTAAATAAAGTCTAGTAAAAAAAAATAATACGTTACAAACAATGTCCGATCCAACCCGAGGCCTGTCCGAATCAACCCCATGGGTACGGGGTTGGTTCAGACAAACTGAAAAACAGAAAAAAATGTTTACTTAAAAACCTGATGTAGAAAAAAATCTGAGAAATTACCAGCTATTCTCCCAGACATTCGACACGTTTGAAAACAAAATGATTTAAATCCGCCAAGGAATGGCAGCCTAGCGAGAAAAGAAAATTAGTGTCCGAGCTTCCCGAGTTCCCCTATACATGTACGGTAGCTAGTAAATGGAAATGGAATAGCAAGTGGTACCAGTGTCTCTTCCTCTTACATTCAAAAAGGAAGGAAAACGCAGTCCCTAATTTTACTGTCTTTGATACTTTAACGAAGTAAATTGACCGGAAACAGCATAACAATGTCAGAATTTTCATAAAAGATAACACGAAGATGAGCGGTTTCAACAGATAATGCGTAACAGATAACACTTCGGATGTTATCTGCTGTGTTTGAAAACTTTATGCATGAAATGCAACAAGCTTTGTTAGGAAGAGCCAAAAAAGTATCTAATGACTTTATTCCTTATCGTCGTGATGTCGAAAAACTATGCAGATACTTTTGGCGTTTTTTCTGTTCTTCCTGATGGTAACGCTTATTATGCATAACATTTTGAAATACAACATAACATTCAAAGTGTTATCTATTACGCATTAGCCTATCTTTTGAGACCGCGCATCCTCGTGTTTCTGTTATGAATCTTCTGACAGTGAAAGAAATTGCTCTCATCGGCTTCTTGAATACTGCAAAACCAGTCTACGCCGCAATTTCCCACCAGTTCTATAACACCACCCTGGCATAAGCAGTACATTTTCGCGAAAGATTCACGACTCCATCTACTACACACGAGACTAGATAGCTCATTGCGCAGACTTGGTAATTAAATTACCATAGGACGGACACTGTAGAAGGTATTCCTTAATTTTTATAATTACGCGAAAATGCGGCAAAAACAAATTAGGCATTTATACCTCGTGCGGCTAATTTTGGTAGGGATATATGGTGGCGCGCTGCTAATGGGGTTAATTATAATTGTTTCAGGCATTTTTCGGACAATAACAAACAACAGGGTTAGAAGACCTACTGCTGATCAAAGACCAGGACTGAGCATATTATAACGATGGTAAATGATTCCTTCAACTAGAATGCGGAACTCGCGACGTTACTCTGCGAGTTAAATTTTCTTATAAAATGATATCGAATCTTTTGATGTGGAGAGACGGAAAGCAATATGGTAGTTAGTTTTCTAACACGAATAGAAGTTTCCCAAAATTCGCCTTTAAAGCCCATTCTCGAGGATGCAGAATGCTTTTGCCTCGAGATACCAAATGGATGGAATAGTTGTATATATTTATTAAATAATATTTGTAGGTAGTGAAATGAAAGACAGAAACACTCCTCAAGCGCGATTTGAACCCAGGACCCTCTGCTTCCAAGGCAGAAGCTTCAGCAACTGAGCTACCGAGTGGCTTGTGAAATAGTTCAGAAACCACTACACTAGTCTGATAGAAGCCGGCCATAGGAGGTGATCCCACCCGAATGCAAGTTCATCTCTCCCAAGTCACCAGAATTCTGGTTTATTTGTCACGGTAGGGGAGGGGAATCAGATATTTTGATGAAACTTGGTGTGAGTTGTCATTAGGTCAACGGTAAGGTCAAGTTCGTACCGAATCTTTCCAAAATTTTACCGAATCTTATAATTTTTTAGCTTTAAATTTTAATATTCGAGCTTTAAATTATGGAACAGAAACGATTACGTAGGAAGAGTAACAATAAAGGGCGGCATGAACGACCATAAGCCAACTACTAGGCGGCATTTTGGCGAAGCCCACATCGAGAATATATTGCCGGGCATGATTGCAATAAAAGCTTCTATCTATTATAGCCAATATAAAATTAAACTGAGCGCCGCATGCGAAAATTTCCGAAATCCATTTTTTTTTCTTTCTAAATACTAAGACTCAAAGTAGTTTCAGAAACCGGATGGAGCGACGTTCCGGCAGTAGCAGCAACTGTAGTCTATTCAATATACTACCTATAACCACATAAAGTGAGCGCCACAGGCGAAACTTTGTTTTGCTTTTCCTGCCAAATTTAATTTCCATCCAAATTCTAGCTTTTAATGTTTCGAAATCTCAATCCTAAAACTGGCTTAAAACCCCCGTCAAATGACGCGCCCTTCCACGAAATAGAGGATATTACGAAAAGTGCTGCAGGCGGAATTTATGATTTTGGGGTCCAAAATAAAAGTAAGGACTAACGATGATATCATAGATCATCCCTTTTGTCTGCAACCAGTGCTTCACTCGAGGGGTTGCTCTCTCTCCGCCACCGGTGTACACCTCGACACGGCACCGACACGGCACCGGCACGGCACCGGCACGGCACCACGGCACCGGCACGGCAAAGGCACGGCAACGGCGCAACACCGCGGCACCAACTCGGCACCGCACGGCACCGGCGCGCCTCTAGCACGATACGCCGGCCACGGACAAATTTTCTGCAGATTACTCTTCGCCATCTGGTATCTGGTATCTGGCGCCCAATAACGAAGGTACTTGAATGAAAGAATTATTGAAAACATGCAACCGAAGAAGAAGCTGAACTAGGTATGAGGAGATGCTGTTGACCAAATGCGCAAAGTGGTCAACCATGGTTTGGTACTGGTGCTTGGCGATACTTGGATTTTTCGATATATCGATATTTTCACTTTCGATATTAGATAATCGATATATCGATATTTCCGCTTTCGATATTCAACAATCGATATATCGATATTTTCACTCTTGATATTCGATATATCGATATTGATATTTGCTTACCATGCTTCGTTTCGCCAAAATCTAAGAACCAAATTTTCATTAAATAGCATCTTGGATCATTTCAAACTCAGAATAAATGAGAAATGAATTAGGGAAAACATATTGTCCAATTTCGGATATATAAGTGTAGGTTAGTTCGGACTATTTACAATAATTACGATGAACAAATATCGTTTTCGATAGCGATATTTACGTTTCGATATCGATATTTGGTGCGATATATCGATCGATCGATATCCGATATATCGCATACTGGATCATCTCGAACTCCGGATAAATAAGAAAGGAATTGCGGAATACACATTGCTCCAATTTCGTATATATAAGTGTAGGTTATGTTGGATTAATTGCAATCTTTACGAATGAACAAATATCGTTATCGATATCGATATTTAATTTCGATATCGATATTTTGTCCGATATATGGATATATCGTTATCGGTATCGAATATCGCCCAAAACTTGAGTCAGCTTCAGTATATTTTGCTTCTGGTGAAGGTAATTCAGTGGCGACCAATCTTTTTTTCATATTTGTAGAGTGTGCTAAGAATGATACTTGGCAGGCATATTTAACTTGGAAAAAGTCAATTTCCCCATCAGACACTCTGGGAGTGCAATAGAGGTATGCTTATTTGAACGTTCGTGCTTCGAACTTTGCCATTTTCATGCACTTGCTGTGGCTAAATATATGTACCAGTTAGCCTAAGTAGGTAGTCAAGGAAGGAAAAGATTGGTTCATAAATTCTTTTATAGAGCCAACCACATTCCTTAAAGTACTCATCATAACCACAAAGTACAGAAAATACTTTGGAGCAAAACATATATTTTCATGATCCCCATGAGCCCATGATTATTTGTGAAACAAGGGTTTTGCTTCAAAATTAATTTCCAGCTCCCTTAAAGGACCCCTCGCACTAATCACTCTTCGACTTACAGTATTTTAAAGTATTTGAATACTTTAACTATGCTGTGCTTTCAATAAATAACTAACTGTTTTGGCTGTTTTAAGCCTTTTCCGAGACCCGTTGACTTCTAGCGAAACAGGGAAACAATTTGCATAACCGATTTTCCTGATGGAAAAAATTCTCGCAGACAACCGTCGCGCAACCGTCTCGAACCGTCGACAGCGTGATACACATCGAAGGTAGCAAAACACGGCAAGTGAGAAAATCAGCGAGGTTTTGTTAGAGGGGTTAGAATGTACCGCACGAAACGTGGGTCTCCGGGTTTAGAAATATATGTAATGATTACGGAAGTAGGTTGCATTAGTATTATAGGTTGCATTAGTTTGAGCAAAATATACAACTACGTGATCCCCATGAGCCCATAGTCACTTTTGCCTAAAGGGTTTTGCTTTCACATGAATTTCTAGTGCCCTTAAAGTGCAAAAATAAAATACTTTTCACCAGATCATTCTCTTGATTTCCAAGGGCCCACAATCATTCTTATTTCAAGGGTATGGCTTATAATTAAACACAAGAAACCCAAGAAACCCAAGAATTTACAAATTCCTAAATTTCATCCTCTGACCCAGCCTTGCAAGTACCATATGAGCTGCTAGCTCTTGTATTCAACACACATTGCCGACTTCATTCTCGGCCAATATCTGATGAAATTTGTTTACATGTACATCAGAAATCGTGCTTTATCACAATACTGTAATTTGAAGTAAAAAAAACCGCGGCACCGGCTTGGCACCGGCTCGGCACCGCGGCACCGGCACGGCACCGCGGCACCGGCTCGGCACCGGCACGGCACCGCGGCACGCGCCACTTGGTGTACATCGTTTTTGGGAGTGAGCAACCCCTCGGCTTCACTCAACCTCTTCCGAGTTTCGAGGTTCGTGGTACTTTCCGAATCCTGGGAATTATAACGAATAAATTACCGAATCCCAGTTATTATACCAAATAAGTTTAGACCGATAGTATATTCGGGATTCTGTATAACTACCGTATCCCGTTTATTATACCGAATTGTTTCGGTATCGAAAGACTACCGAACAATATTCATATTCGGTATACTTTCGTCGAAACTGGAACAAAGTCAGGATTCGTGGTTGAAAATTATGCTGAAGAAATTACCGAATCCCAATCATGATACCGAATAATTTTTAACCAATAGCTTATTCGGGATTCTGTTTTAACTACGGAATCTCCACAAATATATCGAAAAATTACCGAATGATTTCAGTAAATTCTCTCACTATTTTCGTGATAACTACCGAATACTGGAAATTATACCGAATCCCGATCATTATACCGAAGAAATTTGTACAGATAGCCTATTTAGGATTCTGTATAACTACCGAATTCCCGTAAACATATCGAACAGTTCTCTATCGAAAAAATACCGAACAACTTTAGTAAAATTTGGGTAAAATTTTACCGAATCTCAAAAAGTTGGGGGGGGGGGGAGTGCACGCCCGTGCATGTGAGACATTTAGCTGGAAGTTGGTATTGTGCTTCAATTCGTCCGTTTCCGAAAAAGAAGTAGGTTCCCGATCATCCAGAAAAAAAAATGAAACAGAACAAACTTGTTCTGAATTTACAGTAAAAATAAGAAAGATTAAATGGCGTGTTCATTGCTCTCGAAGCGGATTTATTTTTAAAGTTTGCACTGGAGGAAGATTCTTATCATTAAATTATTTTGTGTTCAAATACAAAGAATCTTTGCACGAAATTAACAAATTCTTGAAAATTTATGCCACAAGCAAAATCAGCTGGATTTTTACTTGAACCAAGAGATATTGGTACACAACGGATCGTGATAAAACTTCGGTTGAAAGTGTGCGCTGCAGGATGAAATTCATGATTTGACAACTCTCTTTCATCAATCTTGGAAGCTCAGATCTGACAATCATACTTCTCATTCTGACAAAATAGGATTAAAAATCTCTTCGTATCCGAACGGCTAGAAATAGCCCGCCTCTGTATGCCAATCTGGCAAGCTCGAAACATGCAGCTGAGACTGCAATTCAAACGCTCGAGAACCCAGAACCGCCGATGTCCAACCTGGACGTCAACCCAGTTTCTTGGTAATACTCTATATGACTAAGTCCAAAACACGCCAGTGACTCTCAGGAAGAAGGAGTAAACGTGTCCGTAACGACTCAAACTGAATGACTCAAATCCTGAGCCAGCGCAGCTTTGACACCGTTTCTTCCGTTCTTCCGCAGGTACCCGGAGATTCTGCATCGGAAGGGAGAGATAGTCATCAAGTGCATCCTGAACTAGCATTACTGACTTTTCCGGGCGCTCTGCCAGACCCCATTTGGCTTCCCTGGGTGATCGCCGAGTTTAGGTGAATTAAAAAAAAAAATTCACCGGCCACAATTGTGGCGGGGCGCTCTGCAAGCGCCCAGTTTAGCTTTTTTCTTTCTTCGAGGGGGAGGGGGGAGCTCCCCCCCATAACGACGCTCCTGGGTTGCCCACTCCCCGGATCCTGCTATACACCCTTTCCCGGCACCGACCGAAACCATAGGTGCGGGCAACGATGCCGGCACAAGATTAGGCGATTCCCGCTTCTATACATGGTGATTTTAATGTTCTAATACTGCGTGGCACCGACCGGGCACCTCGCCAGTCAGTACCGAGCACTTGCTGTACACTAAAATCGAGAGTAGACAATCCCTCGGATCGACACCGACGTCACTGTTATGATAGGCGCCGGGGGGAGGACTGAGGATGGCAGGGGAGATTTCGGAGGGGGCAAAAAATGAGAACTCCGAAGGTTTTTTGTTTGAAATTTCTTGTTGTCTGTGATTCCCATAACTTTTTTTTTACCGCTTAAGAATCAATAACCAACTTAAATTATAAACGTGGGAGGGGGGCCCAAGATTGATCTGCCCCCCCCCCCAAGGTTTACGAAACTACTAAGCCCCACTACTACTGTCAGGACAGGCGCGCCAAGGCTTTATCTTCGGTAAACGAAAATCGGATATTATTTTTCGATCTGGCATAGATCCAGACATGCCTGTTCTAGCTGTATCCGTTCTTGATCCATGCAGCGGGGAACGAAAGATCCACGTGGTTCAAAGTCTCCACCCCACGTTTTCTTCGTAAGGAGCTAAACTCGCAGAGTGCCCCTGACAGCTTTTTAAGAGCGTGCTCTGCCTATCACTTTTGCACAGCAAATAGCCGCTCACGAATCCCTCTTTAGAATGATGAGATTTTCACCTAAAACGATACTTCGACTTAGTCCCATCTCTCGAGACGCCCAAATCACCATCCAAATGGCACCATTTTCATCAACGTTTCTCATAACTGAACCGACGGCGATTTTCCGCTTGAGGGAAAACGATTCTCAATCAAGCGGATTTACGCCAACCTCAAAGCCGAATTTTACTCGCTCCACGGACTGGAAAATCGCTGATATATCATAATCAATCTCCTGTGCTGCCGACAGATTATTATCCGGATGTATTAGCGTCACAATTGACCATGTTTAGTCACATTTTTTTGTATGGGCTACGGACAAAAATCTCTTGTGTAAAGTTGGATGGGTGTGCCGACAGACCTTGTTTCAAACTCTGTCAGCATGCGAAGCTCACCTTATTATGATTGTTTTACTATTTTGTTTCTTCTAATGGTATATTTTAAGGAATATTTGGGATAAACTTAAACCTTTAGCGTATTTGGTGTAAACTTAAAGTCTGATAAAACAGCCACTTTCGGTTCGTCACATTTTTGTAGGACTGGCGTGAGGGGACACGGCCCATGTTCTAGTTCCTCTTCTGATGTAATTATTATCCTTCTAACTTGACAAATGACGACATTCGGAGCATTGTTTTACCTACGTTATTATTTATTACCATTGTTTTACCTCACGCGAAATCTTCTGTGTTAAGTTGGATGGGTGTGCCTACAGAACCTTCTTTTTGAGAATTCTGTCAACACACCATTTTCGCCTTATTAGGATTATTTCATTAATTCTGTCTTTTCAACCTGTGTATTTTCGAGGGTTAGGCTTCATTTGGTAGGAAGTTTGGGGCGGTAACGTTAGAAGATTTGGGATAAAGGAAGCGTGATGAAACAGCCACTTTCGATTTAGTAACATTTTTGTTATGGGCTTGGGGACAAATCCTTTGTGTAAAGTTGATGGGTGTACTGACAGAACCTTTTTATAAAATTCTGTCAACAAGCTATTTTCGCCTTTTTAGGATTAATTATTTATTCAGAGTCTCTCCATGTGTATATAGGGATTTTGGCAGAGGATTTTGGGCGGGTTAGCGCTATGAAAACTTGTGACAGACGTCGATGTCTCTCATGAAATAGTCAATTTCGATTGGGCTTAATCGTATTTTTTAAGGACTGGGGACACAAAATCACAAATCTTTTGTATTTTAGTTGGGTGGGTTTGCTAATAGAAAGTTCTCTAAAATTCTGTCAACACGCTAATTTCCCTGCTGTGCACCCTTTCCCGGCACCGGCCGACAGTGGTGTCGGCCATAAATTAGGCTATCCATCTTTCAAATGCTTCTATAAACATGCTGATATTATTTTTCTAAAACGTGACAGCTGGTGGCGCTGGTGCCGCACTGGCACACGAAAATCAAGTGAGCAGTCCCTCGCTACTGCGGCATTGCAATTCACCCACAATGGCACCGGATCCGGCAGAGTGGCATGGGCTATATTTCCCGGTTCTCGGACAACAGTAGTTAATTGGCTGAAAATTTTGAGAAGAAAATTGAATTTATTGAAAAAAAAAATAATTAGGTTTGAATATGGTTGTTTATTTAAAAGTTTAAAAAAATTAGATGTTAGTGTTGGCTCTCGATGAATTTGTTTATTTATATTTTTTTTTGTTTTTTGTTTTGTTGCGTGCTGGTGTGAAGGGCGGTTGTATTCGCGAGAACACCTGGTGAGACCATAGAGCCCTTGGGATTTTGCTTAATAAATAGGTTTTGTTTCTAGTCTATATTAGTATTATGTTAGTTGTGTATATAATGTTATATATAATGTGTATATAATGTTATTGTTAATAAAAAGAACTTGAACTTGGACTGGTCCCGGATTTCACTGACTATTTTATTAATTCTCACGCTTTTACGATCACGTAAGCCATTATACTTTGCCAAGACTTGCTGCGGGATTTTCTTTTTTGTCCCTCCTACGTCGCATTACTTGCCAGCAATATTCTCTTTATTACCTTATTAGAGAAATGTACACGACAAAATGTCGTTAAGAACTGGCAAGATTATGTCAAAACGACCCTTATGCTGGGATTACACCGACGAGGTAACAAGGCATTTGACAAAGTAATGACTTTCCCAGAAATATAAAATATAAACGTTTTGTATTTTACGGGCGCTCCTAAATTTTATTTTAAAAATTATATCGGTCCTCATAAAGCAAGAGCACTTAAAGTAGGGGACCATGTATCCCTTGTATTGTGTATGTAATCCACCAGAGTAAGCGTACAAAGTAAGATGATAACATTGTGGAGGGATTGGTAACTAGATTTCGCTTTATACCACATTGAAATTATGGAGTAGCGACAGATCAGGCAAGTTGACCCCTCCAACTCTTTTCCTAACGATAGCTGGGGATGGAAGTAATTGTTTTGGAGTGGTTGAAGCAAGTTTTCGGTTAAAAAAAAGAAATCTGTTTGTTCGTCTAAAGCTTCAATTAAAGCTTTTGGTAATTTATTATCTGTCATGCACAGGTGACCTGGTGTCACATATTGAGACGGACTATTGGTATATGAATATGTTCGAGCTTGATTGTACTGAACAATAAACAATTAATTGTTGACTCGTGACCGGAAATCAATACTATTTTTGTTACGCCTAGATTGAAGTTTTAAAGGAAGAAGTAAAGAACAGGACTCTTTCCCTTGCCGGGTTGCAAAAACAGCGGCAAGCTTGCACTTTTTACTTAAAAAGTTCGAGTTTAGTTTAGTGTGAGGTCAAGTTAAGGTCTCTATGGACAAAGACCACACTGTAGAAGGTTTCTCCGAGAAAGAATTAAAGTTAACTGCAGTATTTGCTACTGGGATGAATCTAATCTCTACTGGGATAAGATTACTCCGAACTTCAGGGATATTTCCATCCTTTCTCGTTCCCGAGATTCTACACTTGAAAAGTCTGTCCTATCTCCTATATTGGCACTACACTGATTATCACGCTTGCCACGTTTGTTGTCTTTACATGACGTATCAGGCTCCTGATCGTTGTTTTTGAGAAGCTTGTTGGTCAGAATAAAGGTAGCTTGTTGGTCAGAATAAGGTTGTGCAAATTTTGCACTTTTTCATCCAAGGCAAGGGACATGGAAAGAGGCTAAGAACAGCCAAAACCTTGAGCTGTAGTTTGCTGTAAGCATAGCTAGGTTTATGCCAACTCTCCCATAACATCTTAGCAGAAACACTAGTGTGAGGTGTCCTTTAAATACGATTTCAGCTCCTGTTTTATATTTGGATCAAGACTATTGTACGGGCTTCGGGAAGGCTAAGAACGTGTTCCGTCCTTCTAACAGTATAAACTTTTAGTTATTGTTTCCATTCCAACCTCACGAAAAGTTACTACGCTGACCGTTCCAACCTTCTCGAAATAGAACTAATAGTAACTATTTGCTTACCATGCTCGGGAGCGTCGTAATCGTGGTAACTACGGATCTCTGTGCCGTGCTTGGCTGGATTACCCCGTGTAGTGATATTTCGATCAAAATAGAAAAATGCGTTCCAGCCTTGACGACAAGAAGCCAATATTCGTGACGACATGCGTAGTAAGTAACTACGGTAAGTAGGATGGAACACGCTCGAAGGCTAAGGGGATCGAAGTAGTGGATAGAAAAAAATACTTCTTCTACTCAAAACAATCTTTGGGGTCTGTCTTCCCCATGAAAGATGAAGTGTTAAAGTTTGACATTTATTTTAACTTAAACGAATTGTTCGAAGAAAGCATAGCTAAAACTGGCATGGCAGGTTGGCAACGTAAATAATCCGGCATTTTTAAACGAAAATGCTTAAAAATCGGAACGAGACAATAAATACAGCACAACATTGAGAGACGTCCCTCCAACCTCGAGTTGATAAGATAATTAAAACAGGTTGATGCAATGGAGGTACTTCACCCCCTTTTAAACGACAACCAGCTACACTAATAGCAAGAATTTCTACTTCGTAGAAGAACATCCTTCTCTCCTTCTTCTCATCCATACATGGACCAAGGGATTCCCGACCCGAATGAGGTCTATCACCGTACCTAAAACTTCCTACAATCTCCCGCATCTACAACGCTCGACACACTAGCTCTATGGTGCTATGCAAAACAGATGTTATCAGATCTTGGGAATAAGCACCCGCTCAGTATTTACGGAACACGATCGTGGATTTCTGATCATCGAAGAAGCCGAGAGTCACACGTTCACATCATTATTTCTTGGTAATATTAAGGGACTAGAATAGTACTGTGCGGTAGAGCTTCACTCACGCCCTGCCAGTCACCTGTGGTTCAGAGTTCTGGTGGTAAACAAAGTTGAGAATGGAGAATTAAAAATGAAAAAGGGATAGAATTCTATAATCATTGTATTACAAAATAAGAGAAAGAGATCGCGAGTATGGAAGAACAACAGAAGCAATGGATAAGTGAAAGAAAATGAAGAGAGGAGAACCCCGACCCTTCAAAGGCTTAAGCTCGCGCTATTTACTCTTCAACTCAGTACTTTAAAATATTTGAATACCTTATATCTAGGCTGCGCATCAACAAATAACCCACGGTTTTGGCTGTTTTAAAGGCACAGAAAACTTGACTACGCAACTTTCGACCATCAAACCGACCTAGGGGGCTTAGATAAAGATACAGGGACTTATCGTCGACAGGACCCACCATCTTTGTTATCTCGAACCCCCTCCTTAGTGTTCCCAAAGCTAGCTGACAGGCCCTTGCCCCTTATGTATGCACTTATGCATTGTAAAAGTTCGCCTTTGGCCGTGTTTCGGCCATAGTATCGGGGTAGTAGTCAAGAGGTCGTGCGTTCGATTCTTACTCCCGGCACACAAACCTTTTGCTTTTTTTTCTACTAACTCAAAAGTCGAATTCTCGGAAACTGCAATGGTCGTAACGAGAATTTTTCGTACTCTCAATATCGACTCAGGCTACATTCTTGATATGTCAGCTAGCTCCCCGAGTCAAGTTTGAGTCAAGTTTTCTGTTCCTTTAAGACTTTTCCGAAACCTGTTGGCTTTTGGTGAAAACAGGTAAACAATTTACATAACCGGTTTTTCTGATGGAAAAACTTCTCGCAAACAACCGTCAACAGCGTAATACACATCGAAGGTAGCAAAACACGGCAAGTGAGAAAATCAGCGTGGCTTTGTTAGAGGCCGGGTTAGAATGTACCGTACGAAATTGGGGGGGCTTAAAAATATATGAAGTGATTATGGAAGTAGGTTGCGTTAGTATTATAGGTAAGACAGGTCCTTTAAGGGAAAAGCAGTATTCTGGTGAACCGAATTCTCCACCACAGCTGGAGCAGGGTTCATAAACAGGAATTATAAAGTATTTGCGGTCTCGGGAGATTTCGGATCGTCTCGTGCAGCGACACCACATTCTTCATAAGCCAGTGTGAAGCACAATTCCAGATATAAAACATGATGGGAAATTTTTTACAGGGGAAAGCTTGCAGATAAAAAAAAGAAATTACATGTAAAATACTGATAAGAATCGGAAGTTCTGTATAAGCTATGCGATGGTGGATGTAGGTCGGAGAATAGGGTAGTGTCTGCGGGATGGTTGGAAAACGTCTATGACCCGGTTGGAAAATGCTTGTTGGATAGTAAGTCGTTGTTGTCTGTGAGGGAAGTAGAGGGGGTGAAACCCCGAACACTCTGTTGGAAAATGCTTTATGGACGGTATAGTTGTTGTTCTCACAGTACAAAATTAAGATTTTTTAAGACAAAAAATACGATATTTTTTGTAATCAGTTTGGAAAATATTTTTCGACGACACAAACATTAAACTACGTGCACGCAAAGCTCGATAAATTTTCGCATGCGAAAATACGACGAAATTCGCTTCACCATGTTGAAACCTGCATCGAGGGGTTGCTCAATCTCCGCCACCGCTGTATACCCATGCGTACCACCAGCACGCCACCACCTGCCACGTGCCACGTGGTGTACATCGGTTCTGGGAGTGAGCAACCCTTCGAACTGCATGCGATATGTCAAAAATTTCGAAGAGACGGAAGGAATTCACATCCAAATGCAAAATCGGGCTGTGGCACGTACCTTTAGGGTTAACTACACTGTAAAACAAACCTTGCAGTATTTGCTACTGGGGATTAATCTTGTCTCTAAAAAGATAATATTATCTCTAATTCGGATTAGTCTTATCTCAGCAGAGAAAAGATTATTCACAGTAACTGCAGTTAACTTTAATACTTACTCGGAAAAACTTTTTACAGTGTATTTCTGTCGGAAACGAACACACAGTTCATTCTTTCAAATCATCAACGTCGATTGCGATCTCTCAATTTTCGAAAAACAGTGAAAAAAGGACTGGTAGAAGCCATGAGCCAAATTGCTCAATTACCGCTCAACTACATCGCCAAGAAAGCTCGAACACACCCTTTTTCTTTTAAATTGCGTTATTTGGCACACAAGCTTAAATCCTGACCCCTAGTGGGCGAGCAGAACAAGAATGTAAGCTAACCTTAGAAGTTTTGTCAAACGCGAAGCGATACTAAGTCCGCGTAGGACGATGGGAAGAAAAGGATGTGAGCATTTTAACTACGACCGGAGGGAATTCGGAAGATTTAAAGTTCTCCGTCATCGCTTGCTAGCTACGACAGAAATCCACGACTTTGAAGGAACTGTGTTCCTTGGGGGGGGGGGGGGAGCACTTCGGTCCAAGAACTTAGTAGGTTGCGGGGGGGGGGGGGGTAGTGGTCTGCCAACACCTTGGGATATGATCTGTTGTGATTTTGAAAACGTTATGCATTAAATGTTAGGTATAACTAACATTGCCAGGAAGAGCAAAAAACGCCAGAAAGCATCTGCTGACTTTTTTGTTTTTCGTCATGATGTCGAAAAAGTCAACAGATCCTTTTCCGGCTCTTCCTGGCAATGCTTGTTACGCATAACATTTTATGGATAACGTTTTTAAACTAACACCATATAACATACCAAGTGTTGTCTGTTGAAACTGCGCATCCTTGTGTTACTTGTTATGAAACTTCTGCCAGTGTAGTTTAGTACTTTTACTATTCTAGGCTATTACCATAGTACGGTGCCCAGGAAATTTAAAATTGACGAACGGATTAAGGGATGGCAAACAAAGCCCGATTTTCGCAGTTGGATAAGACTTTCCTCCTTTGCTCTGAAATCTGTACCCATCGCATGTAGTTTTCGCATAGTGAAGTGAAATTCGCATGCGAAATCTTACCGGGCTGTGTGTTTCTAGGAAGGTGAGAAAAGAGAGCGACCTCCTTTGTTGTACTAATCCAGCGAGAGTGTTCCGCCCTTCTAACAATAGTAACTATTGGTTACTACTTTCGTCCCAACCTCATGAAAAGTTACTACGCTAACCATTCCAACCTTCTCGAAATAGTAACTATTTGCTTACCACGCCCAGGAGCAGTAAGCGTGGTAACTACGATCTCTGTGACGATTGGCCTGACTAGACCGTGGTACGTTATTTTGCTGAAGCAAGGAGAAGCCAGGAGCAGTGACGTCATGCGTAGTAACTACGATAAGAAGGGTGGAACACAACCAGTGTTGTTATGTAGTGACATATGAGCGGTTCACATCTTATTATAAGTTAATCAGTAAATTCGTTGCTTTATACTGCGAACACACGATCAGGGTCGGGCGCTCCCGGTCTGGAATTCCTGAACGGGTTTTCGCCACCACCATCAACTTCCATCTGCATAAGTTGAAATTTGTTCAACTTTTCCATATGGAAGTGATGGTGGTGCCAAAAATCCGGGCAGAAATTCCAGACCGGGAGCTCCTGACCCTGATCGTGTGTTCGCACTATTACCGCTCGCCTCTGGACAGCCAAAAGGTCGTATCTGCATTTTTCAGAACTGTTCACCAAATCGAAAAAAAAGAAGAGATTTTTTAGACCACCATTGCAGAGGCAGATGACATCCATGAGTTCAAGAAGCTCATATCTCACCTTATATGCATCTTATGCCCGGGTCCCACTATAGTCACACCTGGTATTAACGCCGGTAATAAGACCGTTCACGGTAGAAATAAACTATATGACCAAGTCCAAAACACGTCAGTGATCCTCAGGAAGAAGGAGGAAGCGTGTCCGTAACGACTCAAACTCAAGACTCAAATCCTGTGTCAAACAATCAGGGCGATCTTTGGAAGCAGCTGTGACACCGCTTCTGCCTTTCTTCCGCTAGGTACCCGGAGATTTTGCATTGGCAAGGAGAGATAGTCATCAAGAGTATTGGGAAGAAACGACGCTGAAAACGTAAAACAGTCGAGATGAAAAAATCCATATCCACCCCTTTTAAACGTAACGCTGAACCAATCCCAGACCACAGTCACTGAATCTTGCTAGTTTTATATCTTGAATTTCTTTGTTCCAAGTGTGACCAGAGCCTCGTTTTTGTTGCATGCTGCAGGTCCACTTCTCGGCTGATTCCGGACTGATTCTTTCTACATCCGTTTTTCCACTGCAGCGCTTCCGAGGAAGACGGCAGCGCTTCTCGAGAATCACGGACTTTCTCCCCGACCAAGTCCGTGCTTCCCTGCAAGATGCTGCAGCGCTGCCGCTTCAACCAAGAAGAAAGTGAATCCAAAAACGCATATTATGCAAAAGCAAAGAAGTGCTGCAGCAGCGATGCGGCAGCGCTATTGCAACAAAAACGAGGCTCAAGATGAAACGTAAAGCGTGGGTAATAACCAAAGTAACGAGCGAAATTACGAACAGATGTGACTGAATGTGGCCCGGGCATTACAGATACGACAATTTGCCATATTCCGGTTCAGCGCTTCCAAGCGGACGAGGTTCTGTTAATCCCCATATGCCTCACCATCAGCATTTTTTATCAGACATGGTGAAATAGATCCACAGGTTCTAGTGCGGACACACAATCCAGATAATAGTGCGGACACACGATCGGGATAGGAAGCTCCCGGACTGGAATTCCTGCCCGGATTTTCGCCACCATCATCACTTCCATATGGGAAAGTTGAAATTTTTTCAACTTGATGACGAAAGTGCAGGAAATCTGGCCGGGAAATCCTGATTGTGTTCGCACTTTAAGGAGCTCCCGGACTGGAATTCCTGCCCGGATTGTTGGCACCATCATCACTTCCATATGGAAAAGCTGAAATTTGTTCAACTTGAAATCCTGATCATGTGTTCGGACTTTTAGTGAGTGGAAAATCTGCATCTGTGTCCCAGGTAATGGAGGTTTTGTAATATCTCAGCAGCACAAAGCGAAAGTGACCCACTATAACTCTATGGATGCTACTCTTGGAGCGCTTATGGTGGGTTTACACACTGCGTAAAATCCGAGCGTATTTTACGCACGTTTTGAGCTTGAAAAGATTTCTAGCAATACGGACGTATTTAGATACAAAACTGACCGATTTCTCAAATACGTCCGTATTGCTAGAAATGTTTTCAAGCTCAAAACGTGCGTAAAGTACGCTCCGATTTCAAAATACGCTCGGATTTTACGCAGTGTGTAAATGGACCATTAACCAAAAGACGCGTCTTTCCTTCGGCTATAAGATACGACTTTCAGATACGACCTTTTAGTATTCCAGGGACGCACTCGAAGCGACAGGGGACATTTAGAGCATTTGGAGAACTCAACTGAATCATCCGGTCAACATCGAACACTTACTCTAAAGACTGGCAATTGTCCAACCTCGTTTGTTCACTGCGGCGTTACGAAGCGTCACTACTGCGCTAAAGTCAACATATACATCCAATTCACAACAATATATACATCTAGTCTTTATACTTCGAACAGTATCTCACTTCATCCCGTCGGAGGCGCAGAATCCGCTCCAAATTAGCTCGATTAAATGGACGGACATAACTGTCGGAGCTTAAATAAAACCTTGCCTCATTTTTCCGAAAAGCCTTATCTGCCGTTCCGAGCATGATATACTCGTGGCCGACTTTCAGGCGTGGACAGAGACACTTTGCTCCAGCGGCCCAGACGTATTCTCGACTTAGCATAGGAAGGGTGTTCTTGTAGGACTGGAGGAGCTGGACTTCGTAGCGAATCTCGTCCTTAATGACGTCGTAGTGAAGCACTTTCGCTTTGATGGCTGGAAGGAAAAAATTAGGTTAGGGACAAGTAGGAAATGAAAGCAAAGGGGCGAAACGCAATCTTAGCTCAGCTGGGAGGGGGTCTTAGCAAACAGCTCTGGGGAAATTAAACGTCACTTGTATAGGCTTCGTCGGCATTCCTAGGATTCGGAATTCCAACATGAGTCGATGGAATATAAAGAGAAAAAAAAGCATAGGAGCTAGAAGCCCATATGGCACTTGCAAGGCTGGGTCAAAGGATGAAAGTAGAAATTGGCCAATTCGTGGGTTTGTTGTGTTCATTTGTACGCAAAACCCTTGAGATAAGAATGACCATGTGCCCTTGGAAATCACGAGCATGTATCGTTTGGTAAAAAGTATTTTATTTTTGTACTTGGCTGTAATAATGCACACTTTAAGGGAGCTAGAAATTCATCTATAATCAAAATCCTTGGAGCAACAATGATAATAGGCTCATTGAGATCATGAAAATGCATATTTTGCTGAAATATATGGTTTGTACTTTGAGGAATTCACTTGTGAGCTTGAGGCAAAAATGACCATGGGCCTTGGAAATCATGAATATCGTTTGGTAAAAAGTATTTTTTTACTTTTCGGTTAAAATCCGCACTTTACGGGTGCTACAGAAATTCATTTTAAAGCAAAACCCTTATGGAGCAAAGATCATTAAGGGAGTTAGAAATTAATTTCTAAACAATCACGGGGTCATGGGGATCATTAAAATGTAATTTAGATTAAAAGTATTTTTAGTACTTGATTCCTATAAAGAAGATCGGATCTAGAAAGTGACAATTTCTAAGCCAATCTTGTCATGTCTCTAACGTTCAAGCCAAGTTTCGTCGTCCTAGCACATCTGGAAACGCCTTAACTCACGATCACCGGAATTCCGGATCCCCCTCTAACTCCCCCCACAGTGACCACGATCCGGTCCAGTTCTTTCACTGATGTATCTAGGGCTTGTGCTTATTCTTCCCACCAAACTTCATCCTGATCGCTCAACTCTAAGCGTGTCACAAGATTTCCGGTTCCCCCTTCCGCCCTCCCCCATATTCATCGGATCCGGACCGGACTTGAAATGATATATCCAAGACACGAGGTCTTTCGAAATATCAAGTTTCATTAAGATTCGATCGCCCGTTCGAAAGTTATGCATACCCCTAAGATTCAGATTCTCCCTCCCTCTACTCCGCACACGATGGTCGGAACGGGGAACTGACTATTTTTAAGCAAATCTTGCCAAGTCTCTAATGTTCAAGCCAAGTTTCATCGTCCTACACTTCGGGAAGTAGCTTAATTCACGATCACCGGAGTTCCGCCCCCCCCCCCCAATGTCCCGAACCCGGTCCGGTTCTGTCACTGATGTATCTAGGGCTTGAACTTGTTCTTCCAACCAAGTTTTATCCTGATCGCTGCACTAAAGATTTCCAATTCTCCGCTCCATCCCCTCCCCCCGATATTAATTGGGTCCGGTACGGAC
Organism: Branchinecta lynchi; assembly: GCA_023053575.1. Classification (NCBI taxonomy): domain Eukaryota; kingdom Metazoa; phylum Arthropoda; class Branchiopoda; order Anostraca; family Branchinectidae; genus Branchinecta; species Branchinecta lynchi. Next base: position 7,417,937 of record JAKZAP010000016.1, read on the forward strand.
TTGAAATAGGATATCCAAATATCAAGTTTCATTTAGATCTGATTACGGATCCAAAGTTAGATATACCTCAAGATTCAAGATTCCCCCCCCCTCCCACTCCCCCCACGATGGTCGGATCGGGGAAGTGACTATTTCCAAGTTACTTTGGTGGGGTCCCTGACACAATTGCAAAGCTTCATCGTTCTAGCACATCTGGAAGTACCATACCTCGATAAGAATGGACCGACCGACCGAAAAGTGATCGGTATATGGCACTTGAGCGGAGCTGCAAGTGCCATACAAATGAAAAAGTTCTTGCACAACATCAACGCTCCCAGCACTCCCAACTTTTTATATTATATAGTATAAATAAAAAGTTATATAATAAAAATAAAAATAATATATTAGTATTTTTTCGATCCCAGAACTATTCGGTATATTTACGGGGATTCGGTAGTCCCAAATCGGCTATCGATACAAATCTATTCGGTATAATTATCGACATTCGGTATAATTGCCAGTATTCGGTAGTTATCACGAATACGATGAGAGAATTTACTGAAATTATTTGGTCATTTTTCGATGCCAAAACTATTCGGTATATTTAAGGAGATTCGGTAGTTCCACTGAACCCGAATAAGCTATCGGTGCAAAATTATAAGGTATCATGATGGGGATTCGGTAATTTATTCGGTATAATTTTCAGGATTCGGTACCACGAATCCCAACTTTTGTTCCAGTTTCGACGAATTTATACCGAATATGAATCTTATTCGGTAATCTTTCGGTACCAAAACAATTCGGTATAACAGCTGGGATAGGGTAGTTATACAGGATCCCGAACATGCTATCCGTCTGAACTTGTTCGGTATAATAACTGGGATTCGGTAACATATTCGATATAATTGCCAGGATTCGGGAGTTACCAAAAACCTTGAAACTCGGAAGAGGTGGGTCGCAGACAAAGGGACTGATCGATGATTTCATTGTTCAAGTTCAAGTTCAAGTTTTTTTAATTTTACACAAAAATACAAATAGATGACACAAGCACTGTGGAGAAAAACAATTCGAACATGCAGTGCTTGTTAAAAATTTTACTATAATTACAACAACTACGTACCCTATAAATCTAACAAAAATAATATAACTTAATTTATCTGACCTGTGTGAAATAACCTGCTATCTACCAATAAATAAAATAAAAATTTATATTTCCCCTCTTGGGAAAAATAAACAAAAATGACATTTGACTAGTAAGCGAGAATGCGTACAGCATAAACCAACCACACAACATTGATAGTGCAACATTGATAGTGCTTACTCTTATTTTGAATCCCAAAAGATTTAATCATTAATGTTTCGAAATCCCGCCTGCTACGCTTTTCGTAATATTCTCTATTTTGTGGAAGGGCGCGTCATTTGACTAGGGTTTTAAGCCAGTTTTAGGGTTGGGATTTCGAAACATTAAAAGCTAGAATCTGGATGGAAATATTTAAATTTGGCAGGAAAAAGCTAATTTACAAAAATCGCGCCCGCGGTACTCACTTTGTGTGATTATAGGCAGTAGTGACTAGGGTACAGTAGCCGCTGCTGCCAGAACGCCGCTCCATTCTGGAACATCTAACAGTATCGGTATTTAATCCACGATAAATGATAGAATTTGTAAGAGAAGCAGTTAAATTTTCGCCTACACTGTAAAAAAGTTTCTTAGAATAAGGATGCAGTATTTGCTACTGGGATTAACCTTATCTCTATTGGGATGGAATTAACCCAAATTAAGGATAATCTTATCTCAATAAAGACAAGATTAACCCAGTAGCAAATTCTGCAAGATTTGTTTTACAGTATACAGGAAACAAGACCAAAGGTTTCGATGGGATCCCAAAAAGTCAATATTTGATCCAGACAATTGGGTCTTGTCTTCGCCAGACAGTATTAATATTAAAATTCAGCAACAGATAAGGCCAAATAGCTAGGCTAATCATCTGAGAAAACCAAGTTCAGATATGGATTTAGCATGTGTGTTTACCCCTATAATGATATCTGTTTTGACGAAAACGTTCCTGCCACTTCTGACAATTTCCCGGTTTCAGCCGAATTCCGGAACTACTTGTCCGGCGAAAAAAGAAAGCTCAAAAACGAACTCAGCGTATCCCCAATACTGAACATCTAATCAACTTCAAATAAAAATTTAACTATAACAAATCGAACTATATGTCCGTTCGAACTATATGTCCGGGTAAAAAATGATTTTCATACACGGATTCAGCATCTCTTCTTACCCCTAAATCGGATATCTAATCAACTACAACTTTAACTTTTTCCGGTTTTGGCCGGATTCCGGCCGAAGTAACTGCCCGGGTAGAAAATTGTTTTCACACAAGTGTCCAACATGTCTTCTTACCCCTAAATTGAACATCTAATCAACTCCAAATAAAACTTTTACTTTTAACAAACTTTCCGGTTTTGGCCGGATTCCGGGGCGAACTACTTGGCCGATGACAAAATGGTTTTCACCATCGTGTTCAGCATGACTTCTTACCCCGTAATAGACTATCACAGTATATGTTTAAAAATACTTCATTTGCCCCTTAATTTAAACCCCCTCCCCCACCCCTAAATGTAGGGCTACAGAGCCCATCTACGAACTTGACCTTACTCTTGACCCAAAGAATCCTTCGAGAGTTATAGTGCGCACAGACGGACAACTTTTGCGATGTCATAGGTATCCCGCCACTTACGTTTTGGGATCCCAACTGGATTTCGAAAACTCTCGTCTGTGGTAAAATCTTGTCTCTGACCCCCCCCCCCCCCCCCCCCCCCCCCCCCCCCCCCCACCCCCCCACGAAAATGTACTTGCGACGCCCCACAAGGTAGTGAGTAACTTTCGCTGTCAACTACTGAGACATATACAATTCATCCATTACCTGGGAAGCAGAACCAACCTTTGAGTCCATTTTACAGTGTTGATAGTCAGTGGCGAACTAACAGAAGCAAGTCCGTTAGGAAGCAATGAAGTGGAGTCTGGCGAATTGTATGATGGGTGGTAGATAAACAGCTTGTTACATTATCATTTTGCGCATGCGCCAGCTAACCGGCATACAATAACTTAACTCGACTCCCCACTTTCTGAATTAGAAGCAAGTTTCTAATTCAGACAAGACAAGCAAGTTTTAGTTCTGTAGCTTTTCTGCTTTATCCGTAAATAATCCTTTCTGGGAATAGTGTGTTGACAGAATTAAAAAAAGAATCCACAAACTACAACCAAGCCCACCGCAAAAATGTGAGTAAAACGTAATCGAATGTATTTTTTTAATCGAACAAGATTTCAAGTTAATCCCGAATCTTTTGGCTACAGCATCTTCTTCCAATTCAGAATACATAAAGAATCCTATTAAGGCGAAACGTTGACATAACTATAAAAAGGTTCTTTCAGCATACCTATGAGAAGATTTGGGTAAAACTCGACTCGACTCCCTACTTTCTGAATTTCCGAGCCAGCCAACCGAGCTTTTCGTTCAGCAGCTAATCCGTCTTTTCCATAATTAGGCTTTCGGATATATTACCAAGATCCAAGGCTTTAGTAAAATGACTTCCCGGGGACGCTTGGGAAATATTAATGACCTCAGAAAGCGAGCCAATTTTGAACTTCATCATACTAATATACTTTAACTGATTGAAACGATGGATGGGGCTTCACAGAATAGTAGCTGGTTTGGTGGAATGGGCCCTGTCAGCAAGCGGAAATATCTCAATCTTTTGTCTGTGACACCAAAAAATGCATAAAAGAAAATGAAAATAGGAAAACGTAGTTTTTCAGAACCAGTTGAAGAATGCATAGTGGTAATATAAGTAGTATTTCTAAGTCTAGGGTTTTTACGGCAGGTATATCAGGGACCCGAAAGATTAAGTTGGAAATAGTCACTATCCGAGCATCGTGGGGGGAGAGGAGGGAGGGGGAATCCGGAATATTGAGGTATTTACAACTTTTGAAGGGGAGATCGAATCTCAGTGAAACTTTATATTTGGAAAGGGCTCGTGTCTCAGACAACCACTTAAAATCCGGACCGGATCCAGAGACTTCGGGGGGATTTGGAGGGGGAGCCGGAGCGGAGGGATCGGGATGAAATTTCAGAAACTCAGAATTTTACCGGAATTTTCGAGGTTTTACCGGAAGTTCTCCTTAGTGAATATCTCTGCAGAAACTATAGAGTAGCTTACTGCTGCGTTCGGACCTCAATTAGGTGTTGCAAACAAAAGTGAACAAAAAGTTGGCTCGTTAGAGGTTAAACTGAAAAAACAGCTTATTTCTCCAGAATTCTGAATGATATTTGAATACACACATTTTGTATTTTCCGACCAGGGGCTCTAGTAATAACGTTCAGAGTGTGCGCTGCTTGCACGACAAACCAAAATTCAACCAGACGCGGAGAAGAGGTTCATTCTGTGAAATTGATTATCCCTGGATAACGGACAAACGAAGTAACGCAATTTTATCGGGGTTTCGGGAATATTTAATTAAGTGATATGTTACTAGACTGTTGTATCTCAGCCGTATCCGGTTGAACTTTAAAATTATCACTTAAAACTAAAAAGTGCGCGACCTTCAACCCACCCTACACATTTATTCGTCGCCTTTTAAACGTTTTCCATCCATACACAACACATCCAATTTCACACTCGTCAACTAGAACGGTTTCACTTGTGAATAGTGACAGGCTCGTAAAAAAATCGAAAATCTAGACAGTTCTGCCGCAGAGTGGAGAAGGGGTAAAGAAGATCTCAGAGAAATCATGTTGATGGAAAGTGTACGAGATTTTCGTTCCATGAACGAGATTTTTCAATCGCAGCGATAGAAGATTCTTATCGCCTGGATGTTCACACTGAATTTTCGTCGGCAAGAGGATTTAACGCGAAATGTTGCTGTTGCGTGAATAAAATTGTACTGTCGCCCGATTAAAGTTGAATTTTCCCAACATTGAAAGTCGCCTGACGAAGCAACAGAAATCGCAGATTTTGGCGACGAAAATCAGCGTTGGAGTGCCCGAGGGGTCAATGCCTCTCGACCCTTTTCCCGAAGTCTCTTTGCTGTGGACAGAACTGGAAATGGAGCCTCGGGTAGTTATAATGTATAGCCGATGTTGAAAACACATACATTGTGATTTAGTATGGACCCCGTAATATTGGTATTTTTTCTATTTTACTATTTTACGTGATACCGGTATTTTATGTATATTACCGGTATTTTACTTAATTTACCCGTATCTTCATAGTTTTTGTCGCGCAAATCCCAGGCTTAATTGAAGCAGGTTTGAACATTTTTCAGAAACATTTATTTCATGTAATTTTACTTAGCGTCTTATGGACCTGCCAGATGCAAACAAAACTAGACTCAATTAGGTCTCTCTCCATCCCAATTTGTTACCCTGTAGCCACATAGTTTGAAACAGCAAACCCCTGGAAATGTACTTATCAATCAGCTTATCTATGCAAATGTCATGTGTTAAAGCACATGCGTACAAACATGCATGTCCAAGTTTGCAACTCGAAGAGCCGCTAAAGCTTTGTTTACTTATTTAATTGATTATCTATGCTAATTAAGTTAAATTTATGGGGCGGGTGGGAAACTCATTGAGTATTAGAGGCATAGGTACTTGCGGCTGCGTCTGTAGTTGCGGCGGATGTACGCCCGAAGTACAAGAAGAATGGCTGATTTCTATGTTTAATTTATTTGATGCCCTTCCCGCATTTTTTCGACATCGGAGACCTTAGGCCTTTAAAGATCATACTCGTCGTTGCTGGGAGTGAAGCCCCGAGGACACCCAGAAAGCTAAATTTAGCTATTTTTTTTAGCTTATTTTCATATCTTTGGTTTGAATACGATGAATTATTTTCATTATGCCAAGGGATTTGGTTAAGACCATCTTGTGTTCAACAACGGCTGACCATCGTCTTGAAAGCGAATTTCGCTCTTGGTAATAACCGGGGGCAGAGTGAAGCCAATTGGATTACGGCGTTGTAGGTTTCTAAGTTTCAAGGTGCTATGCTCCGACACTGCTTTCCTGAGTTCCAAAGAGGGGTTCTTGACAGTAAAATCAAACGAGTGACTTGACCGTTAAGTCCTCATAAGAGCTGGCGAGAGGAGGGGGCCCGCGAACCCTTCTAGCATCCGATTCTTACTTACAAATCCATCTCCCCGTGATAGACATGGTACAAAATTGTTCTTACGATCAAATTCACCGGAAATCGTCGAAGATAGTTATGGTCTAACAGCCGATTGTTGTTTTGAAGTCCCCTACATGTCTCACAGTTGGGATCGGCCTATTTATTGCTTTCAGTGTGTACCTTACTACTGAAGTTGTCAACTCCTCTTAAACTTTCAAACTTTGTATCTCATGAAGGAGTTTTTGTACCAAAAAAGGCATATTTGATACCATTTCTCTTCTTCAATCCCAAGTGCAACAAGACCAAAGGTTTCTATGGGTTCCCAAAAAATTTGTATTTGATCCAGACAATTGCGTCCCGTAGATATCCAGTCTTCGCCAGACTCCTTGAACATTTTACTATTAAAATTTAGAAACAGATTAATGCCAATGGCTAGTCATCTGAGAAACCAAGTTCAGGTATGGATTCAGCATGTGTGTTTACCCTTATTTATCCGTCATATCTACTTTGAAGAAATTGATCGAAACTTCCTGTCTTACTTCTGCCAAATATCCGGTTCAAGACGGCTCAAGACGAATTCAAGCATATCTCCTTACCTCTATATCGAAACTTAAACTTTAACTTTAAAAAAAAAAATCAGGTTTTGGCCGGATTCTGGGCGAACTATTTGTCCAGCGAGAAAATAAGTTTCATGTACGAATTCAGCATGCACCTCTGGTCAGCTTCAGATAAAACTTATTCAAAATTTACCTGTTTTGGCTGAATTCAGGGCGAACTATATGTCCCTCTTGCCCCTAAATCGAACATTTAATGACTTTGGATAAAACTTTTACTTTTAAGAAATTTTCCGGTTTTGGCCGGATTCCGGACGAACTAATTGTCTAGCGAGAAAATAAGTTTCAGATATGGATTCAACATGTCTTCTTATCCCTAGATCGACTATCTCATTGGCCTTTTAAACTTTTTTTTCGTCCCTTAATTTGTACCCCCCCCCCCCCCTAAATATGGGCTACAGGGCTCATCTACAAACTTGACCTATACTAGGAAACTAGGAAAAAAAAAGACAAAACCAAAGTAGTACTGTGTACAGACTGTGATAGTTTTGTTTCTCTATAATCTGAGGTAAGAAAATTAGTCTCAATGGCCTATCACTGTAACTTATAATCAACTCTTTACGTAACGTATACAAATGATAATGTAAAGCAATAACGTAGTTTCGCAATAATTAGTAGAGTTGCATCCATGGTATTTTGACCCTGAAAAGCTAGGGATAGCTTTCAGGCCCGTATCCAGGAATTTATTTCTGGGGGGGGGGGGGTTGCCTGCGGGTCGCACGAAAAAGTACAAAAAAGACACAGATCAGAGGGAAAAGCCTATAAAAATGAGTATTTTTGTATGTTTCGCCCTCCCCCCCCCTGGATACGACCTTGCTAGCTTTACATACCAACTAGGTTATGTAAGATGATAATGTGATTCATTAGTCACTTCTTTCCAACATTCTGTTGTTGTTGTTTTTTTCAATACTGAGAGATAGCTTTTGATTATGTTAAAGTTGCGAGGGGTTTACAATTTCAGTGGTAGAAAAAAAATTACCAGATTACCAGAACTTAGTCTTTACGTAACGGATATAAATGATAATGTAGAACGATGACGTAGTTTCGCAACAATTAGTAGTGTCATCTATGGTATTTTGATGCTGAAAAGTTACGGATAGCTGTATAATGCCAGCTAGGTTATATAAGAAAATGTTCCAAGTTTTCACCAGTCACGATGTCTACGACTGAAAAGGATAAAGTTCAACTGGCTGAAAAGTCAATTTAGTCGCTACTTCCAATATTCTTTTTTTTTTTAACGCTGACAGATAGCCATGTTATTACGGATTGTGTCATCAGTTCAGAAAAAACTGTTCTTCGAACATGCCTTTTTGAAAACCTTGATGGGTGGACAACTTCAGCATTTAATCGATATAGAAGAAATAAAACCAAAGTATTGCTCATGCAACACTTCTAACTAGATTAACTAGATCTAGTTAATTAATAAGCCCAGAGACCCAATTTTCATATGTTACATTCCTAACACGTTAACGACACCTCGCCAATCTTTGCACTTGCAGCGGTTCACGATTTTTCATGTGCTCATGCTCCCAACTTGTGCTCGCATATCATGCTACTGATGCGTAAAATCGGTTATCTGAATTTTGCCGACTTTTTGCTATAATCAACGGGTCTGGGAAAAGGCTTAAAACAGCCAAAGCCGCGGATAATTTTTTTAAAGCAGAGCTTAGTTTACAGTATTCAGAGAGCTTTGAGAATAAAAAGTAAATAGTGTGAGGTGTGTTTTAAGGTAAAAAAAAATAAGTCATATCCAGTGCGAAATGAACTTACAAAAGACACACCGATAATCCCTCAGTGGAGACTTAAGAGGAGAAGCTGCCAACCCCTGAGTGGTTTCCGTAAATGTTCGTTCTATATCAAGTAATGCATCTCGTCTCATGCAGAGGCAACACATTATACAACGATCTTATCACTTCAGTAATGAAAAGTTTTATTTGCGAGCAGCTTGCCAAACGCTGCGCAAAAAAGCTTGACCACTAGCCACGACAGTCCAGCTGTTGTGTGGGAATCTATGGAACTGAAGAACACTATAGAGGGGCTAATAACATAGAAATATTTTTGGACAAGAGCTCCCCAATAACAGGGCTCAGGGTTTTGTTTAAAAATATATTACACAATTTTTGGCTGATTTCATTTCATTGATTTGGGTGTCGCAAAGATCTCACATTAAAATATTTTTATCTTACTTCATTTATGACCCTCCATTTATGATTTACAAAATTAGTCATAGAGTGTTCCATGTATATACCAATGTATCTGCTCATTTGTATTCCAGCGGGAATGGCTAGCAGCACATTTGAAGTTAGCTAGTATAATCCTCTCTTAAAAATAAACTACTTTGTTTGATTAAACTGTTTCTTTTTGTTTCCTCTCTCTTCTTTTTTATTTTTAAAGTTGAAACCATAGGTTTTAGGCTTTATAGGTTGTTTTCCTATTCAGTTAACCTTAAATATTCCTTGAGCCCTATCTGACTTTGAAACATATATATATATATATATATATATATCTGTATTTGAAAGCGATTAAGCCATATACAGAAAAACAAAACAAACAACAATCTCAACTAACAAACAACCTCACATTCTTTACTTAATATCCTACCGACTTTCTGCTAAACTAATAACTTTTTCTACCATGTTGCCAAAACACACTATAGACCTAGCATTTGTAGACTTAAGGATACCTAGAAGTAGCTCATCCCCCCCATTCTGAAAAAGAGTACCCCTTATATTAGAAAGCTCCTCACACCTCGAGAGAACAAGAGAACATTCAAATAATACGAGGACCCTTGCCAAGAAGGGCCGAAATATCGCTGCCAAAGCATCGTCGCTGACATATCCGTTTTTCAGTTAACCGGTTTATTCTGCTTGTTTTGTAATATTGGTTAGTGTCCGTCCTAGCCAAGCACGCCTTTTTGGGCTTTCCTGGCAGGGATGTGTACGTTTTTATTAAATCTAGTGGGATTAGCTAAAGTGAAAATACATTCGCAGAAAAAAAGAAGTAAGGTACTCACCGAAGTCTTTCGAGCAGAAATGTTTCCTAGCACTCTGCTTCCTCCTACACGAAAATGAGCAGTATTCATCTTCCTTATTTTTTTTTACTTTCTTCCTTTTGTTTTCTACACTTCCCTTTCCTTTCACACCCTTTTTCTGCCACTCTTTGTCCTCAAGGATCCACGTGGCCGACCATGCGTCAGGACTGATTTCATTGGTTGAAATACTGTGACTCTTTTTGGTCTTCTTTGGCAACAATAGTTTATTTTTCACAATCGGGAATTTCTGGTAAGTAGAATTTCCATATGTGTAATACATTTTTCGAGCGCCACTCTTTCGTATTAAGCTCGCGGCAGTGGGGAGAGGCGGGGGTTTAGTAGAGGGCGTGCTCTTGGGGATAGGAGTTGTGGTAGTGGGCGTGGCCCGGAAGACCTGAGTTGTAGGCGGAGTGGTGGGCGGTACCCACGTCGTTTTCGGGATTCTGGGGGGTTTAGGCTCCTCCTTCTTGGCGACCTGGCGATCAGCTTTGAAGATGGGCTGTGGTCTCGCTCGACGGAATTCGGCAGCTTTTGATTTTTCTTTCGGGATCCAGTATTCGTAGTAAACACCTGGGTTTTTGGCACGCTGAAGAAGCTAGAAAAACAAATAATAAGGATTTTGAAGAAAGATAAAACAAGTCCGAAATTACAGTCGGACGGAACAAGTCCCGCACAGAAAGGATCAAGACGGACGAGAAGCCCTACGTGACGTTCAATTAACACGAACTCACAATCTGGACTATTCCATTATAATACTACATGAAACAAGACCAAGGGTTTCGATGGGATTCCAAAAACTCAATATTTGATCCAGACAATTCGGTCTTGTCTTCGCCAGACTCCTTGATCATTTTTACTATTAGAAGTCAGAAACAGATTAAGGCCAAATAGCTAATCATCTGAGAAAACCAAATTCAGATATGGATTCAGCATGTGTGTTTACCCCTTTAAGTCAAATCTGTTTTGACGAAAACAACTTCCTAACTTATAAACTAATTTTGCGGCTCCAGCCGGATTCCGGTCGAACTATATGTCCGGGTACAAAATGATTGTCATAGATGGATTCAGCATCTCTTCTTATCCCTAGATTGGATATATAGGCTAATCAACTACAAATAAAACTTTAACTTTCAACAATTTTCCGGCTCTGTCCGGATTCCGGGCGAACTACTTGTCCCGGTAGAATTTTTTTTCAGCATGTCTTCTCACCCCTAAATCGAACACCTAATCAACTCCAAACAAAACTTTTACTTTTAACAAACTTTCCGGTTTTGGCCGGATTCCAGGCGAACTACTTGTCCGACGAGCAAATGGTTTTCACCATCGTGTTCCGCATGCCTTCCTACCCTTGAATCGAACATGTAATCCACTTGAAATAAAACTTTTACTTTTAACAGACTTTCCGGTTTTGTCCGGATTCCGGGCTAACTACTTGTCCGGCGAAAAAATGGTTTTCACCATCGTGTTCAGTATGTCTTTTTACCCCATAATCGAAAATCTAATCAACTTCAAATAAAGCTTTTACTTTCAACAAACTTTCTGGTTCCGGGCAAACTACTTATCCGATGACAAAATGGGTTTCACCATCATGTCCAGCACGTCTTCTTACCCCATAATCGACTATCACATTATCTGTTTAAAAATATTTCATTTGCACCATAATTTAACCCCCCTCCACCCCCCCCCCCCTAAATGCAGTGCTGCAGAGCTCATCTACGAATTCGAGCTTACTCTTGACCCAAAGAATCCTCACACCAAGTTTCATCGAAATATCTCATTTCCTTCGAGAGTTATAGTGCGTACAGACGGACAACTTTTGCGATGTCATAGGTATCCCGCCCCTACATGAGCCGTCTGTTCCCTCCTCCCGTCCGATCATCCGTTCGTCAGACCGAGGCGAACACTGGCAGTCTGTTTTGCCTTATCCTGTCAATTCATCTCGCCTGTTTTTATACAGTTTTTTACTGAATTTTATTCAGGAGTATCTCGTAAAAAGTTTTGATTAATTTTTTGTTTGTTCGTCTTTGCCGTTTGCAAATATTTCGATGGGATCGATTAAAACCAGGAAGGGAAGGGAACACGAGAAAAGTAGGAAGGTATCCTAAAACCAGGAAGGGCATACCAAAACGAGGAAGGGCATGCTTATACGAGGAAGGATATCACCAGAATTCAAGAACTAGAAAGCTGCACTGTTCCCTTCCTCTGTTTAGTATTTTTGAGGGGTCAGCCAATTTTTTAAAGTTCACCATCCCTTCCTCGTTTTAGTATCCTGACATGGGTACGCATTAAGTTCAGTACAATTTGTATAGTTGCCGACACCTCACTGAACTTAATTTCAGGATACTAAAACGTGTCAGGATACTAAAAGGAGGAAGGGATGGTGAACTTTGAGTTTGAAAAGTTGCCGGCCCTTCGAAGAATACGAAACAGAGGAAGGGAACAGTGCAGGTTTCCAGTTTCTCGCAGCCTTGAATTCCGTTGACATCCTTCCTTGTTTTAGTATGCCCTTCCTAGTTTTAGTATGCCTTCCTGCTTTTCTCGTGTTCCCTTCCCTTCCTGGTTTAAGTCGATCCCTATTTCGACCGCTTTCTCCTAAAACATAATTAGGTGATTCTCAATAACCGCTAGTTATTAATTAATTAATTTTATTTGTAACCCGTCTAGGTAGAGACGGAGTATGGTAAAAAAACAAAACAAAAAAAAAACAGAAAGACAAGAACAATAACCAAAATAGTTAAAGGTCAGTAAACCGAAACATCACGGAGCTCCAGGGATGACTACAATTTTGTTTCATTCTGTTGATGGACCTCCGGACAGCCGCACATGGACCAGCTATACAAAACTTCTCATTGAGATGGCTGTTCCTTGTCCAGGGGTGGGGGGGGGGGGGGGGTGGAAGGCGTAGCAGATATTTGGCAAACCGAAAGAAAATTCAACTCTATATCCCTATAGTCTCTATCTCCCCCCACAGACGTTCTCCTATAAACCGCGGTATTATGTTATGAAGATGTGGAACATTTGGTTTGTTCTTGTAGTGGGTTGGGGGATCTGAGGAGAGAAGTTTTTGGTAAGGAGGTTGTTCAAGAGAGGTCTTTGAAAGATTTGATGGGTAGTAAAGTTTTCCAAGAGTTGCGTCGGTTGGGTAGATTCCTGAAGGTTGCCATGGAGCACCGTGAACGTTTTATTGTAGGTTGATGTTGTGGTAGGTTGATGTTGTGGTAGGATAGGTGTTAGTTTGTTTAATAGTTATTTAGGTATTAGAAGTATGAGTTGAGTGTTGAATATTTGGATGGGTACATTGCAGTTGGAGTGCTTGTTTATTTTTATATTTTGTCCCACCATGGCCCATGGGGCTTTTTTTTGGGAATACATACATTCACATTCATTCATTCATTCATTCATTCATTCATTCATATATATTTCGAGATGCATAGGCCTATGCATCTCCAAGAACATCTTTTAGTCATTTCTAAGATCGATCTGAGTCTTCCACTTGGGAATTATTCATAAAACACCCAATCGAAAGCTATTTCATCTTCCGAAAATACTTATCTGCAAACATCCAAAAATTCTTTCCCACAAGGGAAAAACATGAAAGAACGGGAAAGGGAAAAGGCGGATCCCCGAAGACCCTTCTCGGGAATTAATGGGACAAAAGCAGGTTTTTTTCGACAGCCTAGAAATGCATGTGTTAGCTACAGAAGGGACAAGGGGGCTCAAGGGGACCGTGTTTCGTTCCTGAGTAGGTAGGAAAAGTCGGGATTTGGTCTTTCAGACTCATCATTTAAAAGCCAAGACCCTGGAGTCTATTCTAGAGAAAAGAGATGGATGAAGAAACTAGACTGGTCCTAGGAGAATTTCAAAAAAGCTCTGACCTACTTCGTCTACTGTCAGACATTAGAGAATAGATAAAGCTTGGAACACTGAGCGCAAGCCTTAATATGTGTCGGTTCCCTTTTATTGAAATACAAAATTTCACTTAGATAGAGTGCTGTACATAAGGGACCTGTACAGTGACAAAAAATAAAATAAAAACAGTAACAAATTTCCCAGCTGAGGAACATTTTTGTCTTTCTAATAAGAAAAATGTTCAACGGATCTATTTTAAGTTTGCCAAGTATCGGCTGCATTTGCCCCAATGGACCAGTAGTTCATTTTTGGCTCGGAAATATCAACTAGGTTCTGCCTGCTAAGATTATTGATAAAAGACTGGAAGATTTCAAATCTTCCGCTGGTAAACTGAACCACCAAATGGTCTATGGTGATCAAGAAGGTGATGGTCTATCACTGAAACCTAGAATTAAGTGCTAAAGGATACAAACGATAATGTGAAACATCGACGTTTCATAATAATTAGCGGGTCTAGGCAAGACCCCCCCCCCCGCCAACTCCCCCCTCCCCGGTACCAAACCCACCTGACCCCCCCCCCCCCCCGGTGCCAAAATCACCTGACCACCCCCCCCCCCCCCCCCCGGCGAAAACAAGACCAAAGGTGTCGATGGGATCCCAAAATCTAATATTTGATTCAGACAATCGAGTCTTGTCTTCATCCAGTCTTGGACAGGCTAATCATCAGAGAAAACCAAGTTCAGATATACCTCTATAAGCCATATCTATTTTGACGATACTGACCTAGACTTCCTGCCGATTTCCGAGCGAACTACTAGTCCAGCAAAAAAAAAAATACATAAACAAAACCAGCGTATCTCCTTATCCCTATAAAGAACATCTAATCAACTTTGAATAAAAGTTTTACTTACAAAAAATCCGGTTTCAACCGGATTCCGGAATAATTATATGTCCGGGTAAAAAACCATTGTCATAAACCGACTCTGCCTCTCTTCTTACCTCTTAATCTGTCATCTAATCGAACTTTTTTTTTTAACAAATTTTCCGGTTTTGGCCGGATTCCGGCGAACTAGTTGTCCAGCGAGAAAATGATTTTCACCATCGTGTTCGGCATGTCTTTTTACCCGTAAATCAAACAATTAATCAACTTCAGATTAAACTTTTACTTTTAACCAACTTTCCGGTTTTCGCCGGATTCCGGGCGAACTACATGTCCGGGTAGAAAATTGTTTTCAAATAAGTGTTCAATATGTCTTCTTGCCCTAAATCAAACATCTAATCAACTCGAAATAAAACTTCTAATTTTAACAAGCTTTCCGGTTTCGGCCGGATTCCGGGCAAACTACTTGTCCGTCGAGAAAATGGTTTTCACCATCGTCTTCAGCATGTCTTCCTACCCTTAAATCGAACATCTAATCAACTTCAAATAAAACTTTTACTTTTAACAAACTTTCCGGTTTTGGCCGGATTCCGGGCGAACTACTCGTCCGATGACAAAATAGTTTTCACCATCGTGCTCAGTATGTCTTTTTACTCCATAATCGACTATCAAATTAGCTGTTTCAAAAATATTTTGTTTGCCCCTTAATTTGAAACCCCTCCCCCACCCCTAAATGTAGGGCTACAAAGCCCATCTACGAACTTGACTGGTCCGACGACCCAATGAATCCTCACATTAAGTTTCATCAAAATATCTCATTCCCTTCGAGAGTTATCGTGCTTACAGACGGACGGACAGACGGACAACTTTTGCGATTTCATAGGTATCCCTCCACTTTCGTTTTGGGATCCCAAAAACCTTATATCCTTTACATTTAATACGAATCCAAAACATGTAACATTCACAAAACATTCGAACTTGACCTATACTTCGACCCAAAGAGTGATCGTGCCAAGAAGGGGAAGGAATTGGGAAAGGATTTGTTGGGGGGGGGGGGGGGGGGGTTCGTTACACTGCATGGCATGGATTTTGATTTGATCTTTCACTTTTAACACCTCAATGACAACAGCTTAAGGTGAATGCGTGCATTCGTTCACTTCAGCAATTATTCTGTCACCATCAACCTTCACCTCCGCTTTACACTCCCCTCCCTTTTTGGGATCCCAAAACGTAAGTGGAGGGATACCTATGACATCGCAAAAGTTGTCCGTCTGTCCGTCCGTCCGTCCGTCCGTCTGTCCGTCCGTCTGTAAGCACGATAACTCTCGAAGGGAATGAGATATTTTGATGAAACTTGGTGAGAAGGTTCGTTGGGTCGTCGGACCAGTCAAGTTCGTAGATGGGCTTTGTAGCTCTACATTTGGGGGTGGGGGAGGGGATTGAAATTAAGGGACAAACAAAATATTTTGAAACAGCTAATGTGATAGTCGATTATGGGGTAAGAAGACATGCTGAACACGATGGTGAAAACCATTTTGTCATCGGACAAGTAGTTCGCCCGGAATCCGGCCAAAACCGGAAAGTTTGTTGAAAGTAAAAGTTTTATTTGAAGTTGATTAGATGTTCGATTTAGGGGTAGGAAGACATGTTGAAGACGATGGTGAAAATTATTTTCTCGACGGACAAGTATTTCGCCCGGAATCCGGCCCAAACCGGAAAGTTTGTTGAAAGTAAAAGTTTTATTTGAAATTGATTAGATGTTCGATTTAGGGGTAGGAAGACATGCTGAAGACGATGGTGAAAACTATTTTCTCGATGGACAAGTATTTCGCCCGGAATCCGGCCCAAACCGGAAAGTTTGTTGAAAGTAAAAGTTTTATTTGAAGTTGATTAAATGTTCGATTTAGAGGTAGGGAGACATGCTGAAGACGATGGTGAAAACTATTTTCTGGACGGACATGTATTTCGACCGGAATCCGGCCCAAACCGGAAAGTTTGTCAAAATTAAAAGTTTAATTTGGAGTTGATTGGATGTTCGATTTAGGGCAAGAAGACATGCTGAACACTTATGTGAAAACAAGTTTCTACCCGGACATGTAGTTCGTCCGGAATCCGGCCAAAACCGGAAAACTGTTGGAAGTCAAAGTTTTATTTCTAGTTGATTAGATAAGCGATTTAGGGGTAAGAAGAGATGCTGAGTCCCTGTGTGACAATCGTATTTTACCCGGACATATAGTTCGACCGGAATCCGGCTGGAATCGGAAAATTTGTTATAAGCTAAATTTCTATTTGAAGTTGATTAGATGTTCATTACTGGGGAAAGAAGATACCCTGATTTCGTCTTTGAGCTTTCTTTTTTCGCCGGACAAGTAGTTCTGGAGTTCGGCCGGAACCGGGAAATTGGCAGAAGTGGCAGGAAGTTTTCGTCAAAACAGATATGACTTATAGGGGTAAACACACATGCTGAATCCAAATCTGAACTTGGTTTTCTCAGGTGATTAGCTATTTGGCCTTAATCTGTTTCTGAATTTTAATTGTAAAAATGTTCAAGGAGTCTGGCGAAGACTGGATCTGGCTAAGACAAGACCCAGTTGTCTGGATCAGATATTGATTTTTTGGGATCCCATCGAAACCTTTGGTCTTGTTTATCTTTGTTCTGCCTGCGCTTAACGCATTGAACAAGTCCTGCCAGCACATTTTGCTTCACATACATATACCCTTTGTGAACGCACAAGCTTATTCTTACACTTGTTAATGGATAATGCTTCCAGTTATCCTACTGTTATATGTGCGTCAGTAGGTACAAGAGCTAATCTGGGTACCCGGCTAATCCCTACTATCCGTGGCGTATGGATTATTTTGGACTTGGGAGATTCTTCTGGGATTGTTTTTCATTATACGGGAGGTTTTCGGTACGGGGGGGGGGGCGCGGTTGGGGGGTTGGCGGGGGGGGGGGTCTCCGGTTTTTTTCTGTCCCATCTTTCGATATTCTTTTTTTGTTCAACGCTGAGAGTGAGGGATAGCCATTTATTGCAGATTGTGTCATATTCTTCTTCAAGGATGGTCAAAAACTCTTCTTGGATTGGAACATACCATTTTGGAAGCCTCGATCGGTTGCCAAATTCAGCATTTAACTGTTAACGAAGTAACAAAACCAAAGTATTGCTCTCGCAACACTTTAGTTGGCGAAGCCGAACAAAGGTTGCTGCAATACTTCACGTTGCCCAGGCAACGTAGGTCTAGTCTATAGTTATGTTTGTGCTGTGTTTAGTGTAAAGTTTTGCTTCGTGCGTTTTCTTTCTTTCTTGTTGCTGTTTTTGGGATCCCAAAACGTAAGTGGAGGGATACCTATGACATCGCAAAAGTTGTCCGTCTGTCCGTCCGTCTGTTAGCAAGATAACTCTCGAAGGGGTTGAGATATTTTGATCAAACTTGGCATGAGGACTCTTTAGATCAAAGTACAGGTCAAGTTCGAAGATGGGCTATGTAGCTCTATATTTAGGGGTGGGGGAGGGGTTTGAAATTAAAGGAAACAAAAAATATTTTTTTAAAGCTAATGAAATAGTCGAAATAGGGGTAAGGAGACATGGTGAATCCGAATATGAAATTTATTTTTTCGCCGGACAAATAGTTCACCCAGAATCCGGCGAAAACCGGAAAATTTGTGAAAAGTAATATGAAGTTGATTGGTTCGATTTATGGGCAAGGAAACGTGCTGAGTCCGAATATGAAAATTATTTTCTCGACGGACCATTAGTTCGGCCGGAATCTGGTCACAACCGGAGAATTTGTTTAAAGTAAAAGTTTTATTTTAATTTGATAAGATGTTCGATTAGCGGGTAAGTAGACATGCTGAATTCGCATATGACAATCATTTTCTCACCGGACGTATAGATCGCTCGGAATCCGGCTGAAACCTGAAAATTTGTTAAAAGTAAAAGTTTAATTTGAAGTTGATTAGAGGTAATTTTTTCGCCGGACAAGTAGTTCTGAAATTCCGCCGAAACCGGAGAGTTGGCAGAAGTAAGGCAGGAAGTTTCGATCTGCTTTGTCGAAATAGATATGCCTTAAAGGGGTAAACACACATGCTGAATCCATATCTGAACTTGGTTTTCTCACATGATTAGCTATTTGGCCTTAATCTGTTTCTAAATTTTAATAGTAAAGTGTTCAATGAGTCTGGCGAAGACTGGATTTGGCGAAGACAATTTACACATCCCATCGAAACCTTTGGTCTTGTTCTTTTTCGTACTCCGTCACTAGGGCTACACGCCCTCAATTGTTTCTCTTTACGGGTTATAAATAAATAGATTGACTGATTCAGTTTACTACTTTGAAATACAGAATATGGTTGTTTCATTATATGATCATTGTCCTGACAAATGTTTATTTAATCACTGAAAAATAATATATTTACCGAAGTCGAAATCCCATTAAACAACAAGAACAAGGGTTTCGATGGGATCCCATAAGTTTAATATTTCATAAATGACAAGTAGCCTACGTCTTGTAGATATCCTGTCTTTGCCAGACTGCTTGAATATTTTCACTATTAAAAATATAGAAATAGATTTACGCCAATGGCTAGAGAAAACCAAGTCGTCTGAGAAAACCAAGTTCAGGTATGGATTTAACATGTATTTGCCCCTATACGTCATATCTACTTTAAAGAGAGTGATCGAAACTTCCTGCCTTACTTCTGGCAAGTATCCGGCCTCTGCCGGATTCTGGGTGAACTACTTGTCCGGCAAAAAAAATAAAGCTCAAAACAAATTCAGCATACCTCTTTACCCCATATCGAACCTCTAATCAACTTCACATAAAATTTAACTTTTACACATTTTCTGGTTTTGGCCGGATTCCCGACAAACTGTACGTCCGCGTAGACAATGATTGCAATGTACGGATTCAGCATGTCTTCTTACCCAACAATCGAACATTTATTTGAACTCAAATAAAACTTTTACTTTTAACAAATTTTCCGGTTTTGTCGCATTCCGGTAAAACTGATTGTCCGGCGAGAAAAGAAGTTTCAGACATGGATTCAGCATATCTTCTTACCCCTATATCGACTATCTCATTGGCTTTTTAAAAGATTTGTTTCGTCCCTTAATCTGAACCCCCTGAATGCCCGTAAATACAGGGCTCAGCTACGAGCTTGACCTGTATTTTGACCCAAAGAGTCCTCATACAAAGTTTGAAGAAAATATCTCTACCCCTTCGAGAGTTATCGTGCTGACAGACGGACAGATTTTACGAAGTCACAGGTATCCCTCCACTTACATTTTGGGATCCCAATAATTAACAAACCGATTCACCGCCAGAACCAAATATCTAAATTAACTTACGGTGCCCATTCCTAAAGGCTTACTTGAAATATTTTATCTTGTTTAAAACGACATACAAGAAAATGAAAACAAAAAGAGGAACCGAACGATACAAATTAACCTACACGTTCCGAAATCACAGGGCTGATTTTAAAATGTTTTTTTTTAATCTAAATCCTCTTAAACATAACAAAAATAATAGGGCCACCGTCAGAACCAAACGATATAAATTAACAAACTCATTCCTAAATTTTCGGTCTTACTTTTAGAACATTTCTATTCTGAGTTATTTTGAAATGCCATGCAAAAACAAAAATACTACAAATAAATAAATGGGCTTATCGTCGGAACCGAACGATCTAAATTAACCTAGGCCTACTCATTCCCAATTTAAATTTCACACTAGTCTAGACACTGGACGAGGAAGTGGGATATTTGTCCACTTCGTTGCTCCAAGCACGACAAAATTTGTTTTTGAGGCTGTGGCACACGCTACAATCCTAACTGGTACAGCAGAGGCATCCTTATTTCAACAGTTCTATATATGTTTAAAACCGTTAAATGGAAAGAAAAATAACAAACTTTATTTTAGCTAACAGCCAACTTGTTCAGCTTGCTTCTGGTACAAATAATAGGCTGCAATCGCAATTCCGTCTTTCGGTCTGTCTGTCGGTCCGTTTTTTTGTCACACTTTTCCGAGTTAGGGTACTTCCAGGTGTGCTAGGACAATGAAACTTGACAGGCATATCAGGGAACCGACGAAACTAACCTGGAAATAATCAGTTTCCCGATACGACTATATGCGGGGAGTGGAGGGCGCTGGAAACTGGAAAATTGAGGGCAGTTCGTCACACTTTTTCGAGTTAGGGTACTTCCAGTTGTGCTAGGATGATGAAACTTGGCATGCATGTCAGGGACCCAACCAAAGAAACTTAGAAATACTCAGTTTCCCGATAAGACCATCTCGGGGGGAGTAGAAGGCGAGGGAATACGGGAAATCGAGTAGTGTGTAACTTTCGAACGGGTGATCGGATTGGAATGAAACTTAATAACTGAATAGATTATATATCTTTGATGCCACGTTTAAAGTCTTGACCGGATTCGATCGCTAGGGGGGAGTTGAGGGTGGGGGGAGACCGGAAATTTCAAGAAACGGTTAGAATGGAGGGATCGGAGTGAAATTTGCTGGGGAGAACAATCATCTGCTCTAGATAAATCGTTACACAATTGTACAGGATGCAAACACTTAGGGGGGGGGGGGGTGTAGGGAGTTTCAGAGAATTCTGGTGATGGCAGTTTTGGGGATTTTCACGACGAAACTTGGCACGAATATCAGGACCCGATCAAACCGACTTGAAAATACAAATTTCGTAGATCTGATAATCGTGGGTGGAGTGGAAGGAGGGGAATCCGGAATACTGAAATCCGTGACCCGCTTAGACCGGAGAGATTAGGATGGAACTATGTGGGATAACAAACAGATGCTCTGAATAAATCATTTACAAAACCGGATTGGCTCCGGGCACTGTGGGGGAGTTGCAAGGGGGGGGGGGATTCCGGTGATCGCGGTTTCAGGGATTTCCAAGACAAACTTGGCAGACATAGCAGGGACCCGATCAAACTGACTTAGAACTAAGCATTTCTTCATCCGATAGTCGTAGGGGGAGTGGAGGGAGGGGGAAACCGGAATATTGAGTAGCGCGTAACTTTGGAACTGGTGATCCGATTCGAGTAAAATTTAGTGACCAAATTAACTTGAAAATAGTATTTTTCTCGATCCCGCCATCTGGGGGAGGGGATGGGCTAAGAGTTAGGGGAATCCGGAAAATTTAGTAGTGTGTAACTTTCGAACTGGCGATCGGATTGGATTGAAATCTAATAACTGAATAGATGAGATATATCTGATGCCCCATTTGAAGTTCCAGACCAGATTCGACAGCTATCGTAGAGTTGGGGGGGGGGGAGGAGACTGGAAATCTTGAGAAACGGTTAGAATTAGGGATCGGAGTGAAAGTTGCTGGGGCACGTGACAAACTGTACATGAAATACACATTCTTGGCAAGTATTTTGCAGTAAAGTGGACTGGTATAGGTATTAGTGTTTTCTTCCGCGACCGTTCAAAGTAAGTCGACGTTCAAATAAGCATACACATCTTCTGTTTCAGTTCAAAAAGGACTATCGTAATACAGTAAATTCATAGAAGTATGCTCGGACATCTATGTACGTCAGTTATTGATCTCGGAAATAATCTTTGAGATCAAACTAACCGCAGCAATTCCTGAGAGTTAACTTCCTACAATTTAGCTTTAAAGGTGCTTGAAATTGTATTTGTTTTATCGCAAGTTCAGATTTTTAGTAACGACCTGAAAAGGGTACTCGCGAACAAGGACCAAAAATATGGACGGATATGGTTTGTTTTTTTTTAATTCAGGTTTATTCGCCATGTCATAAATAAATAGCAATATAGTTAATAGCAATGATAATACGTCTACCACACACAACAACTCAAACGAACAATACATTATTTAAGATATTCATGTCTTGTCGATTAAAACGAAAAACAAAATACAGAAGAAATATTTAAAAAATAGCTCAGACGAATGTGCACGAGACTTGTCAAAATTCCTTTTGGCTACTGCAGCCTATCCTACAGAACTACTAGCGGTAACTCGTTATTTTTTGGCTCGGATTTTATTGCGAATTCGGCAAAGAGAAAAATAGTGTAAACCACAGCCTGTGAAATAGTAGTTAAAGTTTACTGGAAAACGCGGGTGCCAAGTAATGGGCTGTTAAATTTTAACAGACAGCCCACTGAGAGGAACTAATCAACATTTATGGTAGACAGGAGTTTAAAGGATTTACGGCGAGATCTTTTATACTCTCTCTTCCTTATGGCAAACTCCGCGTGTGAGCTGTCTTGGCGGAAAATTCGAAAAGATCTGAATGATCAATGGCCGGTAGTCCGAACGTCCTCCCCAATGTTGTCGGCTAGTCAGTAAAAAAAAATGAGTCGGCACGAAGCGCCGCAGTGTTTCTCAAAAACAATCAAATATTCTGAAAACAGTCGATTTTTTTCTGAAAAACAAATTTCTGAAAAATAGCTTACCCTTAAAACAGTCGGTAAAATGACAGCCAGTCGGTAAATAACTTGCCCCCCTTCCCCCCCCCCCCCCCCCCCCCCCCCCCCCCCCCAGACATTTTGGTTAGTAATACCTCTGCAGACCAGTACTCCACATTTCGAAATATGATGAATACTTCATTTCAGCGAACTGCCATATAAACAAAAGGAAGTGAAAGAACAAATAAAATAGTTCGTACAGATGTGCCACTATGCATTAAAACATGACCTAGCTTTCCTGGCGGTTTAACTGTCTGCTCAGAGTGCAACTACCGGCCAATCAGGCAGCGAAGCAACACTATTTGTTTTCCCGCACATAGCAATAGCAGAGGGCGCAGCCAAGCCGAAGAAAGGTGTCGACTAAGTTGTATCGGAATTCAGTCGTGATGTACATGAGACACGTGCTTTAGCGCCACCGTGACTTTTCGCCACTGGGTATTTTTCGCCACTATAGGTAACCCAGCAGGTAAATAAGGACAAAAACAGATTACAGATAAGTGGTGGGATTAGCGAAAGAATCTCAGAAGGTTTTGCGCCACTCATGGCTACTACATAGGCTATAAAGGATTAACTCTGGAAAAGTATTAAAAGAAAAACTGCTGATTTGATACTATCGCTATATCGGTGATAGATTTTTGGAAATAAGAGGTACTACGCCTGCCCCAAGGTTCTCTGTAGGGCAAGAGTGGAGGGACATGGGCCTGAATGTGCAAACATAGAAGTTACTCAAGCGAAAGCGGCGATTCGGAAACGCGTTCGCGAAGAAGTAACGGCGGCTACAATAGCCGCTGTAGCCAAAATATAGCAACCATATTTCGAGAAGAAGGGTCTCATCTTTTCGAGAAGAAATTCGGAATTGGCTACATTCGCTGAACAGTAATTAAGTTTAGAGATCAGTTTCAAACAAGAAATTATTTCATTTTGCCCTAGTGTGGCTCTTCAGTACTCGTTAATTAATGTAATTTTCGCACACCAGCTTTAATCACTCACCCAGCTTTTAGCAGGATATCATGAATTCAAGCATTTTTTTCAGCTTTTTCCACTTGCAAAATTTTTTCGTTCGAAAATCCTTTAGTACACTTGGACTAGACATCTTGCAAGTTTTAACGATGTTTTGCGAGTTTTTCGTGTTTTTTCTCTAGTGTATTTTCTGTAAATATAAATCAAATGCTTCAAAAAAATTTCTGGCAAGGTCCTAAAAAAGTCATAAGATTTTACTTGCTGAATTGCTAGGCCAATTGGATTATTTAATGAGATTGGCGAAAAACCCTAGGTCACTAATCTCACTAAGCCTTCAGGTGACTAAACAAGGTTCAGCGCGTAATTAGGATATAGGCCGAAACCCAAAGTGGCGAAAATACCCAGTGGCGAAGAATCCTGGTGGCGCTAAAGCACTGCTACGGATGTACACAGTGACATCATGTGATTGAGGACCCAACATAGGATTTGATTGTTCTTAGGTCGTTTTATAAATGTAAACGCGACCGGCGCCTCGCTGGCCACTCGTCTCTATATTCATCGACAGGAATAGACTACAGTTTTTGGTTCTTCATTTAAAGCACCCTTCGCACTGTTTACTGTTTATGCTTATGGTTATGCTTAAAACTAGGCTCTGCTTTTAACAAATTATCCAAAGTTTTGTCTGTTTTAAGTCCAGTCTACAGTCGTAAGAGCACGATACGCATTGACAACAGCGAAACAAGACAAGTGTGAAAATCGTGAGTTGGTATTAGGGGGGTTAGGATGTACCGTACGTAAGTTGGGTCTCCGGGTACAAGAAATGATGTAGCGATTACGGAAACAAGTTGCATTGGAATTATAGGCACGACGGGTCCTTTTAAGTTATTTCTTAAAGCACTATTTACACTTCAACTTTCAGTATTTTAAAATGCGTGGATACTTTAAAACTAGGCTGTGCATTCAACAAATAACCCACGGTTTTGGATGTTTAAGCCTTTTCGAGACTCGTTGACTTGTAGCGAAAACAGGGAACAATTTACATAACCGGTTTTTGTGATGGAAAAACTCCTCGCAGACAACCGTCGATAGCACGGTACACATCGAAGGTAGCAAAACACGGCAAGTGAGAAAGTCAGCGTAGTTTTGTTAGAGGAGTTAGAATGTACCGTACGAAATTGGGGTCTCCAGGTTTAGAAATATATGGAGTGATTATGGAAGTACGTTGCGTTAGTATTATAGGTAAGACAGGTCCTTTAATTTAGTATTTATTTATTTCAAAATATAGCTAAGTGGGGCTGCTAAATAACGACTTAATTTACATACACTAAGAAAGAAAGATACATGGCCTCTAACAATCGAGACATACAAACCTTAACCAAGATGGGTCGAACCCAGAGTAATGGTCCATTTACACACTGCGTAAAATCCGAGCGTATTTTGAAATCCGAGCTTACTTTACACTGAGCTTGAAAACATTTCTAGCAATACGGATGTATTTGAGAAATCGGTCCGTTTTGTATCTAAATACGTCCGTATTGCTAGAAATCTGTTCAAGCTCAAAACGTGCATAAAATACGCTCGGATTTCAAAATACGCTCGGATTTTACGCAGTGTATAAACCCACCATAAAGCTCTTCCCCCCAACCTTACTACACAGACAGAGATGGGCGCATTTGCGGTCCAGACAGGACGACCCGCAGAAAATTGCTCGACACCAGAATGAGCGACTGAAGAGAAAGACACAAAATGGCGGATTTGAGGGGGGAAATGTTATAGTAATGTAACCCCCCCCCCAAATAATTTCCTGGATGTGGAGCAGTTTTTTGCCCCACTTTCTCAGATACTGCTGCGAAGAGACGATCAGGTTTTTCCCGCCGGATTTACTTCATCTTTATCATCAAGCTGAACAAATTTCAACTTTTTCGTACGAAATTTGATGATGGCAGCGAATATCCAGGCAGGAATTTCAGTCCACGAGTACCTGATCCTGTTCGTCTGTCCAAGTCATAAGGGGTACTAGCTTTAAGTTTTAAACAGTTTCGACAACAATGGTGTTTTCAAGGCTGGTTCAGAGGCTCAATTAAGGAATTTGCCTTTTCATGGGTTTGATCTGATCATTCGTAAGGAAAACCCTTGAGATAAGAATGACCACGAACCCTTGGAAATCACGATAATGTATCGTTTGGTAAAAACTATTTTATTTTTGAACTTGGCTGTAATGATGCGCACTTTAAAGGCGCTAGAAATTCACCAGTAGGAAAACCCCTGAGGCAAAAACGATACTAGGACCTTGGGAATCATTAATATATATCGTCTTGTCAAAAGTGTTTATTTTTTACTTTTCGGTTAAGATGCGCACTTTTAGGGTGCTAGAAATTTATCTTTGAGCAAAATCCTTGTGGCACAAATGTTCACGGGCCGAAATGTATCGTTAGATCAAAAGTACTTTTTTTTTTATTTGCGGTTAAGATGCGCACTTCGAGGGAGCTGGAAATTCATCTGTACGCAAAACCTCTTGAGGCAAAAAGGATCATGGGCTGATGCGGATCTTGAAAATGAGTTTGCTTAAAAAAAAAAATGTCACTTTGCGGTTAAGATTAGTACTTTAAGGAATGGTCAGATTAGGGAAGTGACAATTTCTAAGCCAATCTTGTCGAATCTCTAATCCGATTTTTATCGTCCTAGCACATCTTGAATTACCTGAACTCGCGATCACCGGTATTCGGGCCCCCCCCCCCCCTCTAACTTCCCCCACAGTGCCGAATCCGATTCAGATCTGTAAATGATTTATCTAGAGCATTTATTTGTTATTCCCACCAAGTTCCATCCCGATCTCTCCAATCCAAGCGAGTCACGTATTTTCCAGTCAACAGTTGTCGGATCCTGTCCGGACATGAAAAAGAACAGATACATGTCCTCTGTTCAATTATTAAGTTTCACTGGAATCCGATCACCCGGTCCGTTACGCATGACTCAATATTCTGGATTCCCCCCCTTGACTCCCCCACGATAATCGGATCGAGACATTTTTTATTTCCGAGCCAGTTTGACCGGGTCCCTGATATGCCTGCCAATTTTCGTCGTGAAAATCCTCAAAACAGCCATCACTGGAATTCCGGGAAGCCCCCTCCGCCCCCCCCCCCCCAAAGTGTGCCGATCAAGTCCAATTGTGTAAACAATTTATCAAAAGCAGATGCTTTTTCTTCCCAGCACGTTTCACTCCGATCCACCCAATCTAACCGTTTCTCGAAATTTCCACCCCACCCAAAAAAAAAAAAAAATCCCCCACAGCCATGAAATCCGGTCAAATTTCATTCCAATCGAATCACCCGTTCGAAAGTTATGTATGACTGAATTTTTCGGATTCCCCTTCCTCCACTCCCCCTCCCCAGATGGTCAGATTGGGAAACCGATTATTTACAAGTTACTTTGGTCGGATCCCTGGTATGCCTGCCAAGTTTCATCGTTCTAGCATATCTGAAAGTACTCTAACAATCGACCGCCCGACCGACCCGACAGACGGAATTGCGATCGGTATATGGCACTTGAGCCAGAGGCTGCAAGTGCCATAAAAACCCAAGTGGCCAACAGAGAGGGCGTGTTCCAACCTTCTAACAATAGTTACTATTAGTTACTATTTCCGTTCCATCCTCACGAAAAGTTACTACGCTGACCGTTCCAACCTTGTCGGAATAGTAACTAATAGTTACTATTTGCTTACCATGCTCGGGAGCGTAGTAAGCGTAGTTACTACGCATCTCTGTAACGTGATTGGTCGGATTCGCCCCTGGCGTGAGATCCTGCTGGGAAATAGAAAAATCGTTCCAGCCTTGACGGCGAAAAGCATGAATTCGTGACGTCATGCGTAGTAACTATGGTAAGTAGTGTGGAACACGCTTAGAGAGTAAATCAAAGACGAGCAAACAAATAAGAAGAAAAAATAAAGAATATATTGCCGTTCTTACGGTTTAATGTTAGGGTAGGTGGTGGATCATCGGGGGCGGGGACACTCACCATAATGACGACATCGTGCTCGACCGGTCCATCTGCGCTGAGACTCTCAGAATGATCCTTTTGCCGATTATATTCGAAACGAGTTCCACCTGCCTCGTAGTTGCCAGGCCAATCAATCACCCAGTCTCCATTAAATACGTACTTTCGAGTTTTGCCATCAAGTACAGCTGCAAATAACAAATATATGGTCAAATCTTTGACAACCAAGTACAGAGTGCCACAGCTGTAATTTGCACGAACATTGACTCAACCAGTGCTAAGGTGTGCAACCGGTTCAGAAACTCTGGGAGACGGAAGAGCTTACGACATCAGTCTACCATAAATTTCTGATTACTGGAATGAACGCCGAACGCTGGGTATAACCATTGTTGGAAAAGTCTATGCCAACCCCTTATTATCCTCTGTCAAATGCTTGGCATCCTATCAAACTAATAGTGCGAACACACGATCAGTATCGGGAGCTCCCCGGGACGGAATTCCTGCCCAGATTTGCAGCACCATCTTCATTCCCATATGGAAAAGTTGAATTTTTTCAACTTGATGATGAAAGTGCAGAAAATCCGGCCGGGAAATCCTCATCGTCTGTTCGCACTTTAAAAGGGCGAAACTGCGATAAGGATTTCCCCGCCGGCTTGTCTTCACTTTCATCACACAAATCTTAAACTTGTCTAAATGATGATGCTGCCGACTTTCCGGGCCAGAATTCCAGTCCGGGAGTGCCCGACCCTGATCGTGTGTCCGCACTTTAAAAATAAAAATTCGATCATTTGTTTTTCTAATTTCCCTCAAATGCGGTTGGAGCTGGGTTATGGAGCTCAGAAGGGTAAACAGTCAGAGCAGCCGGATACCGGATTATCCAGCCCCGTGCTAGCAAACAACTAACTTAGGCATGGGCTTACCAAAATAGGTATTCAGTAGGATAAACAAGCCAGCTTCCTCGGCCTCGTTCACAGTTTGGGAATCGTCCGATTCCGTTTCTCACCTTATTTGAATATTCCGCGCTTTTCCCATTTATAACGCCATCTAGCAGTGTTGAGTAAAGTAAAGTATCTTCATAGAAGCGCTACCAGTTCAGTTGGTTGGTAGACTGCCTTCAACCAGATTAATGGCTTGTAATCATTAAAGTGGATTTGCTGTAACTTTAAGGTAAACCTTTTTTGGATTATTATATTAGTATATAATTAAGAAATAATTTATTAATTCTGAATTGAAGTATGACGTCACGAATTCTGGCTTTTTGCCGTCAAGACTGGAACGATTTTCCTATTTTCCAGCAGGATCTCACGCCAGGGGCGAATCCGACCAATCACGTTACAGAGATGCGTAGTAACTACGCTTACTACGCTCCCGAGCATGGTAAGCAAATAGTAACTATTAGTTACTATTCCGACAAGGTTGGAACGGTCAGCGTAGTAACTTTGCGTGAGGATGGAACGGAAATAGTAACCGATAGTAACTATTGTTAGAAGGGTGGAACACGCTAAGATTCATTATTATTTTATAGGGTTCCTGACTTTCCTGATCTTTCCTGACTACAATTATTGCTGACATTGTACATCTGTAAATACTCGTCGTTACAATAAACGTTATTTAACGTTGCACTGGAGGAATTGGCGTGCCAGAGAGGTTTTCCCAACAATATACACAAGCTGCATCAAGCACACTTACTCGGATATCCCCAAATCTTTTCATCCTGCCCTGCCAGCCCAAGACATCTTTAGCCAGTTCTTTAAAGGACACCTGAACAATGAAACCATACTCGAACACACCATGGAGGATGCATTTACAGACATGACCACGGAGAGCATTCTTCTCATGAGTGTGACGTTTTCAAGATAGGTATTTTCGTTTCCGGAGGTTTGCACATGCAGACTCCAAGACAAAAAGCGCAATTCATTCAAATCTTGTACAGCGCTGGTCGGATCGTATAGGAATTTTTCTAGATATGCGTTTGAGCTTAACTGGTTAAAAAATATTCCAGAAGAAGGGCTGATTTGAGACATTTGTTCATTTCTAAAATTGTTCGGTACTCAAATAAGGACAGATGCAAAATGGAGCAAAAATCATAGCTTGGAAACACTATATTTGGATTGGGTTTTCTGCAGGCAATGTTAACGGAAGAAAACAGATAGTGAGATACTTGGTACTCTTCATTCAGTGTCCTTTAATAACACAATCCCAGAGGAGGTTTAGTGTTTTAGTCAGAACGTTGTGTTACTTATGATTAAAGAATGGTTAAGTACTAAATATTTCTTCTACTAAACAAATCGTTTGTAAATTGCACCAAAATATCAATGGTCCGCCTTAAACGGTCCGCACAGAGACGACTCTAGTAGCTAGACAAGTATGTTTGTATATGGGCCTACTAAAACTTTCTTGCCTCGGTAAAGCACAAAAATACATTTTTTTCATACACAAAATGCATCAAAATTCGGAAATCTTTAAATCTGTCCATCCCCCACCAACATCCTGCCCACGGCATCATTAAGTTCTTTAATGACACACTTCTAATGCCGTTTAATGTTGAATGTCAACATTTTCTGTAACGTTTGTTGAAAGAATAGTGAATACTAAATATTTTTTCTCCTTTATCCAGTTCTTTAATGACACAATTACGGAAGACGTTTAGGGTTATACGTACATAAATGTTTTGTCCCTATGTAAATAATAAATAAACGTTGTGTAAGCTTGTTTGGTTATTTGTTGTGTCCAATTCTATTCATGTGTCTTTTTTTATTTACTCCGCTGTTACGACTTTATTTCCAAAAAGCCCGTGCAGCCATGACAGGAAAACAAAATAACTCTCAAAAACACAATGTTTACACCAAGAGGGGGGAACCCTTACTCCAAAAAGTGCTCCAGATGCTCCATAGCCTGCTTGAGGAGCCTCATAAGCCGACGAAAGTCACCAAAAATGTTCTTCCCCGAAACCTTAACCATATCCTCTTCCTCCATCCTATCATGCACAAAAATCTCTTTGCACAAATCATTCAACTCAATGCATCTACCCACCAAATGCAAAATATCCTCCCCTAGTGAACCACACATATGGCAGAAGTAAGGACCAGAACATAGCTTAACTTTACCAATACACTTTCTTCTTTCTCCCAACTGGAGAGGATCCGCCCGCAGACTTACCATCCATTTTAGTTCCTCTGGTCTAAGCCCCGCTTTAAAAACAGTTCCTCCCCCCATACCTCTTTAGCCAAAGCGTACCACTTCAGAGAATAAGAACTCTGTACTCCACAGACCTGTAATCCACAGGTTTGAATTACAGGTTTGTTTCTTTCCCCTACGTTGACCCAGAAAATTGACAGCCTGACGAGCACCCTTGCCAAGAAGGGCCGAAATATCATATTTGACGGTACCAAACGGATAAGCTGCTACATTTTATTCGAGCTATATTTCGGCCCTTCTTGGCAAGGGTCCTCTTCAGGCTCAAGCTGGAAAATAATTTTTTAGAAGATAATACATTTATTTTCCAGCTTGAGCGGCTTGAGTCTGAAGAGGACCCTTGCCAAGAAGGGCCGAAATATAGCTCGAATAAAATGTAGCTGGCTTATCCGTTTTGCACCGTCAAATATGATTCGCAGTCAGCTTGGGCCGTAGGAACATCGATCGCCGAAATATCGCTGACGAAGAATCGTAGCTGACGTATATCCGTTGTAAACATTGTTTGAATATAAAACTAGATATGAGGACCATGCTATTGACCAAAAGCGCTAAGTAACCAACCATGTTTCTGTGCTAGTGTTAGGCGACATTCGGATTCGCGATCGACATTTGCACTTTCGATATTCGGTAGATCGATATTTTCACTTCCAATAATCGATATTTTCATGTTCGATATTCGATAATTTATCTATCGATACTGATATTTGTTTACCATGTTTCGCTATAGGATACGTTTCGTTTCGCCAAAATCTAAGAACAAAATTGTCGTTAAATAGCATCTTGGATCATATCAAACTCCGAATAAATAAGAAATGAATTACGGAAAACATATTGCTCCAATTTCGGATTTATAAAGGTAGGTTATGTTGGATTACTTACAATAATCATGAATGAACAAATATCGTTTTCGATATCGATGTTACGTTTCGATATCACTATTTGGTCCGATATACTGATATCGTTTTCGATATGGAATATCGCCCAGCATTAGAGTCAGCTTCAGTATATTTTCCTTCTGTTAAAGGTAATACAGTGGCGACCAAACTTTTTTTTCATATGTGTAGGATGTGCTAAGCATGAAACTTGGCAGGCATATTTATCTTTGAAAAAGTCAGTTCCCCCATCAGACCCTCTAGGATTCGAGTTCAATAGAGGTATGCTTAGTTGGTCGTTTGTTGACTTGGAGCGTGTTCCATCCTACTTACCGTAGTTACTACGCATGACGTCACGAATTCTGGCTTTTCGCCGTCATGGCTGGAACGATTTTTCTATTTTCCAGCAGGATCTCACGCCAGGGGCAAATCTGACCAATCACGTTACAGAGATGCGTAGTTACTACGCTTACTACGGTCCCGAGCATGGTAAGCAAATAGTAACTATTAGTTACTATTCCGACAAGGTTGGAACGGTCAGCGTAGTAACTTTTCGTGAGGATGGAACGGAACTAGTAACTATTAGTAACTATTGTTAGAAGGGTGGAACACGCTCTTGATCTAAAGGAGCTCATCGTCTTTTGTGAAGCAAAGGTTTTGATTCAAAATGACTTTTCCACTCCATTAAAGTGCACATCTGAACGAAGAAGTGAAAAAAAAATACTTTTGACGAAACGAAACAAATTCATGATGCCAAGGGCCATTATAATTTTTGCTTTAAGGATATTGCTTACAAACGAATTCCTTAAAATACAAAAAAACATTTTGAGCAAAATATACATTTTTATGATACCCATGAGCCCATCATCATTTTTGCCTCAAGGGTTTTGCTTTCAGAT
The DNA here is from genome assembly GCA_023053575.1 of Branchinecta lynchi. Taxonomy (NCBI): domain Eukaryota; kingdom Metazoa; phylum Arthropoda; class Branchiopoda; order Anostraca; family Branchinectidae; genus Branchinecta; species Branchinecta lynchi. The sequence continues at coordinate 7,450,819 of JAKZAP010000016.1, forward strand.
GAATTTCTAGTGTCCTTAAAGTACGAAAATAAAATACTTTTTACCAGATAATTCTCTTGAGTTCCGAGGGCTCATGCTCATTCTTAATTCAAGTGTATTGCTTATAAATAAACACAAGAAACCCAAGAATTTGCAAATTCCTAAATTTCATCCTCTGACCCAGCCTTGCAAGTACCATATAAGCTTCCAGCTCCCGTATTCAACCCAAGCTAATGAACATTGTAGGTTTGCTTAATTCTTGGCCAATATCTGATAAATTGTGTTTACATGTACTTCAGAAATCATGGTTTATCGCAATATTTTAATTTAAAAAGAAGCCGCGGCACCGGCACGGCACCGTGGCACGCGCCACTTAGTGTTCATCGTGTTTGAGAGTGAGCAGCCTCGACGGCTTCAACCAGCTTGTAGGACTGCGCAACCCCTGAGTTTCGCTCGAACCTTCAAATTAGTAATCAACAATGGCAGAGACCATATTCTTTCTTTCTTGCTACGTATCATCTTCCCAAGCTTATTAAAATGCAAGGAAAATTTTTGCTGTCCAAATGATTGAATGAAGGCTCTTCCTACATGGTGACATGATGTCTTGTTTTGAGCTCAGACTGACAACAGGAATTAAAATATGAGCCAGCGGGAACCCCGACAGCTCGCTATTAGAATCTGTCATCCCTTTCAAAAGTCGGCATGCCGTATTTTTTTTTTACGAATTTAACGGTTTTAGTCGTCAGAATGAACAATCCTATAAAAAAAACTAAGAGTTAGCAACTCCACTCACCCCTACACAACTGACGAGTTTAAGGCAAAATAGATAACGAAATGAGAGAGGCAATTCAAAATACTTACATAATACGTAATACCCTATTCCTGTCAGCAAACCCGACTGGATATATGGTTGTGCCTAAAAACCTTGGGCACACGTATATCCATAATATAGGCGGCACCACGTCCAATCTGGACCACGTCATTGTCTCTGATCCCTCTGGTAACCGACAAAAGTACATGTTGATGAAGAAAAGATCGATGACGATCATCTCATCTTGACATGCAACATCAACCTACAAGGGGCTTGGAAGACCAGGCAATCTAGCAGGACTTCAAACTGGTATACGCGACGTGACTGGAAACATGCCAAACACTTACCTTTCTCCTGGCCTCAATCAAAATCCCTTTCCACCTACTTCAGACTTCAGTACCTTCCAGAACAACAGAAACTGATCTGAACTGTTACTATCAACACGTAGTATGGTGTATGCGTCGAGCGGAGGATTTAGCCTTGAGAAAATCCGTCGAGGTACGAGGAAACCATTTTGGAACATCAACCCTGAGATAAAAAAGCTAAAAAATTCAGCAAAACTTCGGTTGAGAATTTGGATCGCCTGCGGCCGGCCTACATCCGATGTAATTTCCAAACTGAAAGTAAAGACAAAAAGGGAAGACAAATCCTGTCCCACACAACAAGAAGACCTGGGAGAACGTCATTCACTCGGACAAATGTAATCCGGAGGTACCTCCCATCCTCTCTTGTTTGGACTGGATATCTCACTATACAGGATTGTTTTCTGTCTGCAATGAAAAGGTATATTCCGTCTTTTCAGTCTACACTGACCGTTCCTTGTCACCCAGATTAAAACAACATGACGTTTTCCCCATTACAATATCTGCCATCCAGAATCCATTGAAAACCATGAAGAAAAAGAAGAACCCGGATAGAGATGGCATTTCCCATGAGCATTTAAAGTACGATATACCAGCTATTAATAACCACCTCCAGCTATTATTCCAGATGATCCTGTCAACATCCACCTTACCGGAGAGTTTTCTTCTGGGTACAATTACCCCCGTCTTAAAAAGAGGCAACGATGCAAATCACTGCAGCTCTTACAGACCAATTACCGTTTCATGCATCCTCAGCAAAATTTTCGAATACACTTTGGCACCTGAAATTACTTCTAAATGTGACATGGGAAGCCTACAGTATGGTTTCAGAAAACGAATTGGATGCTGCCATGCCCATAAGTCACTGATCCAAATTCTAAAGCAAGCATCAGCAAAGAGAGAGACAGTTCATCTTTGTGCAATTGACATCGCTGGAGCTTTTGACAACGTTAACCACCTCTAGGCTCTACTGTCTTTGATGGAAAACGGCGTAAATAGGTCGAAGCATCTCCAAATGCAAGCTGGTAGTCAAATGGACAGGCTGAGTGACCCTATTACAGTAAAAAAGGGAGTTCCAAAGGGCAGGGTCCTATCGCCACAGATTTTAAATGTGCGATTGCTCAGTGCCTAAGAAAGCTTACGCCAACTTTTAACTTCCGTGGGATTGATGTTAGCTACCTGGCCTATGCCGACGACGTCCTCCTTATCAGCCGATCCAGGAAGGGCCTTGAAACAAACGTTGCTAGCCTGAACCAATCCCTTGGCAAGATTGGCCTATCAGTCAACGCCAGTAAATGTCAGTACGTTTGTTTCAACGCTCCTGCTACTCCTCGGAAACCCTCTCTGAATGTTGGAGGCAATAATTGTTGGAGGCAAAATTCGATGGCTAGGGATTACAGTTGGACAAACTATGCGAAAGGTTTGCGAGGAAGCAGTCAAATCAGCCGCTAAAGGAATTAGATTTGGTTACTGCAAAATTGTGCCAAACCGTTCCAGGTATAGCAGACCTGGGCTTGGGAAGTTATATACTGCCTTTTGCGCACCGTATGTTAACTTCCTGCCTGGATTGCATTCTATATTGGGGTCTAAAGGACCTTCGATGCATACGCTCGACATACTTCAGATATCTGAGATTTCTTCTCTACCTACCACGGCACACGCCGAACCGCTACTTGATCCGCCGTTTGTTGATTTCTAACCATTGTTGACGCTCGGAGCCCTCTCCTCTAGTTTGTGTTCTCCGATTGGAAACTTACCTGTCCACGATCCAATCAAAGTGATTCTAAATTAGTGAAAATATTTATGAGTGTTTTGTGATTATTTTACGTCATAAATCCTTCATTAATTCATTCATAAAACATTCATAGCATGTTCCACCCTTCTAATCATAGTAACTATTAGTTACTATTTTCGATCCAACCTCGTAAAAAGTTACTACGCTGACCGTTCCAACCTTCTCGAAATATTAACTGATAGTAACTATTTGCTTACCAATGCTCGGGAGTAGTAAGCGTGGTAACTACGAATTTCTGTAACATGATTGGTCGGATTCGCCCATGGTATGATATTCTGCCGGAAAATAGAAAAATCATTCCAGCCATAAGGGCAAAAAGCCAGAATTCGTGATGTCATGCGTAGTAACTACGGTAGGTAGAGTGGGACACGCTCTCAGTATATCAGAGGTGCTATTTGGGGGGAGGGGTGTGGGACCCGAAGAAAAGTAATTCAATCACCGGGATTGAGGCCCATACTTGATGCTCCCCCCCCCCAGGGACCCAAGGTTTACTGAAATGGTGCCACTGGAACAAACCTGTATATCTGAAATTCAGAGAAGACATTCAAATACATACGACATTCAATATCTCAGGGGTACTATTTGAGGGACGGGCCTGGGACTCCAAAAAGAATAAATCAATAACCGGGATTGAAGCCCATACTTGATGCCCCCCCCCCAAGGTTTACTGAAATTGTGCCACTGGAATATCTATGACAAAACTGTATATATGAAATTCAGAGAAGACATTCAAAATAATAAGACATTCAATATATCAGGTTGCTCTTTGGGGGGAGGGGGCGCGGGACCCGAAAAAGAGGAATTCAATAATCGGGATTGAGACTTATACTTGATGCCCCCCCCCCCCCCCCAGGGGCCCAAAGTTTACTGAAATGGCGCACCTGGAATTTATATGAAAAAACTGTATATTTTCGAAGAAGACATTCAAATTGTCCGCAAGGATTAACTGTCTGCAAGTTGATGTCTAAAACTCTGGAAACGCCGTTGTTAATTGTTCACTGATGATTCATAATCGGAGTGTTTAGGAATTCTGCAACCGCGGAATCGGGAGAGAATAGTAAAAGATGATGTGTCTTATCAGTTTTACAGACTTGACAATTAAAGTTTAACGGAATGGGGCAGAGATCCGACAGTCTAGTTACACATCACTTTTTCACTTAAATATGCCTCAAAACCCGATAAAAATGTGCTACATAGTTTTTCCGTTTTCCAAAGATAATCGATTTCATCAGAAGAACTTATTCTTTCGGATTTGTGGTGCCTATATCTGCTTGTCCCTCTTCGCTTGCAATGTTTACCAACTACAAATGTAAGCCACTGCTGAAAACTAAAATAAAAATGTCAGATTCCACGCAAGGCATATCTTAAGATCATCTTCTCGCTTTGTACAGGCGTAACTCAAACATATCACATTGGAAATGCACGCCTTTGTTGAAATTCAAATTCTTCGCGTCTGGATGAATTTTGGGTTGTCGTGCGTGCAAGCAGCGCACACTGAATGTAGAGAGCCCCGAATAAAAAAGTGTAAATCCTTTAGACTAGTCAAATTCAAACATCATATGTAAAAATAAGCTGCTTTTTCAGTTAAACTTTAAAACACCGACGGAAGTAAATGAATGAGTACGTTTCCCTAGTATAAAACACCATTTACATAAAAAATAACAACAATAGATAGATAGATTTAGAAAGATGGATTTATTAATTGCTAAGCAGCCCTAGGGCTATGGCGACAAAAAATCACAAAAAAAGTATCACATACTAGAAGAAAACGCACACAAAAAATAACACAAAAGAGAGAAGCTCCTCCTTAACCTTTCTCTTCTCTAATAACCATTTTCAAAATTTCTTTGTTATTTCCCTAATCCAAAAATTTACTTCTATGTTCCATCGTGTCCTCAGGAATCACATCTTTATTAAAAGACTACGGATTACTGACCAGAAGGACTCGAGGGCTTTAAAGTACAGCAAGTCTTACCAATGCCAAATAAATACCACCATGTCATGTTCATGTATATATTTAATGTCTCCTAGGTAGTCATTAGTGCTACAATATTCCATGTCAAATGTTTCTTGCCATTGTGCTAAAAGGTGTTAAAAGCGTGTACATGTATTTTGTGGTTTATTTATTTTAAAGAAATTCGTGCTTTCCTTTTTGTTAGTCCGCTGTATTAATAAGCAAGTTATAACGAAATTGATGATATCCGGCCTTCAGTTTCTTCACGTTCATTTTCTTTACTATTCTTCTTTATCTTATCATTTTCTTCTTTAACTTAATTCACTATAGCCTACTTCGGATACTTTTGGCTTTCAAGTCGTTAATAAGAAACATTCTTTCATTTAATAAGCCATAGTAAACGAAGCTAATTGCTAATTGCATGCTTCATTCCGAACATGCGCCGGTCGGATATTTTACACCTTACTTTCAAGGATACTAAGTTTCTTAATTAAAATAGGAGTGCACAGGGTTTAGTAAAAACTCTCTTCCTATTTCGGCACCTATCACGGCTGTCAAAAACTTTCAAGCCTACGGAAATCAGAAGACACGTTGGGCTGAAAGGATTCAGACAATTTATGGTATTTAATAAAAATTCTTTTCCACAAGTCCGATTTGGCACGCTCTATCGGATCCGACAGGTTGCATATTAAGGGCATAGAGGTACTAAATAAGTGGACAGCGAGAGAGCTTGTATGATTACTCAGTAGAAGAGGGAGACAACTCTGTATCTCAATACTCTATATGACTAAGTCCAAAACACGCCAGTGATCCTCAAGAAGAAGGAGTAAACGTGTCCGTAACGACTCAAACTCAATGACTCAAATCCTGAGTCAGCGCAGCTGTGACACCGTTTCTTCCTTTCTTCCGCAGGTACCCGGGGATTCTGCATCTGAAGTCATCAAGAGTATCTAGATTCGTCATAAGCCCATGATATGAAACAATTCGAACTCTTTCTTAAAGGACCCCTCTTGCTTGTTCTGCCTTTTATAATATACTTAGCTCCCATATGGAATTATAAGCTTGTAAAATCCCCACCTTTCTCCATTGTTTTGTTTCATAACTACGAATTTTTAGCGCTTTTTCGGCCTTGCCGAGTTTTCCCCTCACCTAACGAAAAGTTTGCCGGAATCTTCAACGTCCACTGACAACTCTTTCACACATAAGGATGTGATAATCTTATGTTTTTACTTACTTTTACTGCTTAGTTTTCCCACTCTTTAACCAAGGCACGTTCAGTTTTCAAATGTTTTGCGCCCAGCCGCCGCGTCGGACAGCAGGAAGGCTGGATATAGTCGACAAGCACTAACAAGAGAATCGCTGGTTTCAGGTGGAAAGTAATGGTATTTTCGAAAACGGTTTTTCTGATCTATTTCATAGGGACAATATCATTTCTAGTAAGAGTTGTGCTTTAAAGATTAGAAGAGTTTTTCGCAACATGTCTCCGCAAGAGAGATAGGTATGATGAAATGGTAGGAACAAGTTAACATGGATTATTTCTGCACTGTGCAAGAATTCGATTCGTCTGCAAAGATGAATCAAATTAACTAACCTACTGGTCAAGCATCAGTATTCGTCTAAGGCAGATAGACCCAACTTTTACGCTGTCAAACACTACTTCTGATATTTCTAGACGATATGTGGTATTCTTGCCTTGGGAAGGAAGGAAATTTCTTCCATTGTTGTGTATGTCAGAACTGGAGGTTCTGACGTGCAACTTGAAATTGAAACTCCAGGACTAAAAGGCCTCCAAATGTTTTTCACGGTATCCTCGTCGTGCGCGAAAGAAATAGCAAAACCATATATATGCGGCTGTCGACAGCTTTCGTCAGTATCACCAAATTGTCAGAAGTTTGATTACATTCACTGATTCTTCGAGCTGCACTCGAGTCCTGCGTGTCCCGGCTCCGAGTCCTGGACATGAAGAGCCTGTTCCACCCTACTTACTATAGTTAATATCCATGACGTGACGAATTCTGGCTTTTTGCCGTCAAGGCTGGAACGATTTTTCTATTTTCCAGCAGATTATCATGCCCCGGGCGAATCCGACCAATCAAGTTACAAAGATGCGTAGTTACCACACTTACTCTGCTCCCTCCACTCAGAGGCGTTACTAGCCAAGATGTTTGGGGGGGGGGGGGGGGAGGGGATAGGTATAAAAATCGATTGTTCCCGGGAAAAAAATTGACTGTTTTTAAGAAAAATTGACGTGCAACTCGAGTCCTTGGGAATCCGACCATAGAAAGATGCGTAGTTACCACGCTTACTCTGCTCCCGAGCATGGTAAGCAGATAGTTACTGTTTCGAGAAGGTTGGAAACGGTTAGCGTAGTAGCTCTTTACGACGTTGGAACGAAAATAGGGTGGAACACGCTAAAATCCTCGAGACCAGAACGACACTATCAAAACGTCTCGAGTCTAAGCAGAATATGCCCCGAGTCCTGACAATATTTTGTTTTAAATAAATACGTAGTAATGATACAATATGTTACATAATATTATAAATAATATAACAATCGCTTAGCTAATCTCTTTCCTTGGTCGCCGAAGACATCCAAGTGATTTTAAATGTGTACGGTCAAGAGGTTCACTTGGACTCTCGACTTGGCAGCTTTCGAGTTCGAGCCCTACTCCATAAGCGATCAGACTGATCGAGTCTGAACTGATGTCTCAAGAAATGGTTGATCATTCTTGTGTGGAATGGTGCTCAGAATACATAATAATCATGTTCATTTGGACAAAAGACCATAGGCTATAGGAGAAATAGCATGTAACTCATAACAAAATATAATAAATAGTTCCACCTTACCTTACCACCCCCTACACTAATCTTTTTACACGAATATAAACGAACTTTTTTTGTACATGTTTATAAACTTCCACAATATGATATGTTATGGCCTCTTTAAATGTTATATCTTTGTTAAACGTAAACTGAACACAGTTACGAATGTTATCAATGGTTTTATCGTTACATCTTCCTTTGAAAAGATGGCACAACTTTAGTGACATTAAACAAGTGTGCATCCTTAATGTTAAAAGACCTGTCTTTCCTATAGTAAAAACGCAACCTACTTCCATAATCACTCCATGTATGTCAAAACCGGAGACCCAAGTTTCATGCGGTACATTCTAACCCCTCTAACAGAACCACGCTAATTTTCTCACTTGCCGTGTTTTGCTACCTTGAATGTGGATCACGCTGTCGACGGTTATCTGCGAGGATTTTTCATCAGAAACAAGACCAAAGGTTTCTATGGGATCCCACAAATTTAATATTTATTCCAGACAATTCGGTCTTGTCTTCGCCAGATCCAGTCTTCGCCAGACTCCTTGAACATTTTTACTGTTCAAATTCAGAAACAGATTAAGGCCAAATAACTAATCATCTGAGAAAACCAAGTTCAGATATGGATTCAGCATGTGTGTTTACCCCTATAAGTCATATTTGTTTTGACGAAAACTTCCTGACACTTCTGCCAATTTCCCGGTTTCGGCCGAATTCCGGAACTACTTGTCCGGCGAAAAAAGAAAGCTAAAAAAAGAACGCAGCGTATCTTCTTTCCCCAATATTGAATATCTATCAACTTCAAATAAAAAATTATCTTATAACAAATTTTCCGGCTCCAGCCGGATTCCGGTCGAACTATACGTTCGGGTAAAAAATGATTGTCACACGGATTCAGCATCTCTTCTTACCCTAAATCGGACATCTAATCAACTACAAATCAAGTTTAACTTTTAACAATTTTCCGGTTTTGGCCGGATTCCGAGCGAACTACTTGTCCGGGTAGAAAATTGTTTTCACATAAGTCTTCAGCATGTCCTCTTACCCCTAAAGCGAACATCTAATCAACTCCAAATAAAACTTTTACTTTTAACAAACTTCCGGTTTTGGCCGGATTACAGGATAACTACTTGTCCGGCGAGAAAATGGTTTTCACCATCTTTTTAGCATGTCTTCTTACCCTTGAATCGGAAATCTAATCAACTTCAAATAAAACTTTTACTTTTGACAGACTTTCCACTTTTGGTGGGATTCCGGGCTAACTACTTGTTCGGCGAAAAACTGATTTTCACCATCGTCTTCAGCATGTCTTCTTACCTCTAACTCGAACATCTAATCCACTTCAAATAAAACTTTTACTTTTAACAAACTTTCCGGTTTTGGCCGGATTCCGGGCGAACTACTTGTCGGATGACAAAATGGTTTTCACCATGGTGTTCAGCATGTTTCCTTACCCCATAATCGACTATCACATTATCTGTTTAAAAATATTTAATTTGCCCCTAAATTTAAACCCCCTCACCCACCCCTAAATGTAGGGCTACAGAGCCCATCTACGAACACGACCTTACTCTTGACTCAAAGAATCCTCACACCAAGTTTCATCAAAATATCTTTTTCCCTTCGAGAGTTACAGTGCGCACAGACGGACAACTTTTGCGATGTCATAGGTATCCCTCCACTTACGTTTTGGGATCCCAAAAACGGCTATGTGAATTGTTTCCCTGTTTTCGCTTTAAGTCAACGGGTCTCGGAAATCGCTTAAAACAGCCAAAACCTTGGGTTATTTGTTGAAAGCACAGACTAGTTTTAAAGTATTCAAATATTTTAAAATACAGTAAGTTGAAGAGTAAATAGTGCGAGGGGTCATTTAAGTGTTAACAAACTTCTGACAGTATTTCCGAACATTCGCTATCTCTTAGCTAAAACAATTACATGTATATGGCTTCACGTGAAGTGACGGTATAATAAAAACATTCACAGCATGGCGCAAAGATTCCCAATGACTACTAACATTAATCAACATTAGACCCAAAGGTAGAATGCTTTCTTCAAAGATCTCCCAGCAACAGGACGATAAATTAGGTATCAGGCTACATTAGATAGCGTGGAAAAAGACGGTAGAGCCGTCTATGGCATGTATGTCAAACAGAGTAAGACTCAGGTAGCGCTCCAGCGACTTTTAATTAGTTACGATCGTTACTATTCTTGTTACTATTGCCGTTCCACAGACCGCCAGAACAAGTAAATTAGCTCATCCCTCTTACTATTTGCGTTCCACGACTGTTACGATCGATACAATTTACTTATGATGGCCCCGAGCATTAGCACTGGTAATCAGGGCTTCCACTTCTAGGGAGATTACCCTATTTTAGGGGAAAATCACTTCTTTTAGGGACACTTATTTTGAATCTAGGGATTCAGGGAAATCTGGGGTAAAGTAAGGGTTTTTAGGGATATTCAGGGAAAGTTCGATTTTTTCAAATGAAGGCTCAAAAATTCTCATAGATTGCATATGCTCAGTCTTCTTGAAAATGCTTATTTTGCAACACTGTCTCATAGGGGTATTCTCGCCGTTCCCCGAGGACTCCACGTGAGGAGTCCCCGCGTTTTTGTTTGTCCGGGGGACTCACTTCTCGTATTCTCGCGAGTCCCCATGGACGGGGAATGCTCTTTTTATCATCACCATCATAAAAAAGGACTCCCTTTCAGATTCGGAGGGGAACCAATTTTTGCTGGTGTTGGTGCAATATAAAATTAACTAAAAACAATCACAATAAATAAAACCAAAAATAAAGTGAATCCAGACTAATTTCGTCAATTGCATATTTTTTTTTTTTTTTTTTTTTAACAAAGTCGATTTTGGAAGCATTCCCCGTGTTCTCACTGTTTCTGTACGCGGAGTCCGCGTGTAGTGACTCCTTCTATTCTCGCCATTCCCTTCGATTCCCCGAGGAATTTAGGGTAGCCTAGTATTTAGCTTATTTTTAAGCAATGCCTTTGATTGGTGTAAACTGCCAAAATAAGGGAGTATTGGTTCAAAGATCGTGGAGTAATTGTGGAATAGGAGCATACGACCTATGCACTTACCATTAGGGATTCTATTTAATTTAATTTCAAAATAAATGCAGCTCAACATTTCATGTGCGAGCAAATTAATTGGCACTTGTCATTACCTAAAACTAAAACAGATATACAAAAGTCAGCCCAAGCTGACTTTGAAACATTTATTCCAGGACAACCTGGACGCCCAGGTTCTCGGGTGACTGGTTTATCTGAAGATGTATTGTTTAGTTCCTATGTTTTTTTGTTACAAGTTGTTCAATATTATTTTGTGTAAATAAAGAATAACCTTAAAACAATGTTTACAACGGATACGTCAGCTACGATTCTTCATCAGCGATATTTCGGCCCTTCTTGGCAAGGGTCCTCGTCAGGCTGTCAATCCTCTGGTTCAACTTCGGGGAAGGAAACAAACCTGTCAAACCTACCCGACGAGGACCCTTGCCAAGAAGGGCCGAAATATCGCTGATGAAGAATCGTAGCTGACGTATCCGTTGTAAACATTGTTTGAATAAATGTTTCAAAGTCAGCTTGGGCTCAAAGAAGATTTAAAATAGATATGGCTTATAGAGGTATATTTGAACTTGGTTTCTCTATTGTTTAGCATGGCGAAGACCAGTTCTGGCGAAGACAAGACCTAGTTGCCTAAATCAAATATTAGGTTTTTGGAATTCCCATCGAAACCTTAGGTCTTGTTTTACAAAGGCAGCTGGTGCTCTATTTGTATAGTCCCCTGCGGATTTGCAGATGACACCGGCAAAAGAGGTCACCAGCAAACTGAAAGAATCCCGAGTAGACCTATGCTATGTTTGCGTTAAAACTGTGGAAATAAATCTGATCCTTAATTTATAAACAGTAAGGATCACAAAACTGTGTCTGCAAAAAGTCAGAGTTTACACCAACATCAGAATCTGTTGCCTGTGACATCTATCTCGAAGATTATCAACATTAGCACCAAAGCCGATGTTGATACAGGCAGGATACAGGGAGGTGACCTTAGGTCGATGGGCGAAAGGTCAGCAACTATAATTCTTCAATGCTAAAATTTTCTTTAAGTTTTATAAATTCCCTTCTATGATTGTACAGTCCAGTTCAAGCACATCTGACCTCTTTAGAAGTAAAAATGAAAAGCAATTCTGCTACTTCAAAAAAATAATATTTTAATTGACTTTGTGACTATAGCAATTTTAAACAGGTCAGAAGGGATTAAATTTAATTAGGAAGTTATCATTATCTGAAGTAAAAACAAAAAAATTGATGCTGCGCTGTGCTTTTCATGTTAATTCTAGGGCAAACTATCCTTTTTTCTAGGGAGAAAAATAGGGAGAAATCAGACCTAAACACGAGGAATTTTAGGGAAAATTGGTATGAAAATAGGGAAAATTGAAATCGAAAAGTGGAAGCACTGCTGGTAATAGCTATCGGTTCTGCAGGAACTCCCGTAAGAGTGACGAACGTATGTCCGCGTTGTAATTATTTTCGTTCCATAGAGCGTTGTAACTTTAACAACACGGTTATCGCCCCTCCCATTATCATCATTACTTAAGTAACTCACTGGAACGCTACCTCAGCGATCAAATGAGGAAGGCATATTATTAGTTAAAGCACAAGTCGCAGGAGGTAAAGTTTCTGTTCCAATATTCTAACGTCCCTGAATCTTTGGAACTATGCTCTGTTTTTCAAAAACCACAGACCCACTCAAACGTTTTGCTGAGAGCGGCCCTTTGGGCTTTGATAATAAACATGGAGAAAATTGCGTACCGGTGCTTCAAACCAATGTGCAAAGGGTATCAAACGGGAGCCTGATCCGCTTCAAAACCACCAGAAACGACATAGTGCTAAACAAGGCCGTATTCAGGGAGGGGGGAGGGATAGGGGGTTGACCCGCCCCCCGAAGCATACAAAAATACTAATTTTGTATAGCCTTTTTCCTCTGATTTATGTCTTTTTTATACTTTTCTTGTCCGACCGGCAGGCAAAAAAAAACCCGAAAGGCAAACCCCCGAAATAAATTCCTGGATACGGGCCTGGTGCCAAGTCAAACGCTACAAGCTATCTATCATTAACAATTGCGGAAAAATTGCTACGTAGAGATAAAGCAGGTACCCGACCGCAAAAAGGATATGCAAAGAATTTAACACTACAAGATTTTCGACTTCGACAATGAATTACTAGCGTTTAGTACCTAATCTGAATCTGTAAGTTACTCAAACCTTTATTCTGACTCTTTCGTCTCTTTCTTTTGATCTCTTCATGTTGTTGTTTTGTCAGTGTGAAGAAGCCGTACTACCGTATAAAACCAATTGAGAAGCCCCTTATTCACATCTAGTTAAGCCGAAGGGAAAGGAAAAACTTAATCAGCCCTCAATGAGTTAACGACTTTGTTAAATACCAAGTCGCTCCGTCACATCTCCCTAGTTAACCAACTGATGGTGACCGATAATAGAGCGCTCCATAGCAAATCACCGGTTACAATTAAAAGGGACTCCCGCTGAGCATGCTAACTACTTTCCTATCTAAAGACTTGACGGTTATACTACGGCGTGTTATTGTAATTAGCCTATAGTAGAGGTATGTTAACTCCCTAACTTTGGGCATGTGCCGAAGAATATGCTGATATGATATTTATTAACGCTTAAAGCCCGCCATCGTTAATACAAAGAACCAACAAAATACCTAACTTCAATACAAAAATTCCAGACAGATCAACTACATAAATAAATGAATTTCCAATACACAGCCGTTCCTTCCTAGCTCCCCTTAACTTAAACCAAAAAAAAAACAACATACTAAAGATGAACAAAAAGTGTATACGATCAGTTTAGTTATCTCCAGTCCCAACCGGCACTTACTGGGTCAAAAATGGGAGAATGCATTCGACAACTTTCTTGTGAACAATTTAACAGAATTTGTCGACCAATTTTCGGAAAAACCAAGTGGCTATACCGGTTCCTACCCTATCACTGGGTTTTAAAATTTCATGCTAAATTTCCGAATTCCGGGCGAAACTCCTTTTCCGGCGAAAAAATAATTTTCATATTTGATTCAGCATGTCCTCCTACTACAGAATCGAAGCCTAGTCAACTTCAAATTGAACTTTGTACTTGTCCGGCGAGAAAATAATTTTCATAATCGGTCCTTGCCCCTAAATCAATTAGCTTTAAAAAAAAAAAATTATATTCGCCCCTTAATTTGAAATACCCCCCCCCCCCCCCCCCCATCCCTAAATATACATCTTTGGGGTCCATCAACGAACTTGACCTGAGCCTTGACCCAAATAATCCTCACACCAAGTTTCATCGAATATCTCGCTCCCTTCGAGAGTTATCGTGCTCACAGGCGGACGGACGGAAGGGCAGACGACAACTTTTACGACGTCATGGGTAACCCTCCACTTACGTTTTGGGATCCCAAAAGCATGAACGAGTTAAAACCTTGAAGTCTTCTGACAAGTGCTAGATTTGCCTTGCCATGCAATGTTGGGGGCACCAAAGGGGAGAAACGAAGAAAGTGTGAAGTAAAAAAAAAGAAGAGATAAAAAGGTAAAAAAGCTCCTTACCAAGGTAATTCGTGCTGTTGTCAACAATTTTCACATGCGTTGCATGGCGCGGCACTCTGACAACCAGGTTGTAACCGTACTCTAGAAGGGAAGACAAAATTAGCTGACAAAATTAACTGGAACTTCACCAAACTACCACGTTTAGACGTTATGAGAAGAACAAACTATACAAGGTAATATCCAAGAAATTTACACAAAAGCCTGGGAAGTACCCAACAAAAATACCAAACTTCTGAATAGGGACGATATTTCTTAGCAAAACCTAATGGTTAAAAGTTCACAAATTAATTTATTTAAAAAAAAAAAAATAACTAATAAAAAAAAGAAACAAAAAAATAGTAGGATCGGAAGATCGAACGAACGGAAACGCGAGTTCCGCTATTTCGCATAGCCTACTGGTTGGTTCCATATAATATAATATAAACCATACATATAATCTCCCTGACTACTTACCAAGCACAGATGATAAGAAATACTATTTTAGTTTTCCTCGAAATAGCCGGCGTCATGTGTGAAAAAGTGTCCCATATTTAAGCCAATGGTAAATATATAAAAGTTTGACGGTGCAAAACGGATAAGTCAGCTACATTTTATTAGAGCTATATTCCATATTTGGAAAGAAGAAGAAGCGACATGTGACTCCAAAACCGAAATGCAGAAGAGTCTCTACCCTTTCGACGACCCAATCGAACAGCAAAAATAGCAGCCATGTCCAGAATGAAATCACAGCGCCAGCTTTGAGCTTGCTTTCCAGCTTGAGCGGCTTGAGGCTGAAGAGGACCCTTGCTAGATGTTCCACAAGGCATTTGATAGTTTAGATAGATAATTATTGAAAGACGCTCTAGTTAGAATTGGTTTACCTAATACATTTGTAAGTTTAATAGTTAGTATGTATGTTTGTGTAAAAGGAATAGTTCAAGTTGGTAGTAGTGTATCGAGGCAATTTAGGATTATGCGAGGTGTAAAACAAGGTAGCACTTTATCCCCTCGACTATTCAATATTTATATTAATGATATTGTGGATTTTCTAGAGAAAAGATGGGCTCCAACGGTAAGTCTGGGAAGTAGAAAGCTGTCAGTGCTGCTGTTTGCGGATGACCTTGCGGTTGTTACTAAATCGCGTGAAGATTTACAGACGCTTTTGAATTTGATCGGGGAGTATCTGGCGATGAAAAAATTAAAGTTGAACGTTAAGGAGAGTGAAGTAATTATTTTTAAAAAAAGAAAAATTAATGGTATTGAAAATTGTAAGTTTACTTTCAATAATGAAGAACTGAAAGTTGTTAAGAGAATAAGATACCTTGGATTCGTGTTAACTGACAACGGAAGTTTTAAGTCACATATTGATGAGGTGGTTAATAGAGGTAAAGGAGCCATGTCAGCTATTTTTCGAAATCAGTCAATTATGGGTATAAAAAACCTTAAAATGCATAAAAGAATATTTAATACAAAAATTTTGCCAATTTTAGAATATGGAGCAGAGATATGGGGCGAAGAGACGGCAAAACAACTAGAGTCGCTCCAACTTCAGTATTACAAAAGGGTATTTGGATTACATCAGAAAACCCATTCTCAAATTTTAAAGGGTGATATAGGTTTATATTCTTTAAAGTTACGTAGGGCTATCCTGATGATTAGATTATGGTTACAAATTATAAATATGAGTAAGGATAGACTAGCTAGGTTAGCTTATGATGAGATGCTGAATAATGGTTTGAAACATTCTTGGCCATTCCAGGTAAAGCGGTTACTGGAGCGAGTAGGAATGCCATATATATGGAATGAAGGTCTTGGTTGTGTTGATTTGCCAAAAGATCTAGAACGTCAGATTAGAGTGGTTTTAGAAGGTCAGGAAATCCAGTGTTGGCAGAGTATTGTTAATAGTTCTATAACATTGAGTCATTATCAAGTGGTAAAAGTTTGGTTTGGAGAGGAAGTGTATTTTAAGTTCAATCTACCAGGGAAAGTTTTATGTCGTTGGATCCAGTTAAGGGCAAACTGCCTTCCAATTCAGAGCAGGCAGAAGATTTTTGACAGAGGTAGTGTGGTTCCTGATGGGAGGTATGCTTGCCCACTTTGTGAGAAGGAGGAAGAAAATTTGGACCATTTTCTCCGTAGATGCCCGAGACTTTCTGATTTAAGGAAAATTTATCTAGAGGGTGTGATTTTATCACTTCCTGAAATTTTGAGTAATAGTAACCCTACCGTTATTACTCGAGTGGGCGTGTACATAGATAAATCTTTTGAGTTAAGAAGGAGTCTGATTGTTTAAGTTATATTTTTGTGTTTGTTTGTTTGTGTATATGGCCCGTGGGCTTTTGAAATACACTAATCTATCTATCTATCTATAGCTCTAATAAAATGTAGCTGACTCAACCGTTTTGCACCGTCAAATATGATTCGCAGTCAGCTTGAGCTGAAGGACTATCTAATATATAAAAGATTAAATAAAATATACACAATAACTAAAAATAAAACAAAATACATATTAAAGAAAATATACAAAAATCTGTCATAAATTGCGAGACATAAATCGGTTGCCTGCTTTTCGTAGTTGATCCGTTTTATGGATTTTGATTTTTGTATTTTTGTATTTTTTTTTTTTTACCGACTTATTTATTATTTATAAACAAATAATGCAAAGAAGTAGATGAGCGGTGAAGAAAAGACGGTTCGTAATGCTTATTTATAGCGGAACGTTACGCCTTTAAATTACCTTGCCAAAGAAAAGAGATTTTCTGAGTTGTGAAAGAGGACGAGGGTTGGTTTATGGGTATTTTAGATAATAAGACTTTTGTAACTATAACGATTTGTGCTAGGTACATCCGTGTGTGCATGGCGTATCGTGAAAGGCTTTTGAGTTGGTACACAGTCAGAAGTTTCATAACAGACAACACAGGGATGCGTGCTTTCAACACTCAACCGATAACACTTGGGATGTTATCTGTTGTCGTGACAAAAAATATGCATGAAATGTTATGGCATAACAAGCATTGTCAGGAAGAGCCGAAAAATCGACAAAAAAGCATCAGCTGAATTTTCCATTATAATGACGACAAACACGCTTCTCGGCATTTCGGCTAAGATCAAAGTGTAGCATCCCAAGTGTTGTATGTTGAGTGGTGTCTGTTAAAACCGCGTACCCTCGTGTTGTCTATCATGAAACTTCTGACAGTGTAGTCTTTAAGCATCTCTTTTTGGGATCTCAAAACGTAAGTGGAGGGATAGCTCTGAAATCCCAAAAGTTGTCCGTCTGTCTGTCTGTCTGTGAGCACGATAACTCTCGAAGGGAGTGAGATATTTTGATGAAACTTAGTGTGAGGACTCTTTGGGTCAAGGGAGAGATCGAGTTCGTAGATGGGCTATGTAGCCCTACATTTAGGGGTGGGGAGGGGGTTCAAATTAAGGGACAAACAAACTATTTTTATACAGCTACTGAGATAGTCGATTAAGGGATAAGAAGACATTCTGAACACGAATATGAAAACAATTTTATCACCAGAAAAGTAGTTCGCCCAGAATCCAACCAGACCGGAAAGTGTGTTAAAAGTAAAATTTGTATCTGAAGTTGATTAGATGTTCGATTAAAGGGTAAGAATACATGCTGAACATTTATGTGAAAACCATTTTCTATCCGGACCAGTAGTTCGTCCGGAATCCGGCCAAAACCGGAAAATTCTTAAAAGTTAAAGTTTTATTTATAGTTGATTAGATAACCGATTTAGGGGTAAGAAGAGATGCTGAATCCACGGATGACAATCATTTTTTACCCGCACAGATATTTCGCCCAGAATCAAGCTGGAGCCGGAACATTTGTTATAAGTTAAATTATTATTTGAAGTTGATTGGATGTTCGATATAGGAGAAAGAAGATACGCTGAGTTCGTTTTTGAGCTTCCTTTTTCACCCAGCAGTGGTTCAGGAATTCGACCGAAACTGGGAAATTGGCAAAAATAAGGCAGGAAGTTTTCGTCAAAACAGATATGACTTATAGGGGTAACACACATGCGGAATCCATATCTGAACTTGTTTTTCTCCAATGATTAGCAATTTGGCCTTAATCTGTTTCTGAATTTTGATAGTAAAAATGTTCAAGCCAATTCAATTTGTAAACCCCAATTGTCTGGATCAAATACTGAATTTACGGGATCCCATGAAAACTTTGGTCTTGTTTGTATTGTGTTTATCTTTGGGTACTGTTTTGGCCCGAAAGTATTTTTTATGTGTGATTAAAATATCATAACATATCATGCTTTATGGCGTGTTTGTACGAGCCATCAGTATCAAATTATGACCCCGAAACGTCACGTTTCCACCAATGTTCTCGTTTCATTTCTCAATGTGTGTTTGGCATAACTGTCAGTCAAATGAATACGGCAAAATCCCTCAAAACAGCAAGCGGTATATGTGGGCAAAATGTCCCTAAATTTTGCATTGCACTTCCGAAAGGTGATGTGGTTCTTGAACATGTTGTTCCACTGATAATGGCTTGCCAAAAAGAATTCGCGCGATTAAGGCGAAACGACATTTTTTTCATACTCGTAACCTCTGCCATTTATTTACGTTACGGTGCAGAGTATGATCAACAGAAATACATTAAAGCCTTGGAGACGGCGTATTTTCCTCCTTTTTTTGCTGCTATAATTCAAATGGGTTGTGAAGTATAAGGGGAAAATGAAGAAGAGATAGAAAAAATAGTTAGCGAAACTGGCTATTTAATTAATTTTGTGAACTAAGTTTGAATTCAAATTGGTGCAAGTCATGAAAATTAAAAAATTCGGAGCTTGCTCGGTCTTGGTTATTTATTTATTTTCGTGAAATTAAGTTTGAATTCTAATTAGTAAAAATTATGAAAATTAAATATTCGAAGCCATGTTCGGTGACTAAGTTAACATTTATTCAAACAATGTTTACAACGGATACGTCAGCTACGATTCTTCATCAGCGATATTTCGGCCCTTCTTGGCAAGGGTCCTCGTCAGGCTGTCAATCCTTTGGATTGACAAGGACCCTTCGGCCCTTCTTGGCAAGGGTCCTCGTCAGGCTGTCAATCCTCTGGATTGACAAGGACCCTTGCCAAGAAGGGCCGAAATATCGCTGATGAAGAATCGTAGCTGACGTATCCGTTGTAAACATTGTTTGAATAAATGTTTCAAAGTCAGCTTGGGCTCAAATAATATTTAAGTTGGTTGTCAACACATCAAAGACACACACAAATAACACTATAATTTTAATCTTCGGCTAGGATGCAGTGGATGACGTCGTGCGATGGTTGGGCGCAGTTATTTTTTAAAGCACAATGGACACTTCTAATGCTTTCCTGTGTATTAAATGCTTCACAAATAAACATTTCCGACTTCCTTTAGACGGCAATACGAAAATCGGCCGTTTTCTTGTTATCCCTTGTTTTTACCTCTCTGGCATTTCGGCGATCCAAATCTTAGGAGCTGGGATATCGTGGCAGGAAATTCAAAAACTCCCAGCAATGCTGATAGAAAAGGATATATTTGAGATGTCACGCCGCAGATGCAGTTTAAGTGATTGTTCTAGTGTTTCATCAGAAGTTCCATGGATTAAAGTGCCTATTCAAAGTTTTTCTTTGTGGAATAGTGTTGTGAAGCTTGATTAGCTTGCTTTATAAAATGTACCAGAATATGCAATAAGCTTATAAAAAATAACATAGCTACAAACATCATTCAAAAACAAATAACCTATTCAAATCTGAATTATACAAGCTGATTTATGCATAAAATAAAGATCTACTAGGTATTTCAAGAAATATCACTTTTATCTTTGTCCAAGCTAGTAAATTGAGCATGTACTGGCCCAAAAAATTACGCTTCGAAATATCACAGAGAGGAAACTGTCGAAAAAGCTGCTGCGCTAGGGGGTAAGCATTGTTCCAAGGTTGTTACTGAGTGGGATTGGGGTAGTTTGATGTGCCCATTGAACTTTAAAGCGACGAAGAAACATCCTAAAGGGCAGCACTTCAATAGTCGCCTAGCCAGCTAAATCTAGCGTAAGTGAAGGGTTTTAATAGTTTTGACGTTACTGCAGGATGGTGGAGACGCAGCCACTCACATTCATTCACTCCATAATGAGGGAGAAGTAACAAGAGCTACGATCTCATATGGCACTTGCACGAGTTGTTACAAGTAGATGAGAACGTCACAAAATATCGCATCGTCTAGGACAAATGACTTTTCTACCTTCCAAGTTTAGATCCACTCGTTTGATCCCTAGACATTTTCCATTACCACCCTCAAACTCCCCCCCCCCCACAGCGGCCGAATCTGGTTAGGACATATAAATGGATCATTTAAAGCATCTTCTCTTACCGCCTATCAAGTTTCACTCAAATCTGCGAATTTTTTGTGGAAACTCCGATAATCCCCCCCCCCCTACGATGCTCGTATCCGGTCCGGACCCTAAGTCTGTTATCTAGGGCATATGACCTCTCCGCCTTCCAAGTTTCATTCAAATCACTCCACTTGTTTGACCCCTATGCGAGCAACAAGATTTCCGCCCCCCCCTCCAACTGCTCCCACTGCGGTCAAATACGACTCGGACACACAAGCTTCGTAGCTCTGACATCTCCTCTTCTCGCCCCCCAAGTTTGACTCGAATCGGAGCATATCTGCATATTTCCAGTTTGCGCTTCACCCTCCTCCTATCATGGCTGGATCCGGTCCGGACGCAAAAATAACAAATCTAGGCCGCATGAACTCGGTACTGTCCAACTTGCACACCAGTCGACCCATTCATTTGGTTTATGTGCATGTCACAAAGTTTCCGGATCCCCTCCTCCAACTCCTCCAGCCACGGCCGCATGTGGTTCGGACACATGTTTTGCAAATCCAGGTCATCAGTTCTTAACACCCTTAAAGTTTCATTCGAATCGGACAACCATTTGCAACCTACGGATGTCAGTAATTTCCGGGATCCCCAAAATGGTCGAATCCAGGAAAGGAAGTCTTCCTAGGGCATTGTGCCGGGTCCATAAGTCTATTTGGTCCAGTCACTAATATGCCTGCCAAGTTTGATCGTCCTTGCACGTCTGGGAGTATCCGAACTCGCGGTCACCGGAATTCAGGTGCCCCCTCCAACTCCCCCCCGCAAGATCCGGTCCGGAGTTGCCATGGAACATAGCTCTTTCCACCTACAAAGTTTCATTCAAATCCTATCGCCCGTTAAAAAGTTACAAATGACACTAGATTCCGGATGCCCAATCCCTCCACTCCCCCCACGATCCTCGGATCGTGTAAACGACTATTCTCAAGTCAGTATGTTCGGGTCCCTCATATGCCTGCCGAGTCTCATCGCCCCTAGCCAAGTCTCGTCGTCAAGAGTACATCCGGAAATACCTAACTCGCGGGATCGCCGGAATTCCGGCCCCCCTCCAACTCCCATCTCAGTGCCCGAATCCGGTCCCGTTCTGCCAGCGATGTAGGACTTCTGCTTATTACTTCCACCAAGTTTCATCCGATCCCTCCACTCTAAGCGTGTCTCAAGATTTTCTGTTCCCGCCTCCTACTCGGCCGAGAGTCACCGGATTCAGTCCCGAGTTAAACTGGGTCTTCTGAGAAATTCCAAAAATAAAGTTTAATTAAGATCCGATCACCCGCTCGACAACTATACGTAACTCAAGTTTCCAGATTCCCCCTTCCTCCACTCCCCCCACGATGGTCGGACCAGGAAATTGACTATTTCCAAGTTAATCTTTCTGGGTCCCTAATAGATAGATAGATAAATACTTTAATTTTAGCCGTTAGGCCATACACAAAATCATACATTTTTAAACACTTCGAGAGAACGATTATATAAACTCACATGTAAAACGATTTAAACTCCCACTACCAATAACTATTTACATCTCTTTAACGCTTCTTTGACAAAACCTGTAACTGCCATTATCGCTGACCGTGAAGATGACTTTAGGATACCAGGAAAGAGCAACCCATCTTCACCAAAAAATCTTACTCTCAAATCCGAGAGCCCCTTGCATCTTGACAGGAAGTGAGACAGATTTTCCTCTTCCAAACCACATAACGAGCAAGTATAATATGCCTGCCAAGTTTCATCGTCCTAGCTTATGTGGAAGGGCCCGAACTAGCAAAACCCGGACCGACCGTAGAAATCGCGATCGCTATATGGCACTTGGCCGAAGGGCAAGTGCCACAAAAAGCAGCTAAAAGGACATAAAAAAGAAATCCTATTATAATCACTCTAATTTTTGTTTTCTCCCTCGTTCCTGTCGTAACCATAAATTAGTATAGAAATGAATATTCCTTCAGCTCAAGCTGACTGCAAATCATCTTTGACAGTGCAAAACGGATGGGTCAGCTGAATTTGATCAGAGCGTTCTTGATTCCCTTCAAGAAATTTATTTCGACCTTTACATTTCGGACACACAGCTCGAATAAGATTCAGCTGAGGTATCCGTTTTGCACTGTCCAATAGACTAGGAGTCCTAGCAAGTTTCTCCTTGACAGTCGTCGGGAGAATGTTACGCAGCTAAAGTAGTGAAACAAGACCAGTGAGAACATCACCGAGTTGCACTGTGAAAAGTCTCTCCTACATCGGACTACCCCTACACTGTAAAAAAGTCTCTCCTACATCGGACTTCAATGGTTGCACGTCACCGAATTCGGTGATTTTTATTACTAATTCGGAGAGTTAGAATCAGATACAGGATTAAAACGCTAGCATGCAAAATAATCCTAATCTACATTCTAATCTGCAGTGTTTTGCGTTCTAGTGTTTTAATCCTGTACGGATTTTAACTCTCCGAATTCGGATTTTGACTCCCCGAGTTCGGATTTTAACTCCCCGAGTTCGGATTTTAACTCTCCGAATTCGGAGCAGAAATCGCCAAATTCGGTGATGTGCAACCACTGAAGTCCGATATAGGGGGGACATTTTACAGTGTAGGGGTAGGGCAGAAGAATATACTATACTAAATAGAGAAGGTATCTGGTTTCACTTGGTAGGGCTAAACAAGGATTTTCAGGTACAATATTACGATGGATTTTTATTCTCTGCAATGTCAAAGACAGTAATTTCTTGGAAGTTTTAATTTCTGGTTTGGCACTATGCTCATGACCTGGTTACTACTGCGACAAAGGTGTATTTCGATCACTGGAGAGAAAACCAGAGGATATAGTCATTCAGCTCATCGTCTTTTTCAGGCAAAATTACAAATTATATCGACATTTTCTTTATTCATATGTTGATTTTTCTTTCTGTTATTATTTTCTTTGTTTTTCGTCCGCTGTCACCCGATGCGTTTGTCGGGTCACAAATAAAATTCATTCCATGTGTGAAACCGTCGGCAGTCGTGAAACTGTCGCTTTCACATTTAAAGGACAATTCGTGCCTACCGTTTTGAAATGGGCGTCTATTACCTGCATTATCGCATGTCTTTTCGTACCGCCAAACCATTTTTTTGTCGTTTTGTTGACGGTTAGGTCCTAAACCCTTAAATTTATTGAAGACCTCTTTGGATACTTTAATAGTCTATTATGTCGGATCTGGGGGTAAAATTTACGACGGGTGACTGGGTTGGGTGAGTTTTGGGAAAGCAAGTTATTTAGGAAAATAATCCACGTTTTTGTGCGAAATGTTCTGAAAAAATATTACAAACGACATATATAAGGACACCTGAATGAAGTACCAAGTATCTTCCCTATCTGTATGACTTCCGTTGACATTGCCTGCCGAAAACCCAATCCAAATACGAAATAGTGCTTCCAAGCTATGATTTTTGCTCCATTTTGCATCTGTTGTTATTTCAGTACCGAACAATTTTAGAAATGAACAAATGTCTCCAATCAACCCTTCTTCTGGAATATTTTTTAACCAGTTAAGCCCAAATGTATACCTAGAAGAAATTCCAATACGATCCGGCCAGCGCTGTACAAGCTTTGAATGAATTGCGCTTTTTGTCTTGGAGTCTGCATGTGCAAAGCTCCAGAAACGAACATCCCTATTTTGAAAACGTCACGCTCAGGAGAAGAATGCTCTCCGTGGCCATGTCTGTAAATGCATTCTCCGTGGTGTGTTCAAGTATGGTTTCATTATTCAGGTGTCCTATAAGCAGCTGAAAAACGCTGCTAATACATTACGATATACTCAAAAATTCGTCTAAAGTCTGAGACCCTTGGTACAATATCCTAAGGCAAACATATTTGCACTGAAATCATATTACTGATTTTTATCGTAGCTCTGACTCGGTCTGAGCACGCACTAACACAAGTAGTCTCTAACTTGGCTTGGGCAAGAAAATTGGTATTGTTAATTCCGCCCGACTAAGAGTTCTATCAGCTTTCGATAGAGTGAAAGAGGTAAAATACTTTCGCTACCACGCTTGGCAATGAGCCGGTATTACTATTCGTAACCTAGTTCGAAATATAAGCGCAGCTTACACCTCTTGTTCAGATCTTTTAGTTTGTGTAGTAAATATCAATGTTTTCTCAAGATCTCTTTTCGATTGTCTAGATGTCGGCTCTGGTGATCAGATTTACGACGGGTGACAATATTGGGCCAGTTTCCGGAAAGACATTGTTACAAAAATAATGGGCATCTTTTGGTTCAAATGCAAGTTTTTTTTTTAAAGGGCAGATACCATTTAGGACCTAAAAAAGCTGCTAAAAAATTTACGATATACTCAAAACTTCGTCTAAAGTCTGAAACCCTTGGTACACTATCCCAAGGCACACATATTTGCGTTGAAATCATATTACTGATTTTATCGGAGCTCCGACTCGCTCTGAGCACGCACTAACACAAGTAGTCTGTAACACGGCTTGGGCAAAAACAGAAAATTGACGTTGTTTATTCCGTCCCGCTGAGACTTCTATCAGCTTTAGATAGAGTAAACAAGGTAGACTACCTTCCTTGGTATTTTAAGAATCCGGAGAGCTAAGGGCCCATGGTAAAGACTGACACAATTCCCATCACAAGGTCTTATACGGTCTTATATTCAGCAGAAAATACGAAAAGAAGTCCGTTTACTTTTGTAAAGAGGGAACGTAGCTTTATTTTGCGTAATTAAATTATACTTCTTTATACGGTAGAAAGCACAATAACTCTCTGTATCACAAGGTATTACATTTAATGGAATGAAGACGAAAAATAAAAAAAATAAAAAAATATAAATATTAGAAACATTTTTAAATTGGTGAATGTTTATCGAAAAAATTTATGGAAAATATTTTTGAGTGTTTTGTGATTATTTTATATTTCTTTGTCCTTGTCTACTGTCGCAATTATGCCCTTGGGCAGTGCGTTACAAAACCGTCATTCATTCATTCGTAATCTGTTTAGTCGCGACTTTCTTTGAAAAACCAATTGATGACTAAGTCCTTCTTCTCCCTGCTTAAATAGATCATTACAATGTTTCACTACAAAGTACTTAATACAGAAAAGACCAAAGGAGTCGATTTACTTTTGCGCAATGTGAACATACTTTAATACTGCGTAATTGAGTTATAGCCATACGATACAAAGCACAAAAGTTGTTTAAATCTCTGTCTCAAAGTATTCCATTTATGAGTAAAGACGAAACAATTTAGTTGAGCAGTTCGTCCAATAACAACCGATGACAAGATTAATCTGCTCCCTGGTTCAAATAGATTACTACAAGGTCTGCGGGTCAGCCCGTGCGTTTTTATTTTATCAGAATAGCACCGACGGGTGGTCTGATCTATTTTGATATGAAATCCATCGAGTGCATACGTGCCTTAGCCAAATTACGTCCTTTTCGAATTAATACTCATTTGTTCAGAATCACCCATGCAGATAAGTATTCCTGACAAGTGGTATGCCGTGTGGTAACCAGATAGTGTCATCAGTCCGAATACCAATGGTGCGTAAGCAATTATAGTGGCTTGACCACGTTTTAACGTCAAACAAATTATTTGAATGAACGTATTTGATTCATTTCCGGTTTTATGCACTTCCTGTGTCGCGAATTAAACTAATGAA
Organism: Branchinecta lynchi; assembly: GCA_023053575.1. Classification (NCBI taxonomy): domain Eukaryota; kingdom Metazoa; phylum Arthropoda; class Branchiopoda; order Anostraca; family Branchinectidae; genus Branchinecta; species Branchinecta lynchi. The sequence goes on from JAKZAP010000016.1 coordinate 7,477,153, forward strand.
ATTTTTATATTTTTAAGACTAAAGTATACTAACGGAGTATAAGAGGAAAATGGGAGAAAAAAAAACGCACGACACAACACATACGGTATATTCTCGCCGTACCCCGAGGACTCCTCGAGGAATCGAAGGGAACGGCGAGAATAGAGAGAGTCACTCCATCCGGACTCCACGTACAGAAAACAGCGAGAACACGGGTTCTCCAAAACGGACTTTGTTCGAAAAAAAATATGCAGCTGACGAAATTAGTCTGGATTTGGTTTTGTTTATTCTGATTTTTTTTTTAATGAATTTTATATTGCACCAACACCAAAAAAAATTGATTCCCCTCCAAATCTGAAAGGGACTAATTTTTTTATGATGGTGATGATAATCGTACCATTCCCCGTCCGTGGGGAGTCGCGAGAATACGGGGAGTGAGTCCCCCAAACAAAAACGCGGGGACTCCACAAGTGGAGCCCTGGGGAACGGCGAAAATACACCTATAGGTTTTAGTACTCTTAATTACACACGGGTCAACATAACCCTAGCATCAAGCATCAAGCGAACGCATGAAACCTGCGATCTGCTCTTATACTGCAGTGAACAGATAAGCGTCATTCTATACTTTGTGCCGATATTCTAGAGTTACGGGCGAGGTAACGTACCCGCGGAGGTAATCCTAGAAGGGTATGTGTCTATGTTTTGAAAAAATCAATCAATAAATAAGGATATTTACAGTATCTATAAAATGTCGAACGAATGCATAAGGACCTACGGGCGGAGATGTTTAGAAATGAAAGTAAATGAATATGAAGTGTGAGTCACTGGATGCAAGCCTACGGGTCGGGATTCCAGGATATAAAATAATTTGTCGTACCTATATTACTGCTCCATACTACGTCCTAATCGTTCCATCCGTCCTTATTTCTAAGATTAAGAAATCCCGATGCCAGTTTTTCTACCTTGTGTTGATTTTTGCATCTGACAAGTCTGACTCTCTTCGACGCGGATCATGCTCCCGCTAACTGCTTTCACGGAGCTCACTGGTCAGAAAGACCGGTTATGCAATTTTCTCCCGGTTTCTCACCAAAGCTAAGGGAGCTGCAGTGCGGACGGGTCAGTTCTTTTTGGAATCCCAACACGTAAGTGACGGGATACCTATGATTTCGTAAAGGTTGTCCGTCTGTCTGTTAGCACGATAACTATCGAAGGAGTTGAGATATATTATTCAAACGAGGCATGAGGACTCTTTGGGTAAGAGTACAGGTCGACAGGGGCGTCACTAGCCTTTTACCTTCGGGGGGAGGGGACGTCCGGTTTGTGCCGACGGACTAAAAAATGTGCCGACAAAACAGGCCGTTGCCGCGGCAACGGCCTACATATCCCGCAAGCACAGAATAGAACCGGGGTAAAACTGAAATTTCGTATATTAAAGTTTGCATATTTGGCTTTTCATTTTAACTTTGGCTAAAAAGCGAAGCTTCCAGCGACTGTACCAACAAGACCAAAGGCTTCGATGGGACCTCAAAAATTCAATATCTAATCCAGACAACTGGGTCTTGTCTTAGCCAGATCCAGTCATCGCCAGACTCCTTGAACATTTTTACAATTAAAATTCAGAAACAGATTATGGCGAAATAGCTAACAATCTGAGAAAACCAAGTTCAGATATGGATTCAGCATGTGTGTTTACCCCTATAAGTCACATCTGTTTTGACGAAAACTTCCTGCCACTTCTGCCAATATCCCGGTTTCGGCCGAACTCCAGAACTACTTGTCCGGAAAAAAAAGAAAGCTGAAAAACGAACTCAGGGTATCTTCTTTCCCCAATATTGAATATCTAATCAACTTCAAATAAAAATTTAACTTATAACAAATGTTCCAACTCCAGCCGGATTCCGGTCGAACTATAAGTCCGGGTAAAATATGATCGTCACACACGGATTCAGCATCTCTTCTTACCCCTAAATCGGTTATCTACACTGTCAGCAGGTAGACAACATATTTTTTTGGTTGAGACACTTTTTTCGTAACAAAAACGTCTCGTTTTGCTTATAACTCCAGTATTTTCTGTCAGATTCCGTTCAAATTTAGGGTGCAAGTATAGAATTATGTATCTATTAGCGCTGTCATCTCTCGACATGATAATTCGGACTTTCTTTTTGCGACTTTCTGTGACGTTTTTTTTACAAAAGTGTCTCAGTTTTATTTTCATTTTTTTTAGCTTTTTTCAAGTTCTTGATTAATTGAATGTTTTAAAACCTTTAGACAGGGAGATTTTCGGCTGTTTTGTTAGGATAGTGGACTCCGGTCAAGATCTTGATCTCCTGGCTACAACACTTTTTGTAACAGTAACGTTTTTCTGAGACGTTTTCCCTTCAAAACAACACTTTTTTTTTAATGTAACGTTTTTATGAGACGTTTTCTCTTTGGGAACAACACTTTTTTATGATTGCAACATTATTTCCAAAAAGAGACTTTTTTTGTAGCTTTTCAAAAAAGCTACAACTAGAAATAAAACTTTAACTTCTAACAATTTTCCGCTATTGGCCGGATTCCAGGCGAACTACATGTCCGGGTAGAAAATTGTTTTCAGATGTTCAGCATGTCTTCTTTGTTTGACCCTGAATTTGAACCCCCTCCCCCACCCCTAAATTTAGGGCTACAAAGCCCATCTACGAACTCGACTGGTCCGACGACCCAACAAATCCTCACACCAAGTTTCATCAAACTATCTCATTCCCTTCGAGAGTTATCGTGCTTACAGACGGACGGACGGACAGACGGACAACTTTTGCGATGTCATAGGTATCCCTCCACTTACATTTTGGGATCCCAAAAACAAGTTAAACTAAGCGCCTCAGGCTACATTTTTGAAATCTGCCATTTTTTCGAAAAAGTGAGCTATAGCCTACCTAGCATACAAGTTCTAGCTTTTAACGTGTTTCAGATGCCCACGGACTTCAATCCTAAAACGCAAACTAAATGAAACACCGTTCTTCAAAATAAAGAATACTACAAAATGCGCCGCAGCCGAAATTTTCTGTAAACTAACTGAGTAGAGATTATTCCTTTGGTATAATTTCGCATATTAAAGTTCACATATTTGGCTTTTCATTTTAGCTTTCGCTAAAAAGCGAAGCTTCCAGCAACTGTACAAGACAAGTTAGACCAAGCGCCGCAGGCGAAATTTTTTTAATTTGTTTTTTTTTCCGGAAAAACTTAGCTATACCTACCATACAAGTTTTAGAAGACCCCCACGAATTTCAATCCTAAGAGGTTTTAACGTGGTTCAAACCCCCACGAATTTCAATCCTAAAACACCAACTAAGTAAAAGACAGTTCTTCCAAATAAAGAATACTACAAAATGCGCCTAAGTCGTAATTTTGTGTAAACTAAACTAACTGCAGTAGAGCTTATTATTCCTTTGGTATAATTTTGTATTAAAGTTCACATATTCGGCTTTTCATTTTAGCTTTCGCTAAAAAGCGAAGCTTCCAATGACTGTACCAAGACAAGTTAAACCAAGCGCCGGAGGCTAAATTTTGTAAATCTGTCTTTTTCCGTTAAAATTTGGCTATAGTACCAGACAATTTCCGGCTTTTAACGTGTTTCAAACCCTTAAGAATTTCTATCGTAAAACAAATGACACACCGGTCTTCCAGATAGAGAATACTACAAAATGCGCCGCAGGCGAAATTTTGTGTAAAACCAACTGTAATGAATCAGTTGAAATTGTTCCTGGATGAGAGTTCATATTTAAATTCACATATTCGGTTTTTCGTTTAAACTTTCGCTAAAAAGCGAAGCTTCCAACGACTGTAACCAGAACAAGATGAACTAAGCAACGACGGCGAAATTTTGTAAATTTGTATTTTTTCCGGAAAATTTGCGCCCCACAAATGTTTGCAGAATTTTCAAAAGCATTCAGAATTCGATTTCATCTGTGTTTTGGCCGACAAGACTATAAAGAACTTTATTTTGTACGTGTAAATAGAAGTCGATCTACCGACGAGACTTGAACTTTCGGCATGCGCCCTATAAACATTTACAGAATTTGATTTTTTTTTTTAATTTTGCCGAGATTTTTGCTAGAAGTCAATGGACATTGGAAAAGGCTTAAAACATACAAGGAAATGGATATTTGTCAAAAACAGAAAATTTACAGTATTCAACCAGTTTTGTATACTGAAACATAAACAGGAAATAGTGCGAGGTGTGCTTTAAGGATGATGGGCACTTCACTTATTTTGGGCATGAATGAGGATTTACAGCTCTTAGTCTTTTTTTTTGGCTTCAGTTACTAAGAGTGCTCAGTTCCTTTTTTAGCCTGATTATCTGCTCCCTTTGATACAACAAATCTTACAATTCTTTTCTTACGATGGCAATCATATATCAGTTTTACTTTCAAGGCTTTCCTTTTTAAGAAGATGGTACGCCTTGTAATTACAAACGCCGCTACTAAATGTGATAGGCGTAAAGTCAATACCTTTAATGGTCTCTTCTACCGTTGATTGATTTTTACTGTCGGATAATTAGCTACACTGATCATGATACGAATATACTGATCGCATTTTAGTCGTCTGAGTCTCGAGTAACTCGCTATATTTACTGATCAATGTTTTAATCTTTCGGATAAAGAAAAGCCAAAAAAATATTTTTTTTTTCAATCACGAAATTGCGAATACCAAAGTGCTGGCAAAATACAAAATCCAGAAAAAAAATTTGCTGGCAAGAAATGTCAACAAATTACATTTCCACTTCAATTGGTTGTTGGGTTGTCGTGGTGTCGATTTTTTTTCCCGGTATGGCCCGATGTACTTTACTTTGTAATTAAATCATGTCATATCTATCCAACATCATCTGAAGCCAAGACTTCACCTCTGAAATTGAACCAAGCAATTTGGCAGCTAACATAACTCCCATGCAAACACAGCTCATTTTGAACCTATTATCTACACTTCGGTTCCGCAAACTATACGGACGAACTTACCAAACTTAGCTTAAAGGACCTGTCTTACCTATAATACTAACGCAACCTACTTCCATATATTTCTAAGCCCGGAGACCCCAATTTCGTACGGTACATTCTAATCCTTCTAATAAAACCACGCTGATTTTTGGGATCCCAAAACGTAAGTGGAGGGATACCTATGACATCGCAAAAGTTGTCCGTCTGTCCGTCCGTCCGTCTGTCCGTCCGTCTGTAAGCACGATAACTCTCGAAGGGAATGAGATATTTTGATGAAACTTGGTGTGAGGGTTCGTTGGGTCGTTGGACCAGTCAAGTTCGTAGATGGGCTTTGTAGCTCTACATTTAGAGGTGGGGGAGGGGATTCAAATTAAGGGACAAACAAAATATTTTGAAACAACTAATGTGATAGTCGATTATGGGATAAGAAGACATGCTGAACACGATGGTGAAAACCATTTTGTCATCGGACAAGTAGTTCGTCCGGAATCCGGCCAAAACCGGAAAGTTTGTTGAAAGTAAAAGTTTTATTTGAAGTTGATTAGATGTTCGATTTAAGGGTAGGAAGACATGCTGAAGACGATGGTGAAAGTTATTTTTTCGACGGACAAGTATTTCGCCCGGAATCCGGCCCAAATCGGAAAGTTTGTTGAAAGTAAAAGTTTTATTTGAAATTGATTAGATGTTCGATTTAGGGGTAGGAAGACATGCTGAAGACGACGGTGAAAACTATTTTCTCGACGGACAAGTATTTCGCCCAGAATCCGGCCCAAACCGGAAAGTTTGTTGAAAGTAAAAGTTTTATTTGAAGTTGATTAAATGTTCGATTTAGAGGTAGGAAGACATGCTGAAGACGATAGTGAAAACTATTTTCTCGACGGACAAGTATTTCGACCGGAATCCGGCCCAAACCGGAAAGTTTGTCAAAATTAAAAGTTTTATTTGGAGTTGATTAGATGTTCGATTTAGGGCAAGAAGACATGCTGAACACTTATGTGAAAACAAGTTTCTACCCGGACATGTAGTTCGTCCGGAATCAGGCCAAAACAGGAAAAATGTTGGAAGTCAAAGTTTTATTTCTAGTTGATTAGATAAGCGATTTAGGGGTAAGAAGAGATGCTGAGTCCCTGTATGACAATCGTATTTTACCCGGACATATAGTTCGACCGGAATCCGGCTGGAATCGGAAAATTTGTTATAAGCTAAATTTCTATTTGAAGTTGATTAGATGTTCATTACTGGGGAAAGAAGATACCCTGATTTCATCTTTGAGCTTTCTTTTTTCGCCGGACAAGTAGTTCTGGAGCTCGGCCGGAACCGGAAAATTGGCAGAAGTGACAGGAAGTTTACGTCAAAACAGATATGACTTATAGGGTTAAACACACATGCTGAATCCAAATCTGAACTTGGTTTTCTCAGGTGATTAGCTATTTGGCCTTAATCTGTTTCTGAATTTTAATTGTAAAAATGTTCAAGGAGTCTGGCGAAGAATGGATCTGGCTAAGACAAGACCCAGTTGTCTGGATCAGATATTGAATTTTTGGGATCCCATCGAAACCTTTGGTCTTGTTTCACTTGCAGTCTTTTCCTACCTTCGATGTGTATCACGCTGTCCACGGGTGTCTGCGAGAAGTTATTTCATCAGAAAAACTGGTTATGTAAATTGCTTCCCTGTTTTCGCTATTAGACAATGGGTCTCGGAAAAGGCTTATTTGTTGAAAGCACGACCTAGTTTTAAAGTATTCAAATATATTAAATACTGTAAGTTAAAGAGTAAACAGTGCTAAGGGTCCTTTAAGAAAACTTCCAACCAATAATTATCTAAATTATAGATATTTATTTTTCCAATCAAGATCTGAACAGATTATAGATTCTCATTCTGAACCTCTATCATTTACAATTCGGTTCTGCAAACTATACGGACGAAGTTTTCACACTTACTTTAGCCTACGGAAAACAAGAAAAGTACTTGTGAACACAGGATAATTATTTTTCTAATCATGGTCTGAACAAATACAACCAAGCTTTCTGTCTTATGGCAGAGATAAATTCTAGCAGACTTAATGGCCTCCCTCCAGCCTTGCACTTAGCACTTAGCAAAATAAGATGTCTCTACATCTGCTTTTTACGACAAATCAGATGGACGATTTTGCGTCATCCCGCACTAAACTCGCATATTTTTCGGCAGTTAAATAATTCATGACGGCGTTTTATTTTGTTTTGACCTCCGCTTGTGTTTTACTTCATATCTCGTCGTATTTTACGTCATCACGACGACGACACATCTGTTTAGGTTCAAAAGTATTTTCGCTGAGTACGTTGGTGGACAATTTCACCCCGAAATCCCCCCCCCCCTCCACCATGATATTATATTGTAAATCTGTCAAACCCTGGCCCAAATACGAGGTACAACCTCACCCACCCAATCCAACGGTCATTCGGCCGCAAGAATTAAAATCGATACAAAAATATCGCACTCAAATAAGTCTGTAACACCTCTTAGTTCATGAGGAACAACAACATTAATGAATGAATGAATTTATTCCCAAAAAGACCGTGGGGCCATGGCGGGAAAACAAAATAAAATTAAAAACTCGGAAGCTGAATGTTTGAGACCAAATGCGACAACATCCTCTTCTTGCCCTGCCTAAGTAGCAGTAGCCTAGACAATTATAAAAATGGGTTTATAAGACCTGAAATCTTAATGTAAAGCTTTTCTGCGAACTTTTGAGAACTAAAACGTGGCGTCCAGATTTATCCTATCTACGTCTTTTTTGCCGTAGTATAAAGCCGAATTTTTTTAATCATCTTTATCCTCATCTCTTCCCCAGTCCAACCGCCCCACCCAATCAAGCCCTCGCACTTCTGGACAGTTACTGGGCGACCTACATTTGTAATCTTCGATTAAATACTTATTTTTAAATATCAGTCGAGTAGGTCGATTAATTATTTAAGATCAGTGAAGGACATCGTCAGAATGTATGTCGTCTTGCAGTTTCTGTTAACAGCAATAGTTTCTCAGAAAATATGTAAACACTCGTCTAGACAAGTGCGGCGAAGGTCTTCTTGAAACTACCATAGGCCAATCGCAGCCAAGGCCTTCTTAAGAATATAGTAATAAATACATATAGGCAAACGTTTGCTCAAACATAACAACAAGAAGAATTCTTCGTGGGCTTCGTGTTTAGAATCCTTCGGCAGACTTGTCTTGGCGTTCAAAGTGAACAGTTGTTGAGTTGGTAAAGTAATTCTCTTTTCTAATATTCGTATTCGATGAAAATAAGCATTAATCTCTAAGTCGGTTAAAATCACACGAATTGTTATTTTTAGTGTATTTTCCTGTCTCTCTGGATAAGACGATAGTGTTCTCTTGATCTACAACTTTTGTGATTCTTGTTATCTGGGTTCAGTGTTTTTCTTTTTGGATAGTGGGCAAATTTCTAGGAGCAGCAAGTGACATCAGTTAGACAAAGCCTTTCTTTGCACGGGTCCTGGGCGCCTTGCGGTTTTTCAGGCTGTCTGGTACCAAGGGTGGGCCTAGCGGTCTAGATTAACTAAGGCGTGCCTCGGCCCTAGCTCCCTTTGAGTAGTCTGTTCTGTCTTGGACCAAGGGTGGTCATAGCGGCGCAGATTTGCGAGGGGGAGTTCCTGCGTACGTGCTTACCGAGGCTTAGGCGTAAATTCATTGGCCATAAATTCAGTGACGTACCGTGATTATTCTTATCTTTGCATTTCTTTATCACGTCGCTTCGTTTTATAAATAAAACCAATTGCCGGTATCTATTTTTCTTGTTTGGTTCTGCTATAATTCCTGGGCGGAGGGGCGGCCACCCGGGAGGGTTTCATCGTCCGGGGACTTTGCTCGCGCTACTTATTTACTTCTCCCCGTTCGGCGATTATACATTTACTATCGATGTTGCAAGTCTCGTCTCTATCTCGAACCTTGCCACATGAGGAAGTTCAGTATCCCAGACATTTCAGAAAAGCTGCTGATACTGTTAAGAAGCTGCCAGGACAAGCTTAATGACTAACCCTTACTTGCTTTAACTGATCCCGATGAAAAATGTATCTCAAAATAGTACTATGAAGTAGTACGAAAAAGTTGCATGCAGTACTAACGATGCTACTACATGCTTCTACTTCAAGGCTACTGTGTTACTGCATACTACTATATGCTACTGTTAGCAAGACTGGATGCTACTATGGCAAGACAGGATGCTACTTGATACTGCTACATAAGATTGGACCAGACTGAGGCACATTAAATGATAGTGTTCTTTGCTATTACATAGTATTACATGCAACCGTTTCGTACTACTACCATACTACTACGCAGGCTACAAATTTTTCATCGGGATGAACTTCATAGTCCGACGTGACATGGGATAGAACTGTTTAGAGTTTAGACGAACGTGTCTCGAGCAGAATCACTAATCTGTAGCCCGCTCCCTATCAACATCAACCAAAAGACTGATCCAGGCCAAGCATACTCCCCTCGTGAAGAGAACCTGAGTTCTATTCTCAAAATACCGTCTAAGTAATAAGTAAGTAATTTATTTGTTACCCGCCATTTCGAAAAAGTGGAATAAATGAAAGAAAATAAATAAAACACAGAAAGACACAGAAAAAGACAATAATTTTCAATCTTTGGCCAGGAAGCAGTGGAGAAGGTCGTGCGCTGGTTGGGCTCTGTTGTCAATGATTTTTATAACGACGAAGAAACAAGCGTCTTTCTGTTTCTGAAAGACGCCATCTTCCCACTATTCAATTCGGGAAGGGTCCGTGGCCACCGGGATGTGATACCAGAGCTAGTGCCCAAGCGAGGACAATCACAGCAACACGTCTTGGACGAAATACGACGCAGCTCGTCCAAGCCCTCCCCCCCCCCGTTATGTCGCCCGAACACTTTCTGAAGCCATGTACGCCCCCTACTTCGTTAAGAACTACATAGGAAAAGTCTAAGAACTGTAAATTTTTATATTATTACTGTAGTTGTAGTTCCAGTGTTCAGCCGTAAGAAATCTGATACTAAACTTACTACTTACTAAACCTAAAAGAATACTCACACTAGGCTGACATCCGACGTCCCTCCCCCAAAATAATAAGTCTTATAATAACCTTTTTGTGTATTTTCCTGCTTCGCGCTTTTTTGTTCATTTTTACTTTACATCAGCGTCTTTGTGCTTTGTACTGTTTCTAACGGGTAGAAAATTGTTCATGTTTGTTTTTCAAAAATGTATGGTCCTATTTTGCGGAACATTTTTTTTTTAATAAACCTAAACCTAGAGGGGAAAAGGATAGATACTCACGAGATGGCGCTTGGCTGACATCCTGCGTCCCTCCTATTGGGCTATCGCTGGCTGGAACGTCGGTGAAAACCACGGCTGCCACTTTGGTACATGTCGAATTCGTTCCCCCGCACACGCCACACATGTCGAGAGACGTAAACGCATTGACTTTGCCGTCACAACCAACGGGCTAAAAGAACATAATCTTCGTTGAGCATGCAAAATAGTTATTCAGCCATTTGCTACGGGTATGTTGCATGCAGCTCCGTGTATACTAAGTTGATTGATGTGTCTATAGATGCAGTTTTGCAAAATACGTGTTGCGCCAAACCATTTCGACCAGAAACTGAGAAATGTCCAAACGTAATCGAATAAGTGAACCTGTCACAGCAAATGGAGAAAGGAACTGAGAAAGAAAACAAGAGCTACGAGCTCATATGGCACTTGTACGAGTAGGCTGTACAAGAAAGTAGATGAAAACGTCACAAAATACACCCGCCATCCAAAAAGGCGGTTCGGAAATAGAAATAGGATATTTAGTTTCACTCATTTCTGAGCAGTTCCGGCATCGTCTCGATTGCAAATGCACATGACTGTTCAACTTTCATCCCAATAAATCCATTTGTTTGATCCCTAGACGTGCTACACGAGTTCCGGTACTCACTCTATTTCCACCTACCGTGGCCGAATCTGGTTCGGAATAAAAAAAAAAATCGACCACCTAAAGCATCTTCGTTTATACCATCTACCAAGTTTCACTCGAATCTGAGCATTTTTGGAAAATTCCGGTACCCCGCCCCCTTCCCACCAACGTAGTCGGAGCCGGTTCGGGCCCAATCTCTTAATTCCCTCATCAAGTTTGACTGAAATTGGAGCATAGCCTATCTGCAAGTTTCCAGTACCCCCCCCCCCCCCCTACCTTGGCCGAATCCGGCCCAGACGCCAAATAACAAATCTAGGCCGCAAAAACTCGGCACTGTCGAATTGCATCTCATTCGGTCCATCCGTTTGGTTTTTGTGCATGTCAAAAGTCCCCCCACCCCCAATTCCCCTAATCGTGGTCGCATATGGTTCGAACGCATGTTTTACATGTCGAGGCCATCGATTCGTATCACTCATGAAGTTTCACTCGAATCAGACCACTCGTTCGCAATTTATAGAAGTCCATATTTCTCTTCTCTTGCTCCCCCAAAAATGCTCGGATCTAGGAACGGAAGTTTCCGGGGGTATGTTGTGTCAGGTTTTTAAGTCAAGATAATTCGGGTCGCTAATATGCCTGAAAAGTTTCGTTTTCGTTTTACATCTGGAACTATTCTAACTCACGACTACCGGAATTCCGGGAAACCCCCTCCAACTCCCCCCACAGAGCCCCGAAACCATCTGGCTCCGTCAATTTCATCTAGGCCTAATGCTTGTTCCATCCATTAAGTTTCGTCCCAATCCCTCTGCTTTTAGAGTTTCTTGAGTTTTCCACCCCCCCCCCCCCATCCCCACAGGTATCGGACCCGACTCGGACGTGACACTGAACGTCCGAGGCGATAGCTCACCAGACAAGTTTCATTCAAATCCGATCACCCGTTCAAAAGTTATGCTCGCCACTAGATTCCGGACTCCCCATCCACCCACTCCCCCCACGATGGTCGGGTCGGGGAAACGGCTGTTCTCAAGTCAATCTGTTCGGATCCCTGACATACCTGCCAAGTTTAATCGCCCTAGGACATCAGGAAGTAAGCCGAACTCGCGGGATCGCTAGAAATCCGGACCCCCACCCCAACTCCCCCACAGTGCCCTGATCCGGTCCGGTTATGTCAATGACGTGTCGAGGACCTGTGCTTGTTTTTCCCACCAAGTTTCATCCCGATCCCTCCACTTTAAGCGTTTCTCAAAATTTCCGATTCCCTCCTCCAACTCCCCCCAGTGTCATCGGATCCGGTCCGGTTATGTCAATGACGTGTCTAGGACCTGTGCTTGTTTTTCCCACCAAGTTTCATCCCGATCCATCCACTTTAAGCGTTTCTCAAAATTTCCGGTTCCCTCCTCCAACTCCCCCCAGTGTCATCGGATCCGGCCCGGATTTAAAGTGAGGTGTCTGAGACACATGGTCATCCTAAATATCAATTTTCATCAAGATCCGATCACCCGTTCAAAAGTTATGCACGCCACTAGATTCCGGACTCCCCATCCACCCACTCCCCCCACGATGGTCGGGTCGGGGAAACGGCTGTTCTCAAGTCAATCTGTTCGGATCCTTGACATACCTGCCAAGTTTCATCGCCCTAGGACACCAGGAAGTATGCCGAACTCGCGGGATCGCTAGAAATCCGGACCCCCACCCCAACTCCCCCACAGTGCCCTGATCCGGTCCGGTTATGTCAATGACGTGTCTAGGACCTGTGCTTGTTTTTCCCACCAAGTTTCATCCCGATCCCTCCACTTTAAGCGTTTCTCAAAATTTCCGGTTCCCCACCCCAACTCCCCCATAGTGCCCTGATCCGGTCCGGTTATGTCAATGACGTTTCTAGGACCTGTGCTTGTTTTTCCCACCAAGTTTCATCCCGATCCCTCCACTTTAAGCGTTTCTCAAAATTTCCGATTCCCTCCTCCAACTCCCCCCAGTGTCATCGGATCCGGCCCGGATTTAAAGTGAGGTGTCTGAGACACGAGGTCATCCTAAATATCAATTTTCATCAAGATCCGATCACCCGTTCGCAAGCTAAAAATACCTTAAATTTTGGCTTCACCCTCCCTCCACTCCCCCCCCAGATGGTCGAATCGGGGAATTGATGATTTCCTATTTAAGCTGGTCGGGTCCCAGACATGCCTGTCAATTTCCATCCTCCCAGTACATCAGGAAGCACGGAACTCGCGGGATCACTACAAATTCGGACTTCTTCCCCCCCCCCCCCCCCAACTCCCCCAAAGTGAGCGGATCCGTTCCGGTTATATCAGTCACGTATCTAGGACTTTTGCTTGTACTTTCCACCAAGTTTCATTCGGATCCCTCCACTCTAAGTGTTTTCCAAGATTTCCGGTTTCCCCCTCTAACTCCCCCCAGTGTCACCGGATCCGGTCTGGATTTAAAATGGAGGGTCTGAGACACGAAGTCCTTCCATGTATTAAGTTTCATTAAGATCCGATCACCCGTTCGTAAGCTAAAAATATCTCATTTTTCCTATTTTTTCCGGATTCCCCCTCCCTCCACTCCCCTCCAGATGGTCGGATCGAGGAAGCGACAATTTCTAATTTAATCTGGTCCAGTTCCTGATATGCTTGCCAAGTTTCATCGTCCTAGCTTATCTGGAAGTGCCCGAACTAGCAAAACCGGGACCGACAGACCGACAGACCGACTGACGGACAGAAATTACAATCGCTATATGGCACTTGAGTAAGCTCAAGTGCCATAAAAACTAGTCCTTCAGGCCAAGCAGCATTGGAATCAACAACATACGCTGGTTGTATTATATGGGAGGAAATTTGTTTTAAGACAGGGGGAAGTAGGGAAGAGTTGGTTTTGATAATAACATGATAGCTGATGGATTACACCTCGGTGCAAGAAGAAAGTATATGGGGAGCAAGAGCTACGAGCTCATATGGCACTTGTTACGAGTAGGTGATGCAAGAAAGTAGATGAGTATGTCACAAAATACCACCTTCAACCCCCCTAGGTTTGGACCTAGAAACAGGATATCTAGCTTCACTCGAGTCTGAGTATTTCCGGCATTGCCTCGGATCATCTAGGGCATATTACTTTTCTACCTTTTAAGTAAGGGCAAGTGCCATAAGAAATGAAAGATCAGGTCCTTACTACTTCTGCCCTATGTGTGGAGAAATGAATGAGGATGTACGCCACCTTTTGTGTGATTGTAGAATTACAGGGACTAAGGGAGGAGATTTTTGGGGTGGGCGAATAAATAAGAACTGGATCATTAAAACGGTGGGGAGCAAATTTAAAGATATAAGAAATCATGGGAAGTTTCTCAAGTTAACTTTTAAACACCGGACAAATTTTTTTTTATGACGAAGTGGTGTTTATAGTGTAAATAAAGTGTTAAGAGTGCATTAAAACTGTTCGTAGATCGTGTTACTATGTATGTATGTATCTATGTAAGTCGGTTTTGTTGCATGATGGCTTTAATATACAAATATATCAGTCACATACAAATGACTCAAAACGGACAAGTCAGCTCGGCTTTTCTTCAGCGATGTTTCGGCCCTTCTTGGCAAGAGTCCTCGTCAAACTGTAGTTGGAACAAACGAACAAGGCGAAGATTCTTGTCAAGAAGGGCTGAAGTATCGCTAAGGAAAATTCTAGATGACTGGTCCGTACTGAGTAATTTTTTACAACTGAAAAATTCAACAAATACGTGGATTACGACTGCAAACTCAGTAAAGCAGTAAGTGAAAAGAACTGAAAAACAGAACCAAAACAGCGATAGCCAAATTTTTTCAACCTCAAAAGTAGTAAGCCCTAGGCTATACCTTATTGTTTATTCGTAGTGTTTTTCTACTTAGCACTTTTTTGTTGTTTTTTCTTTTTATCCAACTTTCTGTGTACTAAAAAAAAAAAAAAAAAAAAAAAAAAACAGGTTTGTTTCCTTTCCCAAAGTTGAACCAGAGGATTGACAGCATGACGAGGATCCGTTGTAAACATTGTTTGAATAAATTTCTGTGTACTGTTTTAATGGGGAGGGGGAAATAAAATCATCGTCGTTGAAATCGTCTTCGCACACGTGAAACAGTCAACAAACGCTTCTATCATCGTTCGTCTGTATACGCTTTCACCTAAATTTTCTTTGACGAAGATTAATAGGAAACATTGTCCGAACTCTTTCCCTGGCCTTTCTTTCGGTCACCCATCATCTCGCATAGGAGTTGGCGAATGTTTATCTTCCCTGCAAGCTAAAAATAGACGTCATTACAAACTAACGAACGTAAAAAGAAATTAAAGCACACCTCGCACTATCTACTGTGTATCTTCCAATATTCAGAACTATCTGATTACTGTAAAACTAAGCTCTGCTGATAAAAATT
This sequence comes from Branchinecta lynchi, assembly GCA_023053575.1. Lineage (NCBI taxonomy): Eukaryota > Metazoa > Arthropoda > Branchiopoda > Anostraca > Branchinectidae > Branchinecta > Branchinecta lynchi. The sequence continues at coordinate 7,492,424 of JAKZAP010000016.1, forward strand.
ATCCACGGTTTTGGCTATTTCAAATCTTAGTCCATTGACATTGCAAAAAAAATAATTCAGATAAACAATTTTACGCATCAACAGCATGATACGCGAAGGGAGCATAATGTGCATGGAAAATAGTGAATCGTGGCAAGTTCAAAGATTAGCGAGGTATCGCTAGCCGGCTTACATTGTATCCTATGGAATTTGGGTCTCCGGGCTTAAAAAATGCAGTTAAGGAAGTAGGTTGTATTGGCGTTATAGAGACGACGGGTCCTTTAAGTTTTCAGCTCGACGGAATAAAAAGTCCGAAGCAGTACTCCATATCTGAAACTTCCCATTAATTTCTCTTTGATTGTATCATAAGTTGTACATGTATATCAACAATAATTGTTGTGTTGCGAGAGCAACACTTTGGTTTTGTCCTCGTTTTTTTTTTTTTTTTTTTTTTTTTTCCTATGACTCCGATTTCATTTTATTCCTGGTAACTGAGAAGGGTCTAACCTTTGCGGTTTTTACGGAAAGTGTGGACCTTAGGCCGGATTGATGAATATGACATTACATTTTGGAAAGCTCCGCAGAACTCTTGCCTGGGGCCAATAAGGATGGTTTTTGCTTGTCCTCGAGCCAGAGCCTACGGTTTGCGAAGTGAAGTGGAGTTGTATAGCCTATGTCAGAGAGGACTATCTGAAGTTCTGTAGCGAACCTTTCGTTTCATCAAAAGATGTTTCTGCTTTCGAGTGGAAAGCTCCGTTCTAGCACGCAAGCAGGCAGGCACCAGTTTCAAATTGGAGATGGACTAAAATCTATAAGTGTTAAATATATGCGGCAGTTACCCGGCCCCAAAGCCAACATATCTTCTTTGAGTGATAAATAGAAAAATCTACAGAGACAAAAAAGGGGCTTTTTCCCACGGGTCCGAAAGTGCTGCCATCTATTGTTTCTGTCCATGTCTGCGACGATTTCAGCTGAGTTTATAATTTTTTTTTTTTACACTTTGGTTTGTGGTAGAGTAACGGGTTCAGATGTGCCTCTTAAACTTTAAAAGTTCTCTCATTGCTAAAGAAACTAGAGCTTATCCTTTGCTCCTTTCTAAGTGGTGACGTTAGAAAGTTGGCCTACGGCAAAAAAGTCAACTTTTGAACTAAGACAGGTAGAATTTTTTTTTCGACGGCAATCGATAGCCATTGATGAGCTGATCAAAGTATATGTCATCCATTTTTTGGTACAAAAATTCCTTCATGAGATACACCAGTTTGAAAATTTCAAAGGGGTTGACAACTTCATAGTAAGGTACATTGAAACCAAAAATAGGCAATACCAGTTATGATACATATAGGAGACTTTCAAGCAGCAGTCGACTGTTAGCCCATAATTATCTTCGGTAATGAGGGGTTTGCAGCTTTTGCTAGTTGGTATACCTGTTATTTGTTTCCGGTGTATTCGATGGTAAGAACAATTTGGTTCCCAATGGTAAGATATGCAAGGGACTTGTAAGTAATAATCGGCTGTTATGCTACAATCATCTTCTGCGATGATGGGTTTGCAGCTTTTGCTAGCTGGTGTACCCATTATTTGTTTCTGGTTAACTTAATGTATATCACGGGAGAGGGACTTGTAAGTAGGAATCGGTTCATGAGGGGCTAGGAATTTTTGTAACTGGGTGCACATTGTATTCAATTTCTATAAATCTGACGGTAAGAAAGTTTGTGTCGATGGTCTATCAATGTAACCGAGGATTAACTGTTTACACAACGGATACAAACAAAAATGTAAAGCAATGAGGTAGTTTCATAATAATTAATAGTGTCATCTATGGTATTTTAATCCTGAAAAGTTACGGATAGCTTTCTATTACCAACTAGATTATATAAGATATTGTTCCAAGTTTTCATCCGTCAGGATGTCTACGATTGAAAAGGATAAAGTACAACTGACTGCAAAGTTAATTTAGTCCCTTCTTCCTATATTATTTTGTTGTTGTTTTTACAACGCTGAAGAATACCTTTTGATCATATGATTAATTTTTTTAGAACATCCCGTTTAAAAAGCTTATGCTATAATCATGTTCAGCGATGAGGGGCTTGCAACTTTTGATAGCTGGTATATCCATTATTTGTTTCCGGTGAATTTGATGTCAATCACGGGAGACGGACTTGTAAGTAAGAATCGGTTCACGAGGGGCTAGACATTTTTGAAAATTGGTGCACATTGTATTCGATTTCTGTAAATATGACAGTAAGAAAGTTTGCATCGATGGTCTATCGCTATAACCTAGGATTAACTGTTAACGCAACGGGTACAAACGATACGGTAATGTAAAACAATAAGGTAGTTTTGTAATAATTAATAGTGTCATCTATGGTATTTTAATCCTGAAAAGTTACGGATAGCTTTATAATATCAACTAGATCATATAAGATATTGTTCCAAGTTTTCATCCGTCACGATATCTACGATTGAAAAGGATAAAGTTCAACTGACCGCAAAGTCAATTTGGTCCCTTCTTCCAATATTGTTTTGTTGTTGGTTTTACAACGCTAAAGAACAGCTTTTGATCATGTGATTATTCTTTTTAGAACATACCATTTTAAAAGCTTCGATAAGTTGATAATTTCAGCACTTTACCGACAGCGAAGAAACAAAACCAAAGTGTTGCTCTCGCAACACTTTATTCGGCGAAGCCGGACAAAGGTTGCCGCAACACTTCACGTTGCCCGGGCAACGTAGGTCTAGTTGTTATTAAAAGGAGGATATTCGTGTTTAAAGTGCGTATTAGAACATGTTTATCCCAATCTAATCTTGCAAATCCCAAAAAGAACTTTTTTTTGTAGGCTAGGTTTGGCTTAGGCTGAATGAAGTTTTTGCTGCGATTATTATTATTATTATTATTGTTACAACTGATATAACCTTAGCCGTTAAGATAGTAAATGCTTACTTCGGAAAGGACTAATGTAGTGACATCAAGTAGCTATTATTTACCCGCGAAAAAACACTTCGAACGGGTCATGTTGGTAATTGAGAGTCGTTTGTTTTCTATCTCATTAAACTTTTACGAGGTTTAAACGACATACTTGAGACAGACAAAATACGAGGGGTTGTCCACTCTCGATTTGAGTGTACAGCAAGTGCCGGGCGCCGGCCAACACCAGCCGGCACCGGCATCAGCATGTTCAGAGGGGAAATCGCCTAATTTCTGGTTGGCACCGGTGTCAGCACCAGTGGTTTCGGCAACGCCGGGAAAAGGTGTACAGCAGGTGCCGAGGAGTGGGTAACCCCTGGTCAAAGAGCTATGAAAATTACTCAGACTGGGAGGACTAGAGGAGAAGGAGGGATTCACCATTTGTGATATCCTATTCTGACGCACTTTTAGAGATGAGGGGCAGAAGGTGTTCTTGACCAACTTTTCTTCTTCTTTTCCAAATTTCAAAATTTTCACGAGTAAATCGATATCAACAGTTATGGACAAGCCCTGTTCATATATCACAACCAGCGATGGGAAATTTCAAGTGTTCCATATGGGCTGTGCCGGTAGATCTGTTTGATAGTGCAAAACAGATACGTCACCTGAATTTTCTTAGAGCTGTATTTCGGCCCTTCTAGGCAAGGGTCCTCTTCAGGCTCAAAGCAGCTCAATTTGGAAAATCGAACTTGTGGAAAAATATTGGGGGAAGAATGTAGATCTATTTGGGGAAGAATATAAATCTATTTAGGGAAGAATGTAGATCTGTTTTTGAGAGGTGGGGGTTTCACCGCAGGATAAAACAAGTTAGCTCCAGAATCTTCAACACCGATTCTTAGGGATGTTGCATCGCTATCCTTATCAATAACAGCCATATCACTGATGACTAACCTCGCTATTTCAGTTTTTTGTTAAATCCTCAACGTCGAAAACTGACTATCGGGTATCACTAGCGTCGTAGGTATAATGGCAGCATTGACTTGGCCATCACAACCAACGGATGAAATAATATAACCTTCATTGAGTATGCAAAATACTTATTCAGTCATTTGCTACGGTATGTTTCATGCTGCTACATGTCCACTAGCTTGATTGATATGTCTATAGACTTATACAATTTTGCAAAATACTTATCACCCTTTTGACCAGAGATACAGAAATTTATATTAACTCAAGCGGAGTCGACAACTCCGCGTATGGAGTACTATTTTTCGTTCCTGACATGGTTTATATGAAAACTGTTGCCCCCCCCCCCCCCCTCCAAAAAAGCTCGTGCTACTTTGGTATTTAATCTGATTAGTGACGAACTTCCAGGGAACCGTGGACCCTGCTGGATGAAGTTGGGAGTATTGACCTCTAATATTTCCAGGAAAAGTGAAAGTAACTTTGCCGCCCTGAAGATGGTCGTTCGCCCGCACTCCCGAAGGAAATGCACTTACTGTAAGAGGATCAGCTATGCGATCTGGTTGATTAGTGAACCACCACGAGCTTTACTGGACCCAAGAAAGGGCCTATATTTTTAACAACATCTACTCTTTAATAGGCAAGCCACAGCGTGCAAGCCCTGACAACGTTCGTCCAAAAACATCTTGCCACCCTCCAGAGGAAATCCAAGATACGCCTAGGGTCTGCATAAGTAGAGCTGAAGGGCGATCAAACACGACAGTATTGTCGGTGGAAAAGAAGCCGAAGATCACCGACAGTGAATTTCCCGCTGTTGGACCGTGTCCTCATTATCATCTTACATGAGTAAATACTGCTTGTGGTATTCAATCAGTACGAACCTCGTAATCAATAATATGCTGGACCACCTAGCTTTCACGTCATGCAATTACTGTAAGAGGCTCACCCATGCGATCTGGTTGATTAGTGAACCGCCACGAGCTTTACTGGACTCAACAAAGGGCCCACATTTTTTAACAACATCTACACTTTAAGTAGGCAAGCTACAGCGCGTATGGTCGAGCTGAAGGCTAATATGAATATGCCTGATACGCCCTCGTTGTTCTCCAGGTTTTCCCCCCACTGGTAACTGTTTAGTTGGGGGGAGGGGGCAAACTGCCAGTGATGGAAATAGTTGAACTTTGCATTGTTTGTCGCTCCGCCTGTTAGCACGAAAACTCCCTAAAGAGTTGAGGCATTTCTTTCAAATTTGGTGCGAGTTAACAGAACTCAGCCCCTTAAAACTCAATATTTAGGAGTGTGTGTGTGTGGGGGGGGGGGGGGGGGTGTTAAGGTCATGCACAGAATTTAATCAAGTGATCTAGATCTGAAACCTCATACTTTCATACAAGGTCATTATCACGAGAACCGTTTTGCTAAGAAAAGTTACTTAGTTGGGCTTCGACCGTCAGAAACCGACGTTTGTGGTTGTATTTTTATGTAGTATTCCTTCCATTTAATGAAGTTTTACTACCCGTTTTAGGGTAGTGTCGAGAACTAACCCTAAAATGTCTACCCTAAAAAAATAATTGCCCTGACTTTTTTTTTTTAATTCTATTAGCTTTTCATAACTTAGCATGTACCATATATTTTCACCTTGACTTTTTACAATACAAACAAATATTAAATCAAAATCAATGAAAAGCAATCAAAATGATTACTGTAACACAGAAACGAGTCAAACAACGAGGCTTTCAGAGAAGTGAAAAAAAAATTAAAATATCACTATCACTCTACAATTTTGTCATAAGAAAAACACTAAAAAGGACTAACTTACAACAGGTGATAGTTCGGGGTTTTCTAGGATTTCTCTCGCTGGGGTCCAATACTTACGGGGGAATAAAGTGAAGGAGAATATTACGTATGGGGGAATAAGGGGAGGGTGAATATTAAGTAGTCGGGGAACAGTATAACTCTCGGGCGACTCTCCTCCGCCCATCTAGTATTTTTGTATCTTCGCGTTATCCTCGAAATACACAGTATAAAATACCAATCGACGAAGATTAACAGTACAAATGAAAGGCAGAACTGCAGAACCTAGACCAAACGAAAATCTGGAAAAAGATAAAAAAAAAAAAAGTTCTAAGCCTTCCGCTAGCATTCCTGGGTCCCAAGGTCTATGATAACTTGAATGATCCGGGTCCGGATGTAAACAAATGGCTAACTTTGGCCTTAAAAAAGGGCTGTAATGTAAACGGAGTAGACTTTCTGTCTTCAAGCGTAGGCCTGGGAAGTCAATTGAGCTGAATAAATGTTTGGCGAAGAAATAAACAAATCAGACGTTCCGATTATTTACAAAAGTAACTTCTGACCAAATGTTCACAAATCTTTGTGGCATTCACTTCTTATTTGGATTGCTTTTTCGTTTATATAACTCGGAGCGCTTTTGAACGTTAATTTTTATGTTATTTGTATTTTATTAATCGTAGTCTAGCATGTTATTGACCATATTTATCATAATACGTCGGTGTAAATGTCGCAAAATTGTATATATTTGTAGATTGTTCTGTTATGACGTTATGTTTTGACGTAAAAACAACCCATCGGCTGTCCGTTATCTGTTTTTTTAGATTATATTAAATTGAATTGCTTACTGCGATTATGAAACCTTATCTTTCTCGCCCGAAGATGACATTAATACCATCGACACGATGAACCACGGGGGGGGGGGGGGCAATCCCCAGCTAAACAGCTAAGGGCACGTTTTCGCGTGGATGGCTGTAGAGCTGAGCGGGTGACCCCGTTCCGAGGAAATGAGAAACTCGATCGGGCGTTGAACGGCTGACGAAAATGGGTTCCGTCCAGGCGAAAATGCACATTCAGCGGGATGGGAGCATATGAGTGGGAAGGTCCACAGATTAACCCGGTTTAGCTCAACCCTGCCCTCGGAGCGTGTTGAACAGGAGTCGTCCATCGAGCTGGATGGCCCGTTCACCTGTTCATTCATACACGCGAAAATGACAAAAAGATCGACGGCATTCACGCAAAATTGTCCGTCGAGCTCTATGGGAGGCGAGAACGTCCACTAGATGGAGATCTAGTGCTCGCTAGCCTACTGTATTTCAAATGGATGCTACGCATTCATTGCGCCGATTTTTTTTTTTAAGAATACTGACTGTAATCGAGAGTAGCGTTAGATTCTCTTCTATCTATAAATAAGATTTCTTTCAAAATCAAAATAACATTATTTTCATCTTTTATCGTGGAGTCCCTAAATTAGTGGGAGGGATAGAAGGTGAAATGTGGGGCTCCAGGCTCGAGTGGGAGGCATGTCTCTTCTTCTTCAGTGGTTTGGAATTTTTAGACAATGGGGAATATCGCTTTGCCTATACTTTGCAAATTTCTACTTAGCCACCCGGCAATGTGCCTGCCCGTCTGTTATCACGAGCAATCTCGGAGAGATTGAGATTTAGATACGTCTTCTTTTAACGAAATTTACCTTACCGTCTTGGTTTACCGATGGAACCAATTGTGTGATTACGAACGCAAGGAATTTCTGGCCAAAGGCTAACGAAATATCGGATATACACTCTTAAAAGAACACAAAGGACTAGACAGGGATACAGTTTCTATTAAAATATTCCAACATAGATATTCCTTCAGCCCAAGCTGACTGCGAATCATATTCGACGGAGCAAAACGGATAAGTCAGCTACATTTTATTAGAGCATATATATGTTTCGGCTCTTTTGGCAAGGCTCAAGCCGCTCAAACTGTTCTTTTTTGTATCTCTAATAAAATGTAGCTGACTTAAATGTAGCTGACTTAAATGTAGCCGACTTAAATGTAGCTGACTTTTTGGAAAGGGTCCTCTTCAGGCTCAAGCTTATTTTTTTTTTTTTTGCTCTGATAAAACGTAGCTGACTTAGTCGTTTAGGACCCGTCATATAATATTCTAACATAGGTGAGCCCTTTGAGAGAGAGGATTTTCAAGTGCACAAAATTTGTCTCAGCTGTTTTCAGCCTGCTCGGTCCCTTTGGTTTTGACGAGAAACACGGAAAGCTTGCACAGCCGGTATTTTGACCAATGAGATCCTCTGAAGAAATAAGCGGAAGCCTAATCCGCCACAAAAAGAGACAAACACAGAGAAGTAATTATTTCCATCAAAGTAATATCTGGATATGTCTTATTTAAAGGACCTGTCTTACCTCTAATACTAACGCAACCTACTTCCGTAATCACTCCGCCCATTTCTAAGCCCGGAGGCCCGAATTTGCTACGGTACATTCTAACCCCTCTAACAAAACCTCACTGATTTTGTCACTTGCCCCGTTTTGCTACCTTCGATGCATGTTTGATGCATCTCGATATGTTTGACGAGATAACAAATATTCGGTTTTTTGTTAATACTGTAAGGAATGTTTTATCGAATAATAAAGATTAATTGATTGATTGATTGATTTCACGCTGTCAACGTTTGTCTGCGAGAAGTTTTTCCATCAGAAAAACCGGTTATTTAAATTTTTCCTCATTTCCACTACGAGTCAAAGGGTATCGAAAAAGGCTTAAAACAGCCAACGCCGAGGATAATTTGTTGAAAGCTGGAAGTTAAAGAGTAAATAGTGCGAGGGATCCTTTAACGACATATAGATAGCAGAAACAGCGTATTTTGAAGACTACGTTCCAAACAAGCACAAAAGTTTCGACCTACCGAGCATCTTCCGTTGACACAAACATTTTTTCCAGTCGATTTCGTAGAACTCGTGTCTAGCAGACACGCCGTTCCATCTGCTACTTTCCCGAATGTGTAATAGAAGTTTTTTCCTTCGGCTAGACAAGCTAGCTCGCAAGGATTCGTGCCTGAAACAAAAAAAAATTATTATTTATTAAACCAAAAATCGTGGAGATCGTCCAAACATTCTGGAATAAAAAATTCTGGAATTCTGAAAACTTCCCCATGATCAATTGATGGTTTCCATTCTAGTGCGTGGCCGAAATAATTGGGAAAACTAAGACTTCGGTTATCTTTGTAATGAACAGCAAAGGATCGCCATGACGTAAACATTGCAAAGCAATGAGGTAGAGGATATTATACAATATTTGACATAGGCCTACGTGCAACAAGCTAATAGAACCGTTTGTGGCCATATGCAGGGGCTATGGATACCCCGATAAAACTGGGCTCAGCCAGAGGTATTTGCTGAGCTTTCAGTTGCTGCACGTACATCCCTCTTTGCCACTGAGTGCAGGTGGGGCGCTGACCCGGCCTGCGGCGCGTCCAGACAACCAATGGGCTTTAATTTGAAAGTTTCTTCTTCGTCTTTACTGCGATACAGAATCTCTTCATGTAGCTTCCAAAGTAACTTTTTTTTTTTTTATATCAAATTGCAGTTAGGTTAAAGTTCAATGGGCACATCAAACTACCCCAATCCCACTCTGTAACAACTTAGGAACAATGCTTACCCCCTAGATCAGCAGCTTTTTCAACATTTTCCTCTCTGTGATATTTCAAAGCGTAACTTTTTAGTCCAGTACATGCTCAATTTACTAGCTTGGACAAAGATAAAAGTGATGTTTCTTATAATACTTAGTAGGTCTTTATTTTATGCATAAATCTGCTTGTATAATTCAGGTTTGAATAGATCATTTGTTTTTGAATGATTTGTGTTACCTATGTTATTTTTTATAAGCTTATTGCATATTCTGGTACATTTTATAAAGCAAGCTAACCAAGCTTCACAACACTATTCCACAAAGAAAAACTTTGAATAGGCACTTTAAGCCATGGAACTTCTGATGAAACACTAGAACTATCAGGTAAACTGCATCTGCGGCTTGACTTTGGTGTTGTCTCAAATATATCCTTTTCTATCAAGCATTGCTGGGAGTTTTTGAGTTTCCCGCCACGATATTACAGCTCCTAAGATTTGGATCGCCGATATGCCAGAGAGGTAAAGACAAGGGATAACAAGAAAACGGCCGATTTTCGTAGCGCCTTCTAAAGGAAGTCGGAAATGTTTATTTGTGAAGCATTTAATACAAAGTAAAGCATTAGAAGTGTCCATTGTGCTAATAATTTATGCCAGTGGGTTCGGATGCAGGAGAGCGGGGTACCATGAACCACATTTGTGTTTTGAATTTTTTTTCCAGGCGAACCAAAGGAGCTTTCAGCATCTTTTTCACTTCAGAATGTACCTTATGTATCTGCCCATCTCCTAGTATTTTTCGTTGACATGTAAGTTGTTCGCGTACAGCACACTGACGGTTCTAGAAAACTTGGTCAGCTGGTTCATCCTACCCCACCCCCAGGGTACCATGAACCACCGTCGGGGCGCGATGAACCAGTGTGATTGATCTTCTTTTACTGTGTAATTTTCGGGTATAATCTGAGGATAAAAAGTAGAAAGCTTATAAAATACCAACTATATCTTATCCAAGAAGAAACCTCCCAAGGTCAATTCCAATAACAAACCTCCCTGCCTGGCGGGATGTTCCACCGACAGAGACTGGCTTTGGGAGGCAAAACGCCAATTGGAACTTCAAAATGAATCGCGTCTCATCGGTAGAATCAAATTCCTCGTTATCCAAACGCTTCCAGAATTTCAATTCAAGGTCCAAACTGTCAATGTACATTGGTCAATGCAGTCAATATACCTTAGCAACATAGTGTGCTACGCGTGACTTCTGAGGAACAACAAGCCCATGGTTTCCTTCTTCTATCTCGCAAGATCATGTCTATACCTTAACCATCAACGTCCTCAAATTTGCTGCACCGATCGACCCAGGTGGGGCCCAGTGAGCATGGCCGACTTGAAGTTTACCCGCGGAAACACCAACAGAGAGGGGGGGGGGTAAAAGTCCCAAGTACACTGACTGCAGCCAGCCATGACTGTTACCAGAGTCCTACGTTCTTCTGAGGTGGTCTGTCCAAGCGGCTTGGCGTCTATCGAAGAACTTTGGGATGCACTTCGACATCAGTTACTTGCAGTTTCTGGATTTTACCGGAAACGGATTCTGGAAACAGTTCTAATGGCGGAGTTTAAAGTTCCAAAATCGATCTTAGGTGCCAATGGGGAGTTGAGGAGAGTTGCCGCAGAACCTACTTTTGGAATGACGGAGTTCTAAGATATAGGAATCAACCTTAAGCTACGTTCACACGTCACTCCCATTTTCGCAGCAGGATGTGGTTTTCCTCCTCCGTTCCACATTTCGAGCGTAGATTTATCACATGCATGATCGGTCAAACGTGGGTAGAAATTGTTCTACTTTTACCTCAGAGAATTTTTAACGAGAGAGAAAGACGTCTTCTGTAAACACAATTACTATATAATATATAGTTCCAGGGACAATCATTTCGGTTAGGAAATGGGAAATATGAAATTTATATTCAAATAATGGATGGAACGGATACGCCAGCTACGATTCTTCATCGGCGATATTTCGGCCCTCTTGATTACAGGTTTGTTTCCTTCCCCGACGTTGACCCTGAAGATTGACAGCCTGAAAGGACCCTTGCCAAGAAGGGCCGAAAAGTCGCTGATCAAGAATCGTAGCTGACGTATCCGTTGGATAGATTATTTGAATATATGTTTCAAATTCAACTTGGGCTCAAAGAATATTTAAAAATGAAATTCCCATGTAACCAGATGTGTTCTCTTTGTAATGACTGAGTATAGACAATCATTACAAAGACAAAACGAAAAAATTGGAACGGTGACACGGATTTGGCATGCGAGTTTTTGCATATATGAAATCTTATCAGACTGTGCGTACACATACTTTTAGTGCCTACTGGGTATGGGGAGGGGGGTTTCTTTTAAGTACCGCAGAAAAACTTTTCGCTTCTCGGGTTGCAGTATGGTCTAGACCGAGGCGAAGGACGCCAAGCAAATTTCAAGTTCGCCAGCTAACAAATTATTAGTGAAACAGCCCGCCCAAACCTGATCTTAGAGCCCATTTGAATTCCTAAGCCTTTACTCAAACAAGTAATAATTTCTACTCATCGCAATTATGACTTGAGCACCTGACGCGTATGGAATACTAACGAAGAATTTCAAATCTTAAGAGATTTGCTTATTTGTAGAACACAGAGGAAGAGGAACCTTTTCCTTTTTTTGTTTTGACTTTTGAAGTTTAGCGTTTTAATTTGTTGCTATTTTGTTGTTGTGTAAATTCATGAAAATCTGACCATGTTAAAGCACAATTGTAGGCTATATAATTAAGTTCGACAAGAGAACAAATATTCGGTTTGCTGTTAATACCGTATGGAATGTTTTTGAAGAATAAAGACTGATTGTTTGATTGATTGATATTTTATCAGCATTAAAGGTCCGAGTAAAGGTCTACCGAAAAATGCTGATATCTTAGAATTCCCTTAAAGTTTAACTGAAGAGGGCAGAGATGGGACAGTCTTCTTACCCCTCACTTATTCACTTAGAGAGGCTTGAAGACCCGATGAAAATGCGTTACTGTGTTGCTCCACTATTCACGGATAACCAATTTTCAAATAGTGGAAATTCCTTGTCAGATTTGTGGTACTACCTGTGTCGCATGCTTGACGAAAAAGATTTATGAACATCTTTTTGTTCAGGCACTAAGCAGTCTTCACCAAGCTTATCACCGCCTACTGAAAAGCCGCGCCTGTGTGCCGATTCAAATATTCCGCGTCATAGTAGAATTTACGCTGTAGGGACAGCCGTAGATATTCTTAACCTCACTACGAATCCAAATAACTCGGTGTATTCAATTAAATGATACACAAATAAATTTGCTTTTCAGTTAAACTTTAAGAATCAATGATACACTTAGAGCGTGTTCCATGCTTATAACAATAGTAACTATTAGTTACTATTTTCGCTCAAGCTTCGTGAAAAGTTACAACGCTGACCGTTCCAGCCTTCTCGAAATAGTAACTAATAACAACTATTTGATTACAACCCTCAGGAGCGTAGTAAGCGTGGTAACTGTAGAATACTTTGATTTATAGTTTATTTAAAAACCCAAACACCTAGAACAAACCACAATATAAGCACAAGCAAGCAAATACAAAGGCATAACATAAGCAAAGACAAGCGGGTTAGCACACAATGCTGCATCTCCCTTCTTTTCATTTAGGTCGGTCTGCCTACAAGCATTTAGGGCGGTCTGCCTACGAATCACTTTGACCTGATTGGTCCGATTAGCCCGTGGCAAGATATTTTGCTGAAAACAGAAAAAATTTGTTCCAGCCTCGAGGCCAAGAAGCCAGAATCCGTTACGGCATGCGTTGTAACTACGGTTAGTAGGCTGGAATACGCTCTTAAAGTTTAACCGAAAAGGGCTAGGATACGACCATCTAGTTAAACATCACTTGTTCACTTAAATAATCTTGAAAACCCGATGAAAAAGCGTTAGTTTGTTTTTCTGATATTTCCAAATAACCGATTATCCCATTGTGCTTGCCGCTCTTCCCGTTTTTGTGATAGCTCTATGGTGCCTGGAACATTTGGCAACCACACCAGCATAGGAATAAATAAATTGTGTATTTGCCATATCTGACCTCGACCAAAATATGAGCTTGAAAAATCACATTTGGTCGACAGTTTAAATTTTCGCGGGCGAATTGTGGACGGATTCACCATGGGAAAGCGTCCACATTCCCAACGTCCCTACTGAAGACTACTGTGGACAGAATGAAAATCCCCAATGTGTGTTGTAATAATTCAATGTGTTTGAATCTAAGATGTAAAAATAAGTTGCCTGTTCAGTTAAACTTTAAAGGGTTAAAAGAACTGATGAAAAAGCAGTACTCCTGTACATTTGACTCGGGAATTCATGCACAAATCTTGTCAAGTGCTTTTCAAAAAGGAGTTAATTCTTGGGAGATACGTGCAATGCGTTCCATGGACAGCAGACGTAAAGAAAATTAAATGTGGAAATTAAAGTTCAAGGGGAGGGGGGATCTACAATCGTTACGCCACCTATCCCAGTTCGAAAAGGTATACGACAAGGAGCTATTACGTAACCTCCTCTTTTCAATAATAGTGTCTTGGATGCACAAGAAAAAACGATTATGACTTGTATTTTCCTAGGCCTGGATGTTTCATTGACAAGTTATGCAGATGACATTTTAAATATTAGTCGCACAGTGACTGGAGTGGAATCAAATTTTCGGATACTTAATGCAGAATACAGTAAAATAGGTCTATCATTTAACCAGTCTAAGACTGAAGTCATGATTTTTAATCGCCGTACTTCTGATGTGGTAGAAGTGGATATTGGTGCAACCCAAGGAGTCTCTGACGTACTTGGGTCTACCTCTGGGAACCAGTATCCGTGCCACCCGATCGCTTTTAAAAACATTTCTTCGTGATAAGGCTCGTCAAGCATAGGGAACCCTTATTTCTATGAAACTGAAATTTAATAGATTTATTCTTGCTAAAATGTACTTCCTTTGTAGTTTCGCACGTTATTGCTTTGGCTCCTTTTTGGAAGCTGTTTTCTTACTCAGATTTGAAAGACATTCGTAAATCTTTTTACAAATATGTAAAGTATCTGCTGAGGGTCCGCCTTGGACAAGTAATAGCAGATTGTACATAAACACATAATACATAAACATTAACAATACTATACTCTGCACTTACAATTATTTCAGGTTTGAACCGCAGAGAAGAAAAACATCGAATGTTTCAGACCCTTCCATAAAAGAAAATCAATAAAACGAAATCGACCCAACGCTGAGTAGAAAGATCACCGCATGACAACGCCAGCACGAAGCGAAATCATTCCAAACAAAAACAACAACAAAAATGAAGGAAAATGAAGGAAGGGTGACTGAAAACCAGTATCACTAGAGGAAAACACATAAATAAACATGAAAAACAACCAATCTCTAACTGTTAATTATACATTCTTAAACTTGTTAATAAGAATTTGAGACAGCTGTTTTTTTATACTTTCAAGGGATTTTGTCGAATCAATTTTAGGAAATAAAATTTGCCATGAATTCAAAACTGAATAAGATGGAGAAAAACGAGACCTCTCTGAAGCTACTCTTTGACTTCGGATCTTCCATTTATGACGGTTATCGTACTGGTGCTTTAGTGGGCAAGGAAAGAAATCATTTGAATGGAAATATGATGGAAGCTGGCAACGGTCATACTTTGTTTTAAATAGGAATGACGCAAAGTTAAATAGTTCAGAAACGGGCAAAATATTGATCAGAATATACATGGTGTCTGTTTGACTTACCCCAGGAAGTGATGACGGTGATGGTAAAAAAGTTCGCAAAATCTTTAAAGCACGGTTTTGTAAATCTGTAATGGTTTAAGATGAGTTTTAAATGTAGACAGATATATTAAAGGGCAATAAGTGAGATGCGAATGAACAAGAGCAAAATAAATTAGCCGAAGAATTTCATAAGGAAATGTATTATATAAAGTAAGAATAAAAAAAAACCTTGAACCTTGTCTTCAAAGCATGAAGTAGCAAGACCTATATCTGTTATTCGGGAAAGGCGAGAGCGCTTTAAGCACAGCCTTAATGTAGCTCAGCAGATGCTTTACTCAGTGTAAATTTTGTCACTGTGTGTGTGGTTTTCTTTTGAAGTTTCTTGTATTCTTTCCATTATTTCTATTGACAGTAATATTTTTTTTCATTTCTTTCTTGTTCTTTTTCTTCTTCTTCATTTAATTACTCCGTCTTTTTGTACGTTTGTTCATTATGATGGGCAATAAATCTATATTATTATTATTATTCCGCTACTACAGAATAAGCATTTTCAACCACGTGGAAGATCTTTTAGACTCGTAGTACCTCGATCTCAGTAGAAGCATTTTGCAAGAACAACACCTGATTGCCAGACAATCAACTCAACAAACAAACTAAAAATCGCTGGTTAATGAACCGTAACCTACTATAAGTACAATCAGGAACAGAGTAGAAGAAGTAGAGCTGCGTCTTTGAAATATTCCTTGTTAACCATTTTATTTTGTTTCTATACAACTCAATATGTAAAGAAAAGATCATGAAGAAAAGACCTTAGCAGCTAAATAGTTTCACATTCTTATTCCTAAATTTTGTAATTGCCGGAATATTGGGTTATATATATTTATTTTCCCTATATAGGGAATATAGAATTGGGCTCGTGGGTTCCAGAACATCGGGAAACTAAAACAAACCATCATTACAGGTCTGGTCAAAACCCCAACAGATTGTCCTATACTCGGTGACGTCATGAAGAAATCTGGGAAATTCTATCAAATATATATTGCCGAATATGTATTTGGATCTAGATTTATAGAGCCGAAAGACGCGTTTACATTTATAAACCGTTCTAGGAACAGTCATTTAGGTTAGGAAATGGGAAATAGGAAATTCCATGTAACCACATGTGACGTCATGATCCTCGGGTAATCCGAAGTGAGTTAGTCGACACCCTCCTTATAAGCCTTTCGTATGCTAAAACGCCAGGCACTGGAGTTGGATCTAATTTGAATTTCCGACCTTGCAAAGTGGACAAAGGTATGTATTAGCCGGATAGTCAATCAATCAATCAATTTTACTCTAGTACAAAAAAATTACCATATCACGAACAAAAACAATAAAAACAGGGACAAAAACATCAGTTCCTGACAAAAACTTTCTTTCTGAAAAAAAAAACTGTTCGACTTAGGAGTATAAATAATTACCATAATATCATCATAGTAACACTCAAGTGGCAAATATTTGGGAATATTTTACAAACCTCTCATCTATGGACGGCTTAGTTGAGGCATGAGCCGTCATGCCACTCTGATGATTTTACTGTCATTACTGTCAATAGCCCCACTTGGTAACTCAAGAGAAAAGTATCTTGAAGCCTAGAAACCTTACCACACCGTAGTCCTTTGGCTACCCACGACCATCGGCAAGAGCGATAAGAATCGAAGCAAACCGGCTGTAGAACCCTGTCAATGTGATACAGGGGAGAGCTGGGGTCTAGCCGACAGGACTTAGCATTGGCTCACTTCCAGTCAGCGATACCGCGCAACTCTGTTTCCGCCGGACATCTTTCCAAATTCTAATAATATCTTGGATAGTACTGCTAACCACGGGATCATAGTGTAAAGACGATAACTTCAGAAACCCGTGCTGGCTACACTGATAAGGATACTTGTGGTAGCTAGCAATTTAGTTTGTCTGACAGGATCAAAGATAAAATTACAGGTGGTGGAGACGATGATTACAGATACTCCTTCTCTGGTGTACGGTCTTAATCCAGTATCCCGAGACGAGGCTCGAACAATAGATAACAATACGCAAAAGTTTTCATTTTTGGGATCCCAAAACGTAAATGGAGGGATGCCTATGACATCGCAAAAGTTGTCCGTCTGTCCGTCCGTTAGCACGATAACTCTCAAAGGGGTTGAGGTATTTTGATCAAACTTGGCATGCGGACTCTTTAGGTCAAAGTACAGATCAAGTTCGAAGACGGGCCATGTAGCCCTACATTTAGGGGTGGGGGGGGGGGTGAAATTAAGGGGAACAAACAGTATTTTTTAAAAGCTAATGAAATAGTCGAACTAGGGATAAGGAGACATGCTGAATCCGAATATGAAATTTATTTTCTCGCCTGATAACGGTTCACCTGGAATCTGGCGAAAACCGGAAAATTTGTGAGCAGTTAAAGTTTAATCTGAAGTTGATTAGAGGTTCAATTAGTGGCAAGAAGACGTGCTGCGTCCAAATATGAAACAAAAAAATTCTCGCCGGACAACTAGTTCGGCCGGAAACAGGCCAAAACCGGAGAATTTGTTTAAAGTAAAAGTCTTATTTAAATTTCATAAGATGTTCGATTTGCGGGTGAGAAGACATGCTGAATCCGTGTATGGTAATTATTTTCTCATCGGACGTATAGATCGCTCGGAATCGGCTTAAACCGGAAAATTTGTTAAAAGTAAAAGTTTAATCTGAAGCCGATTAGAGGTTCGACCTAGGGGCAAGAAGACATGCTGAGTTCGTTTCTGAGCTTTAGTTTTTGCCACCAAAGTAGTTTGTCCGGAATCCGACCGAAACCGGAAGTTGGGCAGAAGTAAGGAAGGAAAGAGATACGACGTAGGCTATAGGGTAAACCATATGTTCAGTCCACATATGAATATTTGACAGCGCAAAAGGATATCTGAATATATCTGAACTTGGCGAAATTCAGCTGGCGTATCTGTTTTACACTGTCAAATATGAACTTGGTCTTCTCCGATTATTACCATTGGCCTTAATCTGTTTTTAAATTTTAAAAGTAAAAACGTTTAAGAAGTCTGTTGAAGACCGAATATCTACAAGACCGAACTATCTGGAGCAATTATCATTATGACTGGAGTTTGTCAAACAATTTCATTCAGTCGATCATACAGTTTCCGATTCGGTTCATGTCGGCAAACTCACTTGATATTTACCTTACCATGAAAAAGTATACAAAATAGGTAAAAGCCATTTCCCTACTCAAAAGCTTCCACAAACCCGATTCTGTCTTTTGTCAAGCTTTAAAATAAATCAAAATGGCAGTTTAGCCAAGCTGTTTATTTGTGACATTTTATTTGTATTTGTCACAAATTATTCATAACTAGGGAAAAGTGTTTCATATGTTGTCGATAAAGTTCTACTCACTCACCCTGTTACTGGTATTATCCTACCCTAAAAAGGTATACAAAAGGTAAAAAGTTATCTCTATTCAAAGCTTACGGCGTATGAATATCCGAGCCTTTACAACATTCACAGGGAGTTGTAGTTATTCGCAGATCCGAACGGCACGTCTGAAGCGAGCCTGCATCATTACCGGAAAAGCAGGTCTCGTTCGCCATATTAATTATAACTTCACGCTCAATGCAAGGTCGGACAAGCACATAGCCAAGCTATAGCCAAGCAATAGGGGTAAACACACATGCTGAATCCAAATCTGAACTTGGTTTTCTCAGGTGATTAGCTATTTGGCCTTAATCCGTTTCTGAATTTTAATTGTAAAAATGTTCAAGGAGTCTGGCGAAGACTGGATCTGGCTAAGACAAGACCCAGTTGTCTGGATCAGATATTGAATTTTTGGGATCCCATCGAAACCTTTGGTCTTGTTCTTTGGGATGACTTCGAACAGCGCAATTTCGGCAATTGTCGTTTTTGCAATCTTGTACGGCGTTTTGGCTGAACAAACGAACGATATTATTATTAAAGGATAAACTACTCACTTTCTCCCGTCAACTGTGCTTGCTTGGCACTCAACTTTCGGGGTGAAAAATTATCGAAGGCGCGCCTGACAGTGCATACTGAAGGGATAAAACTGACGAATTCTGGGACCAAATTTTACTGCGTCGTAAACTTGAGTGAAATTCCTGAGGTCTTTTTTTCGCACGTTTCCTAATTAAGGGTGTCCCCTAGTTGCATGTTCTTACCATTCGAGATTTTACGATTTACTCTGAATAATTTTCTGCGCAATAGTCGAGAAGCATTGAAGATCCTATAAGTGACGATGCCTTCATGGATACCCATCCTTTTTTTTTTCAGAACCACCGTCAAAACTAAACAACCTTTCACGAATCAGACATTCGATCATGCATAACAGCTCATTTTGATAAAGGAATAAAAATACAAATTAAGAGCACATTCAAAAGAGTAATTCCAATAAGATCCAAAACTTCATTACGAATTATTCAAACACGATTTTATTACGATCATGGAAGGAATTTTAGAGACCCGCGGCACTGCATGAAAGGACGATGAGCTAAGAGCCGAAAGACACCGCAAGTGAAGCAAGTGCATGCATTTACAGTTATGTCATTGGTTACAAAAAGTTGAGGACGGAGAAGCTTACACGCATGTCCATTTGTCTGCTGAGACCGACAAACTTGAACTTGATGTTCAAGCACCATTTTTGTTTGTTTGTGTTTTGCTCTCTTTTTGGGATCCCAAAACGTAAGTGGAGGGATACCTATGACATAGCAAAAGTTGTCCGTCTGTCCGTCCGTCCGTCCGTCTGTAAGCAAGGGCCAAACTAACGGGCCAAAGGCCAAACTAACTAGCGGTCAAAACCGGAAAGTTTGTTAAAAGTAAAAGTTTTATTTGAAGTTGATTAGATGTTCGATTTAGGGGTAGAAAGACATGCTGAAGACGATGGTGAAAAGCATTTTTATCGACGGGCAAGTAGTTCGCCTGGAATCCGGCCCAAACCGGAAAGTTTGTTAAAATTAAAAGTTTTATTTGGAGTTGATTAGATGTTCGATTTAGGGCAAGAAGACATGCTGAACACTTATGTGAAAACAGTTTTCTACCCGGACATATAGTTCGCCCGGAATCCGGCCAAAACCGGAAAATTGTTAGAAGTTAAAGTTTTATTTCTAGTTGATTAGATAACCGTTTTAGGTGTAAGAAGAGATGCTGAATCATTGTGTGACAATCACATTTTACCCGGACATACAGTTCGACCGGAATCCGGCTGGAGTCGGAAAATTTGTTATAAGTTAAATTTTTATTTGAAGTTGATTAGATGTTCATTGTTGGGGAAAGAAGACATCTGAGTTCGTTTTTGAGCATTCTTTTTTCGCCGGACAAGTAGTTCTGGAGTTCGGCCGAAACCGGGAAATTGGCAGAAGTGGCAGGAAGTTTTCGTCAAAACAGGTATGACATATAGGGGAAAACACACATTCTGAATCCACATCTGAACTTGGTTTTCTCAGATGATTAGCTATTTGGCCTTAATCTGTTTCTGAATTTCAATTGTAAAAATGTTCAAGGAGTCTGGCGATGACTGGATCTGGCTAAGACAAGACCCAGTAGTCTGGATCAGATATTAAATTTTTGGGATCCCATCGAAACCTTTGGTCTTGTTCTTAACTGATCCCCATCATCCCTAATGTTCAAACGACTGATCCTATTTCTTTGATCTGTTGAACTACCTGGCCGCAAAACAAATGGACGAACACTCGGGACAAGTACTAAAATTTCAAAACCATTGTGAGTGAAATTTTCACAGCAGGGTTTTCCACTTTAACAGGTCTCACAGTTGGTCTGGAATTTCAAATATTCGGCAACGCAAGGATACAAAATTAAAGCAATTAAAGAACCGAAATTCGCATTCATATTTTCGCGTGCGAAATCTTATCGGACAGTGTGCACACGTGGCTTAGAGAGATCAGTAGCTCCAGGAGTAATGCTGTAATTAAAGATATTTCATACATTCCTTGAAAACTGACAGTAAGTTCTCTTATTTTAAAGTCATCTTAAAGCGTAATTCATGAAGCATTACTTGCACATACTACATACAAACTTCCTTTTGAAGCCAAAATAATTATAATACAGAGGGTCATTATGTAATTAAGTAACTTCCCAGAAAGCTATTCAGATACTACAAATTGGCGTATTTGTGGCTACAGCCTTCTTAAAACCATGTATATGGTACGGTTGACTAAACGTTGATGAGTTTAAAGGCTACTACGAAACACGCAAAGCGCATGGTGTATTTTGAAGACCTTCGAAACTACTAACTATCCTTTTGAAATTCGTCCTTTCTATAATGTTGTTTGTACTCTACTTAACGGACCCCTCGCACTATTTAGACCCGTCACCAAAACCTTTACAACCTTCGGTTTTACAAGGACAGCAATCAGAAACAGGAGCCTGTACTTTTGCTTAGGTTCGAACGTCAGCGATCATGGGGATCAGTTAGACAGCTAAAGGTGGGTTCCCACTTATAGTAAATCCTAGCGTTCTTTGCCATAGTTTTTGCAAAGAACTTCTGGAGATAAAAACAGACGGAAAACTGCTCTAATTTGGAAAAATAGACTCGGGTTTGAAAATACGGTCGGATTTTATGTAGAGTAAAAATCAACATGTAAGTTTTCCCTATAAATCAGAGGCAAAGAAAAGACGAAAAGCTCCGAAGCGAGAAACAAGGTGTGACGACGTAGCGGAGAGAATGATTAGAGTATAAGAGTAAAGATGCAACACGCAAGTTTTCAGTACAGAACGGATCAAAATAACAGAAGAAAAGGACATTTAGTATAGAATATATTAAGCCATTTTTCTAACTTTAAAACCTTCAGCTAAAGTTAATTTCACGGTCGTGGACTCACAATTTAGGAATCGATCGCAAACATACACAGTAGAGAAAAGAAATCAAACTGATTTCACCAAAGAAACAACATGGTTCTTTGCCACTGCGGAAACACAATCCATCTCAGAGAATTACCATAAAGTACATTTAAAACTAGCAAACGAATGTTTACACTGTTAAGAGGATGGACGAGTGGAGGCGAGGTTTAATGAAGATAAGGCTCCTGGGGTGTGGGAAATAAAAACACAAATAAAAATACGACGTCCCTGAATCACTCCATAGGGCTTGAAAATAGTGCCATATAGACAACGTCGAAAACGAAAGGCGAGAAAGGTTGATCTTATTCCGAATAACCATAGCTTTCACGAAAAGAAAAATATTATGTCGGGGAACTAAACAAAATAATCCTCATGGAATTGGGAATAATCGCAGGCAAAATTACGTTTCCGGGTATGTGAAAAATGAAATCATACGCAAGTGCTAGTTTATCAATGGTACCGCAAGCACGCATTGTCAGTGTTGAGAGCACTGATCTAAAATAGACACGGCGAAATGACGCAATGATGTACCCCGGTGAATAAATTATTTTGCCGATGCGATGACGATTTGCAGTCTGTGGCGCGAAAAACACTCACTTGA
Organism: Branchinecta lynchi; assembly: GCA_023053575.1. NCBI lineage: Eukaryota > Metazoa > Arthropoda > Branchiopoda > Anostraca > Branchinectidae > Branchinecta > Branchinecta lynchi. The sequence continues at coordinate 7,514,945 of JAKZAP010000016.1, forward strand.
CGACAAGTAGACAATAACAAATACTGAAGGGATGGACAAATCGCGATCTGTAGTGCGGCGATACACATACAACGACGACCGGAAAAATCCTGGAAGGCAAAGGGGCAGGGAAAAGAAAATCTGCAATCAGTGGCGCGACACACACACACATGAAGACTGCAAAATTCCTGAAAAGGCGAAGAGGGCAGGAGAAAAGAAAATTCGCGGTCAGTGGCGCGAAATACACTCACATGGCGACCGGAAAAATCCTTAAAAGGGAAGGGGGAGGGACAAGAAATTTCTCAATCAGTGGCGCGAGACACACTCACATGTAGATCGGAAAATTCTTAAAACAAAAAAAAGTAGGAGGAAAGGGGCAACGAAAATTCACAGTCAGTGGCGCGACACACACTCACATGTAGACCGGAAAATTCTTTAAAAAAAAGTGGGAGGAAAGAAGGAAGGAAAATTCACAGTCAGTGGCGCGACACACACTCACATGGCGACCGGAAAAATCCAAAAAACTATACAAGGGAAAACAAAAACAAAAGGATAAACCCGACATAAATTAATTTTCATATGTGAAGAAAGCCGACGGAAATATCAAAGATCAAAAATGGAAAAACCTAAACCTACATTTTTGTTCTGGACTGACCGAGCTGAACCGTAAAAAAAAAATGAAATAAAATAAATAAGGGAGTTATTTTTATTTTGCTAGATTAAAGGGTAGGGCGGGTGGGTGGAAAAAAATTTAATTGTCGTGACTAAGAACAAAAAATTTGGACGTGGGTCCTCCTTATTATGAGAAAATAAGGGCTTACAAAAATAAACTTCCCACTTCTGATACCATTGTTAAGAGGATGGACGAGTGGAGGCGAGGTTTAATGAAGATAAGGCTCCTGGGGTGTGGGCTGAAGACATTCTGACACCGTAGGTGCCCACTAGCCCCAGGACCAGTCAGGAAACCGGACAAAAGAGACAAGGGAAAGTCTCAGGGAATTCTATAGCTCAGCCGCAGTCAATCCAGAAATCCCTAATCAAGCTGGTTCACACATCCTAGCGAAGCTGGAATTCACATATCCAGTCAAGCCCGAGGCCTACTAGCCGAGATGGACCATAACGTCTATAGTTAATTTATCTCATGTAAATCGTGTACAAAAGTGTGACACATATAATATAGCACTAATGGGTCCCTAACTAAATATATAAACTGGTCCTTACCATAAATTATAATACAGAGTAACTGAGGTCTTGCTCCGACCAAGGATGAAAGAGAACTCCTTTTGGCTGCGGATTCATTACGCAGCCAAAATACTTAGAATGAAATGGATCAAAGCCTGACCTCGGATTAGCGAGCAGCTAACTGAAGCTAGGATAAAGACCGAGTGACCTATTGTCACGATGCCGGGAAATTAATGATGGTGATGGAAACCGAAGAGATATATAGAAAAGTAGGCGATAGATGGAGGGAATAACTAGGAGGACTATTGCAGAGCAAAGTGCTATGGGATGTCTCCATAACAACACCTCCCCGTCCTTTCACTGGCCTACTCAGACCTGGAAACCCTTTTTTTTTAACACTGAAAGCAGTGGTGGTCCCATACCGGTACCATCCCACAGTCCCTTCTTAGGTCCCACTCCTAGACGTACAAGTCCCTCGCCAGCCTATCGCGATGTAAGTAACACGACTCACAATCAAACCTTCGCCTACCTAATAAAGGCACAGAAATCTGTCACAGTCCGGGACGGCTTGACGAGCTTGTTCGGCTGCCCGCTGAGACATGTAACGACTTTCTATAACTTTCCTGCTTCTACAACTCTTTTAGTTATTAAAACTTGGAAGCTACTGGTTTTATTTCCACTTGACTAGTTTTGACAACATGGGCCCAGGTTATGAATTACGTTTTATGTGACAGTCGGCCGGGCGCAGGATTGGCGTCATGCTAGCCACACTTTCCGCTTTGACTTCATGCAATTTTTACGATTTGTATCTTGATTTTGGCCACATTTGATAGCGTTTTACAACTTTAAAGGAGAAGATAGCGTTGAACAAAAATGCATATTTCGGCCTATTACTATTATTAATCATTTATGCCCGGACAAATTCTTGAACTTTAATGGGTGATCTTTTGATTGGGACGGACGGGGGGACTCTTTCGGGAACATTTGGGGCGTACACGTTAAGTCCACAACTCATAGACGCTTACGAAAGAAGTAGAAAACTGTGATTTTCGGGTTTTTTTCTTGATCAGCTAGTTATAAGATGATGTGCGAGGGATAAACATAATTTCGGAAATTTCCGAATTTTGTAGAAGCTTACAAGTAGAAGCTTATAAATGGCTAAGCAAGAAAGCACTGGCCTGTTGTCGGGAGTGGCGGAATACTAGCCTAATATAACTTATGCCAAATCGACTGGATCTCAGGAGGAATTTCGCTTTGATATCTTTGACTATGTCAAACTCAATAGCATCAGTGAAATTCAAACTATTTGATGTTTCCATGAAAGGGAATCGAGTACAATTTTCTTTATTTTTTTAATAACAGAAGCAAGACCCGACCTCAAAATGTATGGATTGAGTGGGATATTCATGGGTGGAGGAATGAGCACCTGCAAGCGGAGGTGTTGTTTGCCAAAAATGTTTGGGGGGGGGGAGCAAGGTATTTAACGACTGGCTGATAATTTTAACCGACTCTTTCTGAAGAAAAAACTACTGTTTTTTCAGAAAAAAAGACTTGACGAAAAATCGACTGATTTTTTGTTTAAGAAAACATTTACTTTTTTTCTGAAAAGTTTTTAAGAAAACCTACTGTTTTTAAGAAAAATCGACAAATTCCAAGAAAAATTCCACGAAAAAAACCGCTGTTTTTACGAAAATTCGTATCCCCCCCCCCCGTACATGACGCCCCTGCCTGCAAGGGTCACAAGATCTGTTATTTATACTTATGAATAAATTGTATAATGGTCATTGCAGTAAGCGAGATCGGGCCGTATTCTATTTACAGCGAAGGCCAAGTTTTTATTAACCACTCACAGTTAAACAGCGAGTAGAACAAAGCCAGACAAGAATGCAGGGAGGACTTAACTACAGGCCTGGGCTACCTTTAATGCGTCCCTGAAACGCCTCAAATTCAAATCTGGTTGAGCCAATTATTCCATACATCGTGCGTTACAACGTAAGGGTGTGTACAACTGCCGTTCTTTAACCTGCTCCTGTTTCCCCTTCCAGTTAGCTAACCATAATCACAGTAGCACCAACGATCATTAACAGGATTAATGATATAGGACTTACCGCCCGCGTAGGGTACCCATTTCTGTACCGTGATCCCTCCTATCGTCCGACCATTGTAAGCAGAGCACTGATTAGTATTGAATGTATCTACCAGAACGGCGCACGGTTGGGTGGCACACGATTTGTACTCGATCGAATCGCCGATACACTTATCATGAGATGTGCGTATGCCGGAACCAGGGGTTACCCTGGAAGAGAGGGCGAGATTAGGGAATCGGACGGCTTGCAGCCGAGGGAGTTGTAACTCCCTACTGTCCATGAGCTCGTCTTATCCCAGTTCCGCGCTTCCAAGCGGACTAGTTTGTGAAAGTCCACATTGTCCCGTTATCAACACCTTGACAAAGAGATGGTAAAATATGGATCCATAAATTAGAACATAGCATCTTTCACAAAGACTCAATTTCAATTTACTCGGAAAACAGATTGCAGATTTTCTGCTCCTCAACTTGTTGATATATTTTATATATGTCATAAGTGTTGATAAGGAGATAATATATCAATTATATATCAATATAATTGATATATTTTATATATGTCATAAGTGTTGATAAGGAGATAATAACAGTTAGATAGTTCAGTTTCAGTTCAGTTCAGTTTCATTGGACTATATTTAAAAAAAAAAAATACACAATTAACACTCCTGCCAGGAAAGCACAAAAGGAGTGCTTGGCTAGGGCACGGAAAAAAACGATATTAGTAAAACACCAAAGCGAATCGACTAACTTAATACTCTATATAAAGAAAAAGGAAGGGTAATAATATAATAAGTATATGCCTCAAGTTTGTTTGCTTTAATTTTATAATTACTGGTATATCCTGTCGCAGAATCCTGGCTCGCTTTGTCGGAGAAGTCGCAAATCTGTGAAACGTGGCATAATTCTGAGAACACTGACAACCCTGGCCGGGAAACAAAAAGACGCATCCCTAAAACAGGCTTCCCTTTCCTCCGAAACGTCTATGCTCTCTCTCACTTCATCTGCTATGATGCAAGTGAGGCGGTTTCAAGACAATTTCGAAGAATGAAACAGAATTTTCCAACAATGGTGAATACTATATTTGACGTAAGTGCGTAACCCGCCAGTGAACCTCGGGAAGAACAAGAAACGTCACCCGAACGAATTGTTAAAGTTGATTCATATTCTAGTAAGTAAGTAATTTATTTGTAACCCGCCATTTTGATAAAGCGGATTAAATTAAAGAATTCTACGTAAACCAATCAAAAATTTGCTATGGTCAGTTGTGGTGGCATTTCTGGCTCTTTGCTAGGCCTACGGCGATTCTTCATCGGCACGAAGAGTTAGTCATCAAGCGTTAGTCAGGCTATAGAGAACATCCTCCGGATATGAATTAACACTTAGAAATCTGTACATTACGCCTACACTGAAAACAAAATCTTGCAGTATTTGCTACTGGGATTGATCTTGTCTTTATTGGGATAAGATTACCCCTAAATCGGATTAATCTTATCCCAGTAGAGATAAGACTAATCCGAGTAGCAAATACTGCATCCTTATTCGGAGAAACTTTTTACAGTGTAGGTCCACTAGAGGCTAGTTTCGTTTCAACTACACTGTACAAAAAAATCTTGCAGTATTTGCTACTGGGATTAATCTTGTCTCTAAAAAAACAATCTTATCTCTAATTCGGATTAATCTTATCTCAGTAGTGATGAGATTAATCCCAGTAGCAAATACTGCAGTTAAATTTAATCCTTACTCGGAGAAACTTTTTACAGCGTGATAAGAAACTGCATGAAGAATTCCCACCTTTCTTCCAAAGTGAAACTTACAATTCAACAAAGTCGAACTATCAAGAAGGGAGTTTCAAAGAACTTGCACTTTGAACCAAATAAGCTTTTTGCGTTTGATCTGCAACAAGACGAGAACGCAGCCAGACATTTCATTCAGGACAGAAAATCTTCAAAGCGAGCGAAACTAAATGATTCCGGAAAATCAACAGCAGGGAATCAAGAAAAAGAATCCCAGGAGATGTGTCCGGAGATGTCAGCCCGATGAAAACAGATATACCTATAACACACCATCATCAAAAATGAAGGAAAAACAAAAAATAATATTTTGAGGTTCGGTATAGGATTTTTGACTTGAGACTGAGTTTTCGACGATTTGTCACTACGCTAACCTGCACATTATTGGAAACTTTGTTCCAATACTTGATTGTTTGCTGACGGGACTGGAGGAAAATGAGATCTTGAAGGTTTCAAACTTTTACCACGAAATAAGCCTCGCATCGTATTGGCCGGCTTGTGCAAATGCAAGCCAAACCCTAATTTTCGATAGCACTGCCATGCTCACCCGGATCCGTTTTCGTTGGGTAGAGTAAAATCTCTACAAGATAGTCCGGACAGGACAGGAGATCGCATTTAGTACATAACATTTTTGAATCACAACAGATTACATCCCAAGCGTTGTCTCTTGAAACTGCACATCCTTGTGTTATCTCTTATGAAACTTCTGACAGTGTTTCAGACACACTTTGTAGGGACTCGTGGCCTATTCTATTACACCTTCGTCCCCACATGTGAGAAATAATTATCGCTTGCATCACAAATGTCGCGGGAGCCTCCTATCAATATTTAGCAACTTATTTGCCATTCATAACAAACAATTCAGGTAACTGATTAAGTATGGTCTCGTCCTGGGATAGCCGGCCGACGGTCTGCCACATGGGGGGGGGGGGGGGTTGAGAAGAATCGCTCCCCCTCTTCCTCGTGTCCGGTGTGTGGTACTGAGGTCTCGCTCTATCCATAAGGCGGTCGATCCAAATCCCACCCGAGGAACACTTTGTCTTGCATTGCACAAAGTATGAATGGGAAGTTGTGAATGTGAAAGTTTGTAGATTTGAAATATTTGGAGGGAATGGAAGGTTGCCGATCCAAGAATAGATGCGTAGCGTCATGGAGAGTGATTTCACTAATTTTTAACAATTGGTGAGGTTCCTTAGGATAGCACTAGCCCACAGTGATGGGTGTCTGTAGTTGCTTATAATGATAATAATAATAATAGCGTATTTCAAAGTCCAAGAGCCATGTATAAACTAAAAGCAAAAATATCTTCAAAAACAATACATCCATGCTATTATTGAGCCTCAGTTCACTGTCAGAAGTTTCAGATCAGATAACACAAGAATGCGAAGTTTCAAAAGACAACACTTGGAATGTAATCCGTTGTGATTTTGAAAACGTTATGCATTAAATGCACAGCAAGCATTGGAGCCGAAAGAAGGCCAGGAAGAGCCGAAATACTGCCCAAAAAGCATCAACTAAATTCCGATATAATGACGACAAACAAAAAAGTGGCATTCTTCGGCACTTCGGTAATGCTTATTCGGCATAACATCTGATTCATAATGTTTTCAAAATCACAAGAGATTACATCTCTAGTGTGTCCGACGAAACTTATTTTTTTTTTAAATGATCATGGGCCCTTGGAGATCAGGACAACCTATCGTTTGCTTTATGGTTAACATCAACAATTTAAGGTGAATAAGAAATCCGACCCCAAGTTGAAATAAAACGTCAGAGGCGTGTACTCTTTCCGTTATGAAAGATTCCGTTATCTGTTATGAAACTTCTGACAGTGTTCAGAACTTGCATTTCCTCCTTAAACCCAAGCTGACTTTTTGATGGCAGTAGACGGAAGTCAGCTGAAATATTGTTCTAGCGGTATTTTGGCTCTTCTTGGCAAGGACCCTTCTCAGTAGGCTATATATTCATTCAAGGGGACTACGAATCATCTATGACAGTGCAAAATGGATATGTCAGCTGAATTTTATAAGAGCTATATTTCGGCACTTCTTGGCAAGGGTCCTCTTCAGGCTCGAGTAGCTGAAGCGTGGAAAAGTGGAACTTCAGGAAAATGAACTTGTGGTTTCCTACAAGTTCATTTTCCAGCTTGAGCCTGAAGAGGACCCTTGCCGAGAAGGGCCCAAATATAGCTATTCGGCTGACGTATCCGTTTTGCATTGTCAAATACGGCCCTTCTCAGTCTACAGCTAGAAGGAATATATAAACCTGCAACCGAGGTATCGCTACAACAAATCTCAGGGGACTCATTACACATGTCCAAGTTCAGGATGCAAGTATTACCCTTCAAGGTCTCCTCATCTCTACCGAAAATCCTCGACGACTGGGCTCAACCAGTACATGACCTTCTACCTTTTCTCCTGGCTGAAGATTAAAAATTGTGTTTCCTAATGTGTTTTTTAATTGTTTTTCTATCTTTCTTTCATTTCTTAAACTCCACCAAGCGGTGGGTAAAAAATAAATTACGTACTTATATTAATTAAAAATATGTACTTATCATCAAGGCCGTATCCAGGGGGAGGGTTAGGGGGTTGACCCCCCCCCCCGAAACATACAAAAGTAATCATTTGTATAGGCTTTTCCCTCCGATCTATGTCTTTTTTGTACTTTTTGTCCGACCCGCAGGCAACCCCCCCCCCCCCCCCCCCGTAATAAATTCCTGGATACGGGCCTGCTTATCATGTGCGTTGTCCCTTACCGTGAATACAATCTCATCCTATTTTGCAGCATGCGGAACTAGGCTGTTTTTTTAGACTACAATGCTTTCTTTCCGCCCAAGACCTCCCAGTGTGTGATAATGCGACATGACGTTGTGAAGATGGATTTCTGATAATAAAAAATAAACAATGCATTGTTTTTCTTCGGTTCAGGTGACAACGTATTGCCAAACGGACCGAAGTGGACACCGCCCTCTGCTGGCTGTGCAAACTTTTTCTAATGAACCAGATTACTCACAGATGAACAAGAATAATACGGCAAAACCAATGTACAAGTGTTGAAGCTAACGTCAGGTTTCCGCTTTCCCTATTTTATACTTCGGAATTTGGCAGTCTTAAATATGGAAGTGATTAGGGGTTGATAGCTCCTAGAAAGAACGTACTTCCATGAGGATGCGCCCTACGCAAGTATTTGAATTCTTCCGCAAATGTTTAAAGAAATGCAAAGCTTGTTTGCAACTAAGAAAAACAAGACCTAAGGTTTTGATGGGATCCCAAAAATTTAATATTTGATACAGACAATTAGGTCTTGTCTTCGCCAAATCCACTCTTCGCCACTCGTTGAACATTTTTACTATTAAAATTTAGAAACAGATTAAGGCCAAATAGCTAATCATCCGAGAAAACCAAGTTCAGATATGACATGTATGTTTACCCCTATAAGTCATATCTATCTTGACGAAACTGATGGAAACTTCCTGCCTTACTTCTGCCAAATTTCCGGTTTCGGCCGAATTCCAGGCGAACTGCTTGTCCAGCAAAAAAAATAAAAAAAATAACGAATTCAGCGTATCTCCTTACCCCTACATAGAACATATAATCAACTTCAAATAAAACTTTAACTTACAACACATTTTTCGGTTTCAGCCGGATTCCGGGCGAACTATATGTTCGGGTAAAAAAAATCATTGTCATGGACGGATGCAGCATCTCTTCTTACCCCTAACTCGGTCATCTAATCAACTTCAGATACAACTTTTGTTTTCAACAAATTTTCGGTTTTAGCCGGATTCCGGCCGAAATACTTGTTCGGTTAGAAATTTTTTTACATAAGTGTTCAGCATGTCTTCTTACCCTAAAATAGATAATCTAATCAACTTCAAATAAAACTTGCTTTTAATAAACATTCCAGTTTTGGCCAGATTCCGGGCGAACTACTTGTTCGGCGAGAAAATGGTTTTATAATTGTTTTGAGAATGTCTTCTTACCTCTTAATCGACTATCTCATTAGCTGTTTAAAATATTTTGTGTGGCCTTTAATTTGAACCCCCCACCCCTAAATGTAGGGCCACAGAGCCCATGTACGAACTCGACCTTTCCCTTGCCCCAAAGAATCATCACACCAAGTTTCATCGAAATATCTCATTCCCTTCGAGAATTACCGTGCTGACAGACAGGCGGAAGGAGAACTTCTGAGATGTCACAGGTATACCTCCACTTACGTTTTAGGATCCCAAAAAGAGTTTATTAAATGAGTAAAATTTCCTCAATCTCAAATAATGACGAAAAAGAGTGGAATTGTGTAAGCCCTGATATTACCAGAGAATCTTAAACTCTCCAGAGCCTAAATTGGAGGATAGTAGTCGTAACCGAGTTGACTGGACGTCTCATTCCCAATTCGCCATTTACCAGTTCAGCGCGTCCAAGCCGAATAGTTTCTGAAAGTCCCCTCTTCTCTCATTCATTAGTTGCGTTTTTGCTCATACCATGGTATCTGATACCGCGGTCTAAAATCGTTTTTGCAGTTATCGTGGTATCTGATACCACGGTCAAAAGGCGTTTTTGCAGTTATCGTGGTATCAGATACTGAGATACTACGGTCCGACCGTGGTAACTGGCCGTGGTATCTGAAAAGTCATCTCACTTTCATCAAATTTTGTCAGATTTGTGAGAAAGAAGTTTAGTACTTAGTGATGTAACTGGATATCTGTTTTTCTTTTGGAATGACTTCGAAAAGTGCAATTTCGGCAAGAGTCGTTTCAGCAGAGCACCGGATATCATATACCACGATAACTGCAAAAACGACTTATTGGAGATCCAGTTACCGTGGTAACAGATACCATGGTATCAGCAAAACGCAACTATTATAAACAGTAGTAAACCAGATTCACAAGTTGCTAAGCAGTTAATACATGCAATCTGCTGGAAGTTTCGCACTGTTTTTGGAGTCCCTTGTCTCATTTTGTCTCATTATCAACAGTAGTAAAATAGATTCAGAAGTTGACGAGTAGTTAATATATGCACTCTGCTGTAAGCTTTGCACTGCTTTTGGAGAAGAAAGTTAAAACTATAATTTTCTACTAATCCCTTGTGGATTCGCATTTTACTATCTCTCTGTCACAAGCGTTACTAATGAGACACTTGGAACTAGCTAGGGGAGAAACTAGTACAGCCGCCGCGCTGAACTGCAATAAGTCGAATTATCGGTTTTACAGAATGTTCGTTCTTTGTACGCTACAAAATTTCTAGTAATGAACAGTAGGCTACTAGTAATGTTCCTAAATTTCTTCGAAAATCGAATGCGGTATCTGACAATTTCGAAACAGAGAGCTCTTGTCAAATGAAAAGGTTTTTGGAACATTCATTCTATCCCCGCCAGTTGCTGCTTTGTACCTGAGTACTTCGAAATTTCATTTTTTAACCTTTTCGGAACCGTCGAGCTTTTTCATGGAGAAGAAGCAAACTGCTTCTTTTGTAGACCGAATAGGTTATTCGATCGTCTGCCAACAGAGGTCTAATGCCAAATTTTACCGAACTACTTTCTGAATCCCTCATTTGAAATTTTTAGAACAAGGATTGGATATTTGCCACGGAAAAGATGCACCTACATTGCTTTGCAGGAGTACTTCCTGACAGGGCAGGTGTTCACACTGTCAGAAGTGCGCATTTTCAACAGATAACACTTAGGATGTTAGCTGTTATGCTTTTCAAACGTTACCCATAAAAACGTTATGCATACAAGAAGATCCAGAACACCGCCAAAACAAACATCTGCACTTCTGTTTCGCATTATGAACTCGGAAAAATCAGCAGAAGCTTTTTTAGCGGTTTTTCGGCTCTTCCTGGCATTGTCTGTTATGCATAACGTCTGCAAAATCATAACAGATAACATCCCAAATGTCAAAAGTTAAAAGCTACGCATCCTTGGGTTATATGACATGTAACTTATGACAGTCCACAAACAAGAGAAAACATTGAGGTTCCTCGCCTGGTTTCAGGTAATCTTCTTTGTCAATACTATACAGGGCTCCTATGCTTTACTCTGCTCCCTCTCTGCTCCTATGCCTACTACCGTAAAAGTATAACAGAATTGGGTAGACTTCGGCCTAATCAATTTAGGTTTAATCTTCGTATGAACTTGCTAGTTAAGTGTACTTTCGAAACAGATTACAAAAATGTACTCTCCTTCATTCTTATATTATTCTTATATTTTGTTACTTGGGAGATGAAGTCTCATCTTACTTAGACCATGAAGTCCCGTCTTATTTTTTGCGGGTAACAAATTTGTAGTTTGGTTCAGGCACATGGTTTCACCATCCAATTCTTTTTCACTGTATTTGAAGTGCAAGCTAGAACAAGAGCTACGAGCTCATATGGCACTTGTTACGAGTAGGTGGTACATGAAAATAGATGAGAACGTCTCGAATCGGGCAGCGCTCTTTTTGCTACGTTTCGCTCCACTTTTGCTTTATAGTTTCCGGACTCCCGGATCTGAGAAAAGTCGGATTGGGGAAATGATTAATTGTAAGTTGATCTGGTCCGGTCCCTGATATGCCTGCCAAGTTTCATCGTCCTAGCTTATCTGGAAGTGCCCGAACTAGCAAAACCGGGACCGACTGGCGGACAGAAATTACAATCGCTATATGGCACTTGGCCGAAGGGCAAGTGCCATAAAAACTGAGCTTATGATTTGTTGTATCTATGCGAAGAAGGGTGGAAATATCGCTAGTCAACTCTAGTTCTTTAGTCCCATTGGGCTGAAGACTACTGCTTTGTAGACTCTGCGTTATATCTTGTGATTCTTACTGAATTATCATTCAATACAGGCTACTTGCCTACACAATAGCCGTTGGCAATCGAATAGGTTAACCCTTTTCTTCACACATTGACTCGACGAAAAAACAACCCCACAAGAACACTAGAAACCTATCCCACTCTGCACCTCGAAAATGCAACTCGTTACCAGAACAAAAGGAAGCCTTCAGCTACGCAACGTCATCACCTTATATCATCATTATTCTAGCAGTGGGAAAGTACCCACTCGCAACATCTTCGTGACTTGCTTCGAATTTTTACAATGGTTTTTATCCACACATCATTACACCGACTCTCGTGTCATTAAACACGGGCACTAGTCACTGATGAGTGGGTCGATTCTAGGAACTGCTTTTGGTTCGTAATTTCTTTCTTAAAGCACACCTCGCATTATTTACTGCATATGTTCCAATATTAAAAGCTGTCTGAATACTTTAAAGCTAAGCTCTGTTTAAAACAAATATCCACGGCCTTGCCGGTTTTAAGCCTTTTCACAGGCCCACCGACTTCTAACAAGATCTCGGCAAATTCACAAAACCGTTTTTAGGTATCAGTAGCATGATACGCACTTGTACAGAGCAAAAACAGTTTTTTGAGTTTAGTTCATATCAGTCAACCCGTCAGCATTCTTTGTGGTTATACCCACCAAAAATAAACCGGAAAATTGGTCAACGTTCATTTTGTTACCGTGCATGCCAGGCATGGAATGGTTTATCGGAGGAGACCGTTTCCCAACCAAATTTACTTTCATTCAAACAACATCTTGCTGGTACAACGTTCTGCAATAGTGCGTATGTGAACCCTTTTTAGTTTATATTTGTTATATGTTAAAGCACAACTCTTACTAGAAATGATATTTTCCCTGTGAAATGAATCAGAAAAAACTCTTTTGAGAATACCATTCCTTTCCACCTAAAACTAGCGATTCTCTTGTTAGCGCTTGTCGACTATATCCAGCCTTCCTGCTCTCCGACGCGGTGACTGGGCGCAAAACATTTGAAAACTGAACCATGCCTTGGTTAAGAAGTGGGAAAACTAAGCAAATAAAAGAAGTCATAAACAGGAGAGTGCCACATCCTTATATGTGAAAGAGTAGTCAGCGTACATTGAAGATTACGGCAAACTTTTCGTTGGGTAACGGGAAAACTCGGAAAGGTCGAAAAAGTGCTAAAAATTCGTAGTTACGAAACGAAACAATGGAGAAAGGTGGGGATTTTAGAAGCTTATAATTCCGTATGGGAGCTAAGTATATTATAAAAGGCAGAATAAGCAAGAGGGGTCCTTTAAGTGTGTAGTGCAGTGTTGAAAAATGTAGTAAACATTTGTGTGCTTGTAGAGAGAGAAGCTTCGGCTTAACGTCTTTTTCTATTAATAAATAAATGAATAAATAATGCACATGAAAACTAGTGAACCACGGGAAGTGCAAAGATTAGTGCGGTATCGTCAGCGGGTTCAGAATGTAACATAGGAATTTTGGATTTTCGGGTTTAAGAACTAATGAATGATGTTATGGAAGTAGGTTACATTGGTACTATAAGTACGACAGGTTCTTTAAGCTAAACCACATGCTGGAGCATTCTAATTTCCAACGTCTGGATCAGAGCAAAACAACTCTAGAGAGTATCGCGGAAACTTTGAAAAAGTGACACACAGTCAAATCGCAGCAACACTAGCTCCATTAGTGGACACGAACATCCCTACCGAAACTCAACCAATCGCAGAGCAGATTATTTTGCTCTGACCAATCGTTAACGAGCGCTGGCTAGAATCTACGTCCGCCACTGCACGCGAACAAGGCGACGGAGGCCCGTTTTAGATGCATGGGAAAGATAGGTCTTTACGTTACTCTCTGTAGTTCTTCTGCTCTGGTCTGGATCTTTGGTCTGGATCACCCGCATTCAAGTTGTTAGTTCAGACCAGGAGTAGATACGAACGGAGGGGGGGGGAGTAGGGAAAGTTTCTAGACTCAAGGGAGCTCTAATACCCAAGAGTTTTCAAGGCATACGGATATTTTGCTGGTTCTATGTAACCTCGTAGGGAGGCTAGGAGAAATTTTTGTATGGGTAAACAAACTTCTGGAAGGTTACTTTATTAATGCCATTGCCGAGAAGCTTAAGGCGTAATCTCGCCATTCCACTATTAAGCCTCTATTTCATTTTATTTCATTTATTTCTGACCGCCAAAGCTGGCGAGTATAAAAAACAAATACTCACCATTTTACTATTAAGATTTAGAAACAGACGAAGGTCAATGGCTAATCATCCGAGAAAATTAGGTTCAGATATGGATTCAGCATTATTTACAACTATACGAAACTGATCAACTCTTCTTGCCTTACTTCAGCCAAATCTCAGGTTTCGACCGGATTCCGGGTGGACTCTTGTCCGGCAAAAACTAAAGCTCAAAAATGAATTCAGCGTATCATCTTACCCCTTTATCGAACATCTAATCAACTTCAGATACTTCTAACAAATTCTAACAAAACGTCTAACAAATTTTCTGGTTTCAGCCGGATCCCGGGCGAACTATATGTCCGGGTAGAAAATGATTGTCACAAGAGGATTCAGCATGTCTTCTTACCCCTAAACCTAAAATCTTTTTACTTTTGACAAATTTTCCGGTTTCGGACTGATTCCGGGCGAACAACTTGTCCGACAAGAAAATGATTTTCACATTAATGTTCAGCATGTCTTCTTATCCCCCCGAAATCGAAGAACTATCAACTTTATAGAAAACTTTTACTTTTAACAAACTTTCCGGTTTGGCCGGATTCCAGGCGAACTACTTGTCCGGCTAAAAAATTATTTTCATATTCGTGTTTAGCCTGTCTTCTTACCTCTAAATCGACTATCTCATTCGCTTTTAAGAAAAAACTTGTTTGCCCCTGAATTTAAATCCCCTCCCCCTCCCCTTAATGTTGAGCTACAGAGCCCATCTACGAACTTGATCTCTCCCTTGACCCAAAGAGTCCACACCAAGTTTCATCAAAATATCTCATTCCCTTCGAGAGTTATCGTGCTTACAGACAGACGGACCGACAGACAGACGGACAAGATTTAAGTGATAGGTATCCCTCCACTTACGTTTTGGGATCCCAAAAAAGAACAAGAAAGAAGAAAACTAATCTCCCACACGAATTTACGGCGACAGTCCCAGATGAAGAACCTACAGATTTATCCTAGGTATACGGAAGAGACTTTCCTTTTCTGCTTTGACAGCCGGCGAGCTTGACGCAAAACGCAGGATGAAGGGGTTAGAAATGGTGAAAACTAGGAAAAATGTGATTGTAGGCTTACCGTGCATACTCTCTTCGACAAGTTCGCTTCCTACTGGATACACCACCACCACAAGTCCGGCTACATGTTGTCCACTCAGACCATGGAGACCATACGAATACTATGGAGTGCATCACAGATACGAATCGCTGGATATCACTAGAAAAAAATATACTATAAATACTGCTTCAGCCCAAGTTAAATCATGATTGCCGGTTCGTCTCTTGTAGCTAACAGCCTGAAGAGCCTCCTTGCCACGAATGGATGGAAATTTCGCTTAAAGGACACGTTGCGCTTATGACAGCAATTCATTCTACTTTAGCAGTATTTCCATCCATTCTTGTTCCCGAGATTCTACACTTCACACGTTTATCTCATCTATCGAAATTACACTGATTATCACACTTGCCATCTTTGTTCTCTTTATGTGAAGTATCAGGCTCCCGATCGTCGTTTCCGAGAAGCCTATTGGTGAAGACTGGTTATGCAAATTTCAAGTCAAGACTCAACGGACATGGAAAAAGAAAAAACACAGCCGAAGCCTTGTGTAATTTTCTGTAAGCACAGCTAAGTTTTAAAGTGGTCAGCTATCTACCTTAGCTTAAACACCATGTAGTGCGAGGTGTCCTTTAATGGACCCCTCTTGCTTATTCTGCCTCTCCCGATGATAAATTTGTAGCCTGCGTAGTAGTATGGTAGTAGTACGAAAACGTTGCATATAATACTATGTAATAGCAAAGAATACTATCATTTAATGTGCCTCAGACTGGTCCAATCTTACGTAGTAGTATCCAGTAGCCTCCTGTCTTGCCATAGTAGCATCCAGTCTTGCTAACAGTAGCATATAGTAGTATGCAGTAACACGGTAGCCTTGAAGTAGAAGAATGTAGTAGCATCGTTAGTACTGCATGCAACTTTTTCGTACTACTTCATAGTACTATTTTGAGATACATTTTTCATCGGGTTTATGTTTTCCTTCCGTCCCTTAAAGTTTAACTGAAAACAGCTGGGATAGGACCCATCACTTATTCACTTAAATTGGCTTAAAGACCCACTGAAAATGTGTTACTTCGTTATTCCACTATTCAAGAATAATCGATTTTAAAATAATGGAATTTCTGTGTGATTTGTCGTACCTCTATGCGCTTGTATCTGTGGTGATGCCTTACCAGAAAGATTTTTTTATTTTTTTTTAATCCAGGCACTAAGCAGTCTTCACCAAAATCACCAATGCCCACTGAAAAGCCGCGTTTGTGGTCCCACGTCATAGTAGAACTTACGTTGTGGGGACGGCCGCAGATCTTCTAAACGTCATAATTAGAGCAGATAGTGGAAAATAAAAAAATCCCTGAACAGAATCCAAAATTCAGTGTCTGCAACTAAATGACACAAACATAAGTTGGCTTTCCAGTTAAACTTTAAGGAATAATAGGCTCATGAAATCCCTGCGTTTCACCATTAGTTGCGTTTTTGATCGAAGTTTTGTTCGCCGTTAGCGTAGCCGGTTGCTTAATTTCCGTTTTCAAACGC
The DNA here is from genome assembly GCA_023053575.1 of Branchinecta lynchi. NCBI lineage: Eukaryota > Metazoa > Arthropoda > Branchiopoda > Anostraca > Branchinectidae > Branchinecta > Branchinecta lynchi. The sequence goes on from JAKZAP010000016.1 coordinate 7,531,593, forward strand.
CGTCGAAGTTCACCGTTTGCTTAATTAGTGTTTTACGACTCCGGCGATCCTTGCCCGGTTACGTTTCTTCGACGATTCAAGCAAACTTCGAACTAGCTAGCTCATCAAGCTAGCTTACCAAAAACGGTAATTAAACAAAGACCTTTGAGGTTGAAGGTAACTTCAAACTTCGATCAAAAACGCAACTAATGTTTCTTTTTGTACCTGCAACTTTTTAGCACTGTTTCGGCTTCGCATAGCAAACCTCGCCGAAAGCTTCTAAGGTCCACCAAAAAACTCTTTCACATATATGGACACGAGACGCTTCAAACTTCAAAGTGTTGCTTTTCATTCTGTAGGACACGGTAAGCCATCAGGTCTATCTTCTGTTTTGGACTTCCCCAACTCCCCCAAACTGAGCGAATCCGTTCCGGTTATGTCAGTCAGGTATCTAGGACTTGTGATTGTTCTTTCCACCAAGTTTCATCTGGATCCCTCCACTCTAAGCGTTTGTCAAGATTTCCGGTTCCCTCCACCAGCTCCCCCCCCCCTCCAGTGTCATCGGATCTGGTCAGGATTTAAAGTGGGACGTCTGAGACACGATGGCATCCTAAACATCAACTTTCATCAAGATCCGATCACCCGTTCGCAAGTTAAAAATACCACAATTTTGGCTTCCCCGTCCCTCCACCCCCCACCCCCAGATGGTCGGATCGGGGAAGTGACTATTTCCTATTTAATCTGGTCGGGTCCTTAACATGCTTGCAAATTTTCGTTGTCCTAGAACATCAGAAAGCATCGAACTCGCGGGATCACTAGAAATTCGGACTCCCCCCCCAACTCCCCCAAAGTGAGCGGATCCGTCCCGGTTATGTCAGTCAGGTATCTAGGACTTGTGCTTGTTCTTTCCACCAAGTTTCATCCGGATCTCGCCACTCTAAGCGTTTTTCAAGATTTCCGGTTTCCCCCTCCAACTCCCCCCAAAGTCACCGGATCCGGTCTGGATTTAAAATGGAACGTCTGAGACAAGAGGTCCTTTTATATATCAAGTTTCGTTAAGATCCCATCACCCGTTCGTAAGCTAAAAATATATTACTTTCCCCGATTCCCCCTCCCTCCACTCCCCTCAAGATGGTCGGATCGGGGAAGCGATTATTTCTAATTTAATCTGGTCCGGTCCCTGATATGCCTGCCAAGTTTCATCGTCCTAGCTTATCTGGAAGTGCACGAACTAGCAAAACCGGGACCGACAGACCGACTGACGGACAGAAATTACAATCGCTATATGGCACTTGGCCGAAGGGCAAGTGCCATAAAAATAGATATCCAGTTACATCACTAAGTGCCAAACTTCTTTCTCACCAATCTGACAAGATTTGATAAAAGTGAGATGACTTTTCAGATACCAGGACCAGTTACCACGGTCGGACCGTAGTATCTGAATATCTGATACCACGATAACTGCAAAAACGCCTTTTGACCGTGGTATCAGATACCACGATAACTGCAAAAACGAATTTAGACCGTGGGATCAGATACCATGGTGTCAGCAAAAATGCAACTATTATTTCTACTAAGAGTTGTGCTTTAAAAATATTCTATCTAACTTATCCGTTTCGTCGTCACACTATATTTTTGACAACTCTTTTCCTTTATCTCCACTCATGCCCGAAACTGATGGCTATGCAGGGCACAAGTGTTTCATGCCTGAAATCTTCGCTAGTATTGAGGGCGACCCGTAAGAAAGGCTACGTTTATGTCAAGCAGAAGCTGAAGATCGGATTACCACCAGAATGTCTATAGTTGCGTTTTTGCAGATACCATGGTATCTGATACCACGGTCTAAACTCGTTTTTTCATTTATCGTGGTATCTGATATCACTGTCGAAAGCCGTTTTTGGGATCCCAAAACGTAAGTAAAGGGATACCTATGACATCGCAAAAAGTTGTCCGTCCGTTCGTCCGTCTGTAAGCACGATAACTCTCGAAGGGAACGAGATATTTTAATGAAACTTGGTATGAGGATTGTTTGGGTCAAGGGTAAGGTCGAGTTCGTAGATGGGCTCTGTAGCCTAATATTTGGGGGTGGGGGAGGGGGTTCAATTTAAGGGACAAACTAAATATTTTTAAATAGCTAATGCGATAGTCGATTAAGGGGTAAGAAGACATGCTGAGCACGATGGTGACAATCATTTTCTCGCCGGACAAGTAGTTCGTCCGCAATCCGGCAAGACCGGAAAGTTTGTTAAAAGTAAAAGTTTCGTTTGAAGTTGATTAAATGTTTGATTTAGGGGTAAGAAGACATGCTGAGCATAATGGTGAAAATCGTTTTGTCGCCGGACAAGCAGTTCACCTGTAATCCGGCCAAAACCGGAAAATATGTTAAAAGTAAAAGCTTTATCTGAAGTTGATTCGATGATATATTTAGGGGTAAGAAGAGACGCTGAGTCTGTATATAATGATCATTTTTTACCCGGACATATAATTAGTTCGGAATCCGGTTGTACCCGCATTTTTTTTAAGTCAAAATTTTATTTAAAGTCGATTAGATTTCTTTATAGGGATAAGGAGATACGCCGGCTTCGTTTCTGAATTTTTCTTTTTTTGCTGGACTAGTAGTTCGCTCGGAATTCGGGCGAAACGGCAAATTTGGCAGTAGTAAAGCAGGAAGTTTCGGTCAATATCGTCAAAATAGATATGGCTTATAGAGGTATAGATAGGTAGATAGAATATCTGAACTCGGTTTTCTCTGATGATTAGCCTGGCGAAGACAAGACCGAATTGTCTGGATCAAATCTTAGATTTTTGGGATCCCATCGACACCTTTGGTCTTGTTACAGTTATCTTGATATCTAGCCAGCTATCGTGGTATCTGATATTCAGATACCATAGTCCGACCGTTTTAACTGATCATGGTATCTGAAAAAGTCATCTCACTTTCATCAATTTTTGTCAAATTGGTGAGGAAGAAGTTTGGCACTTCTACTTGATTTCAGTTTTTCTTTTGAGATGACTTCGAAAAGCGCAATTTCGGCAGTTGTCATTTTTTCAGAGCAACCGTATATCAGATACCACGGCTACTGCAAAAACGACTAATTGTAGGTCCAGTTACCGTGGTAACAGATACCATGGTATCTGCAAAAACGCAACTTATGTTTTGTTACGGACTTTAAATTAACCCCGTTCTTCCTCCCGAATACCATATTTCTCAATCAATTTACTTGACATCTGCAATAACCTCAGGAATGCTCAGTAAATTCGTTACTGGCTGACAGGGTGCAAGCTGCATCCCTGCCTTTCCTGATCATTTCTGATTGGACCACAAATTTACGGCTAAGCTATTGACAGAGCTTGCTCCTACTTCACTGAAAACAATTAATTCCATTAAAAGTAACGACGGTTTGGCACGCGATATCATATTCAAGTATGCAAGGACTGGTGGATTCGAACGGATGTGAAGCAAGCCCTTCATAGGTCTGAGCGTCTGAACAAACCTTATGGTTTGAGTGTTTTGACGTTACTGTACTCAAATTAAGGTCAGTCTTCATCGCCAGTTACTAGAAATAAAGACAACGGTTCCAGATTATCTCTCGCTGAATAGTTTTGACTCACTTGAAGGATATGAGGGATCACATTAGTTGCGTTCTTGCACCATGCGTATCTGATACCACGGTCTAAAGTGGTTTTCTGAGTTACGGTGCTATCTGATAACACGGTCTAAGGGGTTTTTGCAATTACCGTGGTAACTGGTCGTGGTATCTGAAAACTCATCTCGCTTTCATAATCGCTAACTACGTTTTTTGTCAAAATTGGTGGGGACGAAGTTATGCCACTCTCCAAGTCAATGCATATCAGTAGGCTATTTCTTTTTGTATGATTTCTACAAGCGCAAATCTGGCAATTGTCATTTTTGCAAAATAACCGTAGAGTCAGATACCACGGAAACTGCAAAAATGACTAATTGCAGATCCAGTTACCGTGGCAACAGATACCGTGGTATCTGCATAAAAGCAACTATTGATAGTTCATATTAGGCTCTCGCAGTTGGACCGCGCAATTTGAATCTGGTCGAGTACTAGCCTACAAGGTTGTTCCTTCTGTAAAATCACGAACGACAGAAAATACATGCTGCCGCATGTTGAGAAGACTTGTATAACTAACAGCATACCAAGTTTGTTTATTGACAGTTGTTACAGCAGGAAAAATGGTATTGTTATTGATCGTACTTTTTTTTTATCTTATTTCATTAATTGTGTAGGGTTCTTAATCCCTTCGTCAAAAATGTTAAACTGGTCAGTTATTGAACGACCTTGTGCTCAAGGCTCCAGAAGTATATTTTGATTTCGGATAAAGGGGCATCCTATCTTTGTTTATTTTAATTATTAAGGTTTGCACTCCACTTTCAAAATGTATAACTTAACAAATTAATACTGCTTACGTATTTTTCACTACGTCTTAATTAAGTGGTAGACAGGGACTTGATGCCTCAGTTCCACAAGAATACTTTTGCATTATGGCACTAACTCCTTCGAAGAACGCAACTGCGTCCTTTTTAACAAAAGTGACATCCTTATTATTACATTAAGAACTTATTGTTTGTATCTGCTCATGCCAACGAAACTGGTTTTAATCCAACAGAATGACGAAGCGCCGAACCGTCTGGGAAGATGAAATGTTCCCAAAGAACCTTTCAGTTTCATGACAAGATTTGCGCCACAAAGTATCGGTATCTTTGATTTTTCCGTTTCTCTGCAATGAATGGATGCAAAAGCTGCGTGCACACACATTAGGATTATATTTCATATGAGAAAATACGCATGCGAGATTCGCGTCAATATGGGGATACCTGCACGCGAAGCTTCAAAATTCTGAGACAAAAGAGGATATTCGCATCCGTCTTTTTCGCACGTTCGCATTCACAGTGAAAGAGATTATTGTTACGACTTAATTTACCGAATTGCTAAATTGCTTAAGAAATCAGCAAAGACTGTGAATACATTTTGATATAATGAAACACAAGATTCAACTTAATATTCCTATCATTCTTTTTAGTACCCCTCTAAAGATGAAGAATCGAAAAAAACAAGAGCTACGAGCTCTTGTGGTAAGCCTGTCAAAGAATATTGTACAAGAAAGTAAATGAGGACGTCCCCATAAAACTCCGCCAACTTTCAAACTAAATATGTGCGGCAGTTCCCCTGCCCCACAGCCAATACATCTTCTTTGAGCGATAAACAGAAAAGTTTACAGAAGCAAAAAAGTGGCATTTTCCCTCGGGTCCGAAAGTGCTGCCATCTATTGTTTGTAGCCGTTTCTGTTCATGATTTCTGCTGTTCGTGATTTATGAACTCATCATTTCATTTTTTGCACTTGGGATTGAGGAAGAGAAATGGTATGAGATGTGCCTCTTACACTTCAAAAGTTCTTTCATTGCTAAAGAAATTATAGCTTCCTTTGCTCCATTCTAAATGATGATATTAGAAAGTTGGCCTACGGCAAAAAAGTCAACTTTTGAATTAATACAGATAGAATTTTTGTTTTCACCGGCAACCGATAGACGTCGATGAGCTGATCAAAGTATATGTCATTCGTTTTTTGGTACAAAAAGATTGGCATCTATGGTATTTTGATCCTGAAAAGTAGATAGCTTCACATGCCAACTAGGTTATGTAAGATAATTTTTCAGGTTTTCATTCGTCACGCTATACGATTGAAAAGGATAAAGACTGCCTACAAGGTCAATGCTCGCTTGTTCCGACATTATGTTATTGTTTTTGGGATCTCAAACCGTAAGTGGAGGGATACCTATTAATTCGTAAAAGTTGTCCGTCCGTCTGTCCGCAGGATAACTCTCGAAAGGAATGAGATATTTTGATTGAACATGTTATGAGGATTCTTTGGTTGAGGGGAATGGTCGAGTTCGTAGATGAGCCCGATACATGTTCATGTAGGCGAGAGGCTTCAGATAGTCCTTCAGCCCAAGCTGACTGCGAATCATATTTGACGGCGCAAAACGGACAAGTCAGCTACATTTTATTAGAGCTATATTTCGGCCCTTCTTGGCAAGGGTCTTCTTCCGCCTCAAGCCGCTCAAGCTACAGCGGCTTGAGGCTAAGTAACAATCGGCTGTTAGAAATCATCATCAGCGATGAGGGGTTTTCCAGCTTTTCCTAGTTTGTGTACCTATTCTGTTTCTACTGTTTTTGATGGTACGAAAAATTTGGTCTATTACGGGATTTGTAAGTAAGAATATCATGATATACTAGAATGCTTTATGGTTATGGTCTATCTTGTAACCTAGAATTAAGTGTTTACTCAACGGATACAAATGATAATGTAAAACAATGACATAGTTTCGCAGTAATTAGTAGAGTGGCATCTATGATAGCCTATTTTCATCCTGAAAAGTTACGGATAGCTTTATAATATCAAATATCAACTAGGTTTCATAAGATAATGTTTCAAGTTTTTACCAGTCACGATGTCTACGATTGAGAAAGATAAAGTTCAACTGGTTGCAAAGCCAATTTAGTCCCTACTTTTCGATATCTTTTTTTTTCAACGCTGAGGGATTGCCATAAGATTACAGATCGTTTCATTAGTTCACAAGAAAATCCTTCCTGGAACACACCATTTTGAAAACCTCAATGAGTTGACAACTTCAGCATTTAACCGATAGCGAAGAAACTTTGTTCGGTGTAGCCAAACAATGGTTGCTGCAACACTTCAAGCTGCCCACGTAAAATAGATCTAGTATATATAATATATAGATTACATATATAGAAGGAAGGAAGGTTTCCTAAAGCAGTGGAACAGGCCCTTTTTCCGCGTGCCAAGTTTCATCGTTCTGGCTGATTGAAGTGCTCAAACTAGGAAAAGTTGGACAGACAGGCAGACATCACGATCGTCATAAGGCACTAATGAAGGCTGAACCTGAAAGTGTCACATACATGGCCAAACGGTTTCCGCTGGGCAGGATGTTAAAGCGCCAAGCCGTCTGGGAAGTTGAAACGTTCCCAAGGTATCTTTTACAACCTGATGTTCACATATTTTCAAATCGATATCTTTGACTTGTCTTTGGACCGCTGGCAAAAATTTGAATGACTAAAAGACAAAATAGTAATGTAATTAATTTGTGACAAGTTCTGCCAACTTATATTTGGAGATAATGAAGTCAATGAGAATGTCTTTGCATAAAGGGCTTTTGGCCCAGAGAGCTAAGCTGTTAACACAAATCGTATACCACCAAAGGCAGTGTCTATCGTTCCCGGGCCAGGAACTGATACCTCACATGCTAAAAGTACTCGACCGGTCGACTGTGCTGCCACACAGGAGCTAATAGTACTCGACAAGTCGAGTAACAAGGGTCATGGAAGCTATTAGTACTCGACCAGACCAGGAATCGAGCCTCGAGTCGTTGGTAATAGTAGAGTGGTCGAGTACTCATGTTTTTGGGAAGATAACAGTAGGCCTACCTGACTATATGGAAGTTGGTGTCAGAAAGGAACAGGTCAAGTAATTACAGCACAGGAGCGATCTTTCCTCGGCCATACAAATGAAGTCCGTAAGCTGTAAGGTCGAGTAACCAACCACCCAGGGACTATAAGGTTTGAAGCCAAGCTGACCATTCATTACGAAAAAAATAGAAAACCGTGATTTTCGGTTTTTTTTTTTTTTTTTCTTGATCAGCTAATTATCCCTCTAGGATGATGTGCGAGGGAGGATAAATATAAATTCGGATATTTCGGTTGCACTTCCGGCAAACCGTCCTCAGAGAAAAACAAAACAAAACTAAATCATAAAATCCACCAAAATGTAATATAAACAGAGCTCAGAATTGTAAATAATCACAGATTTGTACATATACATTTTTAACACGCACATTTTATCTTTCGTTATTTTATTTTTATCTGCATCCCCACCGTTTTCTTCTGATTTTTAGTTACATCTCGTCTTATTGTCTGTTGGTTCCGCATCGTTCTCCTGTTGTGATTGTGGTGGATTTTATGATTTAGTTTTGTTTTGTTTTTCGCTGAGGACGGTTTGCCGGAAGTGCAACCGAAATATCCGAATTTATATTTATCCCTCACACATCACTACTGTACCACACAAAGGTTTAAGCTTAACTGAAAAGCCAACCATATTTGACGGTGCAAAACGGATAAGTCAGCTACATTATATTAGAGCTATATTTTGGCCATTCTTGGCAAGTGCCCTCTTCAGACCCAAGCCACGTAAGCTGGCAAATGAACTTTTCGAAAAACAATTAAAGATTCTTCCTTAAATATCTAATTTTGTGAACTTCTTCTCACTTGTCTGTGCAGGCTAGCTCACTTTATTTGCTTTCCTTGACTCCCGTAGCGCCCATCAGGACTGCAAATCAGTAGGCTGCACGCTTCCGGTGCAGTAGCTACTGCTTCCATCACGCGGGAATTTCTTTTTATAATAGGAGGTTAATTCCTAAGTCGAATTTTACACACAAGCTAACATTCTTAACGACCGCAGGATAAAAACAACAAAGGCGAGGCCAACAACAGCAAAAGAACATAAGTACGAGCGACATTTTTAAATATGGGCAAAAAAGCAAAATGAGCTCCTGGGGTTTGAGAGCTGACGTTATTTGGATAGCGGCAAAAAACGAAACAAAAGAAGGGAACAGTTCCACATGAACTATGAAGGTATAAAAGGATGGGAAAGCAAATATTCTTTTTGCGCGGGGTTGGTAGGAAACAAATGAAACCTAGACAAAGGGATGCGGCCCTCCTTTCGCCGATACGTGGGAACAGATGTTTTAGTATAAAATGTAAGCTGCATTATCAGACATGCATATTTTCAACATCAAAGGACAGAAGGCGTTTTTTTTTTTCAGATCGTTTGTGCGACCAACTACTAAGGTTTTCAATCTCAAGGCTCAAATTCGACCCCCCCCCCCCAAGTTCTTTTCGAATTTGTGGCTCGATACTTGGCGGCTAATTCAAATTTAAGTGCATATTCGAGTCCAAATAACAAAGCGAACGAAACGGTAACACAAATAAAATAACAATTGGCAACTAATGAACGAGTATTCTTCTGGGACAGAATGATTACGGCGTAAGCCTGATACTTTTTTTTTCTTATGCAGTTGGAAACAACACCAGAGAAACAGACAAAAGAGAGTTGCCGCGAGTTCAGTTGTTGGTAGATAGTGATGTAAGATTTGCGGACGTTGAAATACACGTCTTCTTTTCGGGGAAACATTCTTTATACTGTGTTCTTAGTTTGATCCATGGAATGTCAGGGTTCATGAGTTTTACATGAGGGTTCATTAGTTGATTCATGGAATGTCAGGGTTGAAAGAAGACGATCCCCAAGAAGTTCTCAAGAGTTAAAGTACTTACGAAAAGTCAAAATGAGAAGGGAATCCGAGGACACGAAGAACCTAAGTTAGTTGGGGGGCTTCGCAGGCATAATCTTAACGCTTGGTAACAAGGACTGATAATAAACTTCCGGGAATGTTTCGCTACTGTCAAAAGCACCGTGACCACGAAAAGCTTTGACGATCTGCACTTCCCTTGGTATCCGGGATTCCAAAGAGGGGTACTAGCATTGAGGAATTTAACTGTTACCCTATTTTCCATTCGGGTTCAGGTCGTTTCCAGAAATGTAAGCCTGCTATCAGGCCCGTATCCAGGAATTTATTTCGGGGGGGAGGGGGGTTGCTTGCCGCTCGGACAAAAAAGTACAAAAAAGACATAAATCAGAGGAAAAAGCCTATAAAAATCAGTATTTTTGTATGTTTCGGGGGGGGGGGCGTATCCCCCCCCCCCTGGATACGGCCTTGCCTGCTATTATAAAGTATCGCTTAATAGCATGTTGCACCCTTCTAACAATAGTAACTATTAGTTACTGTTTTGTTCTAGCCTCATGAAAAGTTGCGTTGGGTCGACTGGTCCGCATCAGATTTTTCAGTGAAAAAAAGGAACTTTTTGAAGAAAATTGGAGAAAACCGACTAATAACGAAGAAACAATTACTAATGATGAAAGTAAACGAAACTTCAGGAGAAGGAACTGAGAAAGGAAACCGTAAATACGCGTCCAGCGTGAAAGCTTCTCGCGCAGGTTTCAAAGATACGCTACGGAACCTGTACGCAACGCAAGATAAACGCATACGCAATGCATCGCAACGATGCGTCAATGTGAAAGTGGCTTTATGCGTTTAGCGCTATCAAATCTGTGTCTGTTTCATTTCTATACAGGTTACGTGACAAGGTCATTTAACTCCTGTTACCACACACAATGAGTTTTAAAAGAATCCTGAAGTAGCTCGGCTATAGGCCTAACTACAACCCGTAGCCTAATCGATTGCTTATCGGTTATCAAAGGGCAATTTTCAGCTTGAAAAGGCACTATTATCAATCTGCGGCATCGAATCGCTGACATAATACCAGTCCCAGCAACGGATTCCTGTCGAATTAACGACAAAATCAAAAGTCGACCTATCACATCATCGAATTCCTATCATCATTAAAACCAAATCTGCACCGCTGGCTCGCCTCCATTAAATCACTACGGGCCCATTATAAAGGTCCTGACTTATTTGCCCTATGATCCGAACAATAAGTTTCGACAGCATGAATTCACAGAGATTACTCCAACTTTGGGCCTAAGGTAAGGCTCTTTTTACCTGAAAGTGTCCGTCCTTAACCCATATTTCAAATTTAATTCACACTTCTTCACCAAAATACAGGTGCTGAAAATCATAATGCTGATACGTCATACATTATACAATACAATATAAGATGAGAATAGAAACTGATAACAAATTCAGGGCTTGTTATTATGATTCTTAGTAAAACATGACACAAATGGTTACGTCTAGTCCTAATTACATAAGTACAATTTGGATTAAGGTTCGGTAAAATGTTTAAAGGACACCTGAATGAAGAGTACCAAGTATCATCCGTATATGTATGACTTCCGTTCACATGCCTGCAGAAAACTAAATCCAAATACGAAATACTGTTTCCAAGCTATGATATTTGCTCCATTTTGTATCTGTCCTTATTTCAGTACCGAGCAATTTTAGAAATGAACAAATGTCTCCAATCAACCCTTCTTCTGGAATATTTTTTAACCAGTTAAGCCCAAACGCATATCTAGAAAAAATTCCAAAACGATCCAGCCAGCGCTGTACAAGATTTGAATGAATTGCGCTTTTTGTCTTGGAGTCTGCATGTGCAAACCTCTAGAAACGAACATCCCCATTTTGAAAACGTCACGCTCAGTCGAAGAATACTCTCCGCGGCCATCTCTGTAAATGGATTCTCCATGGTGTGTTCAAGTATGGTTTCATTGTTCAGGTGTCCTTTAAGAACTGTAACTAGTTCTATTTTTCTCAAGAATGTAGGATATTAATCTAAATGATATCTTGCATACATTTTAAAGCAAGCAAAAGGCGAACCATCCTAGCCCACAGCTGTGTCACTAAACTGAAGCCAAAAAAAGAGCTGTTCAGAATGAACTATCTTTTTCATTAGCAATGTAGCATCTCTGATTTGTAAATACCACCACGTAACAAGTTCATCCTTCGGAATACTTTCAATGTCTCCCTTTCGTTTTTATTTCTGCTCTTGCTCAAAATTGGTTGCTTCGTACGGCAAGTGCCTGAAATCTTGTCTTGATGACGATTGATGAAGGTTAGGTTAAACTCAAGCCGAAACTGAAGACTAGATTAGGACTAGTAATCCAGTATATCTGGTTTTTGTATCGAATTCAATACCAGGCAGAAAACCCCGGCAACGAAAATTTGGGTGGCCCATTTACTGTAACAAATTCTTATACACTGTTTTCAGCCTGTATTGACCTTATACGCGCAGTTCAGATGCACTGATAACAGGTTAGTTTCAACGCAAGTGAGTTATGCTTCGAACAGACGATCGGATCGGGTGCTTTCGTACTGGAATTACTGCCAGAACGATCAGCTCCATCATCAATTCCTTACAAAAGATGTTGAGATGTTTTCAACTTGATGATGAAAATGAAGAAAATCCGGACCAGAAATCCTGATCTATCTCATAACGGGTCATGCGCTTTGTCACATTCTGTTTCTCCCTTTGCAAGTACAGTTACTGCTGACATATATATGGAAGGAGTAACCGACAGTTACAATAATCTATCTGAGACTTACAAACAACCTCTACATCCAGCCGATACCATGAAAAATACGAAAACAGAGAGAAATGATGTACTTTACCTACTGCTGTGTCCGATGGGTGATGGAGAGGGTTTATCCTCGTTTTCGACTGTTCTTATGGCAATATCCGATCGAGCTCCTAGAAGAAAGGAGATAGGGAATAAGACAGATGTGATAACATTAGTTACGGAGGGTTATCGGGACAGATCGCAAGGGGACACTTCAGTCAATAGATAGCCGGAGTAGGGGAATGAATGACAGCACTTTACCGACAGTCGGCTTCCTAGAGCGTGTTCCACCCTTCTAACAATAGTAACTATTAGTTACTACTGTCGTTCCAACCTCGTAAAAAGGTACTACACTGACCGTTCCAACCTTCTCGAAATAGTTACTAATAGTATCTATTTGCTTTACCATGCTCGGGGGAACTACGCATCTCTGTAACGTGATCGGTCAGATTCGCGCGTGGCATGATATTCTGCTGGAAAATAGAAAAATCGTTCCAGGCTTAACGGCAAAAAGCCACAATTCGTGACATCATGCGTAGTGACTACGGTAAGTAGGGTGGAACACGCTCCAAGTTGGACGGTTCTTTTCCAGTAGAACTGGGGACTGTAAGATACGTTAGAGGAGACAGAGGGCACCAGGCCACATGTGCTCGAGGGGGCGAAGCCCCGACGGCTTGAACGGACGCTGTCAACTTTGGTTTGTGTAGAGGATAGCTTGGGGTCTGAATTTCGAAACAGAGCTCTAACAAAATTCAGCTGACGTATCCGTTTTGCACCGTCAAACATGTTTCTAGAGCTCATTTCTAGAGCTTATGTTTCTCCGTGCCCTAATTATTTTTGCAAAAAACATCTGGCAGAAAACAGCAAGCCAATTCCAAAGATAAACAAGACAGGGCTGGCTACAAAACAGTCAGGGACCCATAAATCATGTAACAAGGTATACCAGCCTTCCCATCGAACTTACTGGAAGAGAGGAAAACTATACTATGACATGTTTTAATTTTATTTATTTTGTAATATAAATTCTTTGTGAATTTGCCAAGACTGGGATTTATTTAGCCTACGGTACAGGCAAGGCCGTATCCAGGGGGGGGGGGGGGTTAGGGGGTTGACCCCCCCCCACGAAACATGCAAAAATCCTCAATTTTATAGGCTTTTCCCTCTAATCTATGTCTTTTTTGTCCGACCGACAGGCAAACCCCCCCCCCCCCCACCCGAAAGGCAACCCCTCCCCCCCCCCCGAAGTAAATTCCTAGATACGGGCCCGGGTACAGGCCCTATTAGGATAAATATTCTTTGAGCCCAAGCTGACTTTGAAACATATATTCAAATAATTTATACAACGGATACGTCAGCTACGATTCTTCATCAGCGATATTTTGGCCCTTCTTGGCAAGGGTCCTCGTCAGGCTGTCAATCTTCTGGGTCAACGTCAGGGAAGGAAACAAACCTGTAATATCTTACAGGTTTGTAAGAAAAGCAATACTTTAGTGAGCTAAATATTGGAGACCGCAGAAGACGATTTTGTTCAGCAAACGAACCGAGACGCGACGGGAACAAAATTCGACTGGGAGCTGAAATGATGTGGCGTGAATTGTTTCCGCTTGCGATGCCGAATTCTTACGAATCCCAAAAATCAATCGTCAAATATCAACGAAATAATACTTTAGCTAATTGAAGGCTGGTGCCCACAGAAGACGATTTTACTCAGCAGACGAACCAAGAGGCGAAACGAACAAAATTCGACGTGGCGATGAAATGGCGGGGCGCGAGTCTTTTCCGCTTGCGATGCGAATTCACCTAGCGAACGCGGATTAACGTTCGGTCGGAATCTAGCTTAATCCGTTCAGTACCACAAAGCACACGTAATCATTGTTTCCAACAAATCCTATTCTTCTTCGTTAGATGGAAATTGTTATCCGAGGTGCAGCTAGCCCCTGTGCACAAAATAACAAGCTCTTCGCAAGAGGAAATAGCCCCATGAGTGTTCGTTTCCTGAGTGAATAAAAACATTTTTCGTGAGAGGAAAGGAACCTAAGTGGCACTTTTCATGGGAATGAAAGTATCACAAGGTCACACAAATTTTGACAACACTCCGCACGGCCAAGCTATCAATTGGCCTGTTTATAAACAAACGCAGGCAAATTCTGTATTGATTTATTTGTATATCTACCTTTGTCTTTTCATAATGAATTCCAGGGGCGTCTTGACTGGGGGGGAGGGGGTGCCCCCCCCCCCATGCTGTCGGCCAATCGGTAAAAAATTACCGAGTCGGCGCGAAGCGCAGCGATTTTTCGTCAAAACGGTTGATATAGTTCATACAGTCGTTTTTTCTGAAAATCGGTCGATTTTTCGTCAAAATAGTCGGTTTTTCTAAAAATAAGTGAATTTTTCTAAAAGTCAGTAGATTTTTCTAAAAATCAGTCGATTTTTCTAAAAATCAGTCGATTTTTCTAAAAATCAGTCGATTTTTCTAAAAAATCAGTCGATTTTTCTAAAAAATCAGTCGATTTTTCTAAAAAATCAGTCGATTTTTCTAAAAAATCAGTCGATTTTTTTCAAAATGCAATTTTTGTTGTTGAAAACAGTCTATTTTTCTGCAGAAAAAGTCGGTAAAAATTACCAGCCAGTCGGTAAATGCCTCGTCCCCCCCCCCAAACATTTTGGCTAGTAACGCCTCTGATGAATTCACATACATTTATTTAATATACAAAACGAGGAAAATCGGATTTAAAAAAATGCAGGTTTGTTCTTGAATAAATTAATAACTTTATTGTGAATATCGCGAGGATAAATAAAGCAATATATGTTACAAAAAAGAAAATGTTTGGACTTCATGTCAATTTTCTTTCATTCGTGTCACTTCATGTTTAAGTACAAATTTATAAAGTTTAAAAAGGAAATTAAAATGTTTTGATCCAGGAGTGTAATGATTAACTATTATAAATAATTATTCTTAATAGCTTGCTTCTTCGAAAAGAACATTTTTGTACACACTTATAAAAATTATATGAAGAATGATGCAACCGTCGATAATGATAGTTTAAATTTTTATCAATAACTCTACCAAAACCACAACTCCATATGTCTATTAACTCTAACGGTTGATGTGTTTCGCAACCGGTGGAACGCATAGCCAAAGGGGTACGAGAGACCCCGCAAAGGGGTACGAGAGACCCGGCAAAGGGGTACATGAATGTCCCAAAATCAAGTTGGTCTGTAGTTAATGACTCGCTTCATTCTTTTATGACTTTTCTGCCTTAGTTTCAGTAATCCATGGTACGCAATTTCAGATACACATTCATGCCTTATAATTGAAGGATTAAACGAGACTCACCTGTGAGTCGCTGTTTGATCCGAATTCTACGAAGAGAAGAGGCGTTTCCGACCCTTGAGAGTTCATGTGAGATACGATGTTGTGTTACCAAGCGATTGGGGTGTATTCTGGGAAAACCAGTTCAGTTTTGAGAGACTTGCAACCTGTTTAATCAATGGCCTAAAATCTATGTGAAAGACCTACCGAGTTCATGGGGGAGGGCGGGTTCTTAATGGGCACATGAACTCTCAAGGGTCGGAAACGCCTCTTCTCTTCGTAGAATTCGGATCAAACAGCGACTCACAGGTGAGTCTCGTTTAATCCTTCAATTCTACTTCACTCGAGGCGTTTCCTCCCCTATCGGTTCATGTGAGATTTGAAAGTCTAGGTCTGTAACATAGATTTGCCATGTCCTCAGCCAACAGATGAAATTCGACAATCAAATATACTTCTGTAATCCTTAAATACGGTTCACTTACAAAGTTTCATACATATACTTCCCAATTCTTCCGTGAAATACAATACTTATACACAGTTCAATTACAAAGATTCATATCTACTGAAATAACAAATGAATGCACCGAATTTAACGCTTGTAAAAACGCGAAAAAGTGGATTCTCGTCTCCACCCTCCTTGTTGCAGAATGACATGGACTGGTAGCCCTCGATTAAATTTATCTGACACCGACGCTGATCTTGTAAAGAAGAATTACAAAAAAGACTATATGGAAAATGAATACAAATGTCCTAAAGAATGAAGAAATGCGTAAAGTTATATCAGGCCTTGTGGAAGAGATGAAATTATTACCAAATGAAGATATAGTATCGTTCTGGGAAATAACAGCGAAAAGGAAAATAACGGAAAATGCAAAAACGATTTCGAAAGATCTATATGGGATGGAGAAAAAACACTTGGAGCACCTTCACAAGGTGCTTTACGCACTGAAACACGAGATAAACAACGGCAAGGAAGTAAATGAAGAGTTTTTTGAAGTACAGAATGAGATCAAGCAAATAAATGAAAAAATAGCAAGTGGAATCAAGGTAAGAACGAAACTTGACCAGTTAATTCAAAACGAACAGTTAACAACGACGATTATTTGTAAAGAAAAGAAGAAAATGAAAGCAGCCAGTATATCTAGGGTCAGAACAAAATCAGGAAGGTACGTTACAGGGAAAGAAGAGATACTGCAGGAAGCCCGATCTTTTTTTCAAGAGGTTTTACAGAAAGAACAGGAGGAAACGACGGAAGACGTAGAAAAGCTCGAAGATTTTCTATCGAATATTTGCATTAATAAAGTCACTAACGAGCAAAACAGAACGCTATGTAGAAACATCCAACCTGAAGAAGTATTGAATGCTATAAATCAGACCCACAATGGGAAGTCGCCAGGACTCGACGGAATCCCTTACGAGCTATTTAAAGACCCACTTTTCAAGCCAGGTTTTGCAGTAGTCCTGAGTTCACTATTTAACGCGGTGCTCTGCCAGAAAGGTGAGATGAACACGACAGGAGTTATAAAACTCATTCCCAAAAAAGGGGACCTAGAAAATTTAAATAACTGGAGGCCTGTAACGCTAACGCAATGCGACTACAGGCTTCTCTCTAAAGTGCTATCGAACCGACTAAAGGAAGTATTGCCAACAATCCTTAGCAAAAACCAGAGAGGAGGAGTCGATAAAAGAAAAACATCGGACATCCTTAACTGCATACGTGACCTACTTCTATATCTACAAAAAAAGAAAGGGAAAAAGAACCTTCGAATGAGATTATCAGCATTTGACATACAAAAAGCGTTTGACAGAGTCAGGAGAGTCCTGCTGTTCATCGTCATGGAATTCTACGGTTTTGGCCACAAATTTACAGAGTGGATAAAGACATTATACACCAACCCAACTCTAGTCATAGCAATTTCGGGAGTAATCTCGGAAACATTCACAGCAGCTACAGGTCTACGGCAAGGGTGCCCTTTAAGCTTATTACTTTTCGAGCTATATTTTGACCCTCTCCTAAAATATCTAGAAAAGGAACTCAGAGGAATTCAAATGATAGACGAAACTTTGAAGGTCAAAGGTTTCGTTGATGACTTAAGCACTTTCACCGTTGACGATAGTGACCATCAAAATGCAATTCTAGGCGCTGCGAAATACTGCGAAACCTTTAAGCTAAAACTGAACGGTGACAAATGTGAAGTTCTGCTTTTGACAGAGGAAGAACACAGCATCAAAGCACCGAGCTTACACGGGCTACGAATATCACAAGAAATTAGGATACTTGGTGTCTGGTTTTCGAAAACATGGCAGAAGACGGAAGCGCAAAACTGGCAGAAAGTTACGACCAATCTAATTGCTTCAGTACAGTACGGGCAAAACCGGAAACTGACGATTTTCCAAAAAGCTCAGTACATTAACCAATACTGTCTTCCGCTCGTATGGTATTTTTCCAATATATCCCAAATGACAAAAACAACAAGGAAGAAAATAGAAAAGATCTTATATGGTTTTCTATGGCAAGGTAAGTACCCACCAAAACTTAAGATGAGCGACTCGTACCTATGCAAAGAAGAAGGCGGTTTGCAAGTCACCCACCTTCAATCCAAAGCTGAAGAGATGTTTGTAAGAGCGCTAGCCGAAGGAATCATGGGCAGAGAAAGGTCAGTGCTAATGTCATGGAAGCTGGATCCAAGAAAATGTCCTCAGCAACTCAAGAAAGGTTTTGCAAAGATAAAAGAAATTGAAGAAAAAGGCTTAATAAATTTCCAAACAAAAATAATAGCAAAGGAAGAACTGAAAATATATTATAAAGAAAGCATGGATGTACCCCAGATAAAAATCGTGACTGATGGCCAAACAACAATAGAAGAGCTTGCGATAACAGCACGGCTACTACACTCGTCTATGTTAAAGCCAAGAGTGAAAGAGCACATGCTCTATCAAATTCATAATATTCTTCCCACTGAAGAAAGGAAACACAGAATCTCGCCTACATCAACACAAGGGAGGTGCACATTTTGCGGTGAAATTGAAACAATAAGACATTTCGTGATAGAGTGCAAGGCGAAGGAGAAAACAGTGGGAGAATTAGAAACTCTTTTAAGAAAGATAAACAGATATAGCCAAGAATGGAAGATTGATAAACAAATTTTCTACAAGGATATTGTTAAAGGTAAGATAACACCTGAGAACAGGACGACAGCTTTTTTAATAGGAACATTTTGTTATTACAGTTGGAAAGGAAGAGGTAAAGAGGATAGTCTAGAAAAAATTATGATGATGGTTAGGACAGAATGGGAGAGTTTAAAAAAATTAAGAGTGAGAAAAGAAGAGTAGAAACATATTTTTTAGTATAATGTAATATGGAAAAATGGAAATGAAAACGGAAATGTGATGGTAAGAGATGAAGTTTGAAATTATTTAGTTTCTTTTTTTGTTTTGTTTTGTATGGAAATATGTAAAGTTTAGAGACAAACGACGTAGATTGGTGGTAAAGAAGTAAGCAATTATTTGTGTGTTTGTAGTTTTGAGAGGAATTACTGGAAAGTTTTTGGTTTATAAAAAATCTAATTTTTACGAAATGCCCAACAACGCAAGGCCCAGTGATTGTGTTGAGTTGTTATGTTTTTGTTTTGATATATATATATTGTTGTACCCAATTATATGTAAATTACGTCATGAATTGTAAATTGTGTATTTAATGGTTGATTATTTTAAAGTGATATTGTTATTTAGTTTTAAGGACGGGAAGAGCCCCTTGCAGTCGTGGGCATTTCGTGTTTTTTGTTTGTTTGTTATTTTCCAGTAAATTAGTTTTTATGTGTTTGAAAAATGAGCTTAAAAAAAGATTTATAAATAAATATGGTTGTGATAAAGTAAACTAGTCAAGTTTGTTTCCAAAAATACATTTTGCGTTTTATAGTATAATTTAAATATTGTGTGGAGTTGGAAATGTTTTATAGTTGTTTATAGTTGGAAAGATATATTTGTCCCTTTATGTCGTTTTTTCCCCTTATATGTATGGTATTGTAAAATCTTTCTGGTTTTATTTTTTTTATTTTTCGTAATTTACAATAGTTTGGTTGGGAGTAAAATTTGAATTTATGGTTGAGGTTTGTAGGACAGACAAAAATAAAAATAAGATGTCTTAGGGGGGAAGAATAGTAAATACAATACGGGCTTATTTTCAAAAGTTAAGTGACGTAAATAGTTAAAAATGGGTAAAAATAGACTAAATTAACGTCACTGAGGGAAGGAGGAGTAGCCACAAAAAGTACGAAAGAAGATTTTTTTTCTTTTTTTTTCTGTAATATAAAAATAAGTTAAATTATGGCTACGGGTATTAAAAAAAAAAAAAAAAAAAAAAAAAAAAAAAAAAATAACTGATGTCACTAAATATCGTCTTTTTGACGTCCTGATCGTGGTAAAAATAGTAAAACGACGGTTCGTTAGAAAAGGGGTACGTAAAGTTTTTGAATCTTAATTGGTACACGGTACAAAAAGGGTTGACAACCACTGTCATACAGTAGCCTAATTATAAATGATTGAATTATGAAAATAAATACTCCTTGAGCCCAAGCTGACTGGGAAACAAATATACAAATAATTGCTAAAAACGGATTCGTCAGCTACGATGCTTTGTCAGCGATATTTCGGCCCTCCTGGCAAGGGTCCTCGTCAGGCTGTTGAACGACAGGGACAAACTCTACCAGATTATAATTCTACCTGCAGTTCAACTCTACCAGATTATAAGTAGATACATACATTCCTCTTCATCACAACCTTTTTCCTTTTTTCACAAAAAAAAACGCCCTGATTAGTTTGTTTATTTTGAACTTTGTTTTTTCCATTGTTGTATATTTAGTAGGCTACATTTGTCTTTAACCGTCAGCTGTTTATTAGTATGTAAAGTGTATGTGAGTTTGATTTACATGTTGTTGTTCCTTTTTATACACTACTCTTCAGTTTTGAAGGATTCAAATAAATAATAATAAATAATAATAATAATGTGTTGGTAATTTTTCGTAAAGTCACATTTTCAACCTTCTGTTATACATCGATTTGCGAGAATCCATAGTAACTTTTTCTGACAGACAGAAATATGATTCAGCCTACCTTTAGCAGCAAAGCTCACATGTTCCTTCAAATCCGGTGGTCTATCGTTAGAGATAACCTTGACCCGGAAGCCCGGTCCGGCGTTCCGGACAAGTTGCGCATATCCCTTAGAAGCCTCCTGATAGCGATTATACTCTTCAGCCGATGAGTCGGAATCCTAGAAGGAAAGACCAGTTTGAAAGAAGATAAAAGGTTTCAGTAGGATCACAAACAAATTACGATGGCTGGGAACAGGCCCGTATCCAGGAATTTATTTCGGGGGGGGGGGGGTTTGCCTGCTGGTCGGAGAAAAAAGTACAAAAGCCACACAGATCAGAGGGAAAAGACTAGAAAAACGACTATTTTTGTATGTTTCGGGGGGGGGGGGGGGGGGGGGGGGGGTCAACCCCCTAACTACGGCATTGGCTGGGAATCTCAATTCGCCATAATTCAGTTCGGCGCTTCCAACCTGACTAGTTTATGATGGAGGAGGGAGGAGGAGTAGCAACAAACAGTAAGAAATGTGATTTTGCTGTTTTTTAGGTAATCTAAAAGTAAGTTAAATTACGGCTACGGGTTATTAAAAAAAATGATGGTCCCCCAATGCCTCGATGTCAAAACCGTGACAGAAATAGTAAAACAGATTCACAGGTTGATGGGTAGAAAATCTGCATTCGGATTCTCAGGTAATGGAGGTTTTGCACACGTTTCTGGAGCAGAAAGTGAAAGTTATCTTGTTCTTTTCACTACCTTGTGAATCAATATTTTTACTATCTCTGTCACAAGTGCTGATAGTGAGGCAATGGGGGATTTTACGACACTACTCCACTCGGAGCGCTGAACTGGAGAGCTTGGTCACACTGGGCTCAAATAAGTCGCCTATTCGACAAACAAATGAAAATCCATAGGGGAAGTGAGATTTGATGTACTTTTGTGGCAGCTTGGGAATAATGAGCAGACTGCAATTAGAGGTTAATTAGGGTTCCTGTAACATAATTAGACATGTTGTTTTGCTCTAATTGATCTCCTGAAAGCCAAGTGTGACCAAGCTCTAAGGTGAATTGCCCAAACTCTGAGAAGGCTTTGCGAGCAGGTAGTTAAATCATCTGCCAATGGGACCCGTTATGGTTACAGCAAAATTGTGCCAAACCGAACAAAGTATATCGGACAAGGACTTGGGAGCTATACACTACGTATTGCACAGCATGAGCGTGTTCCACCCTTCTAACAATAGTAAGGATTAGCTATGAAAAGTTACTACGCTGACCGTTTCAACCTTCTCGAAATAGTAACTAATAGTAACTATTTGATTACGATGCTCGGGAGCGTGGTAACTACGGATCTCTGTAACGTGACTGGCTGGATTATTCCGTAGAGAGATATTCAATCAATCAATCAATCTATTTATTACCCGTCAAGAGAAACAATGGAGGGCGTGTAGCACTCGTGACTACAAAAAAAAAGGGGAAAAAGACAAAAAAAAAGACAACGCACATAGGGAAAGATTACAGTAAACAAAACACAAACATAACTACAGATTACACGAAAAGGGAAGACCACTGGTGGTTCAGTTTAATAGCGGAAGATTTGAAATCTTCCACTCTTTTTATCAATAATCTTAGCAGGCAGAACCAGATGGAATTTCTGCGCCAAGAAAGAATTACTGGTCCAAGGGGGCGAATGCAGCAGATACTTGGCAAACTTAAAATAGATCCGGTGAACATTTTTCTTATTAGAAGCAGACAAAAATTGCCAAATCGGTGACATAGCAAGAAGATGGGGCACAGTTAGACTGTTGTGAAGTTTCGAACGTTGTGACAAAAAAAGAAAATTGCGTTCCAGCTTTGACGCCAAGAAGCCAAAATTCATAACGTCATGCCTCCCAACTACGGTAAGTAGGATAGACCACGCTCCATATATCAATTTTCTGGTTGGAGGATAATAGTCAGAAGTCAGAATAGTCAGAAGTAAAATGTAAGGATGAGTAATTCAACAGAAAACACTTGGATGTTACTACAACACTGTCTGGCTTTCATAACATAGCTCAAGAATGCGCAGTTTCAGCAGATACCACTTAGGATGTTTAAAGTTATGATTTAAAATGTTACTTGCACAAACGTTATGCATACAAGAGCCGAAACACCACCGGAAAAATATCTGCTGACTTTTTTTGTATCATCACGATATCGTAAAAGTGAGTCGATGATTTTTCGGCTCATCCTGGCAACGCTTGTTATGCATAATATTTAAGGCATAATGTTCGCAAAATCATAACAAATAATGTCCCAAGTGTTATCTGTTGAAGAGTTCCAGTGAAGTGTTCCAGAATATTTCCGTTATGACCTTTAAGTATGAATTTTCGTTAAAGGTAACTACAGAAACGTAACACTTACACACGTAAGACAGGACGCGTAAACGTGTCTGTTATGGGTTGAGACTGCGGAACTGCGCATCCACGTGTTATTTGCTGTGAAATTTTGGGCAGTTCTGATTGACATTAAGCACCGAATTAACATCACATGGAAGAAACAAATGAATCAAACATTCCATTCTTGCCAAAACAGATGACACCCGTTGCCTCTTTCCTGCTGGCTCCCCCATAAACTCATCAGAGATAGAATCGACAAAACCTGACGTACCGTCACCCAGCAATCGCCAGAAATACTGTGCATTGATTTAATGCTACAATAAATAGCGAATAGATCATTTCCGCCGAGTACACTCCTATACATTTTTTTTTCTCTACTTTTAAATCCACCATGAACGCCACTTGAACAACAACTATCACAGCATGACACCATAGAGCTCCTCGAAAACTTGTTCGAAAGAGACGGAAATAGATGACAGCCAGGAACAACCTTTATGATAAAATACACTGTAAGAAAATCTACACTATATTTCGAATACTATATAAACAAATCTATAAAAAGGTATCGTGAAAGCATAGTAATAATAATCGCCCGGACCACTTGGCTAAGAACTTTCGCATTTCATGGGTTCACGGTCTTGTAGGAATGGTTGGCAACTCCTCGAATCCTATGAACTACGTCAGCAAGTGTAATTATTTCCTTTAGTAATTTTGTGCATTAAGTTTCTAGTTTCTTATAGTTTATAGTTTTCTATACTAATATTTATGGTGTATATGGCCAATTCGCCATTCGGTTTTTCGATACAGACATTATATTTTAGCTTATATAGTACAATATTTTCCTTTAGTAATTTTGTGCATTTATCACTCGGGTTGAGAAGTTTCTAACTTCATAGTTTTCTATATTAATTGTTTACTTATGGTGTATATGGTCATCCGATTTTTCGATACAGATATTATATTTTAGCTTATATTGTACAATATTTTAGTAAAAATGCGCTATACAAAAGCGGAGTAGGAAACAAATAAATTAAACAAAAGAAATTTTTGTCACTTTTGCCTAGTAGGGACTGAAGAATTCATTGAAGACGTCATGCAGACGCTGTGCCGGATAGCCTAAGGCCTTTTTCCGCGACACAATTGTGGGCCACACACTTCTGAGTGTTTGTCGCGGAAACACGACTGTGTGCCACACAGTCGAGCCACTAGTTGAAACTCGCGGAAACGCCGTTTTGTCTATTTTTTTGCGGTAATTTCAAATACGGAAAATCAAATAAATACATGTAAAATCTCAAGAAATAGAATACCAGGCTTATTTCCTTACCATTCTGTATAAAAAGCATCCTCAGTTTTAAGTCAATATTCTTGAAACAGTAGCCAACTTTATTGTTTAGACACTATTTTGCTGCTTAATTTGAATTTACCGCCAGAATCGAGCCACAAAGCGATACACGAAAATCTCGTTGGTCGCGGAAACACACTTGTGGGCCGCAGAGAAGACCGCGGAAACCCTCATTTAGAGAGTGAATTTGGCCCAAAACAGAGAGTGAATTTGGCCCAAAACAGAGAGTTAATTGCGAGTGAATTTTTTTTTTACAAAAAAACGTGAAATTGTAACTTTTGGAAGGAATTGCCTCTGCAAAAACGACGCATCTTAATTTTATTTTCACGAAAAAACGTGAAATAGTCCTTCTTTTCGGAATCCCTGCTGCAAAAGGGACACATTTGGACGTAATCTCAAATATAATGATTTGTATGTCCTACGTAGGTCAAGAGTGACAAAACAAAATAGAGTGACAATTCACACTATCGTGCGACATGTGGCAACCATGCCCACAAACTGTTTGTGGGAGCACGGAAAAACACCTCTGGGCTGCATAACAGAGAAGCCGACGTTCTTTCCAAAGATCCAGTCACATCTCAAGTGACGAACTTCTGAACTAGATTGCAGTTCTTGCGCTGGCGCGGTAGAAACGTTAAAAATGTAGACTAATTATATTACATGTTGTTATTTCTTTTGAAGAATGTGGTATACGCCGGAGCAGTGGAGGATGTAGGCCTGAAATATCCTATGTCAGGGCTGCGACAAGTTTAGAGGCTTGGAAATAGGGACTTAGTGACTCTTTAAACCGAATCAGAAGTGTGCAAGAAAGGAGATTTCATAGGAGTAGCTGTTAAATTTCTGGCTTAACCAGACACAATACATCTGAAACGGTACTTTTGTAAGCATTGAACTCGTACATTCTCATTCAGTGGCGTAGCCATGAGATGACCATGTCCACCTCAAACCTTTTACATTTTCCCTATTTTTTTTAGGTGTTTTTAATCGCCTAAAACAGAGAATATAAAAGGTGAAAATAGAAGCAAAATGACATACCTTGACAAAATGGCAGTATCGCGCCATAATATTAGCTTTTAACATTATTTGTACTTGTACGGTAGGTGTTTAAGAGACAAGTCCAAGGAAGAAATCTCTTTTAATGACTTGAACAACTTGAACTTAAATGTCAATTTTCTAAATTTTCCATCGCTTTGCGACAGAAAATGTGTTTTACACAAATATAAGATAGCATTTCTTTTGGACCTAAAATAAAAATACACCTTTTATTGATTTGAAAAATTCTGCAGCTTCGTGGCACAGATGTGGTCGGACCAACGCTCAGCTGTAAAGGAATGTAAGTGATTTAACTGTAAACGAAATGCAATAGAACCTTCGGTACAGCTCTTTGACTCTTCCTCAAAAATATGAAATAAACTAAACTAAAAAAAGATGACTTCAGAGACAAAGGGTGTCAAAAACTGCTGTATAACTAGAGAATCATGAAGCTACTTGTGTTAATATACTTGTTATAAGGCGACTGGGAATAGTATTGGGCGATATTCGATATCGACTGCGATATATCGGCCCAAATATCGATATCGAAAACGATATTTGTTCATGTCCGATATAACCAAATCTTATACCGGCACCTTCCGACACTATTTACCGATGCTTCCGCGAAGTGCGAAATCATAGAGTGTTATGCTAGATCCCGGGCTCTCAAAAACATATACGAATCGCCGTTGACTCGCCTAACATATCTATAAGTTTTATAAAGTTTATGTAGTGTTTCGTTTTTTGTGTGTAATTCATTTTTCTTTCTTTCTATTACTCCGCTCTTTCATTTGTTGTATAGCGGGCCTCAATAAATTATTATTATTATTATTATTAAATAGGATGGTACCTACGGGCACCTCCCGGCACCGGCACCCGTTGTACACGGGTTTTGAAAGAACTTCTCTTTGGACAATCTCTTTTAGGTTGAAGCAAGTTATGCAGACATTTCTCAAATAATTTTGACACTACTGCTGCCAGGGCAATCGAACGATAGATCAGAGTTGAGATCAAGGTTCGTTCTTTATTCCTAGTTCATTAGACACTTATGCGAATTTCTTCTTTTCAACGTAATTGTTGATTATGATGATGCAGTTAATCGGTTAGTACTTTCTTTTGACGCTAGACAGCGCCATAATACTTGATTTACGAACATTCCCCATAGAGAGATTAAAAACTGACAAAAGTGGGAAGGTGCCAGAAATGAGCGTACACCGGGTGTGGGAGAGTGAGCATCCCCTCAGTGACGCTACGGACCGAAGATCAGGTTCGGGCGGTTGCGGAATGAAATTCCTGCCAGGACTTTAAACCCCCATCATCAATTATGTATGGAAGATTTCATAGCTTGTTGGTAATGTTAGTAAAAAACACTAAAATCCTTCCGGACCCTCGCCGTCGCTGATCGCAAGAAGAAAATCCAATTAAGTTATTCTAAAATTGTTGTTAATCGATGTAGATACAATAGAAAATCTCTTGCTAAATTATATTGGGCTTTTTCAGATCACTCGGTTTTGTTTCTTTCTGGTATTTTTATGATACAGAAATCGGAACCTCATATGATATGATATGATATGATATGATATATTTGCTTAGAGCCCGAGGGCCATCGCATACAAAACAAAATACAAACCAAATAAAAAACAAACATCAACTCTTCTGGTAAATCTTAGCTACAAAAACTCTTCTCTATGCTTCCAGCCTATCCGCAAAAACCTTCCAAGCTGCCTAACCCCAAACAAACTTTTATCCTTGAACTTTTCCACCAAC
This sequence comes from Branchinecta lynchi, assembly GCA_023053575.1. NCBI lineage: Eukaryota > Metazoa > Arthropoda > Branchiopoda > Anostraca > Branchinectidae > Branchinecta > Branchinecta lynchi. The sequence goes on from JAKZAP010000016.1 coordinate 7,558,665, forward strand.
CAACCTTCCCCGAAATTTTGCTCCCCAAATATTTCAACTCTCAAATCCTTCAATTCCACACATTCGCACATAAAATGAAACAAATTCTCGTCCACACAACCACACATTGGGCAGAAGTAAAGACCACTAGACCTCCCCTTTACACTTCCCATATATTTTCTCCGAATCCCCAGGGGGAGGCTATCACTACGAGCGCTAACAATCAATTTTAATTCCTCCGAAGATAACCCTCCCTTAAAAAACATTTCTAAACCCCAACACTCTTTGGCCTTGGCGTAAAGGTACATCGATGATTTAGAATCCTTCTCATGGTGCCATTTTTGGATTTCTTGGTCTTGTAGGACCCGTTGAACCACCTTACTTACCTCGCCTTCCGTGGCCCCTGGACCCTGGCCTTCACACCACTTATCAGATATCCCGCATTGGTCAAGGATACTTTTTATCTGGAGTGGCCATGAATCACCTGAAGCGTCTCTAAGAGCCTCTAAATACGCAGCTTTTAAAGGTCTAATTCTAGGTAAACTAATTATTTTTTCCCAAAATCTTACCATCCGGACAAGCCTACTGCTACGTAACGAAAATAATCCTAGATCACCTTTTAAAACTAAATTGCAACTCTTCTCTGATAACCCTATAACTCGTTTAAAATATCTATTTTGTACCACTTCTAACCTAGCACCTGCGTTAAAACCCCACAACTCGGCCCCATAATGCATGCAAGATGTGACTTTCGTATTAAAAATTTCTTTATGAAACTTCATGTCCTTAATATCTTTCAAATTACTACGCAGAATACCGTTTACACATCTGTTTCCCTTTACCAAAACACTGGCTACGTGCTTACCAAACTTACCATTCGATGTTAATTTAACCCCCAAATAAATAAATGATTCCTTTATCCCAATATCTTTACCATCCAAACTTACCCTGTCCTTATTAATAATTTTCCCCCCCTTACGGAAAACCATCATTACTGTTTTATCAGCATTTAAAGTTAACTTTTTCTTGCTTAAATATTCAGTTTCAGTTTCCTGGATATTGGGTTGAAACTTACGGAGCTTGCTGGGAAATTACCCCAGTCAACTTATAAGTATCTGCCCGCCCACAGTGGCCTTTCTCGTTAGCTTTAATTTCTTGTCCTTTTTTGTTTTGTGAAGTGTTTGTTTTGTTTATTTTATTCCTACTCCGCTTTGATTTTTTTTAGCGAGTCAAAAATGTATTATTATAGCGCAAACAAGAGCAGAAAAACGCTCTCAGATTGAACATGCACTTCGGCATGCTGGCAGAGTGCAAATTTCGCAGTCCCATCCAACAATAAAGGGTCTTGTTTCTTTGCCCTTCTACTAAACTACCGTTTCATCTTTATGCACACGCGGTAAGCATCAATAAAAAGGTGGCTCTGCAATTCCAATAAATATTTTTTCCAGCACAGACTGATTGCATTTGGTTTCATCTGTTAATCGGCTCTAGTACAGCTTTTTGTACGATTACTTCCTTAAAGGGCGTCGAACTGCTAGTGGCTACCACTGAGTTACGATGTCACTGAAACCGATCTAATACGAGGGAGTTGTCAATTGTTTGGTTCTACACGGAGCAACCAAGAGAAGTCCCGCTTTAGAATTTAACTGAAAAGCCACCTTATTATTTTATCTTGGATTTGAATACACTGAATTATTTTGACTCTGCTAAGGGATTTTATTTTTTGAACTTGGGCTCTAGTAGTGACGTTCAGAAATTTAAACTGCTGGTCCGACAAGACTAATTACCGTTTTACCCCTGGTTCACACTGCTGCGATTACAATCGACATACGATCGTGCGACAAGCAACGTTGAAATATTTGAACTGATCCGACATAACGCATGTGATTTTTTGAGGGAAAGAAAAGAAAAAACAAAGATTTCAAGACTATAAACTGCTCTGCCAGAAATCCTAGGATAGCCGAATGCAAATATCTGGATAAACGTATATTCGTCAAATAATTCAAGCGTAGAGGTAAGAGCACACACACAGGCACCACAAATCCGACAGAAAAAGTCCAGTTGGTGAAAATCGAATATTTGAATAGCGGAGCAACAAAGTAGCGCATGTTTATCCGTTATTCTTTCCGATATCTTTATCCGGTATTTAAGTAAGTTAGTTTTACAGATGTGGTGAAGTAAGTTTCTTGTCTACAGTTTATAAACCGTTGAACTCTTCAGCCGCGCAAGATTTCAGACAAGATCCCCCCCCCCCTCCGCCCAATCACTTCAAACTATATTTGGCAATGCAAAACGTATACGTCAGCTACATTTTAGCAGAGGTATATTTCGGCCCTTGTCCAGCAGCTGTGTCCAAAATGAAGCCACAGCACCAGCTTTAACTCCAAGCAATTTTCAGGGAAGAAATTCACAAAATCAGTTATTTAAGAAAGAATCTTTGATTATTTTTCCACAAGTTCATTTTCCAGCTTGAGCTGCTTGAGCCTGAAGAGGACCCTTGCCAAGAATGGCATAATTGATGGATAACTAAACTGTCGTTTATCAGGCCGTTTAGCTTAAACTTTAACGGTCACCACCTGTAGGGCGTTATCCCTGAAAGGCCCGAAAAGTTTCGTCAAGGTAGATATGACGTATAGCCTCGGGGTAAATAGACACATGGTGAATCTATATTTGAACTTGGTTTTCTCAGTTGACTAACCATTGACCTTCTTCTGATTCTAATCTTAATAGTAAAAATGTTCAAGGAGTCTGGCGAAGACCAGATATCTACAAGATCAAATTGTCTGGATCAAAAATTAAATTTTTGGGGGATCCCATCGAAACCTTTGATCTTGTTGTAACTGTAAATCGTCACACAGAAAAGCTTCATTAAATAAATTGCGATTTTCAGGGGTGTATGCAATGCTTTGAAAGCCATCGGCCTTGCACATTTCGATAGAACATTAAATATCTAGTTTTGGGAGACTGCCATGCATTTCCCGAAAAAAATGTAACAGGATGCTACGGATGAGATACTGAACGCCCTAGACCGTCAGAGCTGTCTGCTACTTCTTTTTTCTTGACCTGCCTAAAGGCTGAAATAACAGGAAAAAATGACAAGTTGCTTCTTTCGCGATTGGTGATGAATATCTCAGTGACATATACAAAATGTTGCCTGACAAAAAAGAGAAAGATTACCTGCCATTTTTTCACCCAAACAAGACACAGCTTTGTACCGTTTGGGAGTTGCAGAAAAAAAGGACGAAATAGGCGGGCAGTTACTTTGGCTAAAGGTATCTTATCCTATCGAGGTCTGAAACAGTAAGAATAGATGAGGGAAGCAAAGCGCAGGCCATACTGCAAACACAGGTCTGATTTAAAGTAGTGCGAAATTCTTCTCTCAAATATGATTCGCAGCAGTTTGGGCTGAAGGAATGTTTATAAGCAGGTACAGATAAAATGCTTTACGAAAATTGAACCGAGTGACTTTAAAGGACCCCTCGCACTATTTACTCTGCAACTTTCAGTATTTTAATATAATGCTTCAAAACTAGGCTGCGCTTTCAACAAATAACCCACGGTTTTGTCTGTTTTAAGCCTTTTCCGAGACCCGTTGACTTACAGAGAAAACAGGGACACAATTTACGTAGCCGGTTTTCCTGATGGAAAAACTTCTCGCAGACAACCGTCGACAGCGTGATACAAATCGAGTGTAGCAAAACACGGCAAGTGAGAAAATCAGCGTGGCTTTGTCAGAGGGGTTAGAAAGTACCGTACGTAAATTGGGGTCTCCGGGTTGAGAAATATGCGGAGTGATTATGGAAGTAGGTTGAGTTAGTATTATAGGTAAGACAGGTCCTTTAAGTATCACTGAAGATTTGATTTGTGGAGCGAGAAGTTCGGTTCTCTGGTCATTCCTACTTCCGAGTATCGGACCTAGAGAAGGTGTAATGAATTTTGGAAGGTTAAGGCCCAGCCCATTGTCAGGCAGTAGCTTTATGGTAGGACTAAAGAGATAAACATTACCATTCCTTTTTTCTGAATACACTAAAAAAGATCGAGAGGCGGAGAGGCAGAAGTTCTTTATTATTCATTCTTGCAAGTATGTAAAGGCAGGAGGACTTACCTGTATAGACGCTATTTTTCCTTGGCAGCCAACTGTGGCTAGGAGGACAAGGAGGCTTAACTTTACGAACATCATCGTTTCCAACCAGTTTCACTTCTCGGGAAACGCCATGTACCGGCCATCATCAGCTGCAAGAAACACGAAAAAAATATTAAAAAAAATCCTGTTTATCCACACGTCCAAACCATAATAAAGTTCAGGAGAATTAATATTTCAAATAAGTCACGACATAGCTTTATTCGGGTGTTGGGTTTATTTATCCCAAGAAAATTAGAATTCTTTGAATCCAGACATTAGTTGCGTTTTTGTTCGGCTTTTGCCTTTCCCTTTTCAGCTTTGGCTTTTTGTTGTTTTCAGGCCTTTTTACCATTCTCGCGTTTTCGCAAGTTACCTGTTATCTACTAAGGACTTTTCACTTTTCTCGGATGAAAACGCTGTTTTGACAAATGCCTTTGTATTTTACTTGCACTTCAAATTTTTCATCTCTAAAATCAGAGACAGTCTCAAAATACTGATTTTCACTTTGAATCAAGTTCGAATTTGTGATAAACTGGCTAAAGTAGCGAGGCAAAAAGCCAAAAGGAGAGCATAACTTGCTCAACTACCAAGTCTTCCTTTTTGCAAAAAGCCGAGGGAAAAGGCGAAAATCGGCGTTTGCCTTTTTGACAAAAAAGGGGAAATTGTCAAACAGTGCTTAGGACCATTTTACGAAAACGCAAAAAAAGGTAAAAAGCCGTCGAAAAGGCGAACAAAAACGCAACTATTCAATCCATACACAAGTTGGATGGTTGTTGAGCAGGAACCGAATTTGTGGAGGATTTTTGTTTTTTTAGCTTTATTTTTTTGGGATCCCAAAACGTAAGTGGAGGGATACCTATGACATCGCAAAAGTTGTCCGTCTGTCCGTCCGTCCGTCCGTCCGTCTGTCCGTCCGTCCGTCCGTCCGTCCGTCCGTCTGTAAGCACGATAACTCTCGAAGGGAATGAGATATTTTGATGAAACTTGGTGTGAGGGTTCGTTGGGTCGTCGGACCAGTCAAGTTCGTAGATGGGCTTTGTAGCTCTACATTTAGGGGTGGGGGAGGGGATTCAAATTAAGGGACAAACAAAATATTTTGAAACAGCTAATGTGATAGTCGATTATGGGGTAAGAAGACATGCTGAGCACGATGGTGAAAACCATTTTGTCGTCGGACATGTAGTTCGCCCGGAATCCGGCCAAAACCGGAAAGTTTGTCGAAAGTACAAGTTTTGTTTGAAGTTGATTAGATGTTCGATTTAGGGGTAGGAAGACATGCTGAAGACGATGGTGTAAATTATTTTCTCGACGGACAAGTATTTCACCCGGAATCCGGCCCAAACCGGAAAGTTTGTTGAAAGTAAAAGTTTTATTTGAAGTTGATTAGATGTTCGGTTTCGGGGTAGGAAGACATGCTGAAGACGATGGTGAAAACTATTTTCTCGATGGACAACTATTTCGCCCGGAATCCGGCCCAAACCGGAAATTTTGTTGAAAGTAAAAGTTTTATTTGAAGTTGATTAAATTTCGATTTAGAGGTAGGGAGACATGCTGAAGACGATGGTGAAAACTATTTTCTCGACGGAGAAGTATTTCGACCGGAATCCGGCCCAAACCGGAAAGTTTGTCAAAATTAAAAGTTTTGTTTGGAGTTGATTAGATGTTTGATTTAGGGCAAGAAGACATGCTGAACACTTATGTGAAAACAAGTTTCTACCCGGACACGTAGTTCGTCCGGAATCCGGCCAAAACCGGAAAACTGTTGGAAGTCAAAGTTTTATTTCTAGTTGATTAGATAAGCGATTTAGGGGTAAGAAGAGATGGTGAGTCCCTGTGTGACAATCGTATTTTACCCGGACATATAGTTCGACCGGAATCCGGCTGGAATCGGAAAATTTGTTATAAGCTAAATTTCTATTTGAAGTTGATTAGATGTTCATTACTGGGGAAAGAAGATACCCTGATTTCGTCTTTGAGCTTTCTTTTTTCGCCGGACAAGTAGTTCTGGAGTTCGGTCGGAACCGGGAAATTGGCAGAAGTGGCAGGAAGTTTTCGTCAAAACAGATATGACTTATAGGGGTAAACACACATGCTGAATCCTAATCTGAACTTGGTTTTCTCAGGTGATTAGCTATTTGGCCTTAATCTGTTTCTGAATTTTAATTGTAAAAATGTTCAAGGAGTCTGGCGAAGACTGGATCTGGCTAAGACAAGACCCAGTTGTCTGGATCAGATATTGAATTTTTGGGATCCCATCGAAACCTTTGGTCTTGTTATTTTCGTCCTTTTCTTTATTAGGGTGTTTATGTCATTATTCAAGGGTTTTTGTTGTACTTCCGAACATGTTTCAGCTTCTGGAGGGTGATGGTTTAGTTATTCTATTATTTACAATACCTACACACATAATTATAATATACTACCGGCAGACAGCAAGCAAAGCACGAATGGCACGGGAGTGCCACGATGTGATGTGATTCTTTCTTTTATAAAACCCCTATAGAATCTAAATCTAACCTACTGGGCCTAAAAATACGCGGTTTCTGCTTAAAAATGACACTTCCGTCCATCGTGACGCCAGCAACCTTTTCCTTTAATGAAGTAAAACAAGTGTTGTAGTACAGGTATGCTTCCAGGCCCGTATCCAGGAATTCTTTTCGGGGGGGGGGGAGGGTTCCTGCGGGTCGGACAAAAAAGTACAAAAAAGACAAAGATCGGGGGGAAAAGCCTATAAAAATGACTATTTTTGTGTGTTTCGGGGGGGGGGGGGGGAGGGGGGTTCAACCCCCTAACCCCCCCTGGATACGGCCTTGTATGCTTCTCTTTGTTTTTCACCTCAAATTAGGTGGAATGTCAGGCTGGAAAAGTTAGGTGGTAAGGTGAACTGGCAATGATAAATTAAGAACTTGATATTTGGTGAGAGCAAAGTGTTTCAGGTTTCTTTTGACTGACAAATCAGATTCGTTCGACTTCATCAGCTGTTTGTTTTTTAATATTCCGTTTCTACCGTGGGATACTTTGAACCAGTGGTTCCCAACCGGTGGTTGGGAACCAAACCACAATTTACCAATTTTACCACAATTTCACCAACCACAATTTTACCAACACAGGCATCACTAGCCAAAATGTATATTAAGGGGCAAGGTATTTTTACTGGCCGACAGGTCATTTTTACCGACTGTTTTTTTTTTTTAAGTAACGGCTTTTAAGAAAAATCACGGCGCTTTGCGCAGACTCTTTTCTTTTTAATCGTCTGGCCGACCTTTTTGGGGGGATGGATGTTGTCAACCCATACGTGACGCCTCTGATTACAAGCCATAGTGAAAGTCAATGAAATGATGTTGATTCAAAAACAGCTAGCCTACTGCCGTAAAATCTGTTCCTGTGTCAAACAATATTATTTCAAGAAGAATCGAAGACATTGCAAGTGATATTGTCATTCAGGTTGAGAATTAAGCTAACGATAAAGTCTGTGATGCAGCTTGATGAAAGCACTGAGAAGATCAAAACCAAACACAGAAACAGGCTGACTGTAAAAAATATGCTGCTAACGACGTTGAGCCGAATTTGACTAAATTTTTGCTACAAAGCAGCCTCTAGTGATTGCCTCATTGATTTTGTATATATTTTGACACATGTATGCCTTATAATTTATAATAATAGCTATCGTCTTTTCACGTTCTGAAAAAGGGGGTACGCAATCTTTTCGAACCTTGATTAGGGGTATGTGGTACGGAAAAGGTTGGGAACCACTGCTTTGAACGATTAGGAAAGTAATGGGCAAATTGTTAAAATACTCCCGACGCCGTAATTTTTGCTGTTTGGGGGGACAAAAGGAGCTGAGCAAAAGATTAAAAAATATTACAGTAAATGGCTTTAGTTTATTTTCATTTCACTTAAATTGTTGTCTGCACTCAGTACTGTGCGTGAGTATTGGTCAGGTCTGAACTTCGTCCTATTCTTCGCAGCATCCCAAGTTAGGCGATGTTCAATTCAGCATACCTCTAATGTACTAGTCGGACCAGAGTAAAATAACAATAGGGAGTAGCACCAAAGATTTCCATTCATCAGAAACGGGCCTTACTCGTAGAGCCGCCCTCTACCCTTACGACATTCAAAGCGAGACAAACTTGATGCTTTAGAAAACTCCAGTACATTCTAGTACGGTCTGCACACCATCGAGGACCAGGGGAGGTTGAATATTTTTGTTTGCTGTGGGGTTCGGATATGGAGTTATTCGAGTCAACGCTGGTGCACAATTAAATGAGTCTGAGTAGGGACTTTACCTATCGCTAGTGTCGCATCTATACGTGTGTCACTTTCTTAACGTCTTGGCGCTACTGCCTAGTGTTATTTTGCTCTGAGCCGGACATAATCGAGGATCACAACAATGCTGGAACACTAGCAATTTGAAAACTTCCTCCACACTTGTTATTTATCCAATGCCTAGCGACACATTCTGAAGAATTAACGGGCGAGACCAATGGAACAGTTTTCGGGGCCATATCCGTTACCCTCTACAAGTTTTTTTGATCATAAATTGCTCTTTTAACTGTGTAAATAATGTTCTCAAATGCAGAGCACGACAGGAATGAGTGAAAAACTAATAATAGTCAGCATGTCTCCAAAGCTTGTGTGCTGTTTCTCACGGGTACACGTCAGCGTTAAAATACGATTGGGTTAAATTTGATGCTGGTTTATTTTTGAGGATACGAACTAGAACGGACTTGACATTTCTTTGTTGTGTTTTGCTGCCTTCGATGTGTATCACGGTGTCGACGGTTGTCTGCGAGAAATTTTTCATTGGAAAAACGGTTAAGTAAATTATTTACCTGTTTTCGCTATAAGTCAATGGGTCTCGGAAAAGGCTTAAAACAGCCAAAACCGTGGGTTATTTGTCGAAAGCACAACCTCGTGTTAAAGTATTCAAATGTTTGAAACTACTATATGTTGAAGAGTAAATAGTTCGAGGGGTCCAAAGTAATATCCACCTTGACAAAGTGGTTGTCTTTGTTCAAAAAACAAGAGCTAAGAGCTCATATGGCACTTGATACGAGTAGGTGGTACACGAAAGAAGATGAGAACGTCACAACATACCCTGCCATCCAAAAATACGATTCAGACCCATAAACAGCATATCTAGTTTTACTCAAGTCTAAGCATTACCGGCATCGCCTCGGATCATCTAGGGCAAATGAGTATTCCACCTTCCAAGTTTCAACCCAGTAGATCCCCCCACTCGTTTGGTCCCTAGACGTGCAACACGATTTCCGGTACCCCCTCGAACTCCCCCTACCGTGGCCAAATCTGATTCGGACTCCTAAATGAATTATCTGAAGTATTTTCTCTTACCGCCTATTAACATTCAAATCTGAGCGATTTTGGGAACTTTCGGTAACCTCTCCCCCACCGTGGTCGGATCCACTTCGAACCCTAAATGTGTCATCTCTAGCATGTGATCTCTCGGCACTCCAAGTTTCATTCGAGTCGCTCAACTTGTTTGACCCCTAATGATCCACATCATTTCCGGGACTCCCCTTGCTGTGGCTGAATACGACTTAGACCCATAAAAGTGGCATATCTGACATGTCCTATTCCCGTTCATTAAGTTTGAGCTTCGCCCCCCCCCCCCATGCACTATACCCATCCGGATTCGATCCAGACGCCAAATAACAAATCAAGGCCGAATAAACTCGGTAATGTCCAACTTGCTTCCCTTTCCATCCATCCGGTTGGTTTTATGGATGTTAACCCCCCCCCCCCCGTCCTCCAACTCTTTCAACCGTGGACGCATGTGGTTTCACTCGAATCCGACCACCTGTTCGCACTTTACGGAAGCCACTGATTTCCGGGTTCCCCTTCCCTCAACTCCCCAAACATGGTCGGATTCAGGAAAACGAGTATTCCTGGGGTATTATGTCTGGTCGTTAAGTCACTAATACGCCTTAAAGTTTCTTCAGGTCCTTAGCTGGAACTAGCCTAACTGGCGTTCACCGGATTCCGGGAAACAGCCTCTAACTCTCCCATAGAGCCCCGATTCGATCTGATTTTGTCAGTTACGTATCTAGGGCTAATGCTTTTTCGTCCCACCAAATTCCATCCTAGTACCTCGACCCTATGCGTTTCACGAGGTTTCCGGTGCCCCCCTCGAATTCTCCCCACAGGTATCGGATCCGATAAGGATTTGACGTGGAACATCTGAGACGATAGCTCTTTCCAATCGCCAAGTTTCAATGAATTCTGATAACCCGTTCTAAAGTTATGCATGCCACTAAATCCGGGCTTCCCATCCCTCCACTCCCCCCGTGACGGTTGGATCGGGCAAACGCCTATTCTCAAGTCAGCCTGTTCGGGTCCCTGATACTCCTCCCAAGTTTCATCGTCCTAGCGCATCAGGAAGTACCCAACTCGTCGGATCGCCAGATTCCAGAGCCCCCCCCCCAACTTCCCCACAGTGCCCGAATCTGTACCGGTTATGTCAAACTATGTATTTAGGACTTGTGCTCGTTCTTCCCACCAAGTTTCATCCCGGAAACTCTAAGCGTTTCCGAAGATTTCCGGCTCCCCCTCTAGCTCCCCCCCCCAAAGTCATCGGATCCGGTCCATTGAGACAGGTAGTCTGAGACACGAGGTCTTTCCAAATATCAAGTTTCATAAATACCTCAAGATTCCCCTCCCTCCACTCCCCCTACGATGCTCGGATCGAGGAACTGACTATTCCCGACTTATTCATTTGGAGTCCCTGATATGCCTGCCAAGTTTCAACGTCCTAGCTTATGTGGAAGTGCCCGAACTAGCAAAATCTGGACAGACCGACCAACAGAGCGACATACCGACGGACGGACAGAAATTGCGATCGCTATATGGCACTTGGCCGAAGGGCAAGTGCCATACAAAAAAAGATAAAGGTACTACAACAAGAACGAGATGAATGACAGATTACCAGGGAGTAAAATTCAACGCATTGTAAGGTACACGAAATAAATACAGTAATTTATTTAGGAGAGGGGAGGGTCTGCCTGCGGGTCGGAACTAATCCATACCAAACAATAACATAGGCTATAAGTTAAAGCCTATAAAAAATCAATATTTTGTATATTTCGGGGGTTCAAACCCCCTACCACCCGGATAAGGCCCTGCGCACAGTTAATTCTTAGGTTTCAAAAATTCATAACAGCTGACGTTCCTCCATCTCGGTTGATATCGGAACAACAATCTCGATGGCCATTTAAAAAAAAATCAACCTCGTTCCGCTCGATAGATATTGTCATAGGCTACCTCGCCTTCGGCTCGGATAGGTTATTCACAATGTCCATCTAGATGTTATTTTCCAATACCAGCCTCGATGTCGGAAGTTAACCTTTAATTAACCAGTTCACCTGGTCGCGACAGAGTGCAAGACTAAGTAGGTTTTCCCGCTCGTTCACGAACTAAAACATACCCACATAATGGACCAGACCTCTGGCTTGATATTAACTGCCGCATTAAAAGAGTTTAATGGCGCTTTTAGAGCATATTTTAGCAAGTTTGTTTATTCTCGAGCCAGAAAACGCTACGCAACACGTCTGACTCGAAACTAGCTCATTTTATCGACACTTCGTTGGGCAAATCATTGCTTCAGCGAGGAGATCGAACGAAGCGTGTAAAGGACCTTGTCATTCCCTATAACATAGCTTACCGATCGAGCCCACTATTTTACCATTGCAGAACCTGAAGGTGTTTACATCTAGCTACAGCCTGAACATGACTCTTGCCAAGAAGGGCCGAACTGTCAACAGAATAAATCTTTAAACTCACAAGAAACCTGCAAGCTAGAGCTCGCTAGAGCCTGAAGTGGGTCTTTGCCAAAGAGGGACGAAATCGGAATGTCACTGCAATAACTCAGCTGATTTACCGGTTTACCGCCGTCAACCATGACTCGAAATCAGCTTGGGCTGAAGGAACGAGTTAATCCTGTTTTCATACGTTTATACAAAAAACGTTCGAGAAAGAGAGATTTGAAAAAAGTAAACAACAGAAACAAGTAAAAAATATTAAGTTCTTCTTTTTACTCGCTTTCTATAACATATTTAGTCTGGCAATACTTGTTGAGAACATATTTGATCTTTATCTTAAAACATACTTTGTTCTTTCCGAACACATCTTTAAAGGACGTGTTGTACCAATAATACTAATGCAACCTACTTCAATAATCACTCCATATATTTCTAAACCCATAGACCCCCGTTTCATACTACATTCTAACCACTCTAACAAAACCCCGCTGATTTTCTAACTTGCCGTGTTTTGCTACCGTCGATGTGTATCACACTGTCGACAGTTGTCTGCGAGAAGTTTTTCCATCAGGAAAACTGGTTATTGTTTCCCTGTTTTCGTTACAAGTAAACGGATCTGGGAAAAGGCTTAAAACAGCCCAAACTGTGGGTTATTTACTGAAAGCACAGCATAGTTTTAAAGTATTCAAATACTTGAAAATACTGTAAGTTGAAGAGTAGTGCGAGGGGTCCTTTAATAAAACAATGCTTTTCCTAAAGCAACAGTCTCTACGGCATCAGTCGGCAGTACTTTTTCCTAAAACATATTTGTGTATCCAGAAACAATTAAAAAAAAACTTAAGTTTTTTTAGAAAATCTTTGTGCGTTTCGGAACAAATTCACGACAACACTGGGTATACAACATCAGCAGTCTCTGTAGCATTCCAACGACGCAGCAGTGCGATTAATATGGCAAATTCTATACAGGGACAGTTGGGAGGTGATAAACGACGGATAAACATTTGAAGTTTACAAAGTAAACCACTTGACAAACTGAACAAACAAATGGAGATATGCGAATGTGCTAATCATCTTCGCTGGTGCATAATGGCAACCGCCCTTCAGAAATGTGTACAATTGCTGTTTGTCAAGACCTGGCGCGTAGGATCACTATACAAACTGATAAGTTATGGTTGAAGCATTCCTAGGGTTTTAAATGGGGCCTCATTTGGAAGACATTGTGATTTGTCATTTTTACGAGTTCGTGTCTACTACACTTGGATCTACTTTGAATAGATATGAATTGAATAGGTATATGCAAACTACTATTTTGTGTAGGTATATACAAATACACTGGTGCGAATGACAAGAAGGCTGGCTGTTAATAATTCTGGGTGGTCAGATCAGTGTCGCTGATGTATATATCAGAGTTCGATAGCGTTTAATAATTATATAATAATAATTTTGTATTATATAATATTTTAAATTATAATAAATTATATAATAATTTGAAAATCATATAATATATATTATATATTTTAAACTATATAATAATTTGATGGGTCGTGCATCCTTGTGCTAAACGGTATCAACGTTATGATATGATATGATATTTATTTGTCTTCAGAGCCCAAAGGCCATAACAAACACACATAAATAACAACATGTAAATACAAAATAAACGGTCACACTACTACACTAAACCCCACTCAAACATGTTATGGCACATTTTTAGTGTCAGATTTTCGGGAACCATAATAATTTGACTATTTCTATGATAATTTGTTGCCGAGAAATAACGGGTGTGTGTGAACATTAAACAAAGGAATGCATATCTTCTGGTAAGTCTTATTAAAACCTCTGACAGTGTTGTGCCTGAGCTTAAACCGAGTGGGCTAGTCAAGATCAGAAGAAGAAGAGTCCAAGCTAGACTTGATAACTGCCATGACTGCAGGCAAGTCCTTTACAACCATTAACTAAGCTCAATCAGTACAACATAATCTGGAAGTGCACCAAGCCGTCACTGTTTGGTTGGTTTATACTGTGTTCTCGATGAAAGAAACAAAATGAGATTTTGAGGGTACTTTCTTGGTAAGCTAATTCTTCCTCTAAGATGTTAGGCGACGGATAAATGTAATTTCGTATATTTCCCCGACAACTGTCCAAGCGAAGAAACAAAGTAAATCTCAGTTTTAAAGCAATGCCAATAAAAAACGAGGTGCGGGCTCGGCAAACCAAAAAACAAGTGACCAAATCCAAGAGTGATGCGTATTCGACGACATGCAAATAAAAATAACATAACAAATATTATAATGTGCGTGTTTATCGATGAATATAGGAGTTCATTCCACCATTCAGTAAATCTTAGGCCATTTCTTAGACCCTGTACCAGGCCTGTATCCACGAATTTATTTCGGTGGGTGGGTGGGTAGGGTGGGGGGGGGGGGGGGGTTGCCGGCGGGTCGGACCAAAAAGTACGAAAAAGACATAGATCAGATTTTAAAGCCTAAAAAAAAAAATGATTACTTTTGTGGGTTTCGGGGGGGGGGTCGAACACTCTACCCCCCCTTCCCCTGAATACGGACTTGCGCTGTACCCATCATGCAAGGAAACCTCCACACTTGACTGTTGGTACAGACTGGGACCAGCCTCCACTCTGAACGAAAAGCCCTGGCTAGTGTCCCCTTACAAGGGCGAAATTAATGGGCACGAAGTCATTGGGCATGATGCCAACCGGGGGAAAGAAGATCACCCCTCTGCCCTCTCGAATGAATGGTTGATACTGTCTGCTATTTAATGACGGGGTCATAACTTGATCGGATCGACACCCACTGTAAATGCCAAGCGGAACAAGGGCCGCTTTATCGCGGGTCAATCAAGTAGAAATGGAAGCGGAACTGAAATATTTCACGTCTTTTAACCGACAGAAGTAATAAAGGAGTCAGTCGTCACGGCTCAATCAAGTGAAGTGGGCCTCAGCCAAGTGAAATGCATGGTTGAATTGGACGGCAAGGTGCTAGAAGCTCCGTTCATGGGTGCAGCCTACCCGCCGTAACGTTGAAATAAGTCGTGCACAAACAGTCGGGTTTTTGCTGCCGGATGCGACTTTTCTCCTTCGCTCCATATTTCGGTTGTATCATATGGATGCTTCGGTCCGAAATGTCGATCCGGTGTGAGATATTCAAACAATGCGTAAAAAGGATACATCAACTACGATGCTTTGGCAGCGATACTTCGGCCCTTCTTGGCACGGGTCCTCGTCAGGCTGTTGAACGTCAGAGACAACGTTGGGAAAGAAACAAACCTTCGTTGGGGAAGATACGTCAGCATCGTAGCTAATGTATCCGATTTATCAGTTTATGCATTGTTAGAATATATGTTTCCTAGTCAGCTTGGGCTCAAGGAGTATTCATTAAAAATAAACATTCTACTTTCATGGGAGTGAATTTTAAACGCGAGCTGGAACTGTCTTTTGTATCCTATAATACTATAAACAGTTGTTATTAGGACACAAATAGACAAATGTGCATAGTGACGCGAATTTGGCACCTAATCTTATCAGACTGAGTGGGCACGTGCTTTTACTGAAACATGAAGCCTGACTGACCGAAACGCCTGCAAGCTAAATCTACAGCTGAATTTGTTCTAACAATTCAATTAAGTTCAATTTAGCTGAAACCACATTTTGTGGATGGTGTCCTAAAGTTGATGGATAAGGGTTCATCCCGAGTTTTTTTTACGTAGCCTACACCAGGTGTTCAGTCATTGTCGATCGGATCCTGCTCACTTTTTAGTTGGTTACCGGCCGGAAATTGTCAGCAGTAAACCAAGCGAGATCTGAACATGTTTTATTTACATGAAAAACCTAGGTCGCGCCCGGTACCAAGGACTAACGCCCCTCTGGGGCGTTAGTCTACCGAGAAAAAAGGCGGAATACGGAAAGGAATATATAAAAGAAAAAAGAAAAAATGATAATTCCTTACAAAGAACACACGACTGCGTTGGTCTACCGCTAGGCTTCCGGACTTTTTATTATTTTCGCTTTGTACGTGTCTATTAATTATCAAAATATCTAAACGTACCAAAATCGACGAATTGACTTGCTATTTGGTGCAAAGTATATAAATTATGTTTGTTGAACTAACTACCTACCTACTGAGTTGGTCGAAATACTCGCCGTTGGTCGAAATACTCGCCGAAATACTACTTTTAATAATAAACTCACTCTCTATTGCCGAAAAAACAAACAAGGAAATCTGTAATCGGATACGGTATAGGATAAGATAAGATAAGAACCTGATTAGCCTATGCGATTTACCAATTAATACTCTGGTCGACCAACGCAGATGCTTTCTTAAAATCAACTGAAATTAAATTTATCATTTTAAATTCTATTTTTATTTAAAATCTTCTATCAAAACATTATTTTTAACAAAACCATTACTAGCTAGTGCACAGTAGAGCTTTTTGGAAACGACCGAAATGTTTAAGGTTCCCTTATAGAAGTTAAAATGTGAAAATTAAACTACGACTATCAAATATACTTTAATCAGTTATAAAATCCGAAGAAAATGCATTACTCAGTTAACCCGCTATTTGAGAATAAGCACGATTCATAGTAGGCTACCTTAATACTGATCAGAAATAACTGGCAATAACAATCAATAACAAATTGCACAATAAAGAAATCACCCAACAATCGAAAACTGACTGAAGCGTAACCTATTTTACAAACAGGAATGAAGCTGAGTCTTTGACCAGGGTTGCCACATCAAAAATATTTAGAGAGTGACTTTTGGCCCAAAACAGAGAGTGAAATGGGAGTGAAATTTGTATTCATGAAAAAAAACGTGAAATGGTCCTTTTTGGTCGGAATAGCCTCTGCAAAAATGACACATCCTAATTTATTTCCACAGAAAAACTTGAAGTGGTCACTTCTAGTCGGAATCCCTGCTGCAAAAACGACACATTTAGACGTTTTATGAAATAGAGTGAATTTTATGTCCTACGTAGGATGTACACTATCGTGCGACATGTGGCAACCCTGTCTTTGATATTCCTCACTAGCCATTTCAAATAGTACATAACCACGTATTTGACGGAATTTAAAACGCGCGAGCTACCTGTGGCCGTTGATTATTCTTTCAGTGTACGCAAAGCACTTGAGTTGAGAAGCATTGTTTCTAAGTTTCTAGTTATCTATATTAGTCATTTACCTGTACTGTATATGGCCTTCGGTTTTTTCAATACAGGTATTATTATTAATCCAAACGTCGCTACGAGACGATCATTGTGAAAAATCAATAATCCCTCACTGCAGTCAAATAATAATGCGTGTTCAGTTGTAAGATACAGATGAAAGCTGGCTGTTCAGTTGAACTTTAAGGTGAAGGTGAGTGAATGAGCTTTTTCGTTACAATAAAAAAACACCCAGGTGAATACACAAATAAACATCAGACGGTGAAAAGTCTTATTCTTTTCAACGTGAGAAGTTTTATTATTTCGAAAATTCAACGCAATTCTTGGAGTCAGGTGAAGACCGGAAGTTTTCTTTCGCAGTCAGAAACCCGTCGCAACGATAATGGACTTGGCAAATTTATGAACGTGCCAAAGGATGGCAGTGACCAAAGAGCCTTAGCACACGTCAGTAACGGCTAGTTTCCAATGAAGAAAGGGTCAGTACTAAAACATCCAGACGAACTGGTGAGTTAGCCCAAAGCCGTTACACTCGCTGACGGCAACTATGTAGGAGAGGTCGCCAACTTCAAACTACATAACCTCGTAATTGGCCTAAAAATACTGAAAGAAAATTTCTGTGCAGTCCTAACTAGGTCCGAACTGTCAAGAAGCAAAACCTAGGAAACAAACATTTCCCACCACAGAAATTTCCTTTTAACAAGTTTCAGGTCAATTTCGCAGTTACGTAATTCCAGTTCGGCGACCGCTCCTGCAATATCATTATTAGCACATAAATCCTAACGGCAATGCTGGTAATAAAAACAAAACGTAACGATTCAAGTGAACCCGAATCGTATAATTCACAAGTATGCCTAGGCACAGGTTTTGGGACAGGCAGGGAGTTCTAGGCTCTAGAACTCGGTGCCTGACTAAGCCTGGGCACGTGCGTAGACATCTGTGCTTGGATAGGCATGCTTGTGAACGTGACTTAAGAGAAATTTTTTCTGCTGGTCAAAACTGCCTCCAGGATCTTAATAAGCTCGAAGTATGTGCTTTCAATCGCAATACTCATCCATACTCTATCCTGTATTCTGCGTGCACTTTAAAATTTCAAACTCTCGCTTGCAAACGTTGGGCAGAAGTACTTGGCCCGAATCGATTCCCTAGGTATTGCCCCCAAACACAATCCCAGACTTAAAGAGTGAACTGATGGTGTACACCAGGGGAGAAACCATTACCAGTCAAGATGAATGACTTTTCTTTTTGGAAGTTTTAACGCCAACCAATTTATTCCAAACTAGCTGTGAACCCTTCATGACGATTCAGTAAATTCGCCCTCTCGTCAATAAAACTATGCAGTGGACAGTTCACGGCACCTGAGCGGACACACTGTCTCTTCTTGAAAATTCGACTGCTTGTTAGGCAGGAATTCCATAATAGCCTTAAAACACATTACTGAAAGAAATAAGCAATACCAGTTATTTAGAGCGTTTTCCACCCTACTTGCCGTAGTTACTACGCAAGACGTCATGAATTCTGGATTTTTGGTGTCAAGGCTGGAACGATTTTTCTATTTTCCAGCAGGATATCATGCCACGGGCGAATCCGAACAATCACGTTACAGAGATGCGTAGTTACTACGCTTACTACGCTCCCGAGCATGGTAAGCAAATAGTAACTATTAGTTACGATTTCGAGAAGGTTGGAACGGTCAGCGTAGTAACTTTTCATGAGGATGGAACGGAAATAGTAACTAATAGCGCTAATAGTAACTATTATTAGAACGGTGGAACACCATATTAGCTGCATCTATTATTATTCATATACCAGCTAGATTTTGTTCCTTTTGTCTGGATTCCTTGATAAGATCTACTGGAGCATATCCACTAGGTTGCCTCCAGAACGCGAGTCCAACAGTCCTGGTTTGAACTGGCGACTTAGATGGGGGTGGTATAGACACTGCAAATGATAGGGTGATTCCGATTAGAATCCTTCAAAATACCCCCCCCCCCCATCTCTTTTAGATACTTCACCACAAAATATGCTTTAACTCGCCAAAAAACGTCATTGGGAGCAGGGCTATAATCATGATAACGAAATTCAAGTCAACGAAGATGGCAGAGTGGATACCACAAAAGAGTACACTGTAAAAAAAAATCTTGCAGTATTTGCTGCTGGGATTAATCTTATCTTTATAGAGATAAGATTAATCCCAGTAGCAAATACTGCATCTTTATTCGGAGAAACTTTTTACAGTGTAAGCTCTACTATCTGATTGCATTAAACGATGTCCAAATATACATCTTAAAAATAAGATGAAAAGTTGTTTGATGAGTAAAGATGGGTGAGGAGATAGGGTTACCTTGGGTATGAATCGGTTTTGGATTGTCACGAGGTTTATTTGTCTTCTGTTTATATATAACGTTTAAAAAAAAAAATATATTTATATAGTTACTTATGTATAGTACTGCATTTATTTTTTCCCTTTTCTTTTTTGTTCCAAATATAATTAGGCTAAGTGATTAAATTATTTAGTCCTGCCACAAACAAATATGTATAGATTTTCACGTGGTAGGTCTGTTATGATATTAAAATTTTCTTTTGTAAAATTCCATTATACATTAAATTTGTCATATACGAGGTAAGACGTGTCATATATCTCTCTGTCATATACGAGGTCTCTGTCATATACGAGGTAAGACGTGTTACCCAAGTCCCAAGTTTCACCACTTAGTGCAGGACCACAATAATACTAAAGCTAAGCTCGAAGGAAGATGGAGGGAAGGTACCACGAAAAAATATACTGCACTATCCGATTGCTCTAAGCGATGTTCAAATATGCGAAGTAAGATAATGGTGCCGGGAGTCTAACCTGTAATGTAGACAACCCTAGCTTTCATGAAAAGGTCGTGTATGAATAAGAATGTTTTAAACAAATCAATGGCGCTTAGAGCATCTGCCCTACCCTATACCCTTTTTATGCCAAAGTCTACTTCTGAAAAATTGACGTTGGGTATAAGGTGTAATCAAGCATGAAAGGCAAAAGGCAAGTACAGCTTTCGTGGAAAGTTCGTTTTGAACAACAGTAACTCTCGTATCTGAATCCCGCTCAAAGATCCACATTTTCCCTTGTTGGTTATCTTTCCTTTAAAGGACACGTCGTGTGTAATACAGCAATCAATTCTGCTTCTTTAATATTTCCGTCCATTCTCGTTCCTGAGATTCTACATTTCATGAGTGTATCCTATCTATTCTATCTATTCGAAGACAGGTTATGCACATTTTGCCAAGTTAGTCATTTAAGGCAAAGGACATAGAAAGAGTCGAAAAACAGAATGTGTATCCTAACTCGTCTATTAGCATTACACTGATTATCCCACTTGCACACGTTTCTCCTTTTTACGTGACGTATCAAGCTCCCGACTATTGTTTCCGATAAGCTTATCGGTCCAAAGACCGGTTATGCAAATTTTTACCGAGATTGTTATCCAAGGTAAGGAAAATGGAAAGAGCAACAGCCGAAGCCTTGCGTAATTTTCTGTAAGTAGAGCCAAGTTGTTTAAAGTGGTCAACTATCTCAGAACATCTTGGCAGAAACACTACGTAGTGCGAAGTCTCCTTTAAGTCAAGACTTATTTTCTCTAGCTGAACCTTTGAAGAAGGCCCTTGCCGAGAAGGGCCGAAATATCGCTGGAATAAATCCCATCTGACTTATCTGTTTAGCTACGTCGACACTCTCGAAATTGCAAAGCTGCGTAGGGTAAAAGGCGAGCCATTGTGAAAGGCGCTCTCACACTAACCTGAATGTACCTTAAGGGGTTAATGAAAAGTCCTCGATCACATTGTCAATTAGAAACATAAGCCCATCGAGTTCAGTATGCATATTAGCCACACAACAACTTCAAATTAAGCCTATACCCAGACCGATCAATCCTTGCTCGAAGACGATAGCCCAAATGCAAAGCTTAGACAAATCTTGTACAAATTAGGAAAATCTGAATAAGATTTACGACTTATGAACCCACAATCCAATGCAAACCAATGCATAATGCACTGAAGTCAATCAGCTCCACATGGTTTCCACCTTTCTGCTTATGTAGGAACTTACCTCATGAGGTGTATCAGTTCGACGACAAATGAAGAAATAATCGACGACAACTTGAACCCGGCGTTAAACCCAGATCAATAGTCAATAAAATAAGGTTATACTAATGTTAATCCTTCAAAATTAGAAGGGTAATGCAACTAAAGTACACGATTTCACTGGAGCCAATTACGGATTAGGACATGCTACACAGAACTATTACTCTAGCCGCCCCAAGTCTAAACTATACACCTTTCTGAATGGGAAACAATTGGCAATCTGATTCCACCTGAGGATATCTGCCTTCAATCCAGGACCAAAACATTGTTACAGCTTTTAAAGTGTAACTGAAAAGAGTATCCTCGGGATCTAGTAGCGATGTTCAGCACATTCACCGCTGGCCGGACAGGACAAAGTTCACCCTGACGCGGACAGTTTGTATTTTCAATAAAAACGTGCATTTGAATGGCTAAGCTTCATCACAAACCGTAGTATCAGATTAACCGTAATATTTCAAGCATAGAGGTACTACAAGCCCATGGAGGTTACCAATAACCCGAAAGAAAAAGTGGATGAAATTAATAGCGGAACAACGAAGTAACACATTTTCATCTGATCTATCGTTAAAATTTGTGAAAGCTTGTCTAACCATGATCGATGGCGGTAAGTTCAGCAGAGATTCATTCCACTGACATTTCGGCTCTTTTTTTTTCGAAGTGAAAAGTTACAGCTGGAAGAGCATACATACATTCTTGCAAGCTCTGGGCTGAGGAATACTCTCGAACAGCAAAATAACTTTGCAATGATTTTTTGTAGTAAAACCCTCTCAGTCTCCTTTAGCCCAATCAAATCCTTTAAAGATGGAATTTATAACAATCAAAATCCACAACTCGATCCCAACCTCACCGTTCTAGGCTATAATTAATATTCAATCGCTTTTTTTTCTTCTGTACCCTCACCTGCCCCGCTGAGTTTGCCTAAACTAATGACAACACTCTGACAGTATCGAATGACAAAGCTGCAATGCTTATGTAAACATGACAGGCCCCACTCATAAATGTTCCCATAGTTTGCATTCTATTTATCTTAGTGTTGATCATGCAGAAACGATGAGAGTAAACATGAAACCATACGGCAACTACAAGATAACGGAATGATGTTACGAACGGATCACTAAAACTTAGACTTGGCATTATTAGATTTACTGACCAACATGGTTTGACATGTGGCGATACTGTATAGCTATCTCCGTGAGTGAGTGTGCGTTGCATTTGGCTATCAGTATTTACCAGCGACGCTTTATTGCTGGATCTACCTCAAAGGAAAAAGATGGGTGCCAATTAGAGAGCTGATCACGACTGACTAATTAATTTATCCCATTGACATTATTAATTTGCTCACAAACATGGTGTGGCAGTTGTGTTCATCGCATTCTTGTTACCGGACTCGCGACATTTTACTGCTGGACTCAAGCGCTTTATGGGGAAAGGAAGGGTACCAATTATACTGAACGATCAAAGTTCATTGATTAATAAATTGTCACTATCACACATTAAGGGCTCAAGCACCATTTGCTGTGAGTTATTGATACCAGGGATATGGACCTTAGCTACTGCATCTACTGTAAATTTTTCACAGTCCTACGACAAGCCATTCCAGAGATACATGAGTTGCTCAAAAGATCTAGCCGCTACGAGAACGGTCAAAAAGAGCTAAGCGACACATTAGTATATCGGTAAAAAAAATATTACTATTTTCTTCTATCTGTTATTCGACACAAAGAGCATGTTCCACCCTTCTAACAATAGCAACTATTAGTTACTATTTTCGTTCCAACCTCGTGAAAAGTTACTACGATGACCGTTCCAGCCTTCTCGAAATAGTAACTAATAATAACGACGCTCGAGAGCGTAGTGAGCGCGGTAACTCCGAATTTATGTCACGTGATTGGCTGGATTAGCCCGCGGCATAATCTTTTGCATAAAAAAGAAAAATGCGTTCCAGTCTTGACGCCAAGAAGACAGAACATGTGACGTCATGCGTAGTAACTGTGGTAATAAGGTTGGAACATGCTAAAAATCATCAAGATCGGTGGAAAAATAGATTTAAAAAACCTTTGTTTCTTCTCCAAAATATTTTGAAATTTGTCGCTTGACTCCTGAATGTGTGACAGCGCTGATTATGACTGCGCTAAACGAATAGGTCAGCTGAGATTTAATCCAACGATTTGTGTGCCTTCTTAGAGAGGTCCCTCGTATAGCTCAAGCTAGAAAAAATCAGCATGTAAGCCGGACGAGGACCCTTGCCAAGGAGGGTCGAAATATCGCCAGATTACATCTGAGCTGCCCATCTTGCGCTGAAAATATGATTCGTAGTCAGCGTGACAGGCTTGCGCAGTCAAACTTGTACAGGTTCAAATCGAAATAAATAAACTCGTAACTACTATTTATTCAGTTACGCCAAGCTTCAAAAACAATTATCTTTCTTCATAAACATTTTTCCGCATCTCCCATCCCCTAAAGAAACCCCATCGTCCTACTCTAGCCTCTCTGAAAAAAAACACCCACAAAATTTAAGAACTTCTCTGTTAATTACTTTTTTTTTGTACCGGGTTTTTGTCACTCGGCCTTGTGTCTTTGGACCCCTCATTTCCATTTACGTGGTATTATGATACAAAATTAAGGTATAGGATTTTTCTAAGATTGATAAGAAACAGGAATGTAGTCCCATAGGTGACCCGGAAAGTACGGACGAATTTATTACGTGATTTAACCTTGCACCATTTCTGAACTACAAACTAACAAAACAAAATTTCGCTGTCGTTGTAGATTGACGATGATGATTTTAGTAACGCACTTAAGAAAAGGAAAATAGTGCAGTATAGACAAATAAAAGGAAAAAATACACTGAGCTTTCAATAATGTAGTAAATGCAAGAGATCAAAAATAAACATTAAAAAAAAAAAAGGGACTAATCGGGTCTAAAAAATGTTCTTCCTAGATGGAGTGCGGAGAAATGGCCAAGGGCAAAAACGTGAAGGTCCTGGGAAATTGAAGGTAACTTTGCACAAGGGTCAGAAGGCAAAAAAGTTGCAGTTATACGGGAATTCCTATAACGTCGAGGAAAGTACAAGAGAACTTTACAATATTTGAAATAATAAGTCCTGGTACGTTTTAAAGCTTTTAGCCTCAGAATACCAAAAATTCCGGAAAGGTTGCAGACAGAGGGAGAACAAAAACTATTATATAAACTACCAAGATTTTGTGTACCCTCTGTTTTCTTGTAAGCGTTCATTTACCTTTTTTTCTGTATGTACTGTGCAAATGACTTATTACTAAGCTGCATCTAATAAATTCATTCATTCAAAACAAGAACAATCAAAATAAATAACAAGTCACTTCGTATAACCGATCTATGCGAAAAAATGTACCTGAGAAAAATCTGGACGAAACGTGCACTTTTCTTTGTCATAACTGTTAGAAAAGTTTTCAGCGCAAGGATACCGAATGGTTTCAGTGGTGTAAAATCGGGTTCTGACAGAGTACGATGCCAAATTCGGAGGCAATTTTTGGCGAGGTAATGCAAGTGATGCAGATAGGTATTTGAGTTCCCGGAAGCAAGCGCGAATTTTTCCTTCCAGTCAGACGAGAATTTCAAAAGCGAATTACTAAGAGGCGATAGCAAATTTCAAAACCTTTTCAATCCGTAAGATCAGACTCGAACCAGAATGCAAACTTTTCACTTGGGTTCGAAAACAGAACGATTGCGAAGGATGCCATAGAAAAAGTATTTCACTTTGAATAACAATAGCACAGAAAAATACGCTCACAATCGAACCTAATAAATTTTATTTCTCGATTTAGTTAGGATACGTAACGCAATCAGTGTTGATATGATGGAGGAGGATAGATGTTTTCTTCTTTTGAAAAAATCTATCTATCTATTTCTTATACAACCTGTGAGTCAGATAATCTAGAACTGTTTTATTTTTATCAGTTTGCGAAATATCTACCGAGACTCCCTTGGTCAAGTAACAACAACATATTGAGGAAGTACGGAGTTGCCGAGCCCGTAATCGTAATGTAGAAACGTCTACAGCGGTAACAGCAAATATAAATATTACTTCCGCCCAAGCTGCCTGCGAATTAGTGCGAATCATATGTGGCAGTGGAAAACCGGATGCGTCAGCTGAATTTTATTAGAGCTCTATTTCGGCCCTTATTTTTTTTTCACAAGCTCATTTTCAAGTTTGAGAGTTGAAGAGGATCCTTGCGAAGAAGGGCCAAAATATAGCTCTGATCAAATTCAGCTGATGTATCCATTTTGCACTGTGAAAAAACGGCAAAATCAGCAATGAAGGTATTTCGTTGCAGACACGTAGTGATATAAGTAAGTAAGTAAGTGTATTTATAACCCACAAAATGTTTTACAACAAGAGTATGGAGTAGAAGAGATAAATTGAAATAAAAAGAAAAGAACAAAAGACAACAAGAAAATAACATACAAACAGACAATACGCATCAACTATCAGCCAAAAAGTCTAATCAGTCGGTGATGCGGCAACAGACGTAGACAAGACTTCTGACGGAAATCAGAATGCAAATCTTGCAGCCGTGACAAAATGTCAGTAGCTCCGTAAGATTTAATAATCTTAGAATATACATTGTCTTCTTTTTCCCTTTTCTTTCTTACTCCATTTTGTTTGTATGATTGCTTGTAAATACGTTACAGATTATTATTACGTATTATGACAGCAACCAGCAACAGGCTGACAAGCCGAGTGACATACATAAGTAACTCAAAATAGCTTAAAGGACCTGTCTTACCTATAACAATAATGCAACCTACTTCCATAATCACTCCATATATTTCTAAACCCGGAGACCCCAATTTCGTACTGTACATTCTAACCCGTCTAACAAAACCACGCTGATTTTCTCCCTTGTTGTCTTTTGCTACCTTCGATGTGTATCACGCTGTCGACAGTTGTCTGCGAGAAGTTTTTCCATCAGAAAAACTGTTTATATAAATTGCTTCTTTGTTTTCGCTACAAGTCAGCGGGTCTCGGAAAAGGCTTAAAACAGCCAAAAACAGTGGGTTATTTGTTGAAAGCACATCTAGTTTTAAAGTATTCAACTTCAAGTTCTTTTATTGTTTGAATATACATATTTAACACTATTTACATAACGTCCCCAGCAGGGAGACTGGCTCGAAAGCCGGGCGACAAACGGGATAAACAAACAAACCCAGAAGAAACGGATGCCATCACACTTCTCACTCTATCTCACACCATAAAATACATACCAAAATGTTTGTATTTTATAAAAATTATTATTATTTATCCGATAGCTAAACGGCCGGGAGCTACTCACAAACTAATATTCATTAATAAATACAGCTTTAATTTTAGTTTTTAATGTTATGAGCGACAGACTCAGATTAAAACAAGATTCATATTTGTTCCAATATTTAGTAATACTATTTTTAGGGGAAAATCTTGATCGCTCGGAAATAATTAAAGGCATAGGAAGCTTACTTGAAGGACAACGAGTATTGTACGGTCGGACTGAAGGGGCCTGGAAAAAATGATTTAAAGCAAACTGGTAGCAGATCCTTTAGATAACGGACATGGAAAAGTATACAATGAAAAACTAGGATTTCTCTAACAGGAATAATATTAAAATAACTGTAAAGACTTTTATTAGACAACTATTTTAAAATATTGTAAGTTGAAGAGTAAATAGTGCGAGGGGTCCTTTAAGGTATTTCGTTGTAGACACTTCGTTTCCCCTTTTCTTTCGTACTCCATTTTGTTTGTATATTGTGTTACAAAATTATTACTACAGCATCCAGCAAGAGCCTGACGAGGACCCTTGTCAAGATTGGCCGAAATATCGCATACAAACATCGTAGCTGACTTTCCGTTTTTAGCCTCTGTTTGATACATTTTGAGTCACTTGTTAAACACTACTGATTCGATACAAAGTACCCGAAGAGACCACACAGCTGAGCCATTGACCGCAAAGCAGCTACAGTTTATCCAGAGGCCGCGACCAGATGTTTTTTATTCCGCGTCATTTTTTATTTGCATCTCCAAATCACAAAGAAGTCATTGATTCTTCGCTCGTTAAGTCAACGGGATTTTTTGCCATACACTTCTTGAATTTCTGATTTGATCGACTGGCCAGAGACTTGGTTCCTGGCATAGGCATAAGACTAATGTTTTCTCGGAACTGCAGTTTTTATACGGAGAATGAGAACATATTCTGACTCAGTAATTAGAAGACGCAAATGGAGTGTCGCCGTTTAAAGCAGCTTGGGATTCTGCAGATTTAAAGAAAAAAAATATGTAATGGCCGTAAGATTTTCAGATCAAAATTTTTTAGAATCCTAAATGAAAACAAAGGCTGCCACTATATGTAATGGCCGTAAGATTTTCAGATCAAAATTTTTAAGAATCCTAAATGAAAACAAAGGCTGCCACTCGTGGATTCTTCTATCCGTCTGTCTGTAAGCACGCTAAAGAGGCTTCAAACCCGCTTCCACGTTGTCGCGTCGTTGCGATGCACTGCGTATGCTTTTGTCTTGCGCTGCGCACAGGTTGCGAACCATATCCCTAGGTTCACACAGACGTTCACATTAAGGCGATATCGGCCATTGTCGAGATTTTCGTCGCCAAAATCGGCGATTTCTGTTGCTTCGTCAGCCGATTTTCAATGTTGGGAAAATTCAACTCTAATCGGGCGACAGTACGATTTTATGCACGCAACAGCAATATGGACGACCCTTTTTGATGATTCACTTTTAGAAAAATTAATTATTTTAAGTGTTATTTTTAATTATTTCGATTATTTTTCGCGTTAAATTCTATTGCCGACGAAAATTCAGTGTGAACACCCAGGCGATAAAAATCTTCTGTCGCTGCAATTGAAAAATCTCGTTCATCGCCGAGATTTGCTCTGTGTGAACCTAGGGTATCTTCACACCTGCGCGACAAGCTTTCACGCTGGATGTGTATTTACGTTTTCCTTTCTCGGTTTCTTATGCTGAATTCTCGTTACTTTCATCATTACTAAGTTTTTCTTCACCGTTAGTAGCTTTTCTCCAGTTTGTCTTCAAAACTCCCATTTTTAACTGAAAAATCTGATGCGTTGCGTCACCGCAAGCGCGACGCAGAGGCTGCGTAACTCAGTGTGAAAGCAGCTTAACACTGATAGCGCAGGAGTCTTGCGTTGCGCACACGTACAGTCCGAGTGGCGTTAGGATTGCGTCGGTCCTTGCACGTCACGAGGGCTTATGGGTTCCGTCCGCACGAAAGTTAAAGCACAATGGACACTTCTGATGCTTTTCTTTGTACTAAATGCTACATATATAAGCATTTCCAACTTCCTTTAGAAGGCGCTACGAAAATCGGTCGTTTTCTTGTTATCCCTTGTCTTTACCTCTCTGGCATTTCGGCGATCCAAATCTTAGGAGCTGGGATATCGTGGCAGGAAATTCAAAAACTCCCAGCAATGCTTGATAGAAAAGGATATATTTGAGATGTCACCGAAGTCAAGCCGCAGATGCAGTTTACCTGATTGTTCTAGTATTTCGTAAAAAGTTCTATGGCATAAAGTGCCTATTAAAAGTTTTTCTTTGTGGAATAGTGTTGTGAAGCTTGATTAACTTGCTTTATAAAATGTACCAGAATATGCAATAAGGTTACAAAAAATAACATAGCTACAAAAATCATTCAAAAACAAATAACCTGTTCAAATCTGAATTATACAAGCTGATTTATACATAAAATAAAGGTCTACTAAGTATTATAAAAAACATCACTTTTATCTTTGTCCAAGCTAGTAAATTGAGCATGTACTGGCCCAAAAAGTTACGCTTTGAAATATCACAGAGAGGAAACTGTCAAAAAAGCTGCTGATCTAGGGGGTAAGCATTGTTCCTAGGTTGTTACAGAATGGGATTGGGGTAGTTTGATGTGCCTATTGAACTTTAAATGGGAGAATACACATGATATTACATTCTATTGGGCTTATATATAAATTAAAATTTCATTTACAGACATCGTGAGTCTAATATTTTCGGAAATGCAGCGCAAGACTTGCGTCGCTCAGCTGTATTGCTTTTTCTTTTTTTAACCCGCGTAGCATCATTTTTTATTCTCATCTTTCCTAATTTTGGGGCTATATCTTCTCCTCATCTCTGTAACGTTATTTTTCAACTAAAATTATTTTTAAAACTCTTTCTGAACAAAAAAAGGATTCTTCAAATCCAAATTTTCTACTACTTTGCTTCTCAACAAAAATCACTTTAGGAGACTTTTTACAAAAATCTTCAGGTCAACGGAAGGACAAGTTCTCAGGCGGGATTTGCAATTCCTGGGTTGAGGAGGAGACCAGAAGTTAAGGAAAAACAAGAATTCGGAATTTGTTTCAATATCGGCAGTGAACAAGATCAAAGGTATCGACGGGATCCCAGATATCGAATATTTACTGGACTACTTGTTCCAGATAAGTGAATCTTGTAGATTTCCGGTCTTCGCCAAACCCCTTTAAGATTTTGCTATGGCCTATAACCAAGTTCAGACGTGGCTTCAGCATGCATTTTTACTCCAACATCTCCTCTCTAATGACTTTAGACCAACTAGACCACTTGATCAAATTCCTCCTTCTAGCAGTAGTCTAGGCTACTCTCGGCAAACTGCATCCAGGGCAAAAAAACTGGTGACACTGAGAGGAGAACCTTCCGATCCAAATTGCCGGATTTTGGTAAATTGTGCCAGCTTATCCGTCAAGGAAATAAAGTAAAAAAATTGATTCAGCATGTCTCCTTACGATAAAGAATCTCTCATCGATCTTTCGTATATTGGAAAGCTGCAATAGCACGTCTCCTCACCCTCTGTCGACTATATCATTCTGATTTAAAACATCATGCTAAATTTCCGGTTGTGGCTGGATTACGGGCCGACTACTTGTCTGTCAAGAAAATAATTTTCATATTCGGATTCATCACGTCTTCTTACCTCTAAATCAACTTCAACGTTTCAAAATGTTTGTCCAGTGTTAGCCGATTCTGGGTGAACCACTCGTCCGGCAAGAACAAAAACTTCATATTCGGGTTCAGCATGTATCCTAAACCCTATTCAAAACCTCTAATGACTTCAGATCAAACTTTTACTTTTCACAAATTTTCCGGTTTCTGCCGGATTCCGGGTGAAGTACCTGTCCGACGAGAAAATAATTACTGAGAAATCTAAATATTCACGCAAAGAGTCATCGTGCGAATTTTGAACAAAATATCTCAACCCGCCTTCGAGAGGTATCGTGGTAACA
The DNA here is from genome assembly GCA_023053575.1 of Branchinecta lynchi. Lineage (NCBI taxonomy): Eukaryota > Metazoa > Arthropoda > Branchiopoda > Anostraca > Branchinectidae > Branchinecta > Branchinecta lynchi. The sequence goes on from JAKZAP010000016.1 coordinate 7,589,112, forward strand.
GACGGACGGACGGACAACTTTGCGATGTCATAGGTATCCCGCCACTTACGTTTTGGGATCCAAAAAAAAAAATCAACTATTCAACACGCAGATGGTTCTGGACCAATCACATTTTAATCGAAACCCAATCTGTCTGTGTCAGTAAAAAAGAAATCACACAGAAGAACAAACCGTCTTGATATGTATAGCACGTACAAAATAGATTTATGACTTAGGCATGCGTAAAGTGACAAAAAAGCGACACCACATGTTCAGGCGGAAAAAAATAGTCTCCATTTCACAACCTGACGGGTGCTAACCGACTAGCATACCAAATGTATCGAAACATTGCGTCACAACCACATCCAAGTGACTGTTTTGGAGAATGAATGAATGAATGAATGAACGAAGGGTTTATTTAAAAAAAATGGAATCTTCAATGCCCAGAGGCGAACCTGTAAGGGACTAATTACCCTCAAAACAAAACATTAATAAAAACAAAACTTCGACAAAAACAAAGGAAAAAAGGGGAAAGAAAGAAAGAAAGGAGCTTGACTTACGCGGTCTGGGACGCCCAACCAGAAAATCCACCAAAAACAAACTCATTTTCAACCAGAATCACCACTAACTATCCAAAACAAAAACTTAATGATAAAACACAACTTAAACGGCTGAGAATAACGCATCAAATTCATATACAGCAAAACAATGAACCTTTAACATGCTACGAAAATCTAGTAAAGCACTACATGACCTTAACTCTGTCGACAAACCTTCCCATACTAAAGGCCCAACATGTCTAATGCTAAATCTCGATCTACTAGTTACTACAACCGGCCTACGGATGAGCTGCGAACTACGAGTTCCATGTTCGTGAAAAGATGACGCACGGGAAAAATACTGAGAAAAGCACTGGGGTAAAACTTCATTGTAATGTTTGTACATAAATAAAGCGTCATAAAACTTACAAATTCCCGCAAAAGGTAAAATGTGAAGCTCCTGATAACGGTGTCTTACGGAAATATTTCGACCATCACCGGACAATACTCTTATTGCCATATTCTGTATCACACGTAAAGGAGTAAGGTGGCTTACAAAAGTTTTTGTCCATGCCAGACAACAATATAACAGATACGGATGCACCATTGAAAAATATAACATTCTTAATATATTCTGAGGGAAAATATGTTTAAGTTTTCTAATAATTCCAACATTCCTGGCTAATTTACTACTAATAACGGAAGGGAACTAGAACGGAAGGGAATTCCCCTCTGTAGGGAGATCCAGGACTAGGACTAGTTGTAACAGGACTAGCATATTTGTTAAAAAGTTCGTTTATTTTCCAATATTTCCCCATCTCCCATTTGCTCAGATAACTTACTTAACTTTTACGAAGAAAAGTACTCCAACAATAGCACTTCCACTCTAAAAAAAAACCAACGAGCACATTAATTTGACGTGTCATAATTCGCCTTTAAAAGCCAAAACAAGTGGTAAATGCCAACAACCCCGCCAACCCGCCAACAATAATGTCTCAAAAATCATTTTTAGGCCTAAAATCGATTTCGCGTTTCACGATTCGCAGTTAATGAAGACCGAAAAATACAATTATATTCATCCATGTACTTCGCACATGGAAATACTTCAATGTCAGGGGTAAGTGTTTTGGTCACAGCTAATCATCTCCTGAAAAATTAGAATCTGCACGACTTGCATTGGAAGTACCGATTTTGCTTGAAGCCAAACTCGATGCAAAGACCTGATAAGGCAGCAACGCATTTTGCAATGTCAAGAGATAATGCTATACGGAGTGTTTTAATTTCACACGCTTCTGAGACAATTCAGTCAGGGATTGTACTAGATTATCTCGACAACCTTTTATCAGACGACACAGACTCGCTAGCGAAGGAAAATATGAGGCTTAAAGGGTTTCTGTTAAGATGTTGTAAGACAGTTGAGTACTTTTGGAGTTCAGTTGTGCTTATCTAAAGCAAAATAAGACTTGAGCTGGTTTTAGTCACTCTCATTGCAACTTGCCTTGAACAACAAGCGCGTGAAATGCGTAACCGGTCCTCTGGCCAATAAGGTACTCGGAAACAACGATGGGAGCCTGGGTTCGATATAGGGGAAAGAAGATACGCTGAGTTTGATTTTAGCTTCTTTTTTTTTGCCGGACAGGTAGTTCGGGAATTCGGCCGAAACTGGGAAATTCGCAGAGGATGGGAGCCTGATATGCCTCGCGAAGAGAGCAAAAACGGCAAGCGTAAACATCAATGTAATACGAATTGGGGGTATAGAATAAAGTAGTGAAACGCAGAATCTCGGGAATAAGTCGATTTCAAGATTGCGGAAGTACAAAAAATTAGCACCACATGTGCGACGGGTCCTTTACCTTATCTTAACGAGGTTTACACAGGCCATACCTGCAGTACTGGAAAGGCAAGGGCATTATAAATGTAATCTCGTCTCAGTCCATATTTTGTGCAGTGCAAGTTCTCAAACATGTAGTTTCGTTTCTGTTGTTGCCATTCATTTTCCTTTCTATCCTTTGGTCCTTTTTCTTACACGAATATCCCGTCTTCATGCGTAGGTCTTTACCCTATCATGAAAGGCGTAATTCAAAAATAGGTTAACTGAACAATTATGTATGAATAAGTGGAGTATGTTTCTGTTTTTCGAGTCTTTCGACTTCATCACCTATTATTGTTACTACAAATATGAATAATGGCCATAGATATGGCACTGTTTATACATGAAAGGTTATATAAAGCTGTAGAGGGACGTAGGAGGGATATTCGCGTACATACAACTACTTTCTTCTACTGACGAAATTCCAAGTGACAAAATAAGGAATGTGCTATTGTAAGATAAAACTGAGCCAAGGCATTATCACCTTACTCATCTGCTGAATATGATAATGCCATGAACAAAATGCGCAGTCTGTCAGCTGACTCTAACCTGTTGTTATGTTGTATATTTGATATCAAAAGGTACGCATACAATGTGGCTTTAAGTGAACCTTATTATAAATCTTGCCTTGTTCCACTTAAGACTGAATCAAAATTTCAGTGTGTTTCGCTATTCCGAAGTTCCGAACTTGCTACGTCTTTCTTTTTTTTAAGGACACGTCGTACTTATAATAGAAATTCAGTCTACTTCCCTAGTATTTTCATCCATTCCCGCTTCCGATATTCTACATTTCATGAGTGTATCCTATCTCCTCTATTAGCATTACATTGATTATTACGCTTGCCAGGTTTTGAAAGCATAGTTAAGTTTTAAAGTAGTCCGCGATTTAAGAACATCTTAGCCGAAACACTACCTAGTGCCGGGTGTCCTTTAACTGCTTAGATCCCACCCAAAGAAGTCAGCAATTTTTATCAAATCGCGTGTAACGAGTAACATGTGCATCAGCATTTTTTAGAATGGTAGGATTCTCTAACTAAGAATACGCAACACAGTTTACTAGAAGTCGGCAACCGGTCTTCTTTGAATAACCTCAACCTGGAACTGCTAAGATCCGCCACCCGCCCCATATCTACCATTGCTTGTATTCCAATTCGCCATAAGCAAGAAGTCAGAACAAACAAGACAAGTGATGTTGTTTGGGCAACCCCACCTTGAAACTACCAATCGAGAAAGTGTCAAAATGACTTAAAGTAGCCAATAATGGGCGAATAATGGCCCTCTAGAATCCACTATTATGAAAGAAATCTGCCAATTCCTAGACAATTTATTTTTCGCCAGTGTATCATTACGACGTATTTCCCTGCTTGCCATCTTCTTATTTACTAGGTGTGACAAATTTAAACGGAGTTTCTTGTTTCTTATCAATTCGTCGTTATTATTCACTCCAATTTATCTGCATTATTGACAAATAATTATTCTGGTAGCAGTACGTGACAATTACTTGTAAATTCTGGACTCAGCTTCAAGTAATCTGCTATATTTGTACATATTTCGGAACTTTTGTCACTTCACGTCCAGAAATCAAACTTTTCTTTGGAACTACACACAAAAAAAGTCTAATCATAGACCATCTGAGCAATCTGCCAGCTGCAGAGACGGTTTAGTTTTGCAGACACGACACTCTTTGCCTCAACTCTATAAAATGATTTATTTTCATGCGTGACCCCGAGTTTTTGAATTTTCGCACCTTGCAAGTACAATTTCGGAAATCATCTCCGCTGAGGCGCCGAAGAGGTAATGAGAAGCGATAACAAGAACTCTTATTTTCGAAGTCATTTCAGGAAAGTCATAATCTTTTATTTGTGAAGCATTTTATGAAAAACAAAGCATAATTAGTGCCCATTGTACTTTAATGCTTTCGTTTCGTTCTACTGCCGGCAAAATTCCAACTGCCAAAATAAGATATGTGCAGAGATATGCAGCGCCAAAAAAGTGAAAACTCAACGAAGGCAATATCATCTTACTTGGTGAATATGATAACGCCATCAGCAAAATTCGCAATCTCTCAACCATCTAACCTGTTGTCATGTCAGATATCCGATATCACGCTAGCATACAATGTGGTTTAAAATCACAGCTTCCAATTTTACTTTGTTTCAGAACACTTTATTTTAGACCATCTTGCTTTACAATTTTCTATTCTACTTTACTAATTTACCTTTCTAGTCTCCTGTGTGGAAGTACCCAGGGTTGGTCACCAAAAGTAACTTCGTACACCCTGGAAAGTAACCCAAAAGTATCTCAAAGTAACCCAAAGTAACCTAATGTAACCCAGTCCCAATGCAATGTAACCCAAAGTAACCCTGAGTAACCCAAAGTATCCTGAAGTAAGTCGTACACCCTAGTTCTTGGTGACCAACCCTGGGGAAGTACTCCTTCGGCCAAATCTGACTTCGAATCCTGTTTGATAGTGATAAACGGGTAAATCGTCAGGGATTATATTCTAACAACAATTCGGCCCTTCTTTGCAAGGGTATCCTTCAGGCTCTAACTTAAAAAATACGCCTCGCTATAAGAACGACGTGAATAACGGTAGAATAAATTTCCGCTGATTTACCCGTTTAGCACCCCCAAATATAGCCCCCATCCCATCAAGTCTCCCCCCAACTTGATCAATCTAGCAATGATTCGTCGGTAATTGTAGCCCACGTCATTACGAACCGTGAAAAAGCTGTCACTTTGATTTCAGCTACCAAGATACCTAGATCAAGATACTGTCAAAGACCCTCTGGCATACCTTTATCTCAACCCAGCATCAGTTCACTCTCCATCTAATTACTCAGAAACCCCGGGTTGCAGGATTTTGCTGACTTTCGTGTCTTTTGACGACGCGTCACACCGCCCGCTGACATGTTATTTAGGCCTCGTCCCGACAGTATTTTAGCGTTAAATTATCGCTGGTATTTTAACATAAAATGGTCGGATAGCGTGAAAATTGCTCCGACAATTACTACGAAGGTCCGAAAATTTGGTTGCGTGTCTTAAGATAATCATTCGAGAGGCGTTTTGCTCGAGCTTATCACTTCACTTCATAGTTTAAGCCCTACAAATTTGCAAGGTAAGAAATTGATTCCCCCGACAAAACCAATTCACGACAGCAATATATTTATATTTTTCTATACTTTTCTATAATATAATATATTTTTCTGGCTTGTTAGGTTGCAAAAGTAGAAAACAGAAAAAGAACAAGATACAACTAATTCTGAATGTTGTCGTTTAAAAGTCAGGAAATCAATTAGAGTAAAACAGCCTGTATAATTATGTTACAGGAACCCTAATTGACCCCTAATTGCAGTCTGCTCATTATTCCCAAGCTGCCACAAAGCCAATCAAATCTCACGTCCACTAGAGATTTTCAGTTGTTTGTCGAATAGGCGGCTTTTTGAGCCCAGTGTGACCAAGCTCTAAGGAAGAAATTGGTTCTTTTTCAGTAACGGTTGAAAGGTCAGTTTGCTTCGACTTCTGGTGCCCAGGCCCGTATCCAGGAATTTATTTCGGGGGGTGGGGGGTTTGCCTTTCGGGGTTTTTTTTGCCTGTGGGTCGGACAAAAAAGTACAAAAAAGACATAGATCAGAGGGAAAACATTATACAAATGATTTTTGCATGTTTCGAGGGGAGGGGGGTTCAACCCCCAACCCCCCTGGATACGGCCTTGCTGGGGCCATTTCAGTAAACCTCGGGGGGCAATGACCATTTTGGGCAAAGATCATCCTACGTTTATTACTCAGACTCGATTTTTTTGTTATGGGAATTTAAAGTAGTTGATAGTCCAATCGAGGGTCCAACTTGGGACAAAAATAGTATCAGGGTTGAATATTAAGAAATCTACCCCCCCCCCCCCTCCCGAATGGTTCCTCTGCTGTGTAGCTCGTTAATCGGTACTGGCGAGGGGTCAATCAGTTGCCTAAATTTTGTAATGTGGCAACCAAAATAATACATACAGACTCTCACACATTTTTCTTCTGGGACGCATAACCTTTTTCACGACATTCACTCCCCCACTTCACACAAAGCCCACGTGTTCAAAGAGTGTCGAATCTGATTTTTTTTTTTTTTCACCTTAACACTTTCGTTAATGGGTCTATCCATTATTTTGCTACTCTGTCGTTTTTCCATCATAAGCTTTTTTCCATTCATTTACACATGCCAGGATCCTAAAGCACTTAATCCAGAGCTGTACAAAATGTAGACAGGGTGCAGTCAGTTTTCATCGAAATCCAACCTTGAATCCAAACCCTGAAAGGGGATACCCGGTAATCCCTCTACCAGACACTAATTCCTGATCCGTTTATTTCTGATCCATAGGAAGACCCCCACGATTACCGGAGAGATAGGGTGGGTATACTATCTTTTTTTACACTGGAGCATTCAAGGATATTCCCATGAGAAATTTAAGAACTGAGCCGAAGCAAGGGGTAGTGTCAGAGATGATATAAGCCTGGTAAAGACGAGGAGTAATGAATCGTTATCAGTTAGGCCTGACGATTATGAAGGTTTTAGCGTGAGTACGAAAAGAAGTGAGAAAGTAGATTACACGGAGGTGCAGCTCTAGCTTGGAGAAATAATGTTTTTGGGATCCCAAAAACGTAAGTGGAGGGATACCTATGACATCGTAAAAGTTGTCCGTGTGTCCGTCCGTCCGTCTGTTAGCACGATAACTCTCGAAGGGAATGGGATATTTTGATGAAACTTGGTGTGAGGACTCTTTGGGTCAACGGTAAGGTCAAGTTCATAGATGGGCTCTACAACCTTACATTTAGGGGTGGGGTAGGGGGTTCAAATTAAGGGGCAAACAAAATATTTTTAAACAGCTAATGTGATAGTCGATTATGGAGTAAGAAGACAGGCTGAACACAAATATGCGAAACATTTTCTCGTCCGACAAGTAGTTCGTCCGGAATCCGGCAAAAACCGGAAAGCTGGTTAAAAGTAAAGTTTCATCTGAAGTTAATTAAATGTTCGATTTAGGGGTAAGAAGACATGCTGAACGCGATAGTGAAAACATTTTATCGCCGGACGAGTGGTTTGTCCGGAATCCGGCAAAAACCGGAAAGCTGGTTAAAAGTAGAAGTTTGATTTGAAGTTGATTAAATGTTCGATTTAGCGGTAAGTAGACATGCTGAACACTTACGTGAAAAGCATTTTCTACCCGGACAACTAATTCGCCCGGGATCCGGCGAAAACCGGAAAATGTGTAAAAAGTAATAAGTTTTATTGGAAGTTGATTAGATGACAGATATAGGGGTAAAAAGAGACGCTGAGTCTGTATATGACAATCATGTTTTAACCGGACATATAATTCGTCCGGAATCCGGTTGTAACCGGTTTTTTTTTTGAAGCTAAAGTTTTATTTGGAATTGATTAGATGTTCTTCGTAGGGATAATGAGATACCTTACGCTGAATTCGATTCTGAATTTTTTTTTTGCTATACAAGTAGTTCGCTCGGAATTTTGGCAGAAGTAATGCAGGAAATTTTGGTCAGTATTGTCAAAATAGATATGGCTTATAGAGGTATATCAGAACTTGGTTTTCTCTAATGATTAGCCTGGCGAAGACTGGATCTAGCAAAGACAAGACCCAGTTTTCTGGATCAAATATTAGATTTTTGGGATCCGATCAAAACCTTAGGTCTTGTTGAAAGTGTTGAAAGACTGAAGAGTAGGTCTGAGAATATAGTTTGGATCCGAGCTAAGTTGGAGTCGTTGCGTTTATTATTATGTAGTGTGTATTTGCCGCCAGAGAGGATTAGCTATTCAGAGGGAAAAGTTTGGGATATTGCGCTTTCCGAGAGGAAGCATTTCCGAAACCATCACATAAGGAAAAGGGTTTGATTGGGATTTAGTTTCGTTTTGTGTTTATATGTACTTATATCTATTTCTTTGCTATGACCCTTGGGCTTTTAAGGTAAATAAAAATCATAGTATATCATAGCACATCCTTAAGGGGTGAATTCACCGAGGGAATGGTTGTTGAAAATTTTACTATTTTGAGAAACCTGGCGAGGTTCCTCAGAGTGGCCAGTCTACACAGGGAAAAGTGTTTGATTGGGATTTAGTTTCGTTTTGTATTTACATGTATTTTATATCTGTTTGTTTGCTAAGGTCCTTATACTTTTAAGGTAAATAAATATCATATCATACCATAGCAAAACCAGTCCAAACATCTTGTGAAAGAAATTTACAACATACAGCGACGGATCGAATACTCCATGGCCTATCAAAAGACGAACCGGATGCCTGTCGGCCGCCGCGTTTTCTCCGCATCACGGTCTTGTCCGTTTGTTTGAACTGTAATCTGTTCAAGGTGTAAATTTGTATTCTAATTTAAAATTGTATTTCTTTCTTTTCTCTATGTACTCCACTATTTCTATTTTATAGAAGTGGGTTAATGAAAAGATTCATTCATTCAGTTGTGGATCCACCAAAGCAAAGCAGATGGCCAAACATCCTCGCTAAACTGAAATTGATTGAATCCAAGGACCCCTCGCTTAATATTTCCTCATATTACACATTGCGTTATCTCAAGGGCCTATTGGTGAATCTACATCCATCTACCCAATTTACAACGCCTCTAGATGACTAAACATTCTTATCTGCGGTTCCGTAAACAATTTACTTTTCATTTTGGGTGGATCCGCAAACTGTTGTAAAATTTCAGGTTGATTACTGTTTTCCATCTTTCCACAGCGACAGCTTATCCATTAATTTCCGCTAAGCGTGGTAAGCATTTCAAATACACCGCGCCTTTTCCCGACAGTTTCCGGAACGAAGCCAGACTTAGGTGTGCTTGCATTGGCGTAATGGCCTTTCGGACTGGCTCGCCACAATATTTTGACTGGTCGATTTACCGTTCCTTAAGATCAAATATCATGGAAAGTATATCCATTTCCCCTTAAAAGCCAAGTAAACCCCCAGGCCCGTATCCAGGAATTTATTTCGGGGGGGGGGGGGAGGGGTTATTGCCTGCAGGTCGGACGAAAAAGTGTAAAAAAAACACAGATCAGAGGGAAAAGCCTATACAAATCATTATTTGTGTGTGTTTCGGGGGAGGGGGGTCAACCCCCCCCCCCCCCCCCCGACTTAGATCTTCTGCTTCCTAGTTAAGAAACATAACACACTTAAATTACGTAAGTTAAACCTTCAATCCGTAGGCGGAAGCAACGACAAATAAAATATTTGCTTGCACTCAATCTGAGGTACAACACTCGACTGCTTACTTTATAGACTGCTCAATTTGACTATTTTGCAGACCTTTAGTATTTGTACCATGGAAAAGAACCAAACTGCCTATCCTGCAGACTCAACTTTCTCGATCTGTCCATGTAGTTACGATTTAAAGACGGTCTCAAAAATATGCTCATTCTACTTAAAACCAACTTGAATCTCTATTTCCTGACACATGTAACTTCTCCTTCCATGAAAGTATCACAATGTCGTGACAAAACGGCATGTACATTCGCGTCCTTCATTTGTTAATCGTAGAGTCTTTGACCCCCTTGCTCATCGCTTGTCACTTATTTCGAACGATTGAGTGATGTCGGATTCCTAAATTCCCACTCGAGCAGTTCCCACCAATCATCTGTGAATGATTAGCAATGGTAGATTGGGATTAAGAAGCCCGTGTTTGAACACGAGCTTTAAAGGATTAAATATTACATATATTCTTTGATTAAAATATCCTTAAAAAAAATAAAAAAAAATGGACCCGCCTTGTCAATAATGTCAATAGAACCTACTTACGTAACTAAATTCATTAATTCTTAAGCCCGGTGACCCACATTCCATATGTTACATTAGAAGCCCGCTGACGATACCTCACTGATCTTTGCACTTGCCACGATCACAATTTTCCATGCGCACTACGCTCCCGACGAGTGCTTGGGTATCGTGTTATTGATGCGTAAAACCGGTTATGTTAATTTTGTCGAGTTTTTGCAAAAAGTCAATCGGCTTGGAAAAAGGCTCAAAATAGCAAAAGTCGCGGATAATTTGTTAAAAGTATAGCCTCGTTTTACAGTATTCATATGGTTTCGAATACTGGAACATAAAGAGTAAATAGTGCGAGGTGTGCTGTAAGAAAGAAGTAGCCTCTCGTCCCTTTTCCCTGACCTCCTATTGGGTCAAAGCCATCCCCCCTATAGCGAATGCGGATTGCCCGTTTCCCAGACTTCCTCCCTAATGACCGTGGACTGTCTTTCTTGGGTTAATACAGGCTCAAATTACGACCATTTCATGTTCCAATCAATTTGACAGTTTTATGTTTCACTTCGACTCCGAGTGCCGGCCTCTCGAGTGTAAGTGGGCCCAAAAACTCTCAAGTGCCTCAAAACGGACGTACGCACAAGAAGCCTTTATAATGTGTTTCCTTTGTACCTTATCTGAGAGAGACATTTATAGTTCTGGATGTCTTGTTCAACAGGGGGAACAAATACGACAGTCAATTTAGTTACGTTTCAAGGCTCTGCCTGAAACGACGTTGGCCAACAGAGCGTCACGCTCGCTAACTAGAATTCCTTGACCTAATAAAGATCCTCTACATCTCTCCCGGTAATTTATTTAAAATTTATTATTATTATTAGTGGAAAATAAAATGAGACGGAATGGTCAAGATGAGAAAAGTGATTAGTATGTGACTATTGGTTTTAAGTGAAAAGTTATGTACTCGCGCATAGGACACGGTTGTGCTCTTCGATGGAGGTTTTTTGTTGTTTTGATGGATGTATAATAAAAACAGAATGAACTGAATTGATATATAGTTTACACAATGTGGAGAGGTTTTTTATGCTCCGTGGAGAACTGAATTTGCTAACCCAGAGACTGTATTGTCGGAAAGTAAAGCTACATCCAGACGATCCATAATTACATCTATACTCGAGTTACTATCTACGCATACTCATTTCTACCAACACAGGTCTTAATTATTTTGTTGGTCTACACTTCAACACCATGTGTTCTAGTGTCCCAATTTTTCGGCTGAAGAGTTTAGTGTAGGGAGGAACTGCAAAGAAACTATCAGTAAGGCGTCATAGAAGTTTCAAGTTTTGCACTAAGGAAAAACACCGCTAAGATTGTCCCAATCCCATTCACAGATTTTCAAATATAGGCAAGGTTGTTTCAATATTTGCATAGGTTTGATCTTTGCCTTGTTCGGTCACGAACATAAGGTGAATTTCAAATGTGATAATTAAATCAAATGGTTTTTGCATGTTCCTTTTCTGCAGGTTTACAATGCTGCTGTCAAAGGGCAGTTTCTTATACTTTCACATAAAAGATCAGACACAAACAGCATTTCAAAGAGTCCTTGCATTGGCCTTGGCATTTGGCCTGGTAGTTGCTATGGCCAGTTGGCTTTTTGCAATAAATATCATATCATATCATATCATATCATATTGTATACGTATAATTAACAAATTATCTAGCGGATGCAACTGAAAGATACGTTAACTCGTTTGTGCCGTACTTTGTTCGTTCGTTGATAGTTCTTGGTCGTGTTTATCTGGTATTATTTGTCATCTGTCATCGGCCATTTTATATCCCGTTGAAAGTGCTAGGTTGACTTACCTTTGCTAGCTTTCTTTGCTATTTTGGTGAATGAACGATATATATATATATATATATATTATACTCTGACAACCGAGGCACTTGAAGAGCCTAAATCGACCAAAATGGGAAAAAGCCAGAGACACGCAAGGAATACCGACATCTCCCAGTACCCTGGTGTAGCATAACTTTCACCTGTGCCCTTGGCCTATCGGAGTAGGTTTACGCTCTGACCACTCTTGGTCAGCCAACCGGCCACGCAACGACCAAAATTCTACCGGACAGCGACAGAAATTATATCAGCGAGCGACCGAAATTGTATCGGCCAACCACCGAAACTTTATCTAGCAACGAACAAAATGACTGAAAGGTCAGTTTGCTTTGAACTGGAGGGATACTGAGTTGCTCATTTCTATATGCTCAATGAACCGGTACTGGCGAGAAGTCGATTGTTACCCAAGGTTTGCATTGTAGCGACAAAGGAATAAATACAGACTCTCGGGTCCAGAACCACATCCCGGACATAAATGGAATGGAAGCACAAAATAGAATGACCACCCCTCGGGGAAACGTCACTACCAAGGCCGTATCCAGGGGGGGGGTAGGGGGTTGAAACCCCCCCGAAACATGCAAAAATAATCATTTTTATAGGCTTTTTCCTCTGATCTGTGTGTTTTTTCTCCTTTTTTTTCCGGCCAGCAGGCACCCCCCCCCCCCGAAATAAATTCCTGGATACGGGCCTGGTCATTACATTGTCAATATGGTCCCTTACAGACCGAGTCCTTTTCCAAACCACAGTTTGGACAACTGATCGGGCAAGGACCAGAAATCGACAATAAACCGAGGGGTTAGCCCTAGGTCTGACGTACACAAAAAAGCTGGGTTGACCGCCCCCTCAGTTCAACGTTACCGAACTAGCAATAAACTCCTCACAGAAAACTTGTTCCAGAACAAAGTTTGCAAGCCTTATGTCAACTAAAATTTGTTTCAGAACACAGTTTGCAAGACTTGTGTCAACCAAAATTTGGACTAGTGCAAAAACCTAGGACCGTGATCAATACAAAGCGAGAAACGAAGCATTTGGTTTCTATAAAATGTACTTAGAATACAGTATTAACAGGATGTTGTTTCAATACATGAATAGTTCAGATAGGGGTAATCGGAAAAAAAGTAGATAGATAAATATGTTTGCTTGTGAATCGTGTCCCGGAATCAGTGTTGGATCCGAGTTTGCTTTAAATATATCCGCATTTTTCAGGGGATCGCTTTAACTTTTAAAGGCAGAATGTGTGAGTTTCTAGAACGTTCTTGTTGTATTCGACATTGAAGAGGAACCAATCAATCGACAGATCAGTGCAGGCCTCGACGTAACAAACTGAATCCTTGGCAGTGCGGACTCCCAATTCTACAGGTAAAGGCATCAAATCGTTCTCCAGCGATTTAATCCTTGATGGGGCCGAGCTAACGAGCTCGTATCCCTGCCGGCCTCCAGTGGTCAAAATACAATAAAAATAAAAGTAAAAAAAATATTACAAAAATTCGAAATAAAAGAACCTGAACCTGAAGAGAAGATCAAGAACCTTGGAATGGTACATTAGCTTCCCCGAAGAGCCATTTTGTTACTACTCTTAATATGGCTGGGAAATGATATTAGTTGCGTTTTGCAGATACCATGGTACCTGATACCACGGTCTAAAGTCCTTTTGCAGTTGCCATGGTATCTGATCCCACGGCTGAGAGGCATTTTTGAAGTTATCGTGGTATCTGAAAAAGTCACCTTACTTTCGAAATCTCCAACAACAGAGCCTAGGATTTTATCAAATTTGTTTGGAAAGAAATTTGGCACTTAGTGATGTGACTGGATATCAGTTTTCTTTTCCGATGACTTCGAAAAGAGCGATTTCGGCAATTCTCGTTTTTGCACAGCAACCGTGGTAACTGATACCACGATAACTGGAAAAACGACTAATTGCAGACCCAGTTACCACGATAACAGATACCATGGTATCAGCAAAAACGCAACTACTGACTGGCAAGCGCAGCTTGTCACCCCTCGATTTGCACTGTATTATTTCATATTTGGCATCGGGTTTAAAACTAATTAAATTACGTTAGCCCAACCAAAACTGACCTTAGGCAGAATATATACCGACAGAGTGGGAAGCCGAAATGAGACAAAAGCAACGGAGACATAATTTCGGAACACCCCTTTTGCAAGTGTAGCGTTTAATTTGAGACTGCCCGAAAAAAACACACATTATCAACATGCAAAGTACCATGTAATTCAAAGTACCATCCTTCAAGTGAGACACTTAAAACAATGAGCAGGATGTACTGCCAAAAATATGCTGCTTCAATGCAACAAGGTTGGCTTAAACTGAAGAGTTTCTTTCCTGCTCAGAAAATTGGCTCGCATTCAGCTTTAGAGCCAAGAGTTTGTAATGACGCAGAAAGCTTAAATACTATCACTAACGATATTTGATTTCGAGTAGGGCAATAAGAATCCGATGAGTGATCGGTGATCGTGACTTCTTGCTATCGTAATTGAACCTTCTGTTTGCATGCGAAAAATTCAAGGCAATCATTAGGACGAAATGCATCCAGCGAGCAACCGTAGCCTAATCTAGTTGTGGGGAAAAGCAAGCATAGGACGGTCAACGTATCATGTTTGATCAATCTTTTTTAGTCTAAAAATCTCTCGAAAAATCTGGTATCGCAGACCAAGCACTATGTTCTGTTCGTTCCAGTATTCAAAATGAATTAAAATTTAAAAACCAGACTCTGCTTCTAAACAAATACCTACGGCTTTGGATGTAAGCCTTTGTCCAGCCGGTGTACTTCTAGCAAAAACTGGACAACATTTACAAGACGGGCTTTTCTGGCGACGGAGCTTCTCGTAAAAATCGTAGAGAGCAGGATACGCATCGAAAATCGCGAAACAGGGCAAGTGTGAAAATCAGTCAGTTGTTGTTAAGGGGTTAGAATGTATCTATGAAATTCGGGTTTCCAGATGCAAGAATTTATGGAGCGATTACGGAAGTAGGCAATTTTGGCACTACACGTACGACGAGTCCGGAATATCAGCGAACAGAAAATTTTAGCTAATCGTTTTTTCACTGAAAAACATTGAATTTCGAAAATTCACTTGTCAAAACACTAGTATGGACTACTCAAATATGTTCGAAAACCTGATTAAATATGGAACTGATAAACATACAAAAATAGCTGGGGACATAGGTAACTTACCTTTGAAAACCATTAATTCATTCCATTCCCAATGTATCCTTTATATCTTCATATTGGCGCCCAGAACCTTTATTTCTATCCGTTACACCAAAAGCAAGTTTGGACTAAAGCTTCGCACTAGTATAACTCCTCACACCAGGGCCTCAGATCTGAAACTGACAGCTCTTATGAGGATACTGATTGCCGGATGCAAAGGACTGAGCTGACCAGACCAGAGAACTCCGCGAATTTGGGATGAGGGCATTCAGGAGTGTTTTTTCCAGGCGTGAATGGTGGCGCAGTAGCGTAACTTGGGGCAGGTAACTAAGGGCAGAAGTGAAGGTAGGGCAGACCACGCCAAGATATAGCAAGAGTGAAAATATTGAAGTCCGTATCAAAACCTGGACGTGCTAGTTTTAATCCAATCTCTTTTGGGTCAGCGCCAAGACCAGCCAAGATTTCAGGCATGAAACGTTCTTATCCTACATGGCAACCAATTTCGAACAAGACAGGAAATAAAAATGAAAACAGACACCAAAAATATTCGAATGGATAAATTCTTACATGTTGATATTTAAAATTCACAAATATCACATTGCTAGTTGTTCAATGATGATTCATTATACTCACTGAAAGCAATTAAGAATCTAGGCGTTGCCGAACCGCATATAGGTGCTGAGTAAAGTGGCTAGCCACTTGGGAGTAGTGTATGCATGTGCAGTTGTGTCAGTGTCTCTACCAAGACAAGGGATATTGGGATCACTACATATAGGTGCTAGTTAGTTATAAACAGAAATAGCGTATTTTAAGGCCTTATTTAATGTAAAGAGAATAAACGCAGCGACACTGCATCGTCGAAGCTGAATAAGGTTAAAAAATGCATGCCTTTACTTTTTGGAATCCCAAACAGTAAGTGGAGGGATACCTATGACATCGCAAAAGTTGTCCGTCTGTCAGCACGATAACTCTCGAAGACTATCAGATATTTTGAAACTTGACGTGAGGATTCTTTGGGTCAAGGGAAAGGTCGAGTTCGTAGATGGGCTCTGTAGCCCTATATTTAAGGGTGGGGGTTCAAATTAAGGGGCAAGCAAAATAATTTTAAACAGATAATGAGGTAGTCGATTAAGGGGTAAAAAGACATGTCAAAAACAAATATGAAAAACCATTTTTTCGTCGGACAAGTTGTTCGCCCCGAATCCGGGCAAAACCGGAATGTTTGTCGAAAGTAAAAGTTTTATTTGAAGTTGATTAGATGTTTGATTTATGAGTAAGAAGACATGCTGCACACATATGTGAAAATCATTTTCAACCTCGACAAGTAGTTCGCCCGGAATCCGGACAAAACCGGAAAGTTTGTTAAAAGTAGAAGTTTAATCTAAAGTTGATTAGATGTCCGATTTAGGGGTAAGAAGAGATGATGAATTCGTCTATGAAATTCTTTTTGGGATCCCAAAACGTAAGTGGAGGGTTACCTATGACATCGCAAGAATGTCCGTCTGTCCGACTGTCTGTGAGCACGATAACTTTCGAAGGGAATGAGATATTTTGATGAAACTTGGTGTGAGGATTCATTGGATTAAGGGTAAGGTCAAGTTCGTAGAAGGGATATGTAGCTCTGCATTTAGGGGTGGGGGAGGGGGTTGAAATTAAGGGACAAAAAAAATATTTTTAGACAGCTAATGTGATAGTCGATTATGAGGTAAGAAGGCATGCTGAGCACGATAGTGAAAACTATTTTCTCGCCGGACAAGTAGTCGTCCGGAATCCGGCAAAAACCGGAAAAATGGTTAAAAGTAAAAGATTTATTTGAAGTTGATTAAGTGGTCGATTTAGAGGTAAGAAGACATTCTGAACACGGTGGTGAAAATCATTTTCTTGCCGAACAAGTAGTTCGTCCGGAATCTGGTGGAAACCGGAAAGTTGGTCAAAAGTAAAAGTTTCATCTGAAGTTGATTAAATGTTCGATTGAGGGGTAAATAAACATTCTGACGACGATGGTGAAAACTATTTTCTCGCCGGACAACTAGTTCGCCCGGAATCCTGCCAAAACCGGAAAATCTGTTCCGAAAATCTGATCGAGTATGATTAGTTACCGTACTTTAAGTGTTATTGTTATTGTTGCTTTGTGTTTTTGCTTCTTTCCTTTTACAGTTTCTTTTATTATACTCCACTAGTCCTCATTGCAGTGCAGTGGGTCAATAAAATTCATTCATTCATTCAAAGCAAAAGTTCGATTAGATGACGGATTAAGGGTTAAGAAGCGAGGCTGAGTCTGTACATGACAATCCTTTTTTACCCGGACATATAATTATTCCGGAATCCGGTTGTAACCGGATTTTTTTTTAAGTCAAACTTTTATTCAAATTATAAGGGGATACGCTGGATTTGTTTCTGAGTTTTCTTTTTTTGCTGGACTTTCGGGCTAAACCGGAAACTTGGCAGAAGTGAAGCAGGAAATCTCGGTCAGTATCGTCAAAATAGACATGGCCTATAGAGGTATATCAGAACTTGGTTTTCTCTGGCAAAGACTGGATCTGGCGAAGACAACACCCGATTGTCTGAATCAAATATTAGATTTTTGGGATACCATCGACACCTTCGGTCTTGTTAGTTTAGGGCTTCAACCAAGAGACTAATGAACACATTATTATATGGCGAAAATAAGGCTTAAGAGTACAAGACAAATTTGGGGACTAAGACATCTTACAAAGAAAAGAGGAAAGAGACCTAGGCGTCAGCGTGGACTCCTGAGTCCCAGCTTCTCGTCCCACTATGAAAGTGTATGAATCTGACAGGCACTTACAGCAACTGGTGTAAAATTATTTAATTCGAAAACTGGTCGATTTTTCGTCATAATAGTCGGTTTTTCTGAAAATCAGTTGATTTTTTTCAAAGATGTCATTTTTGTTGTTGAAAATAGTAATTTTTTCTGCAGAAAAAGTCGGTAAAAATTATCAGCCAGTCGGTAAATGACTTGTCCCCCCCCCCCCCCCAAAAAAAAAAAAAAAATATTTTGGCTAGTAACGCCTCTAGCCACTGCACTACGTATACAACTACAAGACCAAAGGATTAGATGGGATCCTAGTAATATAATATCTGATCCAGACGTTGCGTCTTGCAAACATCCGGTCTTCGCCAGACTCCTTGAATATTTTAGAACAGATTAATGCCAATGGCTAGTCATCTGAGAAGACCAAGTTCAGGTATCGATTCAGTATGTGTGGTTAACCCTATACGTCATATCTATAATATAGATGGCACTTTACACAAGGGACTTGTACCGTGACCAATACCATAAAGAATTTTTCGAATATAATTTAGAAGTCTAGGACTCCCTTGTCGGAGCCACGTAGACAAACCAGGACCCTCATGGTGAAAACCAAATAAAACCAAATATATAATTTTTAATGGGGAAGAACGCCCTTGAGATGGGAACATTTTATAAGTAGTGAACTGATAGACAACTGATGTCTATCAGTTCACCACTTATAAAACGTCATATCTAATTTGACAAAACCGATCGAAACTTCCTGTCTTACTTTTTTTTTTAAATCAATCAATCAAGTCATCCAAATAGCTAAAAGCCAGGAGAGGAATACAAATTTACGAAATACACAGACACGAAACAAATAACTAATACACTTAGAAGATATGACCAGAAATAAATGATGGGATGAAACTACGTAAAATTGGGCAGAAGAATCTCAAGAAGAACAAGAAGAATTAGCAGGATTCTGCCAACTGTCCGGTTTCATCCGAATTCCGGGTGAACTACTTGTCCAGCTAAAAACTAAAGTTCAAAACGAATTAAGCGAATCTCCTGACCCCTAAGTCGAACCTTTAATCAACTTCAGATAAACTTTAACTTTTAACAAATTTTTAGGTTTTGACCGGATTCCGGGTGAACCATTTGTCCGACGAGAAAATAATTTTCATATACGGATTCAGCATGGCTCTTTACCATTACATCAAACCTCTAATCAACTTCAGATAAAACTTTTTTTTAAAGTTTTCCGATTTCGGCCGGATTACGAACGAACTAAATGTCCGGGTGGAAATATGATTGCCATATGTAAATTCAGCATAATCCACTGCTTATAAAAAAAATTCCGTCTTTGTCTGGATTCCGGGCGAACAAATTGTCCGGGTAGAAAACGATTGTCATGTACGGATTCAGCAAGTCTTCTTAGCTTAAGCTTCTTATTTAAAGTTCAATGGGCACATCAAACTACCCCAATCCCACTCTGTAACAACCTAGGAACAATGCTTACCCCCTAGATCAGCATCTTTTTCAACAGTTTCCTCTCTGTGATATTTCAAAGCGTAATTTTTGGGCCAGTACATGCTCAATTTACTAGCCTGGACAAAGATAAAAGTGATAATTCTTATAACACTTATTAGATCTTTATTTTATGCACAAATCAGCTTGTATAATTCAGATCTGAATAGGTTGTTTGTTTTTGAATGATTTTTGTAGCTATGTTATTTTTTTAAGCTTATTGCATACTCTGGTACATTTTATAAAGCAATCTAATCAAGCTTCACAACACTATTCCACAAAGAAAAACTTTTAATAGGCATTTTAAGCCATGGAACTTCTGATGAAACACTAGAACAATCAGATAAACTGCATCTGCGGCTTGACTTTGGTGACATCTCAAATATATCCTTTTCTATCAAGCATTGCTGGGAGTTTTTAAATTTCCTGTCACGATATCCCAGCTCCTAAGATTTGGATCGCCGAAATGCCAGAGAGGTAAAGAAAAGGGATAACAAATGTATGTATGTATGTATGTATGTATGTATGTATATATTTATTTCCCATCAAAAGAAAACAGATGGAGTACAAGATAAAAAGAAAACGAGAAACACACTACGAGAGAATACACTAATACAGAAAAACAAAGAACGAGATGGATACCTAAATAAAAAAATAAAAAAGACAGAACTACTGCCTCAAAATGGTTGCCTGTTTGAATGTCTGTTTCACAGACATGCGTACCCAAATCATTCTGAAAAGTAGCTGAGCGGAGCGAGAACCTGTCACGATTCCTTAAAGGACCTGTCTTAGCTATAATACTAACACAACCTGCTTCCATAATCACTCCAAATATTTCTGAGCCTGAAAGACCCCAATTTCGTACGGTACATTCTAACACCTCTAACGAAACCAAGCTGATTTTCTCACTTGCCGTATTTTGCTACCTTTGATGTGTATCACGCTGTCGACGGTTGTCTGCGAGAAGTTTTTCCATCAGAAAAAACAGTTATGTAAGCTTTTTCCCTGTTTTCTCTGAAGTGAACGGGTCTCGGAAAAGGCTTAAAACAGCCAAAATCGTGGTTTATTTGCTGAAAGCACAGCCTAGTTTTAAAGTATTCAAGTATTTTAAAATAATGTAAGTTGACGAGTAAATAGTGCGAGGGGTCCTAAAGCATAACGTTACGCGTGTACACTATCTTGATGATCTATGGCGTGCGTATACACTGTAAAATAAACAAAAGCTGTAAGCTCATATGGCACTTGCACGGGTTGAGGTGTATTGTTTGATCAAAAGTACTTTTTGACTGTGCGGTTCAGGTGCGCACTTTAAGGAAGCTTGAGAAAAAGATTGTTGAACTTGGCTGTAATGATACGCAATTTAAGGCGCTAGAAATGCATCTCCAAGCAAAACCCTTGAGGCAAAAACGATAGCAGGCTGTTGGGGATCATTGATGTATACCGTTTGGTCAAAAGTTTTTTTTTCCACTTTTCGGTTAAAATGCGCACTTTTTTTTTGTTCAGCAAAACCCTTGTGGCACAAATGATCATGGGTTGAGATGTATCGTTTGATAAAAAGTAATTTTCGACGTTGCGGTGAACATGTGCACTTTAAGGGAGCTAGAACTTCCTTTGTAAGCAAAACCCTTGCGGCAAAAATGATAATGTGCTCATAGGGATCATGAAAATGCATATTTTGCTAAAAAGTATTTTTCTTAATTTGCGGTCATGGTTGGTACTTTAAGGAATGGTCGGATTTAAAAAGTGGCAATTTCTAAGCCAATCTTGACGAATTTCTAATACTGAAAGGAAGAAACACGAGCTGTAAGCTCATATGGCACTTGCAAGGCTAGGTCAAAGGATGAAAGTAGGAACTCGTCAATTCGTGGGTTTATTGTGATCATTAGTAAGCAAAACCCTTGAGATAAGAATTGTCATAGGTCCTTGGAAATCCCGAGAATGTATTGTTCGTAAAAACTATTTTATTTGTGCATTTGGCCGTGATGATGTCACACTAAAAGTGTGACATCCGAGACACGAGGTCTTTCCAAATATCAAGTTTAGTTAAGATCCGACCACTTTTTCAAAACTTATACATGCCTCAAGATTCCAGATTCCCCCTCCCTCCACTCCCCCACGATGATTGGGTCGGGTACTGATTATGTCTAAGCCTACCGTCTCAAGTCTCTAATGTTCAAGCCAAGTTTCATCGTCCTAGCACATCTGGAAATACCTTAACTCGCGATAACCCAAATTCCGGTCCCCCCCCCCCTTGACTCCCCCACAGTGCCCAAATCCGATCCGGTTCCATCACTGACGTATCTAGTTCTTGTGCTTGTCCTTCCCACCAAGTTTCATCCCAATCGCTCCACTCTAAGCGTGTCACAAGATTCCGGCTCCCCCCTCCGACTCCCTCCCCCCCCCCCCCATTCACCGGATCCAGTCTGGACTTTAAGTGGGTCATCCGAGACACGAGACACCAAATATAAAGTTTCGTTAAGATCCTATCACCCGTTCCAATATAGCCTACATTCCTCAAGATTCCGGATTCCCCCTCCCTCCACTCCCCCGACGGTGGTCGGATCGGGAACTTGACTATTTCTAGGTTGATCTGGTCGGATCCCTGACTTGCCTGCCAAGTTTCACTGTCCTAGCCCACCCGGAAGTAACTTAACTCCGTATCAACGGAATTCCGGAACACCCCTCAAACTCCCCCCACAGTGAACGAATCTGGTCCGGTTCTGTCAGTGATGTACTTGGGGCTTGTGCTTGTTCCTCCTACCAAGTTTCATCCCAATCGCTCCACTCTAAGTGTCTCACATGATTTCCGGTTCCCCCCTCCGACTCCCCCCCACATTCATCAGATTCGGTCCGAACTTGAAATGGGACATCTGAGACATGACGTCTTTCCAAATATCAAGTTTCATTAAGGTCCAATCACCGGTTCGAAAGTTATGCGTGTCACTAAATTCCGGATTCCGGCTCCCCTCCCTCCCCCCACGATGGTCGGATCGGACAAGTGACTATCTCCAAGTTAGTTTTCTCGGGTCCCTAATATGACTGACGGAAAAGTGATCGGTATATGGCACTTGGCCGGAAGGCAAGTGCCATAAAAACGGCAGATTTCAGGAGAGAAGCAACTTGTTCATCAAGAAACATGTCTGAAGTCCTACAGTTTATCTGTACCCATGTCAACAATGGTGAGAACTGTTATACATGACGCTAAAACCGTTACAAACTTGGCTTCTTGGGTCGCAGTATTTGCTCTGCGTCTGTTTTCTTTGTTCTGGTAGCAGTTGCTTTTTCATAGTTACCGTGGTATCTGGCAAGATGCATGGGTATCTGATCTTCAGATACCAGGTTAACTGCCATAACGACAAATTGCAGATCAATTTAATATTCAGATACCACGGCAACTGCAAAAACGACTAATTGCAGATCCAGTTACCAATAAGACATTTTAGATTAAATAATTATGCTATATTTATTTATATTACATTTAGTATTTATCAATATGGCAACCTGTGCCGGATTAAACCCTAATAACCCTATGGAGGTTACTAGGCAGTCCAGATTTCGAGGCCAAGCTCTGAAATAATCTTCTGGTAACGTACACACGTTATCACTACTCTATCACGACCATCACTACTGTGAGAGTGTTCCACCCTACTAACAATAGTAACTATCAGTTACTATTTTCGTTCCAACCTAGTAAAAATTTACTACGCTGACCGTTCCAACCTTCTCGAAATAGCAAATATTTGCTTACCATGCTCGGGAACGTAGCAAGCGTGGCAACTACGCATCTCTGTAACGTGATTGGTCGGATTCTCCGTGGCATGATGTTCTGCTGGAAAATAAAAAATCGTTCCAGCCTTGACGGCAAAAAGCCAGAATTCGTGACGTCATGCGTAGTAACTAAGGCAAGTAGGGTGGAACACACACTGTATGTTGCTCGTAACTAGTTCGCACGGGAACAATTTAAGGAAGGTTGATTGCACTATTCTTACAAAACTAAATCAATGTTATTTTGATCAGTCGTTACAGGGTCTACTGACTCTGCTCCTCCTATTTTGTAATGCGGCACTGCTGTCAGCTACTGCAAGTCTACGTCCCCCTACGTCCCATATGTTACACCATAGTAGCTGTAACATATTTTCTATTACATACGACAATAGCTTGACGATTATTTATGTAGACATCATGGTAGCCGGATTTGCATTTTGTCTTTTTTGCCGTTATCGTGGCATCTGATACTAGGACTGTTTTGCAAAAACGAAAACTTTCCGAATTCGCTCTTTTAGCGAATTGACTGCAAAAGAAATACTTACATCCACTCACATCACACGTGTCAAACTTCTATCCCGCCAATTTGGCAAAAACCTAGGACGTTTTGACAGCCTGACGAGGACCCTTGCCAAGAAGGGCCGAAATGTCGCTGCCAAAGCATCGTAGCTGACGTATCCGTTTTAAAGATTATTTGAATACACAAAGTCAGCTTGAGCTCAAGGAATATTTAAAAACCTAGGCTCTTGTGCTGGTGAAAATACAAGGGAGATGTCTTTTTCAGATACCACAGTAGCTGCAAAATGGCGTTAGACCGTGGTATCAGATACCATAGTACCTGCAAAACGCAACTAATGAATATGTTGAAGAGAAATGCAAATTCAGCATCATTCCTATGAAAGCCATTCTTAAATTAAATTCGACTCTATTAATACATACTAAAAGACTTACCTCGAAAAATACACTGGAGCCAATACGACCGTCGGGTTCTGTTTGGTCTCGGCATTTGATGAAGTTGGGATACCAACATCTGCCGGATAGCCATCGTTTAGCCTGCCACTAATGCCTTCTACCGTAACACTGGAGAGATAGGCTAGGCAGCAACGATGGACTAGGCAGCAATGGAGTTAGGCTACGGAGGGACGAAAGGATGAAGCTTAATCTGGACAGCTAGCCAGGTGCACACTTGCTAGTCCAAACCCCTGTTCATCAAGTACCTTTCAGTCTTTTCGTAAACTGGTCACACCACTAAACAGCAGTTTTTCCACCTTTCTCCATAGGAACTTTTAAGTTTTTAATTGGACGAAACACATCGAAACTTGAGAAGAAAAGAGGAAATTAGACAATTGGGTCGTGTTTTGGGTTTCTGATTTCTGGATTTTACTGTAACAGTGAGAAAAATCAACTATTTCGACCAGCCAGATATCTGGTGATTTTAAAACAAGACTTTTACTTCTCTAAAGCCGCCGATATTTATATATATTTATTTATTCACTGAACGAAGGGCCAACTACCTAGGGCCACTCGCAAACAACAACAACAACAAATAAATCACTGACAAAAAAAGGGGGAGAAAAACACAAGAGAAGATAGTGCTTGAACATCAAGTTTGTTGTGTGTAGATCTCACCGGCAGTGTAGCGACAAATATCGCCGAATTCAAACTTCTTAATCTTAAATAGTAGTCTTCCACGACGGTAGACTGTTAGAGAACCCTTCGTACCTACAATGCCTACTAATTGCATCCATTAATTCTTAAATCAGGAGACCCAAATTTCAAATGTTAGGCTACATTCTGAACCCGCTAACGACACATGACTAATCTTCACTGGTTTCCATGCGCAGTATGGTCCCAACGAGTGCTTGAGTATCATGCTGTTGATGCGTGAAACCGGTTTTCTGATTCCAAGATTTTGCTAGAAGTGAATGGGCCTGGAAACGCTTAAAACAGACAAAGCCGTGGATAATTTGTTAAAGGAAGAGCTTAGTTGTAAATTATTCAGACAGCTCCAAATACGGAACATAAACAGTAAATAGTACGAGGTCTGCTTTATTTTATTATTATTATATTTATATTATTCTTACATTTTTTTCATAGACTTCCTTAAATAGGCTTCGGAAAGAGCTTTTAACTTCCTACAGTTGCTATTCAGCGACCTATAAGATTTTCCATTATCTTGTAGAACTGTGTTCAGCACGGAAACGAAAAACCCTGAAACTATTTCACAGACTACTGTACAACCAGATGAAAAATTTGTAGCCTGCGTAGTAGTATGGTAGTAGTACGAAAACGTTCCATGTAATACTATGTAATAGCAAAGAATACTATCATTTAATGTGCCTCGGACTGGTCCAGTCTTATGTAGCAGTATCCAGTAGCATCCCGTCTTGCCATAGTAGCATCCGGTCTTGCTAATAGTAGCATGTAGTAGTATGCAGTAACACGGTAGCCTTGAAGTAGAAGCATGTAGTAGCATCGTTAGTACTGCATGCTACGTTTTCGTACTACTTCATAGTACTATTTTGGGATAAATTTTTCATCCGGAAGATTTCAATGTCAGAAGCTAAAGACACGCAGAAGAGGTAGTCTTCCTGGGAAATCACCTAACTTGTGATGGTACCGACAAAATTCAGTCTATCATTTCAATCAATCAATCAATCAAAAGCATTTCAATCAATCAATCAATCAATCAATCAAAAGCATTTCAATCAATCAATCAATCAAAAGCATTTCAATCTAGCATTTCAATCAATCAATCTAGCTAAAACCTAGAAGAGGAATATAAGTTATTATTAAATTCAAGTTTCCCAACTGAACTGTCTGAAGATCCTAGACAGCAATCGACAGCACTGTCTTTATAATCTACACTGCCGATTCAAATTAAATTAACTAACTGCTTTGACTTTGTTTAAAGTCGCCGGACTTTCAAAGTTATCCTAAGGCGTTTTTGGCATTGACTAAACTTTAGCCGATTATCTACAGCCCGTGACGTTTTCATGATATCATGAAAGAAATAGGAAAATTCGTGTTAGTTAATGTTACAAAATATATACTTGAATCTATATATATCGAGCCGAGCGGTCAGCGAGGCCCCGGACGCGTTTACACTTATAAACCGTTCTAGGGACAATCAGTTCCGTTAGTAAATGGAAAATATAGAATTTTCATGTGAGGTAACGACCCGTAGATAATCGGCTAAAGTTTAGTCACCACCGGCGTTTTATGTTGCACATTTGTGGGCCGCACATTTTTAAGCGTTTGGTCACGGAAGCAGAAGTGTGTGAATTGACCCACAAGTTCCGGAAAACTCCCGTAAACGCCGTTTAGTCTGTTTTGCGTGAATTCAAACATCTAAAAATAAATAAAATCTCAATAGAACTTCAGGCGTATGGTTCGTCATTACTTTACTAGTTTGTACAAGAGGGATTCTCAGTGTTTTGTCTACATGCTTGATAAATTAGCTAACTTTACAACGGCCGGGGAAACCAACGGAGCTACACAATCTTTGTGGGATCGTGGAAAAACGATCCTAGCCAGTTTCCAAGAAAAGAAAAACTTTCAAAAGTAAAAAAAAAAGTAGAACTAAAACTCACTGTCAATTAATTATTGGCTTATCATTTGCACATACACCAAGGATTAAATTAGAATAAAACTGTGATCTCTGAACCCAAGCTGCCCCTAAAGGTTAGACCTCTTGCCTTTGCAGAGCTACAGGTATCTAGCCGTAAGTAGCCTATGTATTAGTTCTAGTTCTAGGGACAATCAGTTCCGTTAGTAAATGGAAAATATAGAATTTTCATGTGAGGTAACGTACCCGTAGATAATCGGCTAATGTTTAGTCACCACCGGCGTTTTATGTTGCACATTTGTGGGCCGCACATTTCTAAGCGTTTGGTCACGGAAGCAGAAGTGTGTGAATTGACCCACAAGTTCCGGAAAACTCCCGGAAACGCCGTTTAGTCTGTTTTGCGTGAATTCAAACATCTCAAAATAAATAAAATCTCAATAGAACTTCAGGCGTACGGTACGTCATTACTTTACTAGTCTGTACAAGAGGGATTCTCAGTGTTTTGTCTACATGCTTGATAAATTAGCTAACTTTGAGCGTGTTCCACCCTTCTAACAATAGTTACTATTAGTTACTATTTCCGTTCCATCCTCACAAAAAGTTACTACGCTGACCGTTCCAACCTCGTCGGAATAGCAACTAATAGTTACTATTTGCTTACCATGCTCGGGAGCGTAGTAAGCGTAGTGACTACGCATCTCTGTAACGTGATTGGTCGGATTCGCCTCTGGCGTGAGATCCTGCTGGAAAATAGAAAAATCGTTCCAGCCTTGACGGCACAAAGCTAGGATCCGTGACGTCATGCGTAGTAACTACGGTAAGTATGGTGGAACACGCTCTTTATAACAGCCGGGGAAACCAACGGAGCTACACAATCTTTGTGGGATCGTGGAAAAACGATCCTAGCCAGTTTCCAAGAAAAGAAAAACTTTCAAAAGTAAAAAAAAAAGTAGAACGAAAACTCACTGTCAATTAATTATTGGCTTATCATTTGTACATACACCAAGGATAAAATTACAAGAATAAAACTGTGATCTCTGAACCCAAACTGCCCTTAAAGACTAGACCTCTTGCCTTTGCAGAGCTACAGGTATCTAGCCGTAAGTAGCCTATGTATTACAAAAGATGGGTAGGAGCCGTATGTAGCCTATGTATTACAAAAGATGGGTAGGAATGTTCGGCTATGCTGCTATAGGTTGATACTACGTTCTTTATTTGTTCTTTCGACAGTACTTTCCAAGTGTAAAACACCTTTTGTGTGTTGTTTATTTGACTTTTGGTCCAATTCTTTAACTAAAGATTAAAATTTAGGGAGGTGTTGAAGAAATCATAGCTCAGTACCGGTACCATTATACCTTTCCGCATAGGCAAACCAGCTCTAGCCTCAGCTATCGCACTGTAGGTTATTAGAAGTATGTATGCCAAAAGCTATGAATTTAGATGCTGTTTAACAGTTTAACATTGGATCATGAAGCTTTACCTTAAATTGCAGCTTAGAGCAAAATAAGGATTTCTCCTGTAGAAATCATCCACATAGCTGCCAGCTGTAGCCTACATACTGTGTTGTGCAATAAAAGTCAAATGCTGACGTGTCAAAACTGTGTGAGAGAAGCTCCTTTTCCCAGCACTTGGAAATAATTACATCTGGGCAGCATCTGGGTGGTTTCAGGGTGTTTTTTTTTGTTTACGATATATAGGCAATTTAACATAGGGCCAAGCAGGGTTGTTACAGGTTCTCAAAATGTTTGGGACTGATCGAGGTATATATACTAGGCTACTGACTAGCTTGTTTCAAAAAATTCAGCTACGGTATTTAAAGAAAAAATTGACCCATTTTTTTTTACCAACTCAATTGACAACATATGGGGGTCTCCACCAAAAAACATGCCTGTCACCTCTGATGCCAAATACTGGATACACCCAGTGTTTAGCATAAACCATAGCCAAAATCAGAGATCTGATCCGATGATCAAACTCTGGATGGGTTGGGGCAGAATTGGAGTGGGTAGAACGTCTTTTGATGTTAAGTGGTTAATTTGGTGCCATTTTCATCCACTTGCTGAGGCAAAATCAGAAAAAATTCATCAACCTGTTAGCCAAAGTACCTAACATAAATATTGGCTCCCAGAAAAATCTGTATGGGTGTTTGTTTTTCGTTTCCGATTTACCACTGAGCCCAGTCTAGTACACTAGCCCCTTTTCAGGCATGGTGCTCAAATGTCTAGCCCCATGCCTGGGTGCTAGACGTTCAAGCACTGTACCTTGGGTTTCATGCATGGTGCATGGATTCAGTATACAGTGCATGCATGAAAAACACAGTTTCTGTCATCAGAACTGAGCACCAGCTCGGACAGGGCGGAAATTACTACCATGAATTAGAGAAATCGAAGACAATCCTTATCAAATTTTTCAAAAAAACTAAAGGGCTCTACTGATGACGGAGGTGCAAAACCACCCTATCTATTTATTCAAACAATGTTTACAACGGATACGTCAGCTATGATTTTTCATAAGCGATATTTCGGCCCTTCTTGGCAAGGGTCCTCGTCAGGCTGTCAATCTTCTTGTAAGATATATTCTATACCACCAGACACTACTCTTGTGTTATAGGGTGTAAATGCGCTCGGCTTTCAATCTAAACACCTCCAAATATAAACTTATAATATATAACAAACACTAGTTCACTTCAAAGTCAAACTTCAACTGGTTTTCTTCTATTCTTGAGGCTACTGAATGGCCCTTCTGCGCCATCTACTGGCCACATGTCTGTTTTCCTGCTAGACACAATGCACAAACTAATTGCGTTTTTCATGGGTAGAGTTGGGCGATATTTGAATTTTTCGATATATCGATATTTTCCCTTTCGATATCTGATAATCGACATCGATCTTGTTTTTATCATGTTTCGCTAAAGGAGACGTCTCGTTTCGAGAAAATTTAAGAACATCGTTAAATAGCATCTTGCATCGTCTCGAACTTCGTGAAAAATAAGAACTGAATTACGGAAAAAATATTGCTCCAGTTTCGGATATATAAATGTAGGTTATCTTGCAGTATTTACAAAAATCATGAATGAACAAATATCGTTTTCGATATCGATACCGATTCTATATCGGTATTTGGTCCGATATATCGATATGTTATCGATATCGAATATCGTTCAACACTAACCATGAGGGCATCGTCCCAAAATTCCAGACGAGACAAGACCCACATTTGTCTCCTCTGGATATCGGTGCGGCCTATCAGTCTGATCAGTCACAAGTTGCGCTTTTTATTGAAGTATTGTTCGCCGTTAGCGTAGCCGGTTGCTTAATTTCCGTTTTTAAACGCCGTCGAAGTTCACCGTTTGCTTAATTAGTGTTTATACGACTCCGGCGATCCTTGCCCGGTTGACGTTTCTTCGACCATTCAAGCAAACTTCGAACTAGCTAGCTCACGAAGTTCGACGGTCAGAGTTTGAAGGACGAAGGAACTGTTGCCGGCGATCAAAAACGGTAATTAAACAAAGACGTTTAAGGTTGAAGGTAACTTCAAACTTCGATGAAAAACGCAACTACATCAACCTTTATTTACTTATGGAACCTTCTATGCCACCTAGCGGGATTGCAAGATTTTTGTGTCCTGAGGAAATTTGGTGAACTAAGATAGAAAGTTTTAATTCAGTGTACTACACCAAATACTGGACTAGATCCACTAAAACAACACAACACAGTGAACTGTAGCAAGCTTATTGCATTAAAGATAAGCTTGGGCAAGGAGATTGGATCCAGAAAATTAGCAGAAATACAGAAAGGGTCTTTAGTGTTCTGATTAAGCTTGGCTATGACAGATCCTAGAATACGAAACATCAAGATTAAAACAGGTGTTATTAACAGGATAGCAAAAGAAAAGCTGTCTTATGAAAAGGAAACTGAACAAGAGAAGCAGAGACTAGTGAAGCAGAAGGAAGAAGGTCTAATTTTGTTAATACTTTCTGATCATCATCCTTTTAAATATGGTTTTTTGAATGCTGCAGGACAGCGGATGGTCCAGTCTAGTACACCAGCCCAGTCTACCACAAATCCCTGATTTTGGGATACCCTATGCCAAACGCTGGATACCTGTTGGTAATCTAACCCTGACCTACCCCAATATAAAGGAGTTCTGATTGGTTGATTTTTTAGCTTCACTCAAATCATCAATATTTACTAGGTTACAGTATCCAGCACCTGGCATAGTGTATCCAGCGTTAGGCATAGTGTATCCAGCGTTAGGCATAGGGTATGCCAAGCGCTAGAGATATCCAGCGTTTGGCATAGGGTATCCAAAAATCAGGGGTTTGTGGCAGATTTGTGGTTGACTGCACCAGCCCCATTTCAGGCACGGTGCTCAAACGTCTAGCACCATGCCTGGGTGCTAGACGTTCAAGCACTGTACCTTGGATTTCATGTATGGTGCATGGATTTCAGTATACAGTGCATACAGAGAAAATGCAGTTTCTGTCATCACAACTGAGCACCGGCTCGGACAGGGCTGAAATTACTACTATGAATTAGAGAAATCAAAGACAATCCTTAATATATTTTTCACAACAAAAACAAAAGGGCTCTAATGATGATGGAGATGAAAAACCTAACAGCACCCTATCTATTTTCCATGCATTTTCCCTGTCTATTCCACAAGAGCCAATATTCTGGTTGGCTGCTAGGTAGAAGAAGCTGAGGCACAGGACATTTTGCATGCAAATCCCTTGACTATGTAGAAAAGGAAATGAGGTTTTTCACATCCGTCATCAGCCGAGCCCTTTTGTTTTGTTGTGAATAATATATAAAGGATTGTCTTTGATTTCTCTAATTCATGGTAGTAATTTCAGCCCTGTCCGAGCTGGTGCTCAGTTGTTATGACAGAAACTGTGTTTTTGATGTATGTACTGTATACTGAAATCCATGCACCATACATGAAATCCAAGGTACAGTGCTTGAACCTCTAGCACCCAGGCATGGTGCTAGACATCTGAGCACCGTGCCTGAAGCGGGGCTAGTGTACTAGACTGGGATGGTCTCAAAAGAAAACACTGAAACCTGAAATTAGGCAACTTTTACTGCAAATTCCTTCCCAGATAAACACTCCTTATATCAAACAAAATA
Organism: Branchinecta lynchi; assembly: GCA_023053575.1. NCBI lineage: Eukaryota > Metazoa > Arthropoda > Branchiopoda > Anostraca > Branchinectidae > Branchinecta > Branchinecta lynchi. The sequence goes on from JAKZAP010000016.1 coordinate 7,621,069, forward strand.
TTGAACAGTAGTTTGGAAATTCGAAAGGTAGCTAGGATACAGTACAATGTTGCTGATACAAATTTTGCTGACGAATATTAGTTGCATTTTTGATCCAAATCGTCCTTGAGATTCTTCTCGCAATTCTCTTATTTTTTTTTATTTTATACTATTCAGAAGAAGTAAATTCTTCTTTTCTTGCATTTTTGTCAGAATCAAGAACAGGGAGAGCCTCGCAATTCTGCAGAATCGAGAAGTTAATACGTTGGTAAAATCTCGATCCTCCTCTCTCCCTTCTCCTCCCTGATCGGCCAACAGAGTGGGGGTATTCAATATGCATAAACATGTATTACCGGATTGCAGACGAGTTGCCAAATTAGTGTTTTTGTCAAAAGCAAGAATCGAGAAGCCAGAGGAGCAAAAACATTAATTTGTACGAGAATCTGTGGAGTATGAGAATCTGACAAAATTCTAGGCTCTGTTGTTGGTAATGATGAAAGTGAGATGACTTTTTCAGATACCATGATCAGCTACCACGTCTGACAACATAGTATCTGAATATCAGATACCACAAAAAATACTCAGATACCACGATAACAGCAAGAATGCAATTTGACAATGGTATCAGAGATCAGAGTAACTGCAAATCAGACTGGAGACAGTTGTATCAATCAGATACCATGGTATCTGCAAAAATGCAACTACTGTTTCATCTTAAATGTATTATTGTCAATAGAGGATGCCATGCAGGAACTTTAGCCGAATTTTATGTTTCATAGTTAGAAAGCATTCAAGTCAATAGATGTCAGGACAAGTTTCCTTACCATGCTCCTTATCATTGAAATCTTTCGAATCAGTGATTTGGAAGAAAAACATTCTTAAAGCTAAATTAAATTATAAATTACTTTGGTGCCAACAGATGGCTGAAGCAGTTAGCTGTTAAAAACGTCTAAAATTTTACCTTTCTATTGACTCTTTTATAAGCAAGAAATAGGCTAATAGGCTATTTGTATAAGACTGCCTAAGTAGCAACAGCCTATCTGTGTACATAAAGAAAGCAATATATTTGTGTTATCAGTGCCTGGTCTGCCTATTTTGTGCCTTGCCGACCCTTTGTCAACAGATATCTCTTTGATCTTTGTTAATTGTAAAGATTTGGTGAAGGATTCAAGCAAATGGTTTATCTCCTCATGAAAACTGAGTCCGGAAGGTAATGTTGGGCACTGAGCTTTTCAGAGGAAACTCATTATGGTCCTTCTGGAAATTCAGTATGGACCATCTAATCGGCCTAAAGTCAGGAAGCTTGTTTTAGATGTGCTTGGATCAGATTAATTGTCCTCCTAGCTCATTATCTTTTCATAGGTTACTCAGCTTTTGTAGGTTACCAATCTTGTCCATTGATATATATCAGAAAGTATACAGGGTATTCGTAGCTTATTGGGATCCCAAAACGTAAGTGGAGGGATACCTATGACATCGCAAAAGTTGTCCGTCTGTCCGTCCGTCCGTCTGTAAGCACGATAACTCTCGAAGGGAATGAGATATTTTGATGAAACTTGGTGTGAGGGTTCGTTGGGTCGTCGGACCAGTCAAGTTCGTAGATGGGCTTTGTAGCTCTACATTTAGGGGTGGGGGAGGGGATTCAAATTAAGGGACAAACAAAATATTTTGAAACAGCTAATGTGATAGTCGATTATGGGATAAGAAGACATGCTGAACACGATGGTGAAAACCATTTTGTCATCGGACAAGTAGTTCGTCCGGAATCCGGCCAAAACCGGAAAGTTTGTTGAAAGTAAAAGTTTTATTTGAAGTTGATTAGATGTTCGATTTAGGGGTAGGAAGACATGCTGAAGACGATGGTGAAAATTATTTTTTCGACGGACAAGTATTTCGCCCGGAATCCGGCCCAAACCGGAAAGTTTGTTGAAAGTAAAAGTTTTATTTGAAATTGATTAGATGTTCGATTTAGGGGTAGGAAGACATGCTGAAGATGACGGTCAAAACTATTTTCTCGACGGACAAGTATTTCGCCCAGAATCCGGCCCAAACCGGAAAGTTTGTTGAAAGTAAAAGTTTTATTTGAAGTTGATTAAATGTTCGATTTAGAGGTAGGAAGACATGCTGAAGGCGATGGTGAAAACTATTTTCTCGACGGACAAGTATTTCGACCGGAATCCGGCCCAAACCGGAAAGTTTGTCAAAATTAAAAGTTTTATTTGGAGTTGATTAGATGTTCGATTTAGGACAAGAAGACATGCTGAACACTTATGTGAAAACAAGTTTCTACCCGGACATGTAGTTCGTCCGGAATCCGGCCAAAACCGGAAAACTGTTGGAAGTCAAAGTTTTATTTCTAGTTGATTAGATAAGCGATTTAGGGGTAAGAAGAGATGCTGAGTCCCTGTATGACAATCGTATTTTACCCGGACATATAGTTCGACCGGAATCCGGCTGGAATCGGAAAATTTGTTATAAGCTAAATTTCTATTTGAAGTTGATTAGATGTTCATTACTGGGGAAAGAAGATACCCTGATTTCGTCTTTGAGTTTTCTTTTTTCGCCGGACAAGTAGTTCTGGAGTTCGGCCGGAACTGGGAAATTGGCAGAAGTGGCAGGAAGTTTACGTCAAAACAGATATGACTTATAGGGTTAAACACACATGCTGAATCCAAATCTGAACTTGGTTTTCTCAGGTGATTAGCTATTTGGCCTTAATCTGTTTCTGAATTTTAATTGTAAAAATGTTCAAGGAGTCTGGCGAAGAATGGATCTGGCTAAGAGACCCAGTTGTCTGGATCAGATATTGAATTTTTGGGATCCCATCGAAACCTTTGGTCTTGTTTTGCTTATTGTTTTGGTAATATTTGGCTCAAAACATGTCCAGAAATGTGTTGTCTCTTGTAGGTCTAGATGAGCATGTACTGATGAAACAAGAAGAGGTCATCCAAGAATGCCAGCAGATGGTGCCGGACTGTGTAAGGAGACTCAAAACTGCCGTCAAAGATCTTCAGTCCATCCTCGATACTGAAAAGGATTTATCTAAAACTGAAGAATATCAAGCTGCTGTCCAAGCAATCAGTGCTGCCGAACCTCACCTCTAGAGTTATAATGAACCACAGACCGCCATTCCATGAACATTATTTTCAGTCAAGTGCACAAGGTAATTTTGCAAGCTCAGGCCCAGTGCAAGATTTGAACTATAACCCTCTTTTTACAAGGCCGCAGCAACGCTTCTTGCTTCTAAGTAATCGTCCTCAACTGCCAGGTCCTGGTTACCCCCCACAACAATATCAGGGTGGTAGGCCAACAGACCTGTTTCCAGGTTTTTCCTACCAGTATCCAAATGTAGCGCCCAGTTTTGGAGGCCACAATCAGGTGTCGTCTGATAATGGAACTTTCAATCAATATACCGGTGAGCCAGCAGTATGGTCGCAAAACCCAGTTTCTGACCCTTATGTTGGGAAAAGATTGGACCTTGACTCGACAAACGGCTGGAGGGATTTCGTCGAGAAACAGCAGGAACTTCAACGTTCTATCCAAGCTGAGCCTCCATTAGAAGACTGTAATTTCCAGAGCAGCCAAAAAGTTCTCGACCTTTCCAATCAGTGCAAGAAGGCGGAGTTATTCAAGAGAAAGTTGAATATTGTATTTCAAACAATGAGTGCACAAAAAGCAACTGCAAGTGAAGAGGAATGGGCCAAACTTGTTGTTGAAAGCCAAAATTTACAGGTAGAACTGGGGGAAACTTTGGTCAGTATAAAAGGACAAACTGACTTCCGCAAAATTCGGTTTGATGTCAAAAAGCGACAGTGGAAGAAGCGGCGCAAAGCAGTGAATGTAGAAGCTAAGAAAAGTCAAAGAAAGGGGTGGGAAGATAAGGAACGAAGCATAGATCTAAAGCTTAGAAAATCCCAAGAAGAGCTCAAAAAGAAGAAGGAAGACGAAGAGACAAAAAAGGCAGCAGATGCAGTTTTGAGCGAAGTTAAGGGAAAGCTGAGCGAGGCAAAGCATATGCTGGACGTACTCGAGACCATTTCCAGACTCAGGAAAGCTAAAGTCGATGCTGCTGTTGCAAGTGGGCAGAGGGGGAAAGAAGCTGAATGTGATGAGGTTTTTGCCAGGAAAAAGGGTAAGCTTGAGCTTAGTTTATATATTGTTGATGTGTTCAAGCGGAAATACAGGGCAAAAGTTAAAGCGAAAATCACAGTAGATAAAGCTTCTGTTCGAATATTGTATACGTGTGTACTCCTTTGAAACTCTGCTGGGTTTCTGAAAGCCGTGCCCAGCCCCCTTGGTTTTGACGAGAAACGTTCAGGTGGATAAAAGGACGTAACAAATTTGAAATATCGGTAATGAGATGGATTGGACGATTTGGTACTTCGAGTGAAGCGGTAATACGGGTAAGGTTGGCTCTTTAATTCCCAGGTTAACAACCTTGTCATAATTTTTTTTCTTTTTTTCAACTCAGCTTCTAGTAAGTGTTGTATATTTGTGCATTTTTTTGGCACTGCTATGACTTCACATCCATAAATCAAAACTTTTCTTTGGAATTTCAGACAACAGATGTCTAATCAGAGAGCATTTGAGCAATCTGCCAGCTACATAGACGGTTTATTTTGGCAGCCATGACACCCTTTATCACTCAACACTGTAAATAATTGATTTTCATGTGTGAACTAAATTTTGAATTTCCGCGCCTTGCATGTGCAATCTCCAAAATCGTCTCCCACGAGACGCCGAAGAGATAAAGACAAGCGACAACAAGAAAACGGCTTCTTTTCGAAGCGCATTTTCAGGGAAGTCAGAATCTTTTATTTGTGCAACATTTTACGAAAAACAAAGCATAAGAAGTGCCCATTGTACTTAAAGCCATTTCGATAACCGGTTCCTGCAGGACTAACAGCTTTCGATTTGAGAAGGCAAGGGATTTGCGCAGCCGGATTAGTGTAGAAATTCTTGGTACAGAGAAATCGGGCATTGCATAGGCCTGTTGAAGTCGTCGCAGGTGGTAATTTGTTGTATTCATTTTACATTACATCCATAATTCCATCCATATATTACATCAATATAATTCCAGTCGAAATAAGAAATTCGAGTCATCTGGCATCCGTAAAGGCTACAGCGAAGAGATTTTTCCTTGCAAAAGAATAGTAATGATGCGTGAGTGTTTTTTATAAGCAGAATGTTTGTTGTTTATGTATGGTCCGTGTATGAATGGTATGTAGAATAATGTAAAAATAGTGTTACCACATTATGTTCAGGTTCAGGTTCTTTTTAATTACAAACTAAATAACAAAAGGTACAGAGCCCGGCTGAGAAGACAAATTCGTAATGCACGGAATGGAAAGACTTCTTCAAATAAATACAACATTTATAATTCACTACATGCCATTCATACAAATGGAAATATGCGTATTCCCCCGTCAGTACCCGGTCCCCAACAACACTCGTTGACACGTCCAGCGAAACAAACTATAAAAAATAAAATAAAAGATAACAAGAACCGAGGAAAAGTGATCTCAGTCCAAGGAAGGATCCTGGACTGAGTATTCACATCCCCCAGGTTCGGTATCTTCAAAACCAGATAAAATGGGAACAAACTTAACCTCCCAAAGGCAATCCGCATTAACTAACAACAACTCACTTATCACGAAACAAATTCTCAGTATAACAACATAAATTTAAGTTTACGTTTGGTTGTTTGAATTGACTGTGAAATGTCCAAATTAGAAGTATAAATATTCCAGTTCCGAATTACTGAGTTTCGAAGCAAAAATTTCGATCTTTCAGTTATAATTCTTGGCTGACACAGTTTATTAAAATTTCTAGTTAGGTGTCCATGTTCAGTAGTTTTATGTAGAATAGAGAAGACTGCCACCTGCGGCGAACAAACCCTTTGGGGCTTTCTTAGCCGGTGCTGTAAAATGCTTTGTATACATGTGTAAAATGAAATCTAATCTAATCTAAATTTTACATTACAGCATATTTACAAAAGCTGATGCAGAGACAACTAGCCGACTACCAAAAAGAAGAAGCAGCGTTGAAAGTTATGTTACAACCTGCTGATGAAATTCCAACAGCCAAGCGTTCTCCTCTCCTGGGAAAATCTCACAAAGAAGCACTAGAAATTATACTCTTTGGAAACAGACGAAGCGATAAGCATGAAAGCATTAAAGTTCCACAGACCTTAGAGGAGCTTGTGGCCCGGAGGTAAGTTGACCTTAGTTTTTGTTGAAATGGTGCTGACGCATCGCTGCTGCGGCACTTGTTTGCTTTTGCTGGATTCACTTTCTTCTTGCTTGAAGCGGCAGCGCTGCAGCACCTTGCAGGGAAGCACGGACTTGGTCGGTGAGCAAGTCCGTGATTCTTGAGAAACGCTGCCGTCTTTTTTTAACTACAGTGCAAAAACGGATGTAGAAAGAATCAGTCCGGAATCGGCCGAGAAGTGGACCTGCAGCATGCAACAAAAACGAGGCTCGTGTTGAAGATCAGAGTTATATAAGAGTTGTTGAAGATAAATCCGCTTTCAAATAGACGCGTAGAGCCCTTCACACTGCGGAACACTACGGCTTAACGCAACCTCTGCGTTAAGCCGCTTTCACACTGACGCGCTAAGGCTTTCACACTGAGCTATACGACCTGTGCATCGCGCTTGCGGTGGCGCAACGCAGAGCTTACGCAGACAAATAAAACGATAAGCAAGATAAACCCATACACGACGCATCGAAACGACGCGTCGATGTGACAGCGGCTTAAGAGAACTCGGGAGGGAGTTTCATCCTGAGGATTTGCTATCTGTAAGGAAAGCTCCAGAGCTATTTCCTGGTAAGCCGCAGGCTAGAGGAGCCATATTCCTTCCGAATGGTGTCTCCGACAGTGAAAATAAAACAAATGCTAATATTCCCAAAATTTCAGAATCTTAATCCAGAAACGTCTCAGCTGTGAATTTCCGAACAAATTTGGACAGGAAAACAATAACAGTCATCGATAGTTGGCTATTATATGGATGATAGAAAGTAAAATACGGGTCAGCCAAAGCAGTTCCAAAAGTTCTCTTTAGAACTTGTAAATGCATAGGATATATTGTGCTTTATTTATTTTTTTAGCAAAAAATGCACCGTTCAAAGTGCACTATATAGTATAGCCCACGATGACTGTCATTATTTTCATATAAATTTTGTTTGGGAATTCTCGGAGGAGAAACACTAGGCTACAGTCAACAGGTATTGAAGTTATTGTATTATCGAAACTTAAAGGACCCCTCGCACTATTTACTCTTCAACTTACAGTATTTTAAAATATGTGAATACTTTATAAGTATGTTGTGCTTTCAACAAATAACCCACGGTTTTGGCTGTTTCTAGCCTTTTCTGAGAGCGAAAACATGGAAACAATTTACATAACCGGTTTTTCTGATGGACAAAACTTCTCGGAGACAATCGTTGGCAGCGTGATACACATCGAAGGTAGCAAAACGGCAAGTGAGAAAATAACCGTGGTTTTGTTAGAGGGGTTAGAATGTACCGTACGAAATTGGGGTCTCCGGGTTCAGAAATATGTGAATTGATCATGGAGGTAGGTTGCATTAGTATTATAGCTAATACAGGTCCTTTAAAGCACAATGGACACTTCTAATGCTTTACTTTGTATTAAATACTTCACAAATAAACATTTCCGACTTCTTTTAGAAGGCGCTACGAAAATCGGCCGTTTTCTTGTTATCCCTTGTCTTTACCTCTCTGGCATTTCGGCGATCCAAATCTTAGGAGCTGGGATATCGTGGCAGGAAATTCGAAAACTCCCAGCAATGCTTGATAGAAAAGGATATGTTTCATGTCACCAGAGTCAAGCCGCAGATGAAGTCTACCTGGTTGTTCTAGTGTCTCATCAGAAGTTCCATGGGTTGAAGTTCCTATTAAAAGTTTTTCTTTGTGGAATAGTGTTGTGATGCTCGATTAACTTGATTTATAAAATGTACCAGAATATGCAATAAGCTTATAAAAAATAACATAGCAGAAATAATTCAAAAACAAATAACCTATTCAAATCTGAATTATACAAGCTGATTTATGCTTAAAATAAAGATCTACTAAGTATTATAAGAATCATCGCTCTTATCTTTGTCCAAGCTAGTAAATTGAGCATGTACTGGCCCAAAAAATTATGCTTTGAAATATCACAGTGAGGAAACTGTTGAAAAAGCTGCTGATCTAGGGGGTAAGCATTGTTCCTAGGTTGTTACAGAGTGGGATTGGGGTATTTTGATGTGCCCATTGAACTTTAAGCATTTTTTTCGGTTTCATTATATAAAACAGAACGGCACAATAAGCATAGAGTTAGAGCTAAGTTCCCTATGTAGACTAGCGATTGTAGGGCTAATTTACGAGAAAGAGGGGAGATGGAGACTGGATTACTGGTTACTGAGAAATAAGCTAACGCAGTGACACTGGCCTTCAGTTACGTTTTAAAGCGCTTGGAAACCAGGGTGAAATATAAGGCGTACTCTCGCGGTTCCCCGAGGACTCCACTTGAGGAGTCCCCGCGTTTTTGTTTGTCAGGGACTCACTCCCCGTATTCTCGTGAGTCCCCACGGACGGGGACTGCTCCGATTATCATCACTGTCATCAAAAGGGGGATCAATTTTTGCTGGTGTTGGTGCAACGTAAAATTGATAAAAACAATCAACAAACAAAACCAAAAATAAAGTGGATCCAGACTAATTTCGTCAACTGCATATTTAGTTTTGTAGAAGAAAATTCATTTTGGAAGCATTCCCCATGTTCTCGTTGTTTTCCGGATGCGGAATCCGCGTGGAATGACTCCCTCTATTCTCACCGTTCCCTTCGATTCCCAGCAGAGTCCTCGGTAAGAATACGTCTCGGCAAGAATACGTCTATAGTGTCCTACCGTTGACTGAAAAGTAATGATACGTTCGTCCTCTAGGCATGAGTGGGACTACTACCTCTCTCAGCCCGGCACCCCGTTTGCTTCTGGCGTACTACCGTCTTGGGTCTATCCGACCAAGCCTTCCAGTGAAGATTGGGCTAAATTTCTGGTCGAAACCAGCTAATTTGACCAAGTTTAGTCTCCAGTCACTTCAGCCCAAACTTTTGGGATAACTCGTTCAAATCTGCATGTCCCTTTATACGTGTTGGGGCGACGATCTACTAGTAAATATCGCCGAAGCCGAAGAAGATCGTAAGTTCGAGATGTTTGCCCTATCCCGATAATGAGGAAATAAATATTAATAACCAAGTTGGTGGGCTGTGAAAGATTTTGCGCACTTGACTCTTAAAGATTTTCGATTTTGTTTCCGCGTCTTGCATAATAAATTTCTTAGCTTGACTTCTTGTTTTTCTTTTCGTAAGTGTGCCTGATAAGACTCTCAAAAAAGTGACACACACTCGAATAGCACTGACACTAGCAACATTAGCGATAGTGAACGCCCCTACTATAACTCAATCAGTCTATCACCAGCGCTGGCTCCGATGACTTCATATTCTGAACATAGCAAACAAATGATACAGCCTCCATTGTTTCCTTGGTGCGTGCAGACCGCACTTTTGCTTTACCAGGAATTTCTGAACCCAAAAGTTTGTCTCGCTTTAAATGCCGCAAGCGTAGTGGGCGGCGCTATGAGTATGGCCCGTTTGCAAAGCATGGAAAGCATAGGTATTGGCGCTACTCCCTCGCCGATTACTTTCTGTTGCTAACTGATTTTCAAAAATCCTTCGAAGACAGATACTTCGAATCCAAGGATACGCTTCATGAGTTGTTGGTTGTTGTCCAACATTCACCGGCGTACAGCAATATATGTATAGCAAAGTTGCTACTGAACAATCGCAATTTGGCTCATCCGTGGAAACAACTACACTGTAAAACGTTTCTCCGTATAAAGATTAAAGTTAATTGCAATATTTGCTACTCGGATTCATCTTATCTATATTTGGTACTAGTCTTATCTGCGTAGGGATAAGAATAATCTGAGTAGCAAATACTGCAGTTAACTTTAATCTTCATACGGATTTTTTTTTAGTGTATGCTAACTTCACTGCAAAAAAAAATCTTGCAGTATTTGCTACTGTGATAACTCTTATCTCTAAAAAGATAATCTTATCTCTAATTGGGATTAATCTTATCTCAGTAGAGATAAGATTAATCCCTGTAACAAATACTGCAGTTAACTTTAATCCTTACTCGGAGAAACTTTTTATAGTGTATAAGGTTCCTGTAGTTTTTTCTTTGTCTGCTTTCCTGATATTATCGGGTGGATTAATGGACTACAGTAGTAGTATGCTAATTTGAACGATTGTCGACTTTGAACTTCACCATTTTCATTGCACTTGCTGAGACTAGTGTTAACTAACAGTTCGCCAAAGTAGGTAACTCAGGGCCTCTGTAAACAACTGAATAGCTATTCTGGATCTTCATTCAACCATTTAGCTCAAAGCTGCACTGTTCACGTTTGAGTAACTGTTCAAATAAGCATACCACTGCTGTACGGAGCTGAACTAAAAATCCAGACAAGATTTAACCAAGACCTATAATCTCCGACAATGAAAACGAATAAATAACAAATGTGTCGCGACAGTCACGGCAAAGCATTCGTAAATAAACTGGGAATGATAAATTAACTTCACTTCAACACAAGCGATGAAATATAAGCTGCGTTCGTTGCACTCCCGGCTGTCTCTGGTGTTTTGTCCCCGGTGTCCGGTTCTCCTCTTGTAACGCGTTTTCTGGTTCACCGGTGAGTGCGAAAACGGCATAAATTCTGGGCTTTGCGCGAAACCCCGTCAATTGACGAAAAATTTGCTAACTTCTCGGTAAAGCCGGGCTCCCGAGCCGGTTCTGGTTAGTCTGCGAGAACCGGACACCGTTTAATTCAAAAACGGGTTATAAGACTGGTGAGTAGTCACCGGCGGATAATAAGAATAATCGGAGACCACCGGTGAGAACTCCCCGTGACAAAGAACGCAGCTATACTAGGATATGTCAACCCGATCATGCGCATAATAACTGCAGGTCCTGACCCCCCCCCCCCAAGAACCCAATCCCGTGTACAATAGGAAGTTAAAAAGGCGTTTGCGAAGAGGACAACAACGAACCCAACTTCGTGCATAAGTATGGTACTTCTTCAGCCCACGCCGACTTCGAGCGTGTTCCATCCTACTTATCATAGTTACTACGCATGACGTCACGAATTCTGGCTTTTTGCCGTCAAGGCTGGAGCGATTTTTCTATTTTCCAGCAGAATATCATACCACGGGTGAATCCGACCAATCACGTTACTGAGATGCGTAGTTACCACGCTTATTACGCTCCCAAGCATGGTAAGCAAATAGTTACTATTCCGAGAAGGTTGGGAACGGTAAGCGTAGTAACTTTTTACGAGGAAAGAACGAATATAGTAACTAACAGTTACTATTGTTAGAAGGGTGGAACACGTCGACTCTGTGAGTCATGTTTTACGGAAATCGCAAAAGAGATAAGTCATCACTGATTTGATCCAGCGATATTTCGGCCCTTCTTGGCAAGGGTTCACTCCAGGTTGTATAAGGATCCCTCGCAAGGTAGCTACTGCGGTTGAAAAGTTGCAGCCAATCAAATTTGCCCACCAGAGGTTTGCACGGAGTTTGTCCCTTCACTTTTAAAGTTGTACAACGAAGCATAAGCTGAGCTGCCAGTTTAAATAATCGTAGGCCTATTATGATTTATGTGTGTGCTCACAAGTTGTATCCATGACTATACCAAACAAATTTGGCGTGAGCCACGACACGTTTTTGCTAAACAAAAAGATTTATCTAACTAGAAGAAACGAGCCTGCTGAAGCTTGAAGAAGACCCTGGCCAAGACGGGCCAACATATCGCTAGATCAGACCACAGCAGCGGCTGACTTGTTGCACGTTTATCTTGAACGGACTCGGACTCGCCCAGCCGAAACCTTGTGACCTCTGAACACTTACCCCTTGTAACATATCGGACATAACTCTATATGACTAAGTCCAAAGCACGCCTGTGATCCTCAGGAAGAACGAGAAAACGTCTCACTAGCGACTCAAACTCAACAACTCAAATCCTGTGCCAAACAATCACGGCGATCTTCGGGAGCAGCTGTGATACCCGACGTGATACCGCTTCTGACTGTTCCGCTAGGTATAATACCCGGCGATTTTGCATCGGCAAGGAGAGTTAGTCATCAAGAGTATTCTACTTAAGGTTTTTCAATTGCGTCTTTCAGCTGGTTAGCCAGCATAGAGCCAATGATTATTTTTTCACAATTCACGATTACAGTGGCTTTCGGTGCTTGTGTTTTGATGGTCACGAGAACAAGCATCTTCGAAGAAAGGGTCTGGCCAGAAAACCTACAAATAAGATATCAGTAAGTCCAGGGGCATCACCTTTGGGGGAGGGGGGGGGGGGGCGTCCAGTTTGTGTCGACGGAGTAAAAATTGCAAATTTGTAAATTTGCCGCCAGTACAGATTAGGACCGGTGTAAAACTAACTGTAACGCATCAATTGAGATTAGTCCTTTAATAAAAACTCGTTTATTTAAATTCACATACTCGGCTTTTCATTTCAGCTTTCGCTAAAAATCGAAACTTCCAACGATTGTACCCAGAACAAGTTAAACTAAGCGCCGCAGGCGAAATCTTTTAAATCTTCATTTTTCCGGAAAAATTTGGCTATCCATACAAGTTCTAGCTTCGAACGTGTTTCAAACCCCCAAGAATTTCAATCCTAAAACACCAATTGAATGAAACACCGTTGTTCCAAACAGAGAATACTACGTAACGCGCCGCAGGCGAAATCTTGTGTAAAAGTAACTTTAATGCATCAGTTCAATTTATTCCTGTAATTTAAGTTCGTATATTTAAATTCACATATTCGGCTTTTGTTTCAACTTTCGCTAAAAAGCGAAGCTTCAATGACTTGCCCAGAACAAGTAAAACTAGACCTACGTTGCCTGGGCAACGTGAAGTGTTGCGGCAACCTTTGTCCGGCTTTGCCGACTAAAGTGTTGCTCTCAACACTTTGATTTTGTTCTTCGCTGTCGGTTAAATGCTGAAGTTGTCAACTTATCGAAGCTTATAAAACGGTACGTTCTAATAAGAAAACTATCAGTAATCACATGATCAAAGTCTATTCCTCAGTGTTGCAAAAACAACAACAACATAATATCGGAAGAAGGGACTAAATTGACTTTGCAGCGAGTTGAACTCCCTTTTCAATGTAGACATCGTGACGGATGAAAACTTGGAACAATATCTTATATAATCTAGTTCGTATTATAAAGCTATGCGTAACTTTTAAGGATTAAAATACCATAGATGCCACTATTACTTATTACGAAACTACCTCATTGTTTTACATTATCGTTTGTACCTGTTGCGTAAATAGTTAATCCTAGGTTACAGCGATAGACCATCCATACTAACTTTCTTGGCGTCAGATTTTATAGAATCGATTACAATGTGCACCATTTTGCACAAATTCCTAGCCCCTCGTGAACTATTCCTACTTACCAGTCCCTGTCCCGTTATACACATCAAGTTCACCGGAAACAAATAAAGTGTACACCAGCTAGCAAAAGTTTGTAAATCCCTCATCGCTGAAGATGATTGTAGCATAACAGCCGTTTATTACTTACAAGTCCCTTACCCTTTGCATGTCTTACAGTTGGGAACCAAATTACACCGCAAACCCCTCAATGCCGAAGATGATTATGAGCTAACAGTCAAATGTTGCTTACAAGTCCCCTACATGGACTACAACTACAACTGGTATCGGCCTATTTTTGGTTTCAGTGTGTACCTCACTACTGAAGTTGTCAAGCCCTTGAAACTTTCAAATGACATATGACATATGCTTTGATCAGCTCATCAAGGGCTATCGCTTACCCTAACATCAACAAAAAGAATATCGGAATAAGGGACTAAGTTGACATTGCAGTCAGTTGAATTTTATCCTTTTCAGTCGTTGACATTCGTGACGGATGAAAACTTGGAGCATTATCTTACATAATCTAGTTCGTATTATAAAGCTATCCGTAGCTTTTCAGGATTAAAATACCATAGATGACACGATGAGTTATTACGAAACTACCTCATTGTTATACCTACCATTATCGTGTGTACCCGTTGAACAAACAGTTAGTCCTAGGTTACAGCGATAGACCATCGATACAAACTTTCTCTACCGTTAGATTTATAGAAATCAAATACAGTGTGCACCAATTTGGACAAATTTCTAGCCCCTCGTGAACCGATTCTTACTTACAAGTCCCTCTCCCGTGATAGACATCAAGTTTACCGGAAACAAATAATGGGTACACCAGCTAGCAAAAGTTGCAAACCACTCTTTCTGAAGATGAAAACAGCCGATTGTTACTTACAAGTCCCTTGCATGTCTTACAATTGGGAACCAAATTGTTCTTACCATCGAATACACCGGAAACAAATAACAGGTACACCAACTAGCAAAAGCTGCAAACCCCTCATCGCCGAAGATGATTATGAGCTAACAGTCGACCGTTGCTTACAAGTCCCCTTCGTGTCTCACAACTGGTATCGCCTATTTTCGGTTTCAGTGTGTACCTTACTACTGAAGTTGCCAACCCCTTGAAACTTTCAAACTGGTGGATCTCATGAAGGAATTTTTTTTTACAAAAAAATGGATGACATATACTTTGATCAGCTCATCAACGGCTATCGATTGACGCCGATTTTTTTTTTTTTTTTACTCTGTCTTAGTTCAAAAGTTGACTTTTTTTGCCGTAGGCCAACTTTTCTAACGTCACCGCTTAGAAAGGAGCAAAGGATAAGCTCTATTTTCTTTGCAATGAGAGAACTTTTAATGTTCAAGAGGCACATCTGAAACCATTTCTCTACCGCAATCCCAAGTGCAACAAGACCAAAGGTATCGATGGGATCCCAAAAATCTAAGATTTGATCCAGACATTTGGGTATTGTCTTCGCCAGGCTACGAATTCCGAGCGAACTACTAGTCCAGCAAAAAGAAATTTCAGAAACAAATCCAGCGTATCTCCTTATCCCTATAAACAACTTCTAATCAACTTTAAATAAAAATTTGACTTAAAAAAAATGCAGGTACAACCGGATTCCGGACTAATTATATGTCCGGGTAAAAAATGATTATCATATAGCCTACAGACTCAGCGTCTCTTCTTACCCCTAAATCTAACATCTAATCAGCTTCAAATAAAAATTTAGCTTTTAACATATTTTCCGGTTTTGGCCGGATTACAGGCGAATTAGTTGTCCGGCGAGAAAATGGTTTTCACCATCGTGTTCAGCATATCTTCTTACCCCAAAATCAAACATTTAATCAACTTCAAATAAAACTTTTACTTCTAACCAACTTTCCTGTTTTTGCCGGATTCCAGACAGAATATTTGTCCAGCGAGAAAATTGTTTTTCACCATCGGGTTCAGCATGTCTTCTTACCCCTAAATCAATCATTTAATCAGCTTCAAATGAAACTTTTACTTTTAACAAACTTTCCGGTTTTTGCCGGATTCCGGGCGAACTATTTGTCCGGAGAGAAAATGATTTTCACCATCATGCTCAGCACGTCTTCTTACACCTAGATCAAACATTTTGTTTTGTATTGCCATGGCCCTCGGGCTTTTTGTGTAAATATATATCATATCATATCATGTAATCAACTTCAAATGAAAATTTTACTTTTAACCAACTTTCCGGTTTTTGCCGGATTCCGGACGAACAACGTGTCCGGCGAGAAAATGATTTTCACCATCATCACACCAAGTTTCAACAAAATATCTCATTCCCTTCGAGATTTATCGTGTTCACAGACGGCCGGAGAAACGGACAACTTTTGCGATGTCATAGGTATCCCTCCACTTACATTTTCCCAAAAAACAGAATGATAAACTCAGCTGAAATCGCTAACAGAAATGGGTAGAAACAATAGATGGAGGCACTTTCGGACCCGTGGGAAAAAAACACTTTTTTGTTTCTGTAAATTTTTATATTTATCACTCAAAGAAGATATTTTGGCTGTAGGGCCGGGTAACTGCCGCATATATTTAACACTTATCGATTTTAGTCCATCTTCATTTTGAAACTGGCGCCTGCCTGCCTGCTTGCTTGCTAGAACGGAGCTTTCCACTCGAAAGCAGAAACATGGTTTGATGAAACGAAAGGTTCGCTGCACAACTTTAAATAGTCCTCTCTGATGTTGTGGTAGGATAGGTGTTAGTTTGTTTAATAGTTATTTAGGTATTAGAAGTATGAGTTGAGTGTTGAATATTTGGATGGGTACATTGCAGTTGGAGTGCTTGTTTATTTTTATATTTTGTCCCACCATGGCCCATGGGGATTTTTTTTTGGGAATACATTCATTCATTCATTCATGGGCTATATAACTCCACTTCACATCGCACACCGTAGGCTCTGGCTCGAGGACAAGCAAAAACCATCCTTTTTGGCCCCAGGCAAAAGTTCTACGGAGCTTTCCAAAATGTAATGTCATATTCATCAATCCGGCCTAAGGTCTACACTTTCCGTAAAAACCGCGCAGGTTAGTCCCTTACCAGTTACCAAGATTAAAATGAAATCGGCGGCATAGAAAAAAAAAAAAAAAAAAAACGAGGACAAAATCTAAGTGTTGCTCTGGCAACACAATTATGCACCGCATGCGAAATTTTTTCCTTTTTTCCGGAAAATTTAATCTATACTTACCATACAAGTTCTAGCTTTTATTTCACCCCCCCCCCCCATGAATTTAAGCCTAAAACGGCAACTAAACGAAATACCGTTCTTCCAGATAGAGAATACTATGAATGCTGAGCAGGCGAAATTTTGT
This sequence comes from Branchinecta lynchi, assembly GCA_023053575.1. Lineage (NCBI taxonomy): Eukaryota > Metazoa > Arthropoda > Branchiopoda > Anostraca > Branchinectidae > Branchinecta > Branchinecta lynchi. The sequence continues at coordinate 7,637,902 of JAKZAP010000016.1, forward strand.
GGACATGCTGATAAGAATGCGCCTTTTTGCGATCCCAGATAAACGTAAGGCTACCTGTGAAATCACAGATCTTTCCGCCAAAAAAGTAGTGGCCATCCATATTAAGTAGGCACAATTGGTAGATCTGTTAAGAATTCACAGCAAACGAAGCAGTTTTCCCGTTAAAAGACATGCTCAATAATGGAGTACTGCGATCATCATTGCCTTGCATCCCGTCATTTACCAAATCATGACCACACCGAGAATCGAACAAGAAAAGAAATAAGGATCCCAGTTTGCCGGTAAGTCCTATTTCGATCATCGATGTGCCAGATCAACCAAAAGTCAGTATGTGGGTACGAACAGACAAAGATGTACAAACAAAACAAGAAAAACAGGTTTGCCGAATTTTGAAGTCATAGAACGAATGGAACGAAGAAGTGTTTGGTCGATATGCCGAAAGAGTACGGATGCCCGACAAAAGCATTCAGAATTCTATTTCTTCTGTGTTTTGCACGACAAGACTAAAGAACTTCATTTCTTACGTGTAAACAGAAGAGCCGATGTGCCGACGAACCTTTCACTTTCGGGATGCGCCCGATAAGCATTAAAAGAATTTGATTTCTTACATCTAAAAAAAACCCGATGTGCCGATGAGAATACCGACGTCCGAGAAAACCATACAGAACCCGATGTACCGACCAGTCGACTGACGCCCGACAAAAACATCCAAAATTGTATTTCTTCTGTGTTTGCCGGCGCTCTGCTTCTCAAGACCTTTAGGGGCCCCCCCCCCCCCCCCCATTGTGATGCCACTGGTTAAGTCTGACACATGCATCGCCGCGTCTGTTTTACTTTAGTTCCATCTATCTATCTAAGTTTTGTAATGTATATCATTAAGTAACACAATAACTGACAATAAAAATGACAAAATTGCGAATACTATTGAACGAGTAGCTCAGTGCTCAAGAGCCTTCGATGATCAGATCTGTATAAAGTAAACTGTAATACCCAAAATAAAGTAAACCCAAATCTGCAACGACGACGAACGAGCAGAAAGAAAGATTTAATAGTGCGAGGGATTACCCGCTCTACATTATTGTGTACACACAGTGACCGGTGCCGACAACGGATCTCACATGTTTGGATATTAAAATTAGCATATTTAGAAGCATTGAAAGATGTATCACCTAATGTATAGCCGGCGCCGGGGAATGGTATACAACAAGTGCCGAGGAGTTTGGCGACCCCTCGAAATCGTATGCTCTTACCTGAACACCAGCGGGTCTGTTGAGGGGACGCTGGAGACATTGGCGGCTTCGAAGATACGTCTGCAGATGGTCTGCCCATCCACAACCGTCGGTGGGAGGTTCGCTTGGACGGACGATTCGTTCATCCCCCGTAGTTTCGCTAACAAGAATAAGAAAACATGGAAAGAATGTCTACGGGGCTCCGGTACTTAATGCAGTTAAAAAGGTTCATTTGCCACGGTTCATAATGAACGAATGAAGAATTTGTAACGCACTGCCCAAGGGCATAGCGCGGTATAAATTAATACATTAACAAAATTTAAAACACTCAAATAGTTGACAGAAAGTTTTATTCAGGAATGAGAATTAAAGTATTCTTCCAACTGGCGAAGGACCAGAAACTAAGAAACAAGTCCACTGAATACTTGAAATACCTTTTTTGATGTTGAAGAGAACAGGCTGTCAAGTTTTTAAGATGATTTCTGAATACTTGTCGTCCGGAACTTTGGGGATGCCTACGGGTGTTTCCGGACCCCAATACTTTTAATTGCTCTTCCGTCAAAGGTATTCAGCAGAACGCAAGCAGAACACTCGAGGGTTCTCAAGCTCAAGCGTTCTACCGAAGAAGTACAAATCAAGTTAAGAATCACTCATTCACTTAAAGTTCAACTGAAAAGCCAACTTATTTTTGTATCATTTAATTGAATATACACTGCCTTTCTGATTGTATTAAGAGATTTTTTTTTGTTTTTTACTATTTGCTCTAGAATGACGTTCAGAATATCTACGGTCGTCTCACAACGCAAATTTCTACTATGACGCAGAAATACTGAATCTAAACACATACGCGGCGTTTCAGTGGCCAGTGATCAGCTAACGGAAGGTAGCTCACTCCGTCAACACTTATTTTTCGTAAATCGTTTTCGTCGAGCATACAACACAGATACATGCGCATAGAGCATACAAATTCCACTATATGAAAATCGATTATTCATGAATAGCAGAGCAGCGAAGTAACGCATTTTTATCGGGTTTTCACGCCAATTTACGTGAATAAGTGATGGATAACTAGATTGTCCCATCTAAGACCTTTTCAGTTAAACTTTAAAGCTTAAGCAAATACGGCTGAGACCCGACAGTCTAGTTACAGATCAGTTATTCACGTGAATTGGTCCGAAAACCCGATAAAAATGCGTTGCTTCGTTTGTTCACTATCCAAAATACTATCGATTTCATCGAATGAACTGGTACCTCTATGTGCTTTTTCCTCTAATGGTCCATTTACACACTGCGTAAAATCCGAGCGTATTTTGAAATCCCAGCGTATTTTACGCACATTTTGAGCTTGAAAACATTTGTAGCAATACGGATGTATCTGATTGCGGTCCGTTTTGTATCTAAATACGCCCGTATTGCTAGAAATCTTTTCAAGCTCAAGACGTGCGTAAAATACGCTCGGATTTCAAAATACGCTCGGATTTTACGCAGTGTGTAAACCCACCATAAGCTTGGATTGTATGTATAGCATCAATAAAGGTTTGCCATTGCTGAAAAATAAACTAAAATGACAGATTCCTTGCACGACATATTTAACATCATTCTTTTACCTTCTTCAGCCATGCCTTTTTCCGAGATTAGCGTCTTTAATAGCCACGTAAATGCAGAGCGTGTTCCACCCTACTTACCGTAGTTACTACTCATCACATCACGGATCCTGGCTTTTTGGCGTTAAGGCTGGAACACATTTTTTAAATATACGTGCCGAGGGCTGATCGGACCAATCATGTTACAAAGATCTTAGCTACCACGATAACTATGCTCCCGAGAGTGGTAAGCAATAGTTACTTAGTTACTATTTCGAGAAGGCTGGAACGGTCTTCGTAGTAACTTTTCATGAGGTTGGAAGGAAAATAGTAACTATTAGTTACTATTGTTAGAAGGGTGGAAGCGGAACACGCTCGCAGGCTTTTGTTGAAGTTCAAAGGGTTGGTCGTGAAGGCGGTAGACGTTCCGACCGTTATTACCAGACCCCAGAAAAAAAGCCCTTGTATGAGTCAAAATAATTTAGTGGATTCAAATACCAAATGTAAAAATAAGGTGCATTTTAAGATAAACTTTAAACATGAGCCTGGCTTTTGTTGCATGCTGCAGGTCCACTTCTCGGCCGATTCCGGACTGATTCTTCTACATCCGTTTTTGCACTACAGTGCTTCCGAGGAAGACGGCAGCGCTTCTTGAGAATCACCGACCAAGTCCGTGCTTCCCTACAAGGTGCTCCAGCGCTGCCGCTTAAACCAAGAGGAAAGTGAATCCAAAAATGCATGTTTTGCAAAAGCAAAGAAGTGCTGCAGCAGTGATGCGGCAGCGCTATTTCAACAAAAACGAGGCTATGGTCTTCTTCCACTCGGTACTGGGTGGCTTCGATACAGCTGGGTAGCGCCACTTTTCGCCTTTCGTTCAGCTTCCTGCCAATCGTGGCTTCGTGCGAAGGTACCAACAGACCCAGAGGCCACCAGAAAGCAATGTAATTATCAAAATCACTGTTACAAGTACTTTAACATGCCCCACTCACCTTGTTCAGCCGAGAATAGTGCTTCCGACATAACCGCAGCTCTGATGGTCTCCCCAATCGGCGGCCGGATGGATAATTTCGTTATTCTTCCCCCCACAGACACCTCAAAAACAGCATCTTGTGTTGAGTCAGCGAAGTCAATGCCTGCTAGGACTACCCTTGTCTGTCCCCTGGGAAGGGAGGCGACAGCAGGAAAGTCGCACATTGACATGCCACTGGGAAGCATCTGAAAAAAAAAATATCAGGTTGAAACGGGCCCGGCCATCCCGATGAAAAATTTGTAGCCTGTATAGTTGTATGATAGTTGTACGAAAAAGTTGCATGTAATACTATGTAATAGTAAAGAATACCATCATTTAATGTGCCTCAGACTGGTCCTCAGACTGGTCCAAATTTTGGACTAAAACTCCTTGACCACCCAACTCTCCGATCCCTTTTACCCCCGGATTTTGAGGTTGAACGCCCAAGGCCACCAAGGCAAGTATCCACCAAAGTCCCGAAGCTCATGCCGATCGCATGTAACCGGGAAAGATATTGTAATAGCTTCATTCCGAAATTTGTTGAATTTTACAATAATGTTATTTTGTCTTAGTTATTTTGTTATGAATTTTATTTCGGTTGTTGACTTCAATGGTTTACCTTTTATTTTGATTACGAATTTGATTTTAACAATTGTTGTATATATTACTTGACAAAGGTCAAACAATTTGGTTGGACAACTACGAAATTTTGTACCTGAATTATACAATAAATCTAAAATCTAAATAGTAGTATCCAGTAGCATCCTGTCTTGCCATAGTAGCATGCAATAGAATGCAGTAACACGGTAGCCTCGGAGTAGAATCATGTAGTAGCTTCAGTCAGTACTGCATGCTACTTTTTCGTACAATTTCATACTACTATTTTGACATAAATTTTTCGTCGGGATGTCCACAGACCCGTTATCCCGATCAGTAGCCCGACGTTGTATCCCGATGAGTACCTTGCAGACGGTGGTGGTTTTTATGGCACTTGAGCTTACTCAAGTGCCATATAGCGATTGTTATTTCTGTCCGTCAGTCGGTCTGTCGGTCTGTCGGTCCCGGTTTTGCTAGTTCGGGCACTTCCAGATAAGCTAGGACGATGAAACTTGGCAGGCATATCAGAAACTGGACCAGATTAAATTAGAAATTGTCGCTTCCTCGATCCGACCATCTGGAGGGGAGTGGAGGGAGGGGGAATCCGGAAAAAATAGGAAAAATGATATATTTTTAGCTTACGAACGGGTGATCGGATCTTAATGAAACTTGATATATGGAAGGACTTCGTGTCTCAGACCCTCCATTTTAAATCCAGACCGGATCCGGTGACACTGGGGGGAGTTGGAGGGGGAAACCGGAAATCTTGGAAAACACTTAGAGTGAAGGAATCCGGATGAAACTTCGTGGAAAGAACAAGCAGAAGTCCTAGATACGTGATGGATATAACCGGAACGGATCCGCTCACTTTGGGGGAGTTGGGGGGGGGGGGGAGAAGTCCGAATTTTTAGTGATCCCACGAGTTTGGTGCTTCCTGATGTGCTGGGACGCTGAAAATTGGCAGGCACGTCAGGGACCCGACCAGATTAAATGGGAAATAGTCATTTCCCCGATCCGACCATCTGGGAGGGGGAGTGGAGGGAGGGGGAAGCCAAAATGTGTGGTATTTTTATCTTGCGAACGAGTAATCGGATCTTGATGAAATTTTATATTTAGGATGACCTCGTGTCTCAGACGTCCCACTATAAATCCGGACCGGATCCGATGACACTGGGGGGAGTTGGAGGAGGGAACCGGAAATCTTGAGAAACGCTTAGAGTGGAGGGATCGGGATGAAACTTGGTGGGAAGAACAAGCACAAGTCCTAGATACGTCATTGATATAAGCGGACCAGATCCGGGCACTCTGGGGGAGTTGGGGGGGGGGTCCGGATTTCTAGCGATCCCGTGAGTTCGGCATACTTCCTTATGTGCTAGGGCGATGAAACTTGGCAGGTATGTCAGGGACCCGAACAGGTTCACTTGAGAACAGCCGTTTCTCCAATCCGACAATACTGGGGGGAGTGGATGGATGGGGAGTCCGGAATCTAGTGGCGTGTATAACTTTTGAACGGGTGATCGGATCTTGATGAAATTTTATATTTAGGATGACCTCGTGTTTCAGACGTCCCACTATAAATCCGGACCGGATCCGATGACACTGGGGGGAGTTGGAGGAGGGAACCGGAAATCTTGAGAAACGCTTAGAGTGGAGGGATCGGGATGAAACTTGGTGGAAGAACAAGCACAAGTCCTAGATACGTCATTGATATGAGCGGACCAGATCCGGGCAATCTGGGGGAGTTGGGGGGGGGGGGGGTCCGGATTTCTAGCGATCCCGCGAGTTCGGCATACTTCCTGATGTGCTAGGGCGATGAAACTTGGCAGGTATGTCAGGGACCCGAACAGGTTCACTTGAGAACAGCCGTTTCCCCGATCCGACCATAGTGGGGGGAGTGGATGGATGGGGAGTCCGGAATCTAGTGGCGTGTATAACTTTTGAACGGGTGATCGGATCTTGATGAAATTTTATATTTAGGATGACCTCGTGTTTCAGACGTCCCACTATAAGTCCGGACCGGATCCGATGACACTGGGGGGGAGTTGGAGGAGGGAACCGGAAATATTGAGAAACGCTTAGAGTGGAGGGATCGGGATGAAACTTGGTGGAAGAACAAGCACAAGTCCTAGATACGTCATTGATATAAGCGGACCAGATCCGGGCACTCTGGGGGAGTTGGGGGGGGGGGGTCCGGATTTCTAGCGATCCCGCGAGTTCGGCATACTTCCTGATGTGCTAGGGCGATGAAACTTGGCAGGTATGTCAGGGACCCGAACAGGTTCACTTGAGAACATCCGTTTCCCCGATCCGACCATAGTGGGGGGAGTGGAAGGATGGGGAGTCCGGAATCTAGTGGCGTGTATAACTTTTGAACGGGTGATCGGATTTGAATGAAACTTGTATGGTGGAAAGAGCTATCACCTCGGATGATCATTGTTAAGTCCGGGTCGGGTCGGGTTATACCTGTGGGGATGGGGGGGGGGGGGACCCGAAAACTCAAGAAACGCTTAAAGCAGAGGGATTGGGACGGAATTTAATGGAGAGAACAAGCATTAGGCCTAGATCCGAATTTGACGGAGCCAGATCGTTTCGGGGCTCTGTGGGGGGGGGGGGATAGAGGGGGTTTCCTGGAATACCGGTAGTCGGGGGTTAGAATAGTTCCAGAAGTACTAAGACAATGAAACTTTGCAGGCATATTAGCGACCCGACATAATTGACTTATTTATTTAAACTAGGATACGACCAACTAGGGTCAAACAAATGGGTGATAAGAGTCGATGGCCTCGACATGTAAAAGATGCGTTCGAACAAATGCGAACACGGTTGGGGGAATTGGGGGGGGGGGGGGACTTTTGACATGCACAAAAACCAAACGAATGGCCCGAATGAGATGCAAGTTCGACAGTGCCGAGTTTATGCGGCCTAGATTTGTTCTTTGGCGTCCGGGCCGGATGCGGCCAAGGTAGGGGGGGGGGGGGGGGTACTGGAAACTTACAGATAGGCTATGCTCCAATTTCAGTGAAACTTGATGGACAGGAAGAGGGAATTAGGAGATATGACGTTTATGTTTTCAAGTCCTGTTCGGCCACAGTGGCGGGAATTGGAGGGAGATTGCCGGAAACTTTGAGGCTCGCATAGGAGTCAAACGAGTGCATCAGTTTAAATGAAACATAGAACTTAGAGAGAGCATATACCCTAGATGACATATTTTGGGCAAGGATCCGGATCCGACAACGTTGGTGGGGGGGAGGGGGTACCAGAATTTTCCAAAAATGCTCAGACTCGACCGAAACTTTAGCGGTGGTATAAAAGAAGATAATTTAGATGATCCATTTTTTAGTCCGAACCAGATTCGGCCACGGTAAGGTGAGATGGAGGGAGTACCGGAAATATTGTAGCACGTCTAGGGATCAAACTAGTGGATTTATTAGGCTGAAACTTGGAAGTTTGAACAGTCATGTGCATTTGATAATCGAGACGATGCCAGAACTGCTTAGAAGTGAGTGAAACAAACTATCCTACTTCTATTTCCAAACCGCAATTTTGGATGGCGGGTGTATTTTATCACGTTCTCATCTACTTTCTTGTACTGCCTACTCGTAACAAGTGCCATATGAGCTCGTAGCTCTTGTTTATTTGGTAGTTACTAGTTTCTGGGGCGCTCCAACCCTCTCTCCACGACTGTGCGCGCCAGTTCTCGTCGACTCGTTTTTTTGAACCCCTCACATGTTTCGCTGGTCATAGCTGAGGAAAAAGAGGGGAACAGTTCGGTTCACGAGAGAAGCAGGACCTTTCGGACTGCTTCCGGGAGTGGCCCCTACTCCGTGACTAGCTGTCAGGCGCGAAGAGGGAGGGAAGACAATCAAAGTTGATTAGTTTGAGGACTAGTCGAACGTCCCCTCTCTTCCGCCTTATAAATTACTGTTGAAACTTTTATTTCTGCAGCCGCTGTTCGTAAAGTCGTGCCTTACGGCCGCAGAAGGATTTTGTTGTACGCCTTCGTTTCGCTTCTCGTCCTGTTTATAGAAGGTGAGGCAAGAGCGTTACGGACTTGGCCTGACGAAGGCTTTGTAAATCTTCAGTATGACAGCTGGAATACAATCGATCGTTTTTCTACAAATGTTTTTTTTTTTTTTTTTTTTAACTAAGGGCCCTAGAGCCACCTACACAAACATACACAAAACAAAACAACAAACAAATCAATATTTAAGAATAAAACCAACCGAAAGGCGAGAAGGGTCGGGCTGCTCAGCTGTCCCGAAGCCAGGCCAAAATAGAACAAGAGTAACGGGTTTGTGAGCATGGAATAGAACACTGATGACTAAATTTAGCATCTCCAACTCAAACTTTCGAGCAAAAGCTTTTGTGCCTTATGGTGCGGACACACGATCAGGATTTCTCCGCCAGATTTTCTGCAATTTTACTATCAAGTTGATCAAATTTAACTTTCCGTATGTAACTGATGACAGTGCCGAAAATGCGGGCACGAATTCCAAGCTGCAAGCATCGACCCTGATCGTCTGTCCAAGGTATTATGATGCGGACAGAAAATCCGGTTTTCCCGGACGGATTCTGCCCATGTTCTTAAGTAAGTTAAAGATGTCCCAACTTCTCTGTATGACATTTCAATTTTGGCTTCGTGGCGTCAAGCCTGGAAGGTCTTTTTCTATTTTCACCGAAATATCACTCAATGGGGTAAACCAGCCAATCACGCTAAAGAGCTCCGTAGTTACTACGCTCAATACGCTCCCGAACATGGTAAGCAAATGGTTACTATTAATTACTATTTCGAGAAGCTTGGAGCGGTCAGCGTATTAACTTTTCGTGAGGCTGGAACGGAAATAGTAACTAATAGTTACTATTATTAGGAGGGTGGAACACGCTCTTCATGACGGTGGCATTGACGGTCTTAACATGGCAGGAACCACAATCCGACCCCGATAGTCTGTCCGAACCTTTAGGCAAAGATTCGCGGGATGATCGCTGCGGGCACCGTCGGAAACCTGTGCTCGCTCACCACCATGAAACGCAGTAGAAGGGGCGAATGTTTCCAGCCGCCTGAATCCGCGGCACACTACCACCCTCCCAGCCCGACGAAACACTACACCGGAGAATCTCTCTGAAATGGGCGTAGTCTTTCTCTGACTAATAGCTTGAGGTCATCGAAAGTTAGGGATCTCTTTTCACAAAGCCCTTCACTGACGCTTTCACGCAGTGAAAGATGTAAGTGATTTTAATTTATTTGTGACCCGCCGTTTTTAGTCATCATAGGGAGATACAGTTATCACTTCTTAGTTATCACACGGAGGGGGGGGGGGGGGGTATACAAAGACAGGCTTCCATGTTTTACCCTATGACGGATCAACCAGTTGGAACCGATAAAACAAAATGAAAGTTAACGGAAGTTTTTAAGTGGGGCTTTGGTAACATGATTTGTTGTATACAAAGACCGGCTTCCTGTCGGGTTTTGGCGTCTAAATTCTGAAATCCATGTCCAAGTTTTACCCTAGGACGGATCAACCAGTTGGAACCGATAAAACAAAGTGAACTAACAGAATTATTGATCCTTGGAACAGACTTACCGAAGATGCAGTTAACGCTGAAATGATCAATAGTTTCAAGTGAATTATACTGATGGGATTTTTATCAGTTCGATTACTCAAAATTTCAAAGTTATTTAGAGGCGAAAGCCCTTTCTGTTGCTTTGTATTATTATTTTTATTATTAACTTCATGCAAATAGTAGTCTTAACTATTTCTTTCCCAAAACCGAAACCTGCTTTCAAACAAGAAATACCAGCAGCAACGAAGGTAGAGAAAATTCAGTTACTCGGTGTTAGCATACCCGCAGATCGAAAATGTGAAGCACGTTGTCAGGACATGCTGAAAAGTCTAAAAGCTGAAAATCTAAAAATAATTTCAAAAAATAAAAATACTCCAATGCCACCAACTTCTGAGTTTATACTTCTTTCATTAGACTCACCCCGGAAAACGCGGCGCCTGTTTGCAGAGGCACCCGGCGAGAGCAGTGTTTCCAATTTTATTGTTGACCTATCATTAGTTGCGGTTTTGCAGATACCATCGTATCTGTTACCACGGTAACTGGATCTGCAATTAGTCGTTTTTGCAGTTACCTTGGTATCTGATATACGGTTGCTCTGCAAAAACGACAATTGACAAAACTGAGCTTTTCGACGCCATCCGAAAAGAAAAACAGATATTCAGTCACATCACTAAGTGCCAAACTTCTTTCCTACCAATTAGACAAAAAATGATGAAAGTGAGATAACTTTTTCAGACATCACAATCAGTTACCACGGTCAGACCATGGTATCTGAATATCAGATACAACGATAACTGATGATGATGATTTTATTAACGCACTTAAGGAGTGGAAATAGTGCAGTATAGACAAAAAAAAGAGGAAAAAATACACTGAGCTTTCAATAATGTAGTAAATGCACAAGATCAAAAAATAAACATTTAAAAGAATAAAAAAAAGGGACTAATCTGGTCTAAAAAATCTTCCTAGATGGAGTGCGGAGAAATGGTCAAGGGCAGAAACGTGAAGGTCCTGGGCAATTGAAGATAACTTTGCACAAGGGTCAGAGGGCAAAAAAGTTGCAGTTATACGGGAATTCCAATAACGTCGAGGAAGGTACAAGAGAAATTTACAATACTTGAAATAGAATACCAAAAATTCCGGAAAGGTTGCAGACAGAGGGAGAACAAAAACTATTATATAAACTACCAAGCGCTTTTCTGTTATACCTTCCTCTATTTGGAACTATGTTTCCATATCCGACACGAATGGAATCATGAACAGCCGAAACGGCGTTATTGCAATTTTTTTTTAGAGACTGTTATGAACATGCCAAACCATTTTACGGTAGGGGAATTGCGGAGTTTTTCATTTTGAAAAGAAATACCGGAGTCTTTTGGGCTGTTGAATTTAAGATACTGACATTTAGAAATGTTAACAGAAAGGCCAATTTGAGAAAGACCCTGACAAATCGTTTTTATGTTAGATTCTAACCCACTTTTAGTTCGACTGATTAATAGAATGTCGTCTGCATAAGCTATGTAATTAATACTTAGGTCTCCAAGAAAAAATGTTGGCAATAAACCTGAGAGGCATTCATAAATGGCACTTTTAAAAACAAAAGGAGATAGGACTCTACCCTGTGGTACCCCCTTGCTAACAGGAATGGATTCCGAAACCGCCCCTGACCATTTCGCCCGAACAATCGCGTTACGGTACCAAAACCTTAAAACAGAAACAATGGAAGCACTAACACCCTGACGCAACAAAGAAAGTAGAGCCTGTGAAAATAACTGTCAAAACGCCTTTCGACCGTGCTATCAGATACCATGCTATCTGCAGGTATCTGCAAAACACCCAACTATAATCGATCATATCAATAATGCTGCGTGTCCGTGGTACTTACTTTGTTTATAACCTTGATCTCTCCCATATCTTCCTCAGTTCCATTCGTGAAATGCAGTTCTACGGATGCCATCGAAGCCGAGTAGAGGTGAGGTGACCTCGTATACCGGATTCCAACTTGCAGACCGTTTCCGGCCGTTCGAGAGAGCAATTCGGTGGGCTTAGTCGTGACAAAGGATGGACTTGAGAGCTAGGAGAAAAATAATAAATAAATTAGGAAACAAAATTAAGCAAATTTGGATAAGAAGTAAGCGGAACAGTAAACGGCGCTTCTTAACGTACTGATGTGTTTCGTTAAATTAAACTTTTTAACTTATAAGACATTCCCAGAGTTCTTGAAAGGAGAACTGGGGAGGAGTCGAGTGGTGATAGGTGAAAGGAGACACGTGACCCTGTCTTGGGGGAGGAGCCAGTCAGTCAGAAAGTGCTGCGGATTTTACTGGATTTTACCAAAGTAAAATCCAGAATGCAAGAACAACCTGACAATTTCTAACGAACCTGGAGGGTACAGGAATAGAGCGATTTGTGTTATAATCATACAATAACTGAATAATACCAGCACGAACCAATTAGTGCAATTTTTTAAGCAGAAACTGCTTGTTCCGAGTATCTTAGCTTTCTATGGATATTCGCCAAAAACTGACAAGTAATTCCGGGAAAAGGTTTTCTACGGCATTCGCGGTATGGTTCGCTCGTTGGAAAACTGATCTCGTAATGTCGCAGAATCTCTACTTAGGGTGGCTGCAGTCGTTGTAAATGCACCTTAAAGCACAACTGAAGCCCCATGCTATTCCATTATGTCCTTCTCAAAGTTCCATCATCAGTCCACGGTCCACATATTTTCTATTTTCATTTCACAGTTGTTTCCGTGCTGTTGCTATCGAGCCAAATCCAATCTTCCTATGGGGTGTCTTTTCAAAGTTGAGCCACGCCCCTGGCGTTGCTGATTGGTTCAGTCGGAGGTAAGAAAGTCCTCACAAACCAATAACAGACAAAGTTTTTCGGCGATGTTGGTAAAGACCGCGCGTAATTGCTGTGCTCTCAGTTTCTCTTTTCTCTCGCTTCGCTCGTCTGATATTTTGAATCATATTAAATATAATGACACCGGACCCTTTTCTACTTTCCCGGGTCGATTTTTGAATCGCCCTGCTTTCACAGTGAAGATTGATCGCGAGAGCTAATGCATATATATTTAATAATAATAGATTTATTGCCCATCATAATGTACAAACGTACAGAAAGACGGAGTAATTAAATGAAGAAGAAGAAAAAAAGAACATTACGATCAACAGAAATAATGGAAAGAACACAAGAAACTTAAAAAGAAAACCACACAAAATGACAGAATTTACACTGAGTAAAGCATCTGCTTAAAGCGCTCTCGCCTTTCCCGAATAACAGATGTAAAGTGTAAAGTGTAATTTAAAGTGTAGTAAAGTGCGAATATTGAAAGATTCAATATTCGGTAACTGAGGTTACTTCTAGACCAATCACAGACCCTGGTCTGTTGCAGTTCGGAAACTGGATTACGGAGAAGAACTGGACTTTGGTTTCCGCAGCGAAGGACTTGGATTCCCAAGTTCAGGAATTTCATGGTAAAATTAACGAAAAATATCTTGAGTGCTTCCCTGAGCGTAAAACTAAATTTTGTTCTAGTGATAAACCGTATGTAAATTCAAAAATAAAGCGACTAATTAAGCGTAAATTACACCTTATTCGAAATGATCAAAAAGAGCAAGCAAAAAAATTGGCAAATGAAATTGAGTGGAAAATAAAAGAAGCTCAGGCTAATTATTACAAAAATGAGGTGGATCATCTTTTGGACTCCAAGCCTTCGCAGTTCTTCAGTAAAGTTAAAAGTCTAACTGGAAAAAGTTCTCAACCAGTTGACTTCATGAAGGATGAGCCACCAGAGAAAACTGCGAATGATTTAAATGCCCATTTCGCTGCAGTTGTGCAGTCTTACCCACCTCTTCCACCTGAAAACCCTCCACAAAATTTAACTGCTCCTTCAAATGATAATTTAATGCCTGATATTTCTTTGTCAAGTGTAACCCGTAAACTTTCTAAGTTATAACGCACTTCTGTTGCTCCTTTTGATATTCCAGTTGTTCTCGTTAAAGCATTTGCTAAAGAATTACCTTTCCCCCTTCAGATAATGTACAATAACATAACGCGAACAGGTTATTATCCAAAGAAATGGAAGAAAGGTTTTATCACCCCTATTCCAAAGAAAGGAGCACCTAATGATTTCTCTGGTGTACGGCCGATCACAGTTACATCAATTTTCAGCAGAATTTACGAAAGTTTCGTTGCCACATGGCTTAAAGAATAATATCTTTTAAAGGTAACTGATCGAAAGCAGTTTGGTAACATTCCTAAGTGTTCTACAGTACATTACCTAGTTAATTTGATTGATTTTATTTTAAAACATCTAGATGAACCTGGCAAATGGATAAATTTAATTGCAATTGATTTTAAAAAGACATTTGACCTTGTTGACCATAAAATTCTTTTAGAAAAAAATGGCGGAAAAAAATATACCGGATTTTATCGTCAAAATCATCAAGAGCTTCTTGACAAATAGAGAGCAAACTGTAAAGTATAAAGGCCATTTTTCAACTTCTTTACCAGTTTTTTGTGGAGTTCCACAAGGAACTGTGATCGGTCCAATGTGCTTCCTCCTCATGATAAATGAAATTGCTGCTGGGCTAGAGGACAGATGGAAATACGTTGACGATTTGTCCCTAGCGGAAGTCGTATCTGAGGGTTTGAAAAGTAACGCTGCCGGCTTCATCGACCAGGTTACCTCAGAAGCGATTGAAATGAATATGGTCGTGAATAAAGATAAGTGTTCGGTTACGACCTTTTCTTTTCTTAGAAAAACTCGCCCGTCTTTCGAACCTCCTATCGACCCCGGGCTCATCAGTGATAAAACAACGCTACTAGGTGTAGTGATCTCTTCTGACCTTTCATGGCACGAAAATACAAAGACAAGTGTAAAGAAAGCTAACAGCGCAATTCAAATGCTAAAAACACTGAAAAAGTTTCGGGTTCCTAAGGACAAGCTAAAGCTAATGTTTTGCTGTTTCATTCGACCGTTAGTCGAATATGCTTGTCCGGTTTGGCACTTTGCTCTTACCCAAGGTGAAACTGATACAATAGAGCGAGTTCAGAAGAGATCGCTGCAAATTATCTATGGTGGTTCCCCCCTACCATACTCTTTTTACCTCAAAGAATTTAAAATTGAATCCCTTTCTTCCCGCCGCGGAAAACTATGCCGCAACTTTGGCTCCTCCCTTCTCCAGCACCCCATGTACCGTTCATTCCTCCCCCCACCCTTTGTTCCTGTAAGATCTCGTCCCCCCCGAGAAGTGGCTGAAAAGGTTCCCAAACTGACCCCAATCTACTGTAACACTATGCGCTACAGTAGAAGCTTTGTGCCTAGCTTCGTAAAGCAGTACAATGATCTTTAGCATTATCTGCCTTGTTATTTTTATTTTCTTTTAATTATGTGTTGACAACTTATTTGATCTCTGTTTATGACTACAAAAACATCGTATTTGGGCTCTGCCCACGAGAGATATGTTTTGCTTTATTATTAAATAAATTGAAAATTGAGGTCCTGCTACTCCATACTTTGAAGACAATCTGCTATTACTTGTCCAAGGTGGAACCCTCAGCAGATACTTTACATATTCGTAACAAGATGCCTTATGGTGGGAAACAGGAGCGATACGCTCTTCGAGGAACCTGTAAAGGCCGCACACGCATCACAATAAAACACAACATCCGGCTACTTACGACTATCGTTTCTTTTCCTCCGTAGTTCAACGGCGATACTGAAGCCGGTGCTGACATGGGCGTTAACATTCCACCAAGAGTCGGCGTAAACACGGGAGTTGACAAAGATGGAAAACCTTTTGAAATTAAAACATGTAAGCATGTACAATAATCTCACTACTTTGGCTTTCTTCAAATTATAGCCTCGTTCTTAATTTTGTGGCGGCAACGCAGTTATGTTCAAAAAGCAAAGAGCTATGAGCGTGCTCCACCCTTCTAACAACAGTAACTCTTAGTTACTATTTTCGTACCAACCTCGTAAAAAGTTACTACGCTGACCGTTCCAAAAATAGTAACTAATAGTAACTATTTGCTTACCATGCTCGGGATCATAGTAAGCGTAGTAACTACACATCTCTGTAACGTGATTTGTCGGATTCGTCCGTGGCATGATATTCTGCTGGAAAACAGAACAATCGTTCCAGCCTTAATGGAAAAAAGTCAGAATTCGTGACGTCATGCGTAGTAACTACGGTAAGTAGGGTGGAACACGCTCTACGTGTTCAATAAAAGCTGATGTCAAACCTGTGATCACAGGTACCCTTTTCTAGCAATGAGCCTGAGGAGAACCCTTGCCAAAAGGGGCCAAAATATCGCTAATTCGTTTGCGCAGTCAACCACTAACGCGATTGTCTAGGCTTTCGTTTCTTCTTTAAGGAACCCAATGTTAGTTAACTCTCGTACAAAAGGAGAAGCGGGAGCTTACTATCGTCAAAATCCAAGAGCAAATCCATATTGCTTTTCTTGGCAACAGGAGGTGGCTTTGGTGTCTTCTGTGGCTTTTTTGGTTCATTGGGCATCCGGACTGGTTTCGAAATTTCCGGCCGCTCAGCTTCGGATTCCGAAGATTCACTTTCCGACCCGGATTCACTAGAGGTATCACTCTCACCACTTTCACTCGAGCTAGATTGTTTTCCTACTGTCTTTTCGGTTGTCTTCTGTGGGACTTTCTCCTTTTTCGGTTCAGAGTCTGAGGCAGATCTGGAGCTTCCCGAGTCGCTTTCCGAATCCGACGTTCCGGATGATTCACTACCAGATGATTTCTTCTTGCCGTTTTCGTCGGGCTCTGAAACAGAGGAAATGAGTGCTAGAAAACGAGAAGAAGTTTCAAGAGAAGGAAAAGAAAACTCTTACGTGAAGTTTTTGTCTCTCTTTTTTCAATACGAATTCTTAAAGGACCTGTCTTACCTATAATACTAACGCAACCTACTTCTATAATCACTCGATAAATCTCTAAACTCGGAAACTACAATTTCGTACGGTACACTTTAACCCCTCTAGCAAAACCACGCTGATTTTCTCATTTGCCGCGTTTTGCTACCTTCGATGTGTATCACCCTGTCGACGGTTGTCTGCGAGAAGTTTTTCCATCAGAAAAACCGGTTATTGTTTCCCTGTTTTCGCTACAAGTCAACGGGTCTCGGAAAAGGCTTAAAACAGCCAACCCCGTGGGTTATTTGTTGAAAGCACAGCGTAAGTATTCAAATATTTTAAAATACTGTAAGCTGAAGTGTAAATTGTTCGAGTAATTTTTATACTTCCAAGTTTAATGTTGCAACATTTTTTCAGTCCTAATCAATGAACTGCTTGATTATGTAGAAACTTAATTAATACTCTCGAAAAGACAAGAACCTCCTAAGCCTGACCTTCAACGTAACGAAAACAGCTACTCACCATCCTCCCCTGAAGAGCTGCTATAGAACATCTTCTTCTTCGTCTTCTCGTGTTTAACGGGGGAAGCTGAAGTCCTTCCAATATTCGCACTGGCAGGACGAGAAGGAGGCTCCACGTTTCGAACACTTGAATCCGGCGCCACTTCTGCGAAACCAGGCAAATCTTGGTAGCCATTGGCTCGGACGTTTAGATAGTGAGAGAGGGAACCCAACTGGAAGTTGTCCCGGTCTGAAAAGAATCAGGAGAAGCTTGGTTACTGATGTTACCTGTTTACTGTGGAATTCGCACAGTCGTCGCACCAACACCAAAAGCACGCGCATGCCAGGTTTCCAGGAATAAAACATTTTCGACAAAACTTATTCCGTGAAGGTGCTGAACCACTCTTGCAAATCCGACTTGGACTTTTTTTTTCTTAACTTTTATTCTTACTTTGCATTTTTCCTGTACTCATCATATTAGAAAGTAAGATTTTCTGGCCATTCATCTAGTAGTCCCACAGAAGAGTCTTCGCGTTTTAGTTTGTCCCAGGGATTCACTCGCCGCATTATCGGAAGTCTCCACGGATTGGAAATGCTCCGATTATCATCCCTACCTTCAACAAGACCGAAGGTTTCGATGGGACCCCAGAATTTGTATATTTGATTCAGACGGTCTTGCAGATATCCGGTCTTTGCCAAACTCCTTGAACATTTTTACTATTAAAACTTTATGAACAGAATAAAGCCAGTAGCTAATCATATGAAAATACCAAGTTCAGATATGGATTCCCCTATATGTCATATCTATTTGGACGAAATTCATCAAAACTTCCTGCCTTACTTCTGCCAAATTTTCAGTTTCAGCGGATTCCGAGCGAACTACTTGTTTGGCGAAAGATTAAAGCTCAAAAAACGAATTCAGTATATCTCCTTACCCCTATATCGGACTTGTAATCAACTTCAGATACAATTTTTATTTATAACAAACTTTCTGGTTTCGGATTCCCGGCAAACTATATGACAGGGCAGAAAACAATTGTCGTATACAGATTCAGCATGTCTTCTTACCCCTACATCAGACATCTAATCAACTTCAAATAGAACTTTTCCTTTTAACAAAATTTCCGGGTTTGGACGGATTCCGGGAGAACTATACTTGTACGGCGACAAAACGATTTTCATATTCGTGTTCAGCATGTCTTCTTACCCCTAAACCGACTATCTCATTAGATGTTAAAAAAGAATTTGTTAGCCCCTTAATTTGAACCTCTCCTCCACCCTTATAGGGCTACTGAGCCCATCGACGAACTCGACCTGTCCCTTGACCCGTAGAACCCTCACACCAACTTTCATCAAAATATCTCATTCCCTTCGAGAGTTATCGTGCTGACAGACGGACAACTTTTACTAAGTCATAGGTAGGTATCCCTCCACTTACGTTTTGGGATCCTAAAAAGTGACTCCCTTTCAGATTCGGTAGGAAGTCGATTGGCGGGCCGCTGGTGTCGTTGGTGTTAGAAAAAAAAGGTGTTGTGGAGGGTTAAAATGAATTTCTAAGATCTTGATTGAGCTGAACTGTATGAAAAGACTGATTTTGAAGAAAAAATGCGTGGATAATATTTTGAATATATTTCTTTTTTCAAACAACGCAACTGTAAAATTCAACAAGAAACACCGGATATAACACGAGGCATCAGAATAGCCCTGCAAACCATCAGCTTCTAACCGGCATAGATCTTCTTTTCGTCAATATTTTGTAAAGCATTTTAATGAGTAAGTGACAGTATGTTTTATAAATTATTGATAGGGTCTTGTTTAACTATTATATTATCTGATCTAATCTAATAAATTCGCATCGTAAATAAACAAAAGTGAAAATAAAGTTTAAGAGACTAATTGCGTCGCAAGAATAAGTCCGACAAGAACACATATCTGCGAATTCGAACAAAATCCACGCGGAGGCATTCCCCGTGTTCTCATTTTTGGGATCCCAAAACGTAAGTGGAGGGATACCTATGACATCGCAAAAGTTGCCCGTCCGTCCGTCTGTCCGTCCGTCCGTCTATAAGCACAATAACTCTCGAAGGGAATGAGATATTTTGATGAAACTTGGTGTGAGGATTGTTTGGGTCAAGGGTAAGGTCGAGTTCGTAGATGGGCTCTGTAGCCCTATATTTGAGGGTGGGGGAGGGGGTTCAAATTAAGGGGCAAACAATATATTTTTAAACAGCTAATGTGATAGTCGATTGTGGGGTAAGAAGACATGCTGAGCACGACGGTGAAAATCCTTTTCTCGCCAAACAAGTAGTTCGTCCGGAATCCGGCAAAAAACAGAAAGTTTGTTAAAAGTAAAAGTTTCATTTGAAGTTGATTAAATGTTTGATTTAGGGGTAAGAAGATATGCTGAGCACGATGTTGAAAACCATTTTCTTGCTGGACGAGTAGTTCGTCCTGAATCCGGCAAAAACCGGAAAGTTGGTTAAAAAACAAAAATTTCGTTTGAAGTTGATTAAATGTTTGATTTAGGGGTAAGAAGACATGCTGAGCATGATGGTGAAAATCATTTTATCGCCGGACAAGCAGTTCGCCCGGAATCCGGCCAAAACCGGAAAGTTGGTTCGAAGTAACAGTTTCATTTGAAGTGGATTAAATGTTTGATTTAGGGGTAAGAAGACATGCTGAACCCGATGGTGAAAACCATTTTCTCGCCGGACAACTAGTTCGCCTATAATCCGGCCAAAACCGGAAAATATGTTAAAGCAAAAGCTTTATCTGAAGTTGATTGTATGATAGATTAAGGGGTAAGAAGAGACGCTGAGTCTTTATATGATGATAATTTTTTACCCGGACATATAATTAGTCCGGAATCCGGTTGTACCCTCATTTATTTTTTAAGTCAAAGTTTTATTTAAAGTTGATTGGATGTTCTTTATAGGGATAAGGAGATACGCCGGTTTCGTTTCTGAATTTTCTTTTTTTGCTGGACTAGTAGTTCGCTCGGAATTCGGGCGAAACCGCAAATTTGGCAGTAGTAAAGCAGGAAGTTTCGGTCAGTATCGTCAAAATAGATATGGCTTATAAAGGTATAGATAGATAGGTAGATAGAATATCTGAACTCGGTTTTCTCTGATGATTAGCCTGGCGAAGACAAGACCCATTGTCTGGATCAGATCTTAGATTTTTGGGATCCCATCGACACCTTTGGTCTTGTTTTTTCAGTACGGGAAGTCGCCAGGATATGACTCCCTCTATCAACGCAGTTCCCCTCGACTCCCCAAGGGGTCTGAGAGGAACGGCTAGAGTACACCCTAAGTCTTTGACAGAGTATAGAAAAAGTATCCGGAATCCCCTTAAATCTCTCACACATACTCCATTCATACACTGTAAGCCTCATTTGCATCTTCACATACATCGGTAAATTAGGTCGTGCTTCAGTACTGCATCCAATTCACGATCTCCCACTACACCAAGAACAAATAACCAGATAGAACTTCTGGTACCATGCAGCGACTATGAATACCCCGACAAAGCTGAGCGGACCTAGAAGTATTAACTGTAGCTTTTCACACGTCTTTTCTACTTCCGTCTTAATACTCATCGCAGAGAAAGAAAATGCAGGAGCCGTACTCCGCGCGCTGACCCGCTCTTGAGCGCGTCCAAAGAACCAATCAGCTTTGTCTTCTACTTTTCCTCAAGGTGGTTTCGCAGTGATATAGCTAATTGTAGAGGTAACGGAACGTGATGTGGCACGAAGCTACTAACCTCCGCTCGTTCACAGCGGAAAAGGTACGAGGAAATACTCGACTCCGCATAGCCATAGCACAGAGATAGGGAGACAGAGGTTCAATCTGATTATTTGTTCTTGACTATACGCTACTTTGGCCACCAGAATACGTGTTAACTGCTGCTCGAGAGAAGGTGTAAAAGGGGCATTTGTGAGAGGAATTCTTGAAACTAGAGCCTGAGGAAGAAATCTGATAAGCTGTTTCTGGACTGGATGGCTTCCATTGTGTTATCCTTGGCCGGAATTTTATAAACTGCAGTTATGGGCTGAATGGTCAAATTAAGATATCATACGAAAGGTCGTACTTAGCAAGTTCAGGACATCCTGGCAAATGCAGGTGTTCTTACAAGCCCTTAATTAGCTACTTTGTCTGACTGAAAGACTTTGTCACAGAAAGTGGATGAAACATTGTCAAACTTTCAGCTTAGTTAGATTAGTATGAATCACCTTATCTTAATTAGGCGTCGCAGGCGAACATTTCTACTTATTTATGTTAGAATAGCTAAATTTAGCTAAGTCTAGTCTAGCCCTGTAGGGGTAAAAGCCCTTAGCTTCCCCTAAGTAATAGTTAAGCGCCGCAGGAAAAACTCTAAGGTTATTCTGTGTTAGCTTAGTTAGATTAGTATGAATCACCTTATCTTAATTAGGCGTCGCAGGCGAACATTTCTGCTTATTGATGATATGCTATGATATGATATTTACTGCAAAAAGCCAACTGGCCATAGCAACTACCACAAAAAATCACTTACAATAAAACAAACAAAACAACAAAAACAAAAAATGACAATCCTAGATATAGCTTAATAACACTTACATTAGATCCTCCCGATGCTTCGCTGCCAACCGGACAAACACTGCCAAATTTCTCATTACTGCGAAACACTTGTCTCCAATCAGATCCACTAACCCTTCCTCCCCTAAACCACTCCTCCCAAACATTTCTTCCCTTAATCCCCCCAACTCACCACATTCACACATAAAATGTAACAGACTCTCATCAATTTCACCACACACAGGGCAAAAGTATGGACCATCACGTACCCTGTTTTTCCCCATGTATTTCCTTTTTTCCCCAAGTGGTAGTGCGTTCCCCCTTAAACAAACTAGTGCCTCTAAACTTTTCGCATCCAAACCCGCCCTAAAATATAGTTCCTCCCCCCATCCCTCTTTAGCTTTTGCATAAACTTTCAATGATTCAGACTGGTCCTTCATACATTGCCACATTTGCACCTCTTGTTCACGCAGTACTCTTTCTACCTCTTTCGACACTGACCCTAAACCTGCTGACAAACCTATTCCTCCATTCCAAAACACAGACATTCCACATTCATCCAATATCATCTTAACTTGTTGTGGCCAAGATTCTCTTGATACGTCCTGGAGGGCCTCCATATAAGCTCCCTTCAGAGGGCGTACTCTTGGCAGTGTTAATATATTCTCCCAAAATCGGACCATTCTAATTAACCGTCTATTTCTTAATGAATACAAACCAAGATCTCCGTTCACAACAATATTACTAAAAGACTCTTTAACTCTCAACCAACGCTTAAAATATTTATTTTGGATTACCTCCATTTTTGGTGCCTTTACATACCCCCAAACTTCTGAAGCATAATGCATTGTAGGTACAATTTTTGTTTGAAATACCTGTTTATGTAACTTAAGATTTTTAAGATCACGGAGACTACTACCCATCACTAGCCCCGCACTACGACTACCTCTTGACACGCCCATCTCCACATGCTTTGTAAATCGGCAATTTGAAGAAAACTTAACTCCCAGGTAAACAAACTCGTCCACCACTTTTAAAAGAGAACCACCATACAAGAATCTATCCCCCGGGTCCACTTTACCCCTTCGTCGGAACACCATACAAAAGGTTTTACTAGTATTAATCAATAATTCTTTTTTGCCAATATACCGTTCCATAAGATCCAATAATGTTTGCAAATGCTCTCTTGAATCAGCCATCAACACTACATCATCAGCAAATAACAACAGACAAAGACTGATTATATCTAGTGATAACATTGGTGCACCATTCTGGTTCATAAATTCTTCAATATCATTCAAAAAAATAGAAAATAATTTTGGTGACAATGTACATCCCTGCTTTACTCCAATTTTTGAAATTACCTCCTTTGAGAACCTTCCCGCCACCTTCACCACAAACTTCACTACTGAATAAATCTGTACAATCACCAAAACGAAAGGCCCAGGCAAACCCTAAGCCCATCAAGGACTGGATCAGCAGTTTTCTATTAACCGTATCAAACGCTCCTTTTAGGTCCAAGAATGCTACATACAACTTACCTTTTCTGACCCGAGTATATTTCCTAGCTAATCCATTCAAAATGAAAATTTGGTCCAGAGTGCTGTAACCCTTCCTGAATCCTGCTTGGAGGCGCGTCAGTACTTCAGTTTTATCAATCCACCTCATTAGTCTAAAATCCAACACCTTACAAAACAACTTACTAATCACATTACTCAGATGGATGCACCTATAATTCTCCTTCAATGACTTATCTCCTTTCTTAAATATTGGTACTGCCACAGATATATTCCATTCCTTGGGCCACTTCGTATTTTTTATAATAAAAGAAAACATCGTCGCCAGGATTGGTAGTAGACTAACCTTACCTAACTTCCAAACCTTCGAAGGAATCCCGTCTAGGCCCGGAGCCGACGCACCTCTCATCTTTTGAAGCCGGTCGAAAACCTCCTGCTCGTTCACTGGTTCTAATAGCCTATAATCATCTTCTCTTAACGGGAATCTCACAACATCTTCTAATTCTTTTTTAATATCATCTAGCACCCAATCCCCCCCTTTATTAAGACTATTTTCTTTTTCCTCAAGGAATTTTGGCCATGACTCAGCTTTTTCCCCATTGAAGACTTTATTTCACTCCAAAACTCCTTTCTATCCTTCTCCTTAAAAGCCTTCACTATATTTTTATTATTTTCCTCACAACACCTCCTCTTCTTTATCTTTATTAACTTCTTGTATTCACTACGCATATTCCGATATTCTACCAGCTTTTCCAGCAAACTTCACCATTTTGAACGCATGCACTACCATACTCCTCCTTACCTTGCACTCCGCATCAAAGAAATCTTTATTCTTTCTAGGTCTACCTTTATCAATACACTTTCTGCTATTTTCATATACATAATCTGATACTTCACACAGTGATTCATCCAGTAACCCCTCCGACAACATTTTCTCACATTCAAGCATTTTTTGTTGAGTAAGATCACTTTCTAAAATCACTTTTACTCTCTCCTCTGCATGTTGGAATAGCTAAATTTAGCTAAGTCTAGTCTAGCCCTGTAGGGGTAAAAGTCCTTAGCTTCCCCTAAGTAATAGTTAAGCGCCGCAGGAAAAATGTAAGGTTATTCTGTGTTAGCAGAGCTTGTTTAGCTAAGTCTATCTATCCCTATCTTCTTGTTTAAAGTTTAAAATTGTTTAACTGTTTTCAAACGGTTCAGCCATGGTATCTCATCCTCTCCACTCCCAAATCCTCCCTGAGTGGTAAGTTCTAGGGTTCCCAAGCTCTGTCCCCTACCTACAAAAAACGCTAGATATGCAAAAAAGTTTTGTTCGCGAGTTCGTGAAATATTTTAACGAAGCGTGAACTCTTTTAAGCGTACTGACATTAGATACATATATTGCAATTTTTTCTGTTTGTTTGACAATAATCGCAAATTTGGTTTATAACCATGATAGTCGATTTTTACAATAAAATTTATATCTATCTATCTCTAGTGTATAATTGTTTAAGTTCTCAGATCCAAACCGCTATCGAACAACAGACAAAACAAAGTAGAACAAAAAATCACCTTTGAATCTGGACTCCAGGACAGGCGCGGGTTTGGAAGCAAAGAAAATCTTCTTCGGATTCTTCACTACTTTCCCATCATTCGAGGAAAACAGAATATGCCTAATCATCCGTGACCGGTCTCGGATATCATACGAAAGGTCGTACTTGGCCAAGTTCAGGACATATTGGCAGAGCAGGGTGGTTTGTTTCGGGTTGGTCAGGTAAAGCTTAGCTGCCAGGTTGACGATCTGAAGCTTCACTAAGTCTTCCTAAGACAAGAAAGGGACTAGATACGGGACAACAAAGTAACCAAATTGATGCAAGTGAAACATAATATACTAATTAGCATTGCACGAATTCCTTAACCATATACTTCATAGCACTTTTAAAGGGCTATTTTTATTTATTTATTTATCACCCGTCATTTCAAGAAGAAAAAGGAAGGAGTACAAAAACGAAAAGAAAAGTAAAACCAAAGAAAAACATAACACTTTCATAGGAAAAAAAATCAATATATACAACTGAAAACTTTTTGACTGACAACTGAAGACGACTACATACATGCACACTTAGACTCTGAGAATTTGCTCCATGGGTGGACTAGATTTTTTAACTGTACTTGTTAAGCAGGTTAGCAATAGCAAGCTCAGGGTCTCTTATGTTATGTAATTTCATAAG
This sequence comes from Branchinecta lynchi, assembly GCA_023053575.1. Classification (NCBI taxonomy): domain Eukaryota; kingdom Metazoa; phylum Arthropoda; class Branchiopoda; order Anostraca; family Branchinectidae; genus Branchinecta; species Branchinecta lynchi. Next base: position 7,663,544 of record JAKZAP010000016.1, read on the forward strand.
TTTGGTATTTCTTGTCCAAGGGGGAGACGAAGTAATTATTTAGAGAGTCAAAATGTTTCAATGTTTTTTACTGGTCTCTCATTAATTTCTATTCCTCGAAACTTTTCATACTACCTTTTAGGTTGTTTGAAAATTATCCAAAACTAGGGCTAATGCGGAGTCATTTTGCAGAGGCAACCTAAGCTGCTGACGCTGGACACAGGCGAATGTGTTAGGAGTGTGAACCCTAAAAGGGCCATCAAAAACAAAATTAACTAATACAAAACTTCGATTTTTCACTGGTTTTTAGTTCTATTATTTCTGTTCATGTTCAAATCTTTTAACAGTATTTTTTAGGTGCTTTGAAAACCATTCCAAAATTAGGGATAAGAATTAGATCATCCAACTGTCGAAAGAAAAATATTTAAAACGGAAACCTTTTCAGCGGACTTTTGGTGGCTATATAAGTTCAATTACAGTCGAAAGTGGGACAGATGGGCAATTCGTTTGGTCTGTACGGGAAATACAAATTCAAGCTATTCTCGTTCTAATAAAACCACATCCTTTCCTGCATTTGTATCGGGTTCCCCATCTTCTCCCCCACGAAAACCCAACCAGTCTCTGTCACTTACCTCGTTTGAAAAGGACTTCGCCATTTTCCTCAGAACATCTGGGGCATACTTCGCCACTTTTTCGCAATACTCGCCAATGAGCCACAGTATAGAAGCGCGAGCAGCGGGTACAGTAACGTTGTCTATCAACTTAATCATCTTCGTGACAATGGACTCCTGATCGGCAGACTGGGACTGGAGTAGCTTCTTGATGATCACCACACTTTCTGCCACCACAGCCTCTGCAAAGAATGAACTGAAAACCCCAACACATGAAATAATAATAACTGAAAAATCTGCATTCCGGTATAACAATTTAGATGTCTGTTGAATTGAGTTGCCTACGCGATGTTGAGGCGTGGTTCCCAAAATCACCATGTTCTTATTGCCCACACTCATGATGCCCACGGTTCAAAATGCCTACGACTCAAAATGCCCACAAGTGAGGTCGAAGACCCCCCGAAACTGATATCGCCCAAATGCCGGCGGCTCAAAACGCCCACAGGGGAGGCTAAATCGCCTTGGTCCAAAATGTCGACGATTCAGCCTGTCACCATGAGACCAATGTTGCCATTTTGGCTGATTTTACGACCGACTGGCGGATTTTTTTTTGTTGCTGGCGTCTTATAACTGTTTGGGTTCTACTGACAATCCTTGTAAGTTTTTGGAGATTTCTTGCAATTCTGAGACAAGATGAAATTTTGGCGTATTTTCTGAGACAGCGGTGTATTTCTTGGATCACGATCTGGCAACACTGCCTGGGACAAGGGACAACGAGACTGTCAGGGACAGGACTACCATGAAATCGGGCCTGCTCCAGATCGATACTGGAGCCGATTCCAGATGATCCGAAGAAAAGATCAGTAGGTAAAAGCCCCTAAAGGACCCCTCGCACTACTTACTCTTCAAGTTTTAAAATATTTAAATACTTTTAAAACTAGGCTGTGCTTTCAACAAATAACGCACGGTTTGGGCTATTTTAAGCCTTTTCCGAGACCCGTTGACTTCAAGGTTCAAGGTTTAATTTACACTTCTGTATAAAATCAAAATAAATAGGGTCAAGCCGGGGACACAAGGTCGATTGACAAAAACCCGGTACAATATATAACAAACATATTTTACCTATAACTAATTACATAAATAAATGTTATTAATTCCATGACTCATCACCAGACGGGAACCCGCCCCACAAACCCACCGACACTCGGCAAGATCAACCCGAAATCCCACAAAAAAAAATATACCCAATGCGCAAGCGAGGGTAACCGATGGCCGGCAACTAATATAGACAACTAACTTGTATAGCGAAAATAGGAAAACAAAATCAGCGTGGTTTTGTCAGAGGGGTTAGAATTTACGATACGAAATAGGGGTGTCCGGGTTTAGAAATATATGGAGTGATTATGGAAGTAGATCGTTAGTATCACAGGTAAGACCCTTTAAAGAAAAGTCCCAAGGGGGCTCATCCGTTAGAGGCTTCCTCACGAAAGCATGGCGGTTCTGCGTAATCTAACCACGAGACCACACACCGTTTTTTTGTAAATAGTTTATTAGTATTATATTATAACTGAGCTTATACCAGTTCAACATACGATTATCGCCATTCTGGTACTCGGGCTACTCCTTCCATTGCTCACTCACCCCTAATTTCTGTTCATTACGGACTGAACACCACAAATAATTCAATCGTGGGCATTCTAACCAGTAGGCAGTTTTGAGCCATGAGCATTTTGAGTCGTAGGCATCTTGTGTCGTGGGCATTCTGAACCCTGGGTATATTGGGCCGCGGGCACTATGAGTCACGGGCATTTATAGTGGGCATTACGAGTGTTAGCCGATTTTGAAATAGTCACAGTCAGCTTGGATGAGGCAATTAAGGGCAATCAGCTTGGATGAGGCAATTATCCTGCGAGGTCGACCAAGCAGAGGTTGCTGCACCAAGTTAAAGCACGAATCTACACCTGACAGGTTTTATATGTCCTCACTTGAATCCAGAAAATAAAACAACATAACGAAGAGAGATCAAATGTTTTCCCAGGTATAGTAACTTTTTACTGCGTGAACTCTGCGTGACATAGTAGTCCGCTTCTGTTAAAAATCCGAAACAGCGTCATAAGGCGTACTCTTGCCGTTCCCCGCGGACTCCACTTGAGGAGTCCCCGCGTTTTTGTTTGTCCCGGGGACTCACTACCTGTATTCTCGCGAGTCCTGACGGACGGGGAATGCTCTGATTATCATTACTATCATCGAAAACGACTCCTTTTCAGATTCGGAGCGGAATCAATTTTTGCTGGTGTTGGTGCAATGTAAAATTAATTAAAAATAATCAGAATAAACAAACCCAAAAATAAAGTGGTCCAGACTAATTTCGTCAACTGCATATCCATTTTTCGAACAAAATCCATGCTGGAAGCATTCCCCGTGTTCTCGCTGTTTCTGTCCGCGAGTCCGCGTGGAGTGACTCCCTCTATTCTCGCCGTTCCCTTTGATTCCCCGAGGAGTCCTCGGGGAACGGCGAGAATACGCCTATAGCGTGGTTAGCCGAAGCGGTATTTGTATCAAATGTGCTTGGCCGCGCTCTCCAGAGACGACTATGTCACGCGGGGTCTACGCAGCGAAAAGTCGGAACTACCATACAGAGGCAAACTTTTTCAGATTTCTGAAGCAGTATTTGTGTCAAGTGAGCACTGCCGCGTTCTCTGCGGACTACCATGTCACGCGCAGTCTATGTGAAAAGTCGTAACTATTATACCAGGGCAAACACTTTAAATTTCCTCTCAGTTCTTTTTGTTTCCTCCTGCTTGATTTAAAGAGCGTCAAAATATGCGTAGCGACACATATCTATGTAGCGATACGTAGACCTCGTGTCCTCCATACGTGTCCTCCACATGGACCATGCTATCACAGACCCTTCTAAATTGTCGGAAGCGATAAACGGGGAAGACCAAAAAGCACGATCCGTCAACCTGCCAGAAGGACCTTGCGAACATTCACAAAAGTCTGCAACCTGAGTGGGAGGATGTTCGGAGAACACCCCACCAGAGAGAAGACTTAATAATATAACTGCAGTAAAAAAAGGCTTTCTCCTCTGTTAATTTCTCGAGACACTGTGTACACTAAATTCAATTTCAGCCAGGTGTCGATCCACGCCTGCTTTAAACTGATTGATATTTTCGGCATTTACGACATTTTCGGGGAGATTATTCCAGTATTCCACTATCCGGTTTTTTAAGCTCCATTTTCCAATGTCATTTCGGAATTTCTCACCATGAATTTCCAAGCTGTGTCCTCTCAGACCGTTGTGATTGAAAGTGAGTACATCATCAGGCCTTATGTTGTCATTAATAACTATGACAAATCTTAAAAGTTTCAATCAAATCACCTCGGAGAAATCTATAAGATAAAATAAATAATATAATACTTAGTCCATTTCGTGGGTGCCCTTGGTGCTTCTGTAGGCAGAGGGGCTGAGGGTCTATATAAGATAAATAAATCTAGTCATAACACAGTTTAGAACAGCGCGAAAAGGTCCTATCTTGATCAATAAGGCGCAATCAATCATTATAATACACGAGTAAACCTTTAATATTAAAGAATGTGAACACTTACCATCTTTGTTAGATAAGAGAGCCACCAGACCACTAAGGCACGTGCTCGCAACTTCTTTGATGTTTGACGCGCATCTAGACAGAAAACGTTTTCAACAACGGAAACCATGATAATATTCATCGCTATAACTAATTCCATCATAAAAAGGCTTTCCCTACTACAGATTATCGTCAACAACCAGATGCTGCATTTGGCTTAGGAGCGAAAATACACAAACAAATTTCAGTCTAGCGCCACGCCACCAGCATAACTTACAGTCAGACTGGGCAGAACGAATACTTAGCCATATTTGATAACGCTGTTCCAGGAAAATTTCAAACAAAAACAAAAATCTTGCAGTATTTGCTACTGGGATTAATCTTGTCTCAGTCTTGTCTCAGTAGAGATAAAATTAATCCCAGTAGCAAATATTGCAGTTAACTTTAATCCTTACTCGGAGAAACTTTTTACAGTGTAGTAAATTTCCTCAGTCATTTATGACACCTTTCCTGTTTTCTTTTCTTTCGGATTCGTCTCGTAGCCATCGTTCTATCTTTCACTGATCGTTCCATCTTTCTTATTCCGATGTTTACTGAACATGGCTTACCTTCCAATAGCCTGAATTGTCGCCGCAACGAACTCACTCTCATGCGAGGCGATGTAGACCTGGAACTCTCGAAGTAGCAATGAGATGTTTGTCTCGCCTGCTAGATTCGTCAGAATTTCTAGTTTCATCAGTTTAACAGGCAATGGGTCTGTAGTGTAAATGAAGAAGCTTCTCAGATAAGGCTCGAACATACCCTGAAAAAAAACAGAACAATTAAACCTGGGAGTAAATCAACGGTGATCACTCGCTATTCCAAGGGCATGTCACTGCAATAGTATCTGCAATTTTCGTCTCCCTATTCTTCTTCTTCTTACATTCTTCGCTCCACTCATTGAACATTGAACAGATCAAGGCTAATGGTCATCTGAGAAGACCAAATTCAGATTTTGATTCAGCATGTGTGTTTACCCCTATATTCTACGTCGTATCAACTTTGTCGAAACTGAACAAAACTTCCCGCCTTACTTCTGACAGATTCCGGGTTCGACCGGATTCCCGGTAAACTACTTGTCTGGCAAAAACTACAGCTCAAAAACGAATTCAGCATGTCTTCTTACCCCTATACGGAACATCTAATCAACTTCAGATAAAAAATTACTTTTAACAAATATTCCGGTATCACTTGGAGTCCCAGCGGACAGTGTCCGGGGAGAAAATGATCGTCATTTATAGTCTCAGCATGTCTTCTCACCCCTAAATCAATCATCCGATCAAATTCAAATACAAACTTTACATTTTACAAATTTTTCGGTTTGGCCGGATTCTGGGTGAACTACTTGTCTGGCGAGAACATAATTTTCATGTTTGGATTCACCATGTCTCCTTACCCCTTGATCTAACCTCTAATCAACCTCAGATTAAACTTTAACTTCTTACAAATTTTCCGGTTTTGGACGGATTCCGGGCGAACACATGTTCAGTGAGAAACAATTTGCAAATTCGGATTCTACATGTCTCCTTACCCCTAAATCTCATTTGCTTTGAAAAAATATTTTATTTGCCCCTTAATTTGAAAGCCCTCCCCAAACCCAAAAAGTAGGGCTACAGAGCCCATCTTCGAACTTGAGCTATACTTTGACCCAAAGAGTCCTCATGCCAAGTTTAAAATACATCTCAACCCCATCGAGAGCTATCGTGCCAACAGACGGACGGACGGACGACAACTTTTACGAAATCATAGGTATACCATCACTAACGTTTTAGGATCAGAAAAAGTATAGTGAAACATATTGAGAAGTGTTCTAATAAGCATAACATTACTGTAGTTGCAGACGACCCAGCTGCAAAACGGATACCGACAGGAATCTAAGGAAAGGTGCGAGAAAACGTCAGTTGACCTGTACCAAGGCACGCTCGCACCAAATCGGATGGCACCACCTGCGCTGCGCGATCCTTTCGTGGTTTACATTCGAACATTTGCTTCGAGCGGTAAGTAGGGTGGGTGTAATACGCATGACAGTTACCTACTAAAGAGGGTCAAGCTGGCTACCCTGGAAGAGAGACGAACCCGCCTTAGCATCGATTTCGGTATTAAAACCCTATCTGTTCCCCGATTACGTAATATTCTCCCACCCCCCTATTTTCCTATACGTATTAGACCCCAGAAAACCCCCAAACTAGCCCCTGTGGCCGCTCTTCATGAAAGATATAGAAGGAGTTTTGTTCGGGCATTTGTTGAGTTGTACAATAACCGATAAGTCAGTCCTTTTTATTTTTTTTTCTTCCTTCGTCACAAAGTGTTATGCATTCCTCATTTTGTATATTCCGGCTTTTTGCCGTCGAGGCTGGAACGATTTTTCTAGTTTTCCAACAGAATATCGTGCCACGGGCGAATCCGACCAATCACTTTACAGAGATGCGTAGTTACCACGCTTACTACACTCCCGAGCATGGTAAGCAAATAGTTACTATTAGTTACTATAGCGTAGTATCTTTTTACGAGGTTGGAACGAAAATGGTAACTAATAGTTATCATTGTTCGAACACGCTCTTTATATGCTTTGCTTTTTGCGGCAAGCGCAATCGTGGCTAAGCTAGAAGTGTCCATAAGACCGAAGCGGCAAAAGGAGCGCAATGCCTACGGAATCCCAAGTGACAGCCACTTATGATGGGCCGCCGGACAACGAAGAAGGAGTGGCATAATACAGTTACGACTGTCCTGTGCCATCGGCTCGGTCTCTTACTTTTCTTAATTCTCGACAAAGTTCCTAGTTTTATAGTTCCTAACCCACTCCATCTCAAATTTTGTTCGTCCCTGATTGTACCACGCTCCATGGTGCCATGCTTGGGTGCAGGAATGATAAAAAATTAGCCCAAGCCGGTGTTGTGTCGGAATTTATGTCAAGTGCCTAACTAACTATATGTACATACCGAAGTGAACATGATCCTTTGGTACTTTGTAGAATCTAATTGCACAAATGAAGACTCAGAACTAAACAACATCCTGTTAAACTGAACTCCACGTCAGTTGGATATTGCTAAATCCCATACTACGTCGACATCAGGTAGCTTCCGGTTAGTTCACGTCAGTTGGACCTTCACTTGTGCAGTTAGGAGTTTATAAGCTTTTTCCAGTCTTAGCGCTGGGTCATTCGTCTTTCATATTTTGTAAGTCACACATGACTTAGTCTATTATCATTATCGATCGTGATATTATTTACGCGGATTGGGATTACCTTTATAAAGAGTAAGTCAGAAATAAAACCACTATATGTTAACGTAAACCTTTTCCACTACCGCCCTTACTTACCCGCCGCCTTACACGCTACGGTTACACTTCCACAGTCTGCTGTCTACTACCACCCTCTCTACCCTAAGACTACAGTGTACGCTCCATTTCCAGTTACAACACCGGTAATGACGATGGTTTTGACTAGATTTAGACCCCCTCCCCCGCCACCACTCCCCAGAATGTCTTCAGCCTTCTTACCTTCCGTTTGACCGACATGGATGCTATGGTGCTTAGAACGACTGACTTGACTTCTCTATGTGATCTGATAAGCCGGATTAGCGGCTTGGCCACAACGATGATTTCACTTTGAGGAGCCAGATGGTAGAAGAGTTGGGCGACCGCCATGACCACCTATCAATGGAAAATATTCATGGGTCTCTTGTTAAAGCACAACTCTTACTACAAATCAAAATCATCTTTTCGAAAAACATGCGACGGTCAGATCCGATTATTAGTTTTTGTTGTCATAGTAAAATAAACATGTATGTCAATCAACGAGCCAAAATTAACATACACAAAAGTACAATATATACAATTAATAACTATTTTACGATGAATTGGCTCAGTTTTTCGAAATATCCTTACTTTCCATGTGAAATTGTGAAATTAGCAATTTCTTTGTTAGCGCTTATGAACTCTATCCACCCTTCCCGCTCTCCGACGCGGCTCCCGGACACAAAATATTTGAAAACTGAACACGTCGTGGTTAATTGTATTTCTTAAGAGCAGCGTTTACCTCGGCCCAAGGTTGCCCTAACCTAACCTAACCACGACCCAGCGATACAACAAAACCAACGATCAACCACAAGTAAGCCGAAAGGGTCCCTCCCTGGAACCCAGGTGCTGACGAATCCAAAGAAGAAAGAAAAGTGGGAAAACCAAGCAAAAGAAAAGGATCCAAAACACAAAATAAACCTTTCGGTCCACCAAGTCTTCTAAAAATGGAAAACACATTTTTAAGCTTCTTATGCACTTCACTTTGAAAGATTTTTTCGGCCGAGCTTGAAGATTTCGGCGCAGTTTGTGCTCCGTAACTGACGGCAACACAGCGACACAGCAAAACCAACGATCAACCACAAGTAAGCCGAAAGGGTCCCTCCCTGGAACCCAGGTGCTGACGAATCCAAAGAAGAAAGAAAAGTGGGAAAACCAAGCAAAAGAAAAGGATCCAAAACACAAAATAAACCTTTCGGTCCACCAAGACTTCTAAAAATGGAAAACACATTTTTAAGCTTCTTATGCACTTCACTTTGAAAGATTTTTTTGGCCGAGCTTCAAGCTTTCGGCGCAGTTTGTGCTCCGTAACTCACGGCAACAGTACACCCCGCTCAGCCAAAAAATGGCTAACAGTAGTAAGTGCAAAACGAAACAATGGCGAAGGGCGAGGATTTCCGAGCCTTCTAATTACACAGGGGAACTAGTGATACTAGAAAAGACAAATAAATAAGAGGTGTCTTTTAATCAAAGGTGCACGCTCGGAAGATAATATTCAAGTGATCGGATTACTTGGTTATTTACTCGGCATTACTCCAGCCAACTCTGATCCTAAGACAACATATTTTATTCCTATTAAAGGACCCGTCGTACCGATATTTCTGATCAACTCTGCGTCCACAATCATTTCATTCACTCTCATTCCCGATATTCGAACTTTTAATATAATGTCTGTTCATCCTTAAGTAAGTAAGTAAGTGTATTTATAACCCAAAAAATGTTTTACAACATAAGAGTGTGGAGTAGAAGAGATAAATTGAAAATAAAAAGAAACGAACAAAAGACAACAAGAAAATAACATACAAACAGACAATACGCATCAGCTGTCAGCCAAAAAGTATAATCAGTCGATGATGCGGCAACAGACGTAGACAAGACTTCTGACGGAAATCAGAGTGCAAATCTTGCAGCCGTGACAAAATGTCAGTAGCTCCGTAAGATTTAATAATCTTAGAATTACTGTGGGACCGGGGCAGATACAGAAGAAACTTACAGTAACGGAAGGTTCCCTCTTGCTTATTATGCCTTTTATATTATCCCTAGCTCACTTATGGATTTATAAGCTTCTGAAATCTTCGCCTTTCGTCATTGTTTCGTTCTGTAGCTACTACTTTTAGCGCTTTTTCGGCCCAGGCGAGTTTTGTCGGTTACGCAACGCAAACTTAGCCGGAAGCTTCAAGGTCCGCCAACAACTCTTTCACAATTAAGTACATGAGAAGTTTCAAACTGTTGTTTTTCATTCTGGATGACATGGTATCCCATCAGGTCTATCTTCTGTTTTCGACTTCTTATCTCTGGCTTGGTTTTCGCACTTTTAACCACGGCGCGTTCAGTTTTCAAATATTTTGCGTCCAGCCGCCGCGTCGGAGAGCCTTGTCGCTTCTTATGAGGTCTATGGTTAGAAATACTGGTCATGCAAGTTTCACAGGTTTGAACCTAATCATATTCACAGGAAATTTTACTGCTATTTAGATTAGAATTTTTGGTGCGTTACTGACTGTCACCTGTAGCGATACACGCTTTTTTTTTTTAAACCAACTCTACTCCCTGTTTCCTTTTCCTTACACGAATCGTCCATCGAAGTATCATAAAAATGACTAAACTGCAAATGCATTGTCGTCTCCTCCTCCATACTGCAGAGTCTCTAACCCCTTTTACTCATTGCCGGTCACTCTTTGTTATGGTTAAAGGACGCCATGATTCATACATTCCTTCCGACGACCACAATCACCAGAACACTATACTGTAAAAAAAAGTCTTGCAGTATTTCCTACTGGGATTAATCTTGTCTCTACTAACATAATCTTATCTCTAATTCGTATTAATCTTAATCCCTGTAGCAAATGCTGCAGTTAACTTTAATCCTTACTCGAAGAAACTTTTTACAGTGTAGTCTGATCTATTAGTGAGTTTTAGACGTCAACTTGTAAACAGTCGACTCATACATATTCAGAGTGTCTTCTTTCATTTTAATTTTCTTTCTTGTCTATTGTTACGTGAATAGGAGGGGGTGATGCCTACAGGCTTGAGTGTCCTCGACGGTGACCCGCCCCGTATGGAAATAATTCAAGTCATAGTATTATAACATTTTTCCAGTCGTAAATAATTGGAAACGATCGTAAGCAATTCTTTTTTTCACGATTGGAAACAGTAGAAACAATTGTTTACAACCGTAAACAACTATTTACAGTCGTAAACAACTGTTTCCATTCGTAAACAACTGTTTCCATTCGTAAACAACTGTTTTCATTCGTAAACAACTGTTTCCATTCGTAAACAACTGTTTTCATTCGCAAACACCTGTTCCCAGTCGTAAAAAAACAACTGTTTACGATCGTTTCCAGTTGTTTTCAATTGTTTACGACTGGAAAATGTCCCATAATACAATGACTTGAATTATCTTCACACGGAACAAAAGCGGGCGGATTTCAAGCGCATCTAGGTCCTCGGTAGTCGGTAATTATTTTCTTCCGGTACCGGTGTTTAACCCCAAAGTAGATCTTACCGCCGAGTTTCTGCTCTGTAGAAGGGGTCTCGCATTCCTCAGCAATAGTCTGTGATCTGCATCAAGGGCTGTCGGTTTCTGGTATCCAACTTCGGAATCGCCATCTTCAACGTGCTCCGAGTCGTAGAATGGCTTGTTTTCTTCTTGAAGTGTCCCACCCTGGGCGAAAATAAAATAAAATTTCATTTAGAGAGAGAGAGAGAGATATCGGCTTCAAAAACTACGATTACCCAGTTTATCTTACAGATTTCTTCGAGGTGATTTGATCAAAACTTTTTAAATTTGCCATAGTTATTATGATAACATTAGGCCTGATGATATCTTCACCTTCAACCACAACGGTCTCAGAGGACACAACATGAAACTGAGTGGTAAGAAGTTCCGAAAAGACATCGGAAAATGGAGCTTTAGACCGAATAGTAGAATGTTGGAATAATCTCCCAGGAAGTGTTGTAAATGCCGAAAATATCAACCAATTCAAAGCAGGTGTCGACTACTGGCTGAAATTCAATTTAGTGTGTAAAGTGTCCAGAGAAATTTATAGAGGCGAAAGCCTTATTATTGCAATTATATTATCATTATTATTATTATATTACATTATTATTATATTATTATTATTATTATAGCATAACTAAAATCTAGTCTCTTACAAATCATAAATAACAAACATATAAATAACCAACATAGACTACGATTCAGCATTGAAAACCGAAGTATAAAAGGGCACAAATTTTCAGATTTTAACTTGATTAACTGATTCTGCGGGGGCGGGGGAAAGGAGAAAGGTTTGAAGAAACTGCATCACTATGCTAGACCTTCAAACTTAGGCATATTTCGTAGCCTTTCCGCAGGTGCCTTCGCTTCAGGTTAGAAGAGCTAAAGGAGCTCTCAATTCCAGTTCCAAGCTCTCGGTTCTCTCCTTTTTTTGACCTTGATACAGAAGGTGGCTTGGAATGTATTCACACTTAAAGCCCCTAGTGACGCCTTGTGTTATGAAACAAAATGCAGACTGTTCAAAACTGAAGATAGCACAACCTACCTCACTGTTAGGATCGACGAACTGTGAGCGGGCGTATCGGGTTAACATATTCAGGATCAGAACTTGTCCCCATTCCTCAACATCAACGAGAAGGTTGCAGAGCTTTCGGAAGTTCTTGTGGATCAAGTCAATTCGCTCAGGACACACCTAGAACAGATACATATGTATTAAAGGACCTGTCTTACCTATAATACTAATACAACCTACTTCAATAATCACTCAATAGACCCCAAGTTCGTACGGTACATTCTGACCCCTCTAACAAAACCACGCTAGTTTTCTCACTGGCCGTGTTTTGCAACCTTCGATGTGTATCACGCTGTCGACGGTTGTCTGCGAGAAGTGTTTCTATCTGAAAAACTAGTTATGTAAATTGTTTCCCTGTTTCGCTATACGTCAACGGGTCTCGGAAAAGGCTTAATACAGCCAAAGCCGTAGTATTTCTCGAAAGCATAGCCTAGTTTTAAAGTATTCAAACATTTTAGAATACTGTAAGTTGAAGAGTAAATAGTGCGAGGGGTCCTTTAAACAAAAATGTACTTGAACCTACTTTTGGGATCCCAAAACGTAAGTGGAGGGATACCTATGACATCGCAAAAGTTGTCCGTCTGTCCGTCCGTCCGTCTGTCCGTCCGTCTGTAAGCACGATAACTCTCGAAGGGAATGAGATATTTTGATGAAACTTGGTGTGAGGGTTCATTGGGTCGTCGGACCAGTCAAGTTCGTAGATGGGCTTTGTAGCTCTACATTTAGGGGTGGGGGAGGGGATTCAAATTAAGGGACAAACAAAATATTTTGAAACAGCTAATGTGATAGTCGATTATGGGGTAAGAAGACATGCCGAACACGATGGTGAAAACCATTTTGTCGTCGGACATGTAGTTCGCCCGGAATCCGGCCAAAACCGGAAAGTTTGTCGAAAGTACAAGTTTTATTTGAAATTGATTAGATGTTCGATTTAGGGGTGGGAAGACATGCTGAAGACGATGGTGAAAACTATTTTCTCGATGGACAACTATTTCGCCCGGAATCCGGCCCAAACCGGAAAGTTTGTTGAAAGTAAAAGTTTTATTTGAAGTTGATTAAATGTTCGATTTAGAGGTAGGGAGACATGCTGAAGACGATGGTGAAAACTATTTTCTCGACGGAAAAGTATTTCGACCGGAATCCGGCCCAAACCGGAAAGTTTGTCAAAATTAAAAGTTTTGTTTGGAGTTGATTAGATGTTTGATTTAGGGCAAGAAGACATGCTGAACACTTATGTGAAAACAAGTTTCTACCCGGACATGTAGTTCGTCCGGAATCCGGCCAAAACCGGAAAACTGTTGGAAGTCAAAGTTTTATTTCTAGTTGATTAGATAAGCGATTTAGGGGTAAGAAGAGATGCTGAGTCCTTGTGTGACAATCGTATTTTACCCGGACATATAGTTCGACCGGAATCCGGCTGGAATCGGAAAATTTGTTATAAGCTAAATTTCTATTTGAAGTTGATTAGATGTTCATTACTGGGGAAAGAAGATACCCTGATTTCGTCTTTGAGCTTTCTTTTTTCGCCGGACAAGTAGTTCTGGAGTTCGGCCGGAACCGGGAAATTGGCAGAAGTGGCAGGAAGTTTTCGTCAAAACAGATATGACTTATAGGGGTAAACACACATGCTGAATCCAAATCTAAACTTGGTTTTCTCAGGTGATTAGCTATTTGGCCTTAATCTGTTTCTGAATTTTAATTGTAAAAATGTTCAAGGAGTCTGGCGAAGACTGGATCTGGCTAAGACAAGACCCAGTTGTCTGGATCAGATATTGAATTTTTGGGATCCCATCGAAACCTTTGGTCTTGTTTTTAACTACAGTAGTCTAAAGCATAAGCAGTAACCTTAGCAGTGGAGAAAGTGTTTGATCACCTGACGAGGACATGCAAAGGTCTCTCGTATTAACGTGAACAGCAGTGTCCCTCTGTTCGATCAGATATCAATCATAAAGTCTCATCGCGGTAAAAACCAGGAGATTATCGCTCATCGCGCGGTAAACTAAGCTGCCGCTTTTAAGCGCCAAAGATGAAGATTCCCAGTATCTAAAGCGGAATTCACATAGAGGGCGTCAAAATATTGGCAGGCAAAAACGCGGTTCACGACGTCTAGGCGAAATCGTAGGGTATTACAGACGGGGAGCGAATTCAACCGAATTCTGTTTTCTCTAACTTTCCCCTTTATACGCCTTGATCCCAATATCGTCGATGACTGGGGTAACTCTGAACTAAACTGATTAGCTGTTCTACATTCATCGTTTCTGTCTTTCAAATTATTTGCCAGACGCTTTTCGGCTTCAAACCGACGCCTGACTAATCGTTTTTGACCTCATGATGCGTTTTTTCATCGCCTGGCGTGACGGATATCGTCAGGCGTGGTGATTTCGCTCTTTGTGTGAGCTGGACTTGAGACTCTTCTTGCATATGGTGTAGAATCTGTTTCAAAGAATTGATCACGTCTTTCCAAGTTTCCGATGTTCGTGCTCGGGATTCGACAATCTAAGAATTTCACAGCCGGTTTTATTCATTTGATGATATTTATTCAAACAATGTTTACAACGAATACGTCAGCTAACGATTCTTCATCAGCGATTTTTCGGCCCTTCTTGACAGCCTGACGAGGACCCTTGCCAAGAAGGGCCGAAATATCGCTGATGAAGAATCGTAGCTGACGTATCGGTTGTAAACATAGTTTGAATAAATGTTTCAAAGTCAGCTTGGGCTCACAGAATATTCATTTGATGATGATGATGAAATTTATTTACACACTTAAGAAGAGGAAAATAGTGCAGTACAGTCAAAGAAAAGGAAGAAAATACACTGAGCTTTCAATAATGTAGTGAACGCACAAGATCAAAAAATAAGCATTAAAAAAAAAGGAAAGGGACTAATCGGGTCTATAAAATCCTAGATGGAATGCGGAGAAATGGCCAAGGGCAGAAACGTGAAGGTCCTGGGCAATTGCAGATAACTTTACATCAAGGATCAATTTGTTGTTTCAAAATCTACATACCTGGTCGAAGGCCATTACCGCCGAACCAATCACCAACGTTGTCCTGTCCATTAATAACTTCTCAATAACCACCACAAGTTCATCCTTCTGTTCTGGGTCCAGTCCATACAGTTTCGGTATAGCATGGGCAGCTGTTTTTCTCACATAAGGAGACATGTCAGCTGAGGAGTCTTTAATTGCCAACATCATAATTGGAGCAATGACAAGCACACGAATGCTGGAGAGAACCCTTAAGGCACTAGCACGGATGAGTTGGTTAGGGTCTTTCAAAGCCCGCTGAAACGTGGAGATTGACAGCAGAGCCAGATCTTGCTGTTCCTCCGCGTATCGTGCCAGGTAAACATATACGAGCTTCTTGACTTCTATGTTCTTTGATACGACGTTCTTGACGACTGCAGGGAATAGATGGGACGCGTCACGGCCTTTTGCAACCATCTGAAAAGGGATAAAGCTTGAAACACGTATTTCATGTACTAGTATGATGGTGTCTTCAGCCAATATTACAGCAAGACTTCTCTGCCTTTTCGAGGAGGTGTCCTCCTCAGAGCCATTTACTAGCCAAACAAATTTTTTTTTGGGGGGGGGGACGAGGCATTTACCGACTGGCTTTTTCTGCAGAAAAATGACTGTTTTCAACAACAAAAATGACATTTTAAAAAACTATTACAGCAAGATTTCTCTGCCTTTTCGAGGCAGGTGTCCTCCTCAGAGCCATTTACTAGCCAACATTTTTTTTTGGGGGGCGGGAGGGGACGAGGCATTTACCGACTGACTTTTTCTGCAGAAAAAACGTCTGTTTTCAACAAGAAAAATTACATTTTGAAAAAATTGACTGATTTTTAGAACAATTCACTCATTTTCAGAAAAACCGACTATTTTGACGAAAAATCGACCAATTTTCAGAAAAACCGACTGTTTTTATGAAAAAAATCAACTGTTTTGACGAAAAATCGCGGCGCTTCGCGCCGAATCGGTTATTTTTTACAGACTGGCCGACAGCATTGGAGGGGGGACCCCCCCCTAGTCGTGCCGCCCTGATCCTCCTATCTTATGTCTATTAAGGTTAGGTTAAGACTTTAATTGAGAACAACTTCATACTGTTTTTGTTTCGTTTGATGCAACACGTGACTTTAATACACTGTAAAAAGTTTCTCCGAATAAGGATGCAGTATTTGCTACTGGGATTAATCTTATCTCTTTTGGGATGAAATTAATCCGAATTAGGGATAATCTTATCTCAATAAAGACAAGATTAATCCCAGTAGCCAATACTGCAAGATTTTTTTTACAGTGTAGTTCCAAAAAGTAACAACATGTGGTTCTACTTGCATCTCTGGGTGAGAAGCATTGGTTTACTGTTTCTTCGCGTAATCAAGGAGGAACTGAACTGCCTGTGTTAGTTGTTAGTATTGACGAAGAGAATGGATTATTCCTATTAGGTTAATTTCAAATTAGGCTAAAGATTGAGTCAGATGTTCGTGAAGTGTTTGAGTGAGAAGATGGATTTTAACGGAAACACCACTGATAGCCCTACAAAAGCGAAAGTTTATTTTGAATTGTGGAAGTGTTAACGCGAAAGATATACGTGCCGTGCTGAGGCGATATTCCCCACCCGTATGGAAATAATTCAAGTCATTGTATTAAGGGACATTTTTCCAATCGTAACAACTGAAAACAATTGGAAACGACCGTAAACAATTGTTTTTTTTGTACGATTGGAAACAGTTCTTTGCGATTGGAAACAGTTGTTTACGATTGGAAACAGTTGTTTACGATTGGAAACAGTTGTTTACGATTGTTTCCATTGTTTTCAATTGTTCACGATTGGAAAAATGTCCCATAATACAATGACTTGAATTATTTCCATACGGGCATCGCCTGAAAACGCCTAACATTAGAGAAGAAGAAGAAGACTAGCCAGTGTCTCCTCACCCCAATCCTCAACTACGTCGCATGAACAGCCGACGAGCTTTCGTGCTTTGCCTTGCGATTTAAAGCTTTTTGGTCAGTTTCAAGGCCACTCTTTTCGGGAAAAGGATTTATTTGTTCTAGGACCATTAATTCGGCTTATCAGAGCAAACTGGAAGTTTATTTAGACCATCTGATCTTTATTCTCAATCAGGTGAGGATTTTTTTTTTATCCGTTTTTTATTTAGCCCAAAACTTCTTCCCCTCACACACACATAAATAAAATAAAAAACAGAGCTAGACACTAGATCAAACAAGAGCTACGAGCTCATATGGCACTTGTTACGAGTAGGCAGTAGAAGAAAGTAGATGAGAACGTGACAAAATACACCCGCCATCCAAAAATACGGTTCGGAAATAGAAGTAGGATATTTTGTTTCACTCACTTCTGAGCAGTTCCGGTATCGTCTCGATTATCAAATGCACATGACTGTTAAAACTCCAAGTTTCAGCCTAATAAATCCACTAGTTTGATCCCTAGACGTGCTACAATATTTCCGGTACTCCCTCCATCTCCCCCTACCGTCGCCGAATCTGGCTCGGACTAAAAAAAATGGATCATCTAAAGTATCTTCTTTTATACCACCTATCAAGTTTCGGTCGAATCTGAACATTTTTGGAAAATTCTGGTACCCCCTCGCCCCACCAACGTTGTCGGATCCGGATCCTTACCCAAAATATGTCATCTAGGGTATATGCTCTCTCTAAGTTCTATGTTTCATTTAAACTGATGCACTCGTTTGACTCCTATGCGAGCCTCAAAGTTTCCGGCAATCTCCCTCCAATTCCCGCCACTGTGGCCGAACAGGACTTGAAAACATAAACGTCATATCTCCTAATTCCCTCTTCCTGTCCATCAAGTTTCACTGAAATTGGAGCATAGCCTATCTGCAAGTTTCCAGTACCCCCCCCCCCCCCCTACCTTGGCCGCATCCGGCCCGGACGCCAAATAACAAATCTAGGCCGCAAAAACTCGGCACTGTCGAACTTACATCTCATTCGGGCCATTCGTTTGGTTTTTGTGCATGTCAAAAGTCCCCCCCCCCCCAATTCCCCCAACCGTGGTCGCATTTGTTCGAACGCATCTTTTACATGTCGAGGCCATCGATTCTTATCACCCATTTGTTTGACCCTAGTTGGTCGTATCCTAGTTTAAATAAATAAGTCAATTAAGTCGGGTTGCTAATATGCCTGCAAAGTTTCAGTGTCTTAGTACTTCTGGAACTATTCTAACCCCCGACTACCAGTATTCCAGGAAACCCCCTTTACCCCACAGAGCCCCGAAACCATATGGCTCCGTCAAATTCGGATCTAGGCCTAATGCTTGTTCTCTCCATTAAATTCCGTCCCAATCCCTCTGCTTTAAGCGTTTCTTGAGTTTTCCGGTCCCCCCCCCCCCCCCATCCCCACAGGTATAACACGACCCGACCCGGACTTAACACTGAACATCCGAGGCGATAGCTCTTTCCACCATACAAGTTTCATTCAAATCCGATCACCCGTTCAAAAGTTATACACGCCACTAGATTCCGGACTCCCCATCCATCCACTCCTCCCACTATGGTCGGATCGGGGAAACGGCTGTTCTCAAGTGAACCTGTTCGGGTCCCTGACATACCTGCCAAGTTTCATCGCCCTAGCACATCAGGAAGTATGCCGAACTCGCGGGATCGCTAGAAATCTGGACCCCCAACTCCCCCAGAGTGCCCGGATCTGGTCCGCTTATATCAATGTCGTATCTAGGACTTGTGCTTGTTCTTCCCACCAAGTTTCATCCCGATCCCTCCACTCTAAGTGTTTCTCAAGATTTCTGGTTCCCTCCTCCAACTCCCCCAGTGTCATGGGATCCGGTCCGGATTTATAGTGGGACGTCTGAGACACGAGGTCATCCTAAACATAAAATTTCATCAAGATCCGATCACCCGTTCAAAAGTTATACACGCCACTAGATTCCGGACTCCCCATCCATCCACTCCCCCCAGTATGGTTGGACTGGGTAAACGGCTGTTCTCAAGTGAACCTGTTCGGGTCCCTGACATATACCTGCCAAGTTTCATCGCCCTAGCACATCAGGAAGTATGCCGAACTCGCAGGATCGCTAGAAATCCGGACCCCCCCCCCCCAACTCCCCCAGAGTGCCCGGATCTGGTCCACTTATATCAATGACGTATCTAGGACTTGTGCTTGTTCTTCCCACCAAGTTTCATCCCGATCCCTCCACTCTAAGCGTTTCTCAAGATTTCCAGTTCCCTCCTCCAACTCCCCCCAGTGTCATCGGATCCGGTCCGGATTTATAGTGGGACGTCTGAGACACGAGGTCATCCTAAATATAAAATTTCATCAAGATCCGATGACTCGTTCGCAAGATAAAAATACCTCAAATTTTGGCTTCCCCCTCCCTCCACTCCCCCTCCCAGATGGTCGGATCGGGGAAATGACTATTTCCTATTTAATCTGGTCGGGTCCCTGACATGCCTGCCAATTTTCAGCGTCCCAGCACATCAGGAAGCACCAAACTCGCGGGATCACTAGAAATTCGGACTTCTCCCCCCCCCCCCAACTCCCCCAAAGTGAGCGGATCCGTTCCGGTTATATCCGTCACGTATCTAGGACTTCTGCTTGTTCTTTCCACCAAGTTTCATCCGGATCCCTTCACTCTAAGTGTTTTCCAAGATTTCCGGTTTCCCCCTCCAGCTCCCCCCAATGTCACCGGATCCGGTCTGGATTTAAAATGGAGCGTCTGAGACATGACGTCCTTCCATATATCAAGTTTCATTAAGATCCGATTACCCGTTCGTAAGCTAAAAATATTTAAGATTTCCTAATTTTTCCGGATTCCCCCTCCCTCCACTCCCCTCCAGATGGTCGGATCAGGGAAGCAACTATTTCTTATTTAATCTGGTCCAGTCCCTGATATGACTGCCAAGTTTCATCGTCCTAGCTTATCTGGAAGTGCCCGAACTAGCAAAACCGGGACCGACAGACCGACTGACGGACAGAAATTACAATCGCTATATGGCACTTGGCCGAAGGGCAAGTGCCATAAAAAAACCTTCCAAGGGTGGTTTGACGATTTTTCTGCCAACTTAGAAAACAATATGTCTTCAGCATCAAGCGGATCTAGCAAGTTGTATCCTTCGCAAAGCTTCCCATTCGTTGTTCAAGGGGGGGTTAGGGGGGTGCATTTCACACATATAATAAGGTTAGGGAAGCTTAAAATTTGCCGTTATTTGATAATAACAAGAACAAATAATCAGATAGAACCTCCTCTCTCTATTTCTGTAATATGACCATTCGAAGTCGAATATTTCACCATACCCTGCTCGCTGCAAACGAGCGGAGTTCTTAGTTTCGCGGCATATCACGTTTCGTTACCTGTAGAAATAGCTATATCGCTGTGAAGCCGCGTAGAGGAAAAGCAGAAATCAAATCCGATTGGTTCTCTGGACGCGCTCCAGAGCGGGTCAGTGCGCCCCCTGCACTTTTTACTCTGCGATGAGCAACGGCGAAGACGGAAATAGAGCAAACGGGTATCAACATCAGCTCAAAGCTAGTGCAAATACCTGTAGGTCTGCTAAGTTTTGTCGGCCTATCTATAGTCGCTGCATGGGACAAAAGACAAAGGTTCTATCTGATTACTTGTTCTTGGTACTAATTAATAATAAAAAATATGAGACAAATAGTTCAACGTGTAAACCTCATGCACTAATCAGATGAAATACGAAATACTTACAGCAATAATTCTTTTCATAGCTTCCAGCTTCAGATTGTCTTTATTGCTGTCTAACATCTGCTTCAAATCATCATTCCTGAAAAAAATCAGTTAGTACTAAAAGGCGTAGCTTAGGCTATACGGATCTATTTTGGGCATGTGCTGTGCACGGACGATTCCAGAATCCCCACTTCAATATTCTATTGGTTTCCCGAAGGCACTCGCCTGCAAAGGCAGACCCAAAAATACTCTCTGTAGCCCCAAGAACAAATAAGCCAATAGAAGTCCCATAAAGCGACTTTGGAACACCCCGACAAAAATGAGCTGAGCTTTGAAGTGATGCCCGTCTACTCCCTCTTCGTCACTGCGCATATCAGAGCAAAAAGAGCAGAATGCGTGATTATCCGCTCCGCAGCGTGTCACATGCGTGTCACGATGGTAGACAACCAATCCGCTTTTACTTTTGAAATTTCTTCTCCGAGACTTTACTGCGATTTAGCTGTTTGTATAGGTATCGAATTGTGATGTTCCGCGTGGCTCCTACCCTCCGCTCGTTTGCACCGGGCTGGGTATAGGCAATCTACTCGACTCCGCATGGTCGTACTACAGAAGCTGCGTTCTTTGTCACGGGAGGTCTCACTGGTGGTCTCCGGTTTTTCTTATAAGCCGTTTTTGCATCCACTGGTGACTACACACCAGTCTTACAACCCGTTTGGACTAACCTGTGTCCGGTTTTATCTCACCGGTGCGGATTAACCAGAACCTCCTCGGGAGCCCGGCTTCAGCGAGGAGTTAGCAAGTTTTCATCAATTCTCCGGTGAACCAAACAAGAGCTGGAAGCTCATATGGCACTTGCAAGGCTGGGTCAGAGGATTAAAGTAGGAATTCGTCAATTCGTGGGTTTGTTGTGATCATTAGTAAGCAAAACCCTTGAGATAAGAATTGTCATAGGTCCTTGGAAATCACGAGAATGTATTGTTCGTAAAAACTATTTTATTTGTGCATTTGGCGGTGATGATGCGCACTTTAAGGGCGCTAGACATTTATCTGTAATGAACACTGTTGAAGCACAAATGATGATGAGGTCATTGGAGAAAATGTATATTTTGCTCAAAATTATTGTTTGTATTTTAAGAAATTTGGTTGTAAGCAAAACCCTCGAGTCAAAAATGATCATGGGCCCTTGGGAATGAAAATATATCGTTTGGTTAAAGTATTTTTTTTACTTTTCGGTTAAGAGACGCACTTTAAGGGTGCTAAAAATTAGTTTTTGAGCAACACCCTTGATTTGTAATGTATACTTTGCTTAAAAGTTTTTTTTTGTACTTTGTGGTTATAGGATTAGTACTTTAAGGTTAGGATTAGTACTTTAAGGGATGGTCGGATCTAAGAAGTGACAATTCCTAAGCCAATCTTGTCAAGTTTGTCAATGTTCAAGCCAAATTTCATGCCCTGGCACATCTGGAAGTACTTTTATTCGCGATCACCGAAATCCCCCCCCCCCCCAACTCCCCTCACAGTGACCGAACCCCGTCCGGTTTTCTCACTGATGTATCTAATTCTTGTCCTTGTTCTCCCCACCAAGTTTCATCCAAATCGCGCCACTCTAAGCGTGTCACAAAATCCCCCCCACACATTCATCGGATCCGGTCTGGACTTAAAATGGGACATCAGAGACAGGAGGTCTTTCCAAATATCAAGTTTCGTTAAGATCCGACCACTCGTTCAAAAGTTATACATAGCTCGAGATTCCAGATTCCCCTTCCTCCATTCCCCCACGATGGTTGGGTCGGAGAACTGACTATTTCAAAACAATCACGTCAAGTCTCTAATGTTCAAGCCAAGTTTCATCGCCCTGGCACATCTGGAAGTACCTTAATTCGCGATCACCGAGAAATCCCGGACCCCCCCCCCCCCCCACACCACCAACAACTCCCCTCACAGTGCCCGAACCCGGTTCGGTTTTCTTACTGATGTATCTAGTTCTTGTTCTTCCCACCAAGTTTCATCCAAATCGCTCCACTCTAAGCGTGTCACAAGAATCCCCCCCCCCCCCACATTCATTGGATCCGGTCCGGACTTAAAACGGGATATCGAGACACGAGGTCTTTCCAAATACCAAGTTTCGCTAAGATCCGACCACTCGTTCAAAAGTTATGCATACCTCAAGATTCCAGATTCCCCCTCCCTCCACTCCCCCACGATGGTTGGATTGGAGAACTGACTATTTCCAAGCCAATCATGTCAAGTATGTAATGTTCAAGCCAAGTTTCATCGTCCTAGCAGATCTGGAAATACCTTAACTCGCGATAGTCGGAATTTGGGACTCCCCCCCCCCCCATCTAACTCCCCCCACAGAGCCCAAATTCGACCCGGCTCTATCACTGACAAATCTCCCGAACATTCATCGGATCCGGTCCGGACTTTTAACGGGTCATCCGAGACAGAGACACGAACCAAGTAATATCAAGTTTCGTAAGATCCGATCACCCGTTCCAATGTTATACATTCCTCAAGATTCCGGATTCCCCTCCCTCCACTCCCCCCCATGGTGGTCGGATCGGGAAGTCGACTATTTCCAGGTTAATCTCGTCGTATCCCTGACTTGCCTGCCAAGTTTCATTGTCCTAGCCCACCTGGAAGTAACTTAACTCCGTATCACCAGCATTCCGGAACCCCCCTCCAACTTCCCCCACAGTGCACGAATCCGGTCCGGTTCTGTCAATTATGTACTTATGGCTTGTGCTTGTTCCTTCCACCAAGTTTCATCTCGATCACTCCACTCTAAGCATGTCACATGATTTCTGCTTCCCCGCTCTGACTCCCCCTCCCCCACATTCATCGATTCGGTCAGGACTTGAAATGGGATTTCTGAGACATGACGTCTTTCCAAATATCAAATTCATTAAGATCGGATCACCCGTTCGAAAGTTATGCATGTCACTAAATTCCGGATTCCGGCTCCCCTCCCTCCCCCCACGATGGTCGGATCGAGCAAGTGACTATTACCAAGTTATTTTGGTCAGGTCCCTGATATGCCTGCCAAATTTCATCGTCCGAGCACATCTGGAAGTACCCTAACTCGCAAACACCGGACTAACCGACCGACCGACTGACGGAAATGTGATCGTCATATGGCACTTGGCCGGAAGACAAGGAAGGCGTTATAAGAGAAGAACTGGACACTCGTGACAAAACACCAAAGAGTGCAACGAACGTAGGTAGAGATAGGGAGACGGAGGTTCTGGTGCTTATTTGTTTCTTGGTAGTACCAGGGACCCATACATTTCCTGTAATGTTTCCAGGAAATTTATGGGTCCCTGGTAGTACCTACAACCACGACTTCAGTACAGCTGAGATGGGAAGACATCGTCGCAGATGACTGGAGACTCTTCTTAGAGGCCTTGGGCACCTCTAAAGACAAAGGAGGATCTAAGGTCTAAGTGTAAGGAGGGGCTCATGAATTCAATCTGATTTATAAAAATAACACCTAACATGACTCTCTGTAATTGATATGGTGGGTGGCATGGACCAAGTAGAGTAAGGTTAGTCCCAAATTCAATGATTTTTTGTATTTTCTGAAATGCAGTAACGTCGAAAGAAAGAGGCATTCTTCATCGACCTCAAAAGCCTGACTTTTAAACAGAAGTGCTGAATGTTGACTATTCAAGCGTTTGGTGTGTCCTATACCAAACCAGTCTACCAAATCCCTGATTTAATAGGCTAAAGAAATCAGAAAAACGAGATTTTCGGGTTTTGGGGGCCGTTAGCACAATAACTCTCAAGGGGTTGAGATATTTTATACAAACTTGGCATGAGGACTCTTTGGGTAAGTAATTATTACCCGTATTTTTCACTTGGAACAATACGGAGTAAAGGAGAAAAAAAAAAAAAAGGGAGAAATTTAAGGCTGAACACAAATACAGACACATGACACTTTACATAACAGTTACGTATGTAAAGGTCAGGTCAAAGTACAGGTCAAGTTTGAAGATGGGCTCTGTAGCCCTACATTTGGGGGTGGGGGAGGGGATTCAAATAAAGGGTCGATTTTTTTTTCTTTTAAAAGCTAATGCGATAGCCGGTTTATGGGTGAGGAGACATGCTGGATCTGAAATTGAATATGATTTTCTCGCCGGACAAAAAGTTCTCCCGGAGAAGGGGGTCAAAAGCGGAAAATTTTGGAAAAGTATAAGTTTGATCTGAGGTGATTCGAGGGTTTGACTTAGGGTTAAGGAGACATGCTGAACCAGAATATGAAATTTGTTTTCTTGCCGTACACGTGGTTCACCCAGAATCCGGCAACACCGGAAAAATTGTGGAAAGTTAAAGTTTAATCTGAAGTTGATTAGAGGTTTGATTTAGGGGTACACAGACATGCGATTCGAATACTAAATTTATTTTCTTGCGGTACAAGTAGTGGGCCAATTTTTTTAAACAAAAGTTGTATTTGTAGGTGATTAGATGTCCTATGTAGGGGTAAAAGAGATGCTGAATCTGTATATGACAACCGCATTTTTACCAAGACAAATAGTTCACCCGGAATCCGACTGTAACCAGAAAATTTATTATAAGCTGAAGTTTTATTTGAAGTTGATTAGATGGTCAATCAATGTAGGGGTGAGGAGATGTGCAGAATTTCTTTTTGAGCTTTTTATTTTGCCGGACTAGTTCCGGGATTCGTCCAAAACCGGAAATTTGGTAGAAGTAAGGCAGGAAGTTTTGATTAGTTTTGTCAAAATATATATGACTTATGGTGGTAAACACACATGCTGAATCCATATCTGAATTTGGTTTTCTCAGATGATTAGCTATTTGGCCTTAATCTGTTTCTAAATTTTAATAGTAAAACTGTCTGGCGAAGACTGGTTCTGGCGAAGACAAGACCCAGTTGCCTGGATCAAATATTAAATTTTGGGATCCCATCGAAACCTTTGGTCTTGTTAGTCATGGTCATTTTGAACCGTGGTCATTTTAAGCCGCTTGCATTAGGAGTTGTGGGCATTTAAAGTCAGCATTTTGAGTTGTGGGCATTATGAGTGTTAGCTGTTTGGCATAGGGTATCCAAAACCCAGGGGTTTTGATGCCAAGGATGGATTCAAAAGTTCAAAGCTGTAGATTTAGTTCTGTCATAAATGTCCTGGTCTACCTTATTTTCCCTTCTGATCTTCGCTTCTGTTTATTTTGACTTCATGTATTGTTTTTTTTACATTTGTAATCTACTTTGCACACTGTAGGCTACTGTACAATTTACTGTAATGTACTAGGAGTCAATGAACAATCAAGGATGGTCTGAACTAAATCTCAGCCTGTTATTCAAAGCCTGTGAGTTGTTGTTATGTCATGAAAGAAATAGGGAGATTTGAGTGAATGAATGTTGCACAATATGTGTTTGTACCTAAACATATAGAGTAGAGCGGCCAGCAAGGCACAGAGGCATTTACATTTATAAAATGCTCTAGGGACAATCAATTCCATTTCAACCAGTTTATGAAATCTTTTTTCCCCACATTTCCAAATTGGGTAATTTAACATGTTTATTGGTTCCCACTGAATTTGGTAATTCATCCAACTTTTGTTCGGTCCGCATTGATTTCACTGCATTCAGTCAGTCCCTTCGTAAATTCCGTGATATGTTTATTTGGTCTCACTTGCTACCGAATTCAATAGTTCACTGGACTTTTCTCAAGTCAGCAAATCTGTTCTATCGCATTCTGTCAATCCATTTCATAATTTGGTGATTAATCAGATTCATTTGGTTCTGATTTTTTACCAAATTTGGTAATTCAACGGACTTTTGTTTAGTACCAGACTTGCCACACCCAGTTCTTTTAGGTGGTTCTAACAAGGGTTTTTTCCATTACGAAGTTCACTTGTTATACTGCTCCTGATCTGTTCCTTATTTTTTTATTTTAGGTTTTTGGTAGTATGAATTCATTATTTGGTTCACCCCAGTTACTGAATTCGGTAATTTAAGTGGCATTCATTTAGGACTTGTTCTTTACTTAACTTCAGCTGCTTGCCATTCATTGCTGAACTTTTACTTCTAATGATTGCAGTACTTCAGGAGTAAGCAGGTCTCTTGCCGTGCAAACTAGCCTACTTCTGTTTGGCTGGAAATTCAGAATAAATGTACTTTGTATCTACTTCCCCCTTTTTTGCCAGACAGCTCTGTTGTTTAGTAGGTAGTCTTGTGATCCCAAAAAGGCACTTTGGTCATCAGTGTTTCCCCAAAATTTCGCCTGCAGCGCATTTCAAAGAATTTAAAAGAAGGATGCATCATTTAGTTGGCATTCAGGGCTGGTTTGGGGCTTGGAATTTTTTGGGGGCTTAAACCAGTCTAGTACACTAGCCCCTTTTCAGGCACTGTGCTCAAACGTCTAGCACCATGCCTGGGTGCTAGACGTTCAAGCACTGTACCTTGGATTTCATGTATGGTGCATGGATTTCAGTATACAGTGCATACATCAAAAACACAGTTTCTGTTATAACAACTGAGCACCAGCTCGGACAGGGCTGAAATTACTACCATGAATTAGAGAATTCAAAGACAGTCCTTTATATATTTTTCACAACAAAAACAAAAGGGCTCGGCTGATGACAGATGGGAAAAACCTCATTTCCTTTTCTACACAGTCAAGGGTTTTGCATGCAAAGTGTCCTGTGCCTCAGCTTTTTCTACCTAGCAGCCAACCAGAATATTGGCTCTTGGGGAATAGATAGGGAAAATACATGGAAAATAGATAGGGTGCGGTTAGGTTTTTCATCTCCATCATCATTAGAGCCCTTTTGTTTTTGTTGTGAAAAATATATAAGGGATTGTCTTTGATTTCTCTAATTCATAGTAGTAATTTCAGCCCTGTCCGAGCCGGTGCTCAGTTGTGATGACAGAAACTGTATTTTTTCTGTATGCACTGTATACTGAAATCCATGCACCATACATGAAATCCAAGGTACAGTGCTTGAACGTCTAGCACCCAGGCATGGTGCTAGACGTTTCAGCACCATGCCTGAAATGGGGCTAGTGTACTAGACTGGCTTAAACCACGTTTAAAACTAGAATTTGTGTGGAAAGTAGTTAAATGTTACTAAAAAAAAATAGGGGGATTAAAAATTTGTTAGCCTGCTGCAATTTAATTTGTCATGGGGGTACAGCTATTAATAATGTTGTCGTTTTTTTTGTTTGTTTTTTTATTTAAACTAAGATACGACCAACTAGGGTCAAACAAATGACAAAATAATTAACATACTGCATAAATATAAACTACAAATAAAATAAAAAAATTTCAGCACATCAACCTGGAGAGAACCCACAATAAACCAGGGTACCCCACGACAGTAAAAATCGGCAAACTCAGATACATATGGGAACTCTCCATCACCAGAAGTAGAGGATTCTCAGCGTGCAGAATTTGTGTCTGAAGTGACAGGGCAGATGCTCACTTCACCAAAAGATGGAAGACCTTCACCAACAAACATACCTGAAGCACTACAATTCTAAGAGAACCCATGCAACCACATTAGAGAATTGTTGTATAGGACCCAAAAAGCACTCTGTCGCTTTGCAGCAATGTCATTTTTGTCGGCACATTTTCAAGTCACATCAATTACCTTTGTAGTCACATCAGTTACTCAGCTAGCTTGGGGGCTTGGGCTCAAGGAATATTTAGAGGACAGGTGACATAGGATACTTTAACTCACTTTTTGTAATCTGTGCTGAAAAAGCTACCAACAGAAGCTTCAACAGCAAAGTCAGTTTCTGATGACTGGTTATCATCTTTGAGGCTAGTCATAACACCTTGGTTTGCCATGACTTGGGGCTAGCCTGCAGTGAAATTAAAGTTTAAAGCAAAATTTCTCAAACTTCTGCCTAGGCTAGTATGGGCAGCGTTGCTACCACATCTTAATTTCTGTTTTACGGAACCTGTGACATTTGGCCGAAAAAAATCTGTGACAAACGGAAGTCAGTCCTTTTCGCAGATTCACAGCAGTAGTTATATAAAGGGGGTTCTAGCTCACCATCCCCCCAATTTCAAAACCCCATTTTAACATCAATTTCTTAAATTTTAACATCCTTTTTACCAAATTATCCCCCTTTTTAAGAACATTTTTATTTTCTTACTTCCAAAATAAAGGATACAAGAAATGAGAATATTACCCTTTACTACATATAAAATACTACAATATACTACTACTTCTTTTTTTTTACATTTTTCATTTTTTTATTCAAATATTACTGAGTAAACAGTTCTAAATCCACATATGTTTCTTTGTTCTTGTTTTCGCGTACAATCGGTTGCAAAACTAGATTTTTCTTTAAAAGTAATTCGTTAGCAATGGCATTATATTTCTGTGTTATAAACAAATCACAGGGTTTGTCATTATGATTAATAACTACAACCAACTTATCACCATATTTTGTCTTAGCAATTCTCATTTTAACAATAGTATATTTCAATCCAAGAACTAGTTCTTCTTTCCTGATTGTCTCATTGTATTTATTCATTCTGATTGTATTCAAGACTTCCTTTGCGGACTCCATTTATTAGGGGATGATTTTATTAAATAAAAATCCAGACTCACAAACTCACATACATATTTTTGTTAATAATACCTAATGTAGCTTTTCTTTCATAATATATAACACAGTAAACATTATATGGTACGGGTTGATTATCTTTCAACGTTAAACTTATTTCAATATCAGCAGTTGTTCCATTATAAATATTTGACTCGTGTTTGGAAACATCGAAACAGAATAGTGGATATACTTCTTTAAATTCTTCTATACTAACAACACTACCAGTATCAAATGCTAATTGTTTATAACCCAAATGTATGAACCTATTGTAAAGATTTGAGTATTTACATTTGTCATCGCTAAAATCACATTTAAGTGGTTCTTCGGGATATTTATCCCCATTAATTCTAAGTTCTATGTCTGTTAAATTCATATGATCAAACACCATATTATTCATTAATTGATTGTTATGCTTTTCATTTTTCTGTAGCATCACAACTACTTTTGTTGGATTGTTTCTCTCAGATATAACTTTCCAAGTGTGTTCCTTATTTTGACTAACATCGCTTTTATAAGTATTACATGCTTCCCACATCAGATTATGCTTTTTATCCTTAGCAAGACCCTTTTCTAATTCACTCATCATTTCGATACTAGGAGCTACAATAGGGATCTTCCAGGATAAATACTCGATTACTACTTTGAAATTAGTATTTCCATTTCTTATAATCATGTTGTTATCATCATTTCTTCTTAGAAATAATTTATGCGATGCACCTCTGAAGAATCGTTTGTTTCCTTTCAGAAATCCAAACAATTCTGATAATGGTAAATACATATTTACTAATTTACTGCTCTTTGTTCTGTTATATCTTTTTTCAAATCCTTTATTATAATTATTATTATTTCTCAAACTGACTGTTCCACCCCCTGCTGCAGCCCCTGCAGCCCCTGCTACTACTGGAGTTGCAGTAAACGAAGCAATAACAGGATTAATTTCTTTTCCTTGATTATAATCCTTATACCAGAAATGATTTCTTGCTGCACTTCTAGAATAATCATCAGAGTATTCAATCAACTTTGTAACGGTAGTTGTAATACCAACATGATTAATTTTTTCAACCGATTCATCGTTTATTACATATTCAGCGGTACTGAATAAATTAAATCCATTGTTCGTCAAAGTAGCAATATCGGTTGCAGCTATATTATCTCCATTTTCTTTCACTATTCTTACACTAACATCAAGATAACTTTCACTTGGATAAAACCAGGAATCTAATTTCTTCGTTACGAATTCAAACTCTGATTTATTAGATACATTCACATCTGTTTCTCGAATTTCTTTAAATTCGTATCTTACCACTGTATCATCAACAAGCGGTTCATCAAAAATGTTCCATTGCGGACTGATAACTTTATTTACTGCCATTTATATAAGAAAGAAATTATTAAATAAAACTTATTTCAGAATCTTTAATCCATTTCCAGTCATTAACGTTTTGATCAAGTCCTGACTTCTTTGATTTAAAATCCTTTTATTTGTACCGATAAGATCCTTCATCGATTTTTTGTTTCCAATTACATCAATGAGTTCTTTCTTGTTTACATCGATCAGATCTTTCCCATATTCTATTGCTCTGTTTTTCAACAACTCAAATCTCGGTTTAATAATATTATTATACATTGACATAGCCCCATCTTTTATTTGTTTTGCTGACGTTTGAAATAACTGGGAATTAACAATGTTTTTGAATACACTACCGATTCCACTTCCATACTGCTTTTTATAAAGTAATCGCTTATTATTAATCAACATTTATAGGTAAATAATTTTATTTCACTAATCCTTTAAGCTTTTCTTAAATGCAGTACGTATCCAACGTTATCACCATTCAAATCGATAGGTCTTCCCAACTGATCAGTAATTGTCATTCTCAAGGAGTAAATAAAGTCTTTTGTATTAATAGGAAGGTAGATTAATTGTCTAGGATTCTCAACAATTTGACAACCCGGTTCTGTATTCGGAACAAATGTCCAAATGACATCTGATTTACTTTTGTTTACGATAGAACTGTTTACAAGAGAGCAGTGAATTTGAATTTTATCAACGCTTCTTGTTATATTCGGAAGCTTTGTACCTTCATTGATTTTCTTAGATATCTCACTATCCTTCTCAAATCCTAAAATCTGACACAAGTCACTATTAAATCTAAACACATATTTTTCTTGTAATAGTATGACAAATCTCATAGATGCTGGATTGGATGAAATTACAATAGGACATTTATCTTTTGGGGTATCAAAATACTGACACAAAAAATAATTCAAACAATCATCGTTATACATCCCATTAGGAATAGTAACATTCATCCATTCTGTTGCATTATTATCTTCATCTTTCCTGTATTGAAATGTATTATTTCCAAATTTATCACTTATATTATGCCAGGAATACCACAAAGTACACTGATTCAAACCTATTTCATAATCCCAATTACGATTCAATTCGATTGGTTGACTAAATGTTATATCAATGATACTTTCATTACCTTCAATGTTTAACAACACCATTTATTAGAAATAATTTTTATATATTGAATTGTAATTTCTCTTCGTAAGAAATTTATTTCGCATTAACGAATCCAAAATATCAATAGCTTCATTTCTCACCTCATCAGATGTATTTCCGTTTACTCTGCTACCTATCAAAGTGTATAATTTTGAAATCATTTCATCACAATTCATAAATATTCCAGTTCCTTGTTGTCTGATAAAGGGTATACTAGATTGAATTTTTCTTAATCTATCCTTATAGTCTTGTATAAATAAAATAATTTGATCATACTTATTCGAACTATAACTTTTACTTTTCAGACCACCATAACTTTGACTTATAGATGTTAAATAATTCAGAGCCCCATCTATTTCTTTATGATGCTCAAGGTAATAATGAGGCATTTTAAAATAATTATCGGTACCATTCCAGTCATCTTTATATTTTAAATTAATTTGATTTAATAATTCCACATCAATATTTAAGTTTAGATTTACGTCATATGGTTGTTCTAGATTGGGTTCTATCGCATGAGTGGGAGCTCGACTCGATTCCTCTGAAGTAGTGGTCTGTAAAGCTGTTTTAAATGTATCACCTAATCTGATAAACCGTCTTCTTGAATTATTATCACCTTCAAGTAGTTTATTAATTATCGTTTCAGCGTTCTCTTGTAATTTTTTGATGGTATCTTTAGTGTTTTCTTTTTGTGCTATAATAACTGGAGCGTTTAATTCTGAAGCATATTCCCGAAATCCTGCCTTCTCCATCTCATTTTGTTGAACCTTGCTTCTCTGAATTTCTCTGTTCTTCACTATATCCGATAACATATCACTCAAGCGTCTTGAATCCATTTATATACAAGTAATTTTATTTCATAATAAATTTTGAAAGTTCTTTTTCATAAAACCCTCCTTGAATTAATTCCCCACTTTTGTCAGATATTTCATAAGTAATGGGAATGGTAGGTCTGATGGTTGCTATCTGAAATACTTCATCCGTATAATTAGGTAAATATCCTTTATCGAAAATACTTTTTTCTTTTTTAATTCTGACTAAATCCCCTACTTTGACGTTTCCTGTGATTTTGTAGTCATCTACTGGAGGAAACAGAGCACTAAAAACCTTTTTCTGATTAACCTTTTTACTAGCATCAACTGGTTTCATTTGTATTGAACGGTGGTACGAGTTATTATAATTACTCACAAATAAAGGTAAAATATCAATCCAATTAGTAGTGTTATTGTGAGTGAAATATTTCCATAACTTGTCTTTCAGCGTTCTATTGAATCGTTCTACAATTTGCGCTTTCAATTCGCTTTCAGATGCAAACCAGTGTATATCGTTATTTTTCAAAAAAGATTGAACATTTCTCATCACAAATTCTTTACCTTTATCAGTTTGTAGTTTCTTAGGAATTCTTTCTTTAAATATAACACTGAATGCTTTTATTATTTCAGCACCCGTTTTGTCTTTCAGAGGGACACACCAAGCATATTTACTAAAGCAATCAATAACAGTTAAAATGTAATTTGTTTTATTATTTTCTTTTTTATATTTCTGCATGTCAACTAAATCAGCTTGCCATTGCTCATCAACATAGTGAACATACACTCGCCTCCTTTCAAAGTTATGATAGGAAGGTTTGTGTAACGTATACACATTCTCATTTTGCAACACATTTTTTATTTTATCCTTGGAAACCTTAACACCATTTTCTTTTAATTTTCTGTAAATATCATCCACACCTGAATAATTAGAATAATACGTCTTTAAAATATCTGTTTCTGCGTTGAGGTTTTTTTTAAAAAGCGATTTTTCCTCGACCCGCAAATAACACAATTCCCTTTCAGCATTGGAACATTATTTTTTTGTGACACTGCCTTAAACATTGATTCAGTGTCAGTGCTCTTTTTACATTTCATACAATAAATCTCCATTTATTAGAAAATAATTTTTATAAACGAAAAGCTACCAACTTCATTTTGCGCTTAATGTAGGAAATACAGTGAAGTCCACAGTTTACTTCGTCTATATTTTGGACAGCAAGATTTTCATAAGCTATTTTTTTCTTTGAAGTTTTTAGATATTTAACTATTTCTTTTCCTGGAGGAATACCGAAAGAATCGAAAAATTCGACATAGGGGGATTCAGGTAGATTACAATAGGCAACCCAATGTGTTCCAGGCATTCCACGTTTGTCATAGTTGATTACACCACATTCCGAATCGTTTATATGTTTGGGTAGCGTATCTAAAGAGAACACACCTCTAAACTGTGGTATACTCCCTAATGCATCCATAATATCAAAATTGGTTAGAGGTCCTACTTTACTTTTGCTTCTTTTTTGATGTCCCCGTTTTTTGACTTCCTAGGCCTTCCACGTACCCCATGACCGACAACTTTTTGTGTTCCAGGAAGTGTTAGCGCTCCACCTGTGTTGACATCATCGGTTTTTTCCTTCTTAGGTCTACCACGTACACCATTACCGGTAACTTTTTGTGTTCCAGGAAGTTTTAGCGCACCACCTGTGTTGGTCATTTTATCCATAATTTTCTTACCAGCGAATGTACCCAAAGCAGCAGCACCACTTGTTAAAGCTGTCTTACCAAGGGTAATTGCTAGCGGTATTAAAAATGGAAGTAATCCACCTTTTTGAATCGCTTCTCTCATCTGCTTGTATGATACATCAATATCACAACCCTTATTATTCATTTTACATGTTTCAATTTTATCAATTTGTCGTTTACTTAAAAGTAACTTGACTGGTTCCCGTTCATTTTGTCTACTATGACTAACACGTATCTGACATTTTTGTTTAGCATCAAAACATTTCTTCAGCTTTCCTTTCTGAAGCTTTGACAAATAAACTGTATACTCCATTGTTTCAACCATTTATTAGGGAATTAATTTATCATATAAATTTTATTTCTTTAGTTTAGTTTTCATGAAGTCTTCTGTTTTCTTAACAAAATCTTGATCAACAGGTTTTTGCTCTAAAAGCCTTTTTAAAATGTTTACGACTGCTCTTTCAATACCATTGATATGCAGATTTTGGTCCAAATCATTTGAACCAATAAAACTGCTAATTTTTTGTTGGTTTTCGAGCTTTTTCTCAATACTTTTCCTAAGGTCAAGAAGCTTTTTGTCAATACTTTTGCTAAGGTCGCCAATCTTCGTTTCAATACTTATGCTAAGGGCTTGTTGGTTTTCGAGCTTTTTGTCAAAATCTAAAAGATACGTAGTTAACGTTCCTAAATTAACAGCATCATGTTTGTTTCTAGGATCTTGAACATTTGTGATAACTTTATTCCCAGCATCAAGTTCTTTATCAGTAACCTGAATTGTTGGTTTTACAAATAATCCTTTATCTTTGATCCTTACCATTGCATTGTCAGGAGAATCATCTACCAAGGTTAATCTGTTAATATCTTCGCTAAAATATTGATTGGCTTGCACTTGTTCTGCAGTTATTTGTTCTTTAAACTGATTCAAAATAATAGTCATCAACCTTAAGCTAATCGCATCCTGATCTGCTTTGGCATCACCTAAATTAACAATTCGCCTATCCTGTAGGTTAATGTTACCGTTTTCGTCAGTAACTACCTTTACATTCGATTCGTTACTAACCTTTTTTCCGACACTACCAAATTTATTCATTTATTATAGAAATAAATTATCCGGTAAATTTTTCAAAGTTTTTCCTGTACTTAAGGGTTTTATCTTTTATTTTTAAATCTATGAAGAAAAAACCGTAGCCCTTGGTTGCAGTCTCGAATTGTTTGAGAAATTTTTCATCGTCTATACTGGATACATGGCTTTGTCTTATTAATTTTACTTCTTTTGGATTAGAACACTGAAAGAATGCAAAATAATTGCACTGGAGTCTTACCACCTTTGGCGTTTTATGATAGCTTTGAGACAAGTAAATAATTGAGGCATTTTTCTTTCTTCCTCTTATGAATAAATCTTCTATTTTCTTCTGGTCTTTTTCAGTGACAAAATCGTCAAAGATAATCAAGTTTTGGTACTCAGGGTCTAAGTCGTCCACATCGACAATATCATCAAGATTGTTACTTACTGTTAAGACTTTCGATTTGCATTGTGACTCCAAAGTGGTTAAATTGGTTATAAGGTCTTGATATTTATCTTCTTCAAGATCTTTAGCATACAAGTATATTCGGTTGAAACAAAGATATTCATAAATTAAATTCAAAAGAAGGTTAGTTTTCCCTGTTCCAGAACTTCCACAAATTAATAATCTAAATGGCCACTGAGGTGCAAGGTCGTGCTTATTCTGATAAGTGTTCTTTTCACTAAAGTCATAGACTTTGATTGGAGCCTTTTCATTCATTTATTTAGGAAGAATTTTTCATTATAAGATTTACTTGAGTATTTTAAGTATATACTTGATTTTTTGAAGTAGGTACTTGAATTTTTTAAGTAGGTACTTGAATTTTTTAAGTAGGTACTTGAATTTTTTAAGTAGGTACTTGAAGTTTTTAAGTAGGTACTTGAAGTTTTGAAGTAGGTACTTGAAGTTTTGAAGTAGGTACTTGAATTTTTTAAGTAGGTACTTGAATTTAATGTTTATAACCTAAAGGTAAAGTGTGTATTTTATCGCTTGTTACTATCCTTTTATCATCCTTAGGATCTAACGCTTTTTTATTCTGTTCTTCTAGAAACATATTGTGCTTGTATGATCTTAAGTTATACTGGGTTATAGAAAGGTTTTCCGTTTTACCAAACAGTACATCCTTATAGTTTTGAATCGTAATTTTATCTTTAACTATATTGGTTTTTATTCCTTTCAGTTTTTTGCTAGCTTTTGAAGGGTCTTGGTTGTCCTTTAAATAAGCATATACCTTTGATCGTAATCCAACAAACTCTGTCATAACCTGTCCACCTAATTCATCTTTCATCATTCCTATCACTTTCTTATTTACACTAGGAAACCCATATGGATTATCTTTCGCATAATCAGATGTATCGAACCTCTCATTCAAATCTTGTTTGATATCTTCATAGAAATCTTCGGTTCGAATGTCGTATATGAAAGAATCAGTGTCCATATAACACAAATCAATTTTATCTCCATATTTAGGCTTCATATAATCATAATGGAATTCATACATCAATAACTTGGATAGTTCTAATACAGCAAAGCCGATGTACATTGGTTTGTCTAATTTTATCTTTTCCTTTGACATTCTTGCTACTGAAAAGTTTTCACTGAATATTATTTCAGATTTAAAGTTGGGTTTCTTTATTATTTTTTCTCTTGTTGTATCATCCGTTATTATTTCCATATCCGCTCGCTTCCTTACGTTTTCCATAGTTTTTCCAAAGCAAGCATTATTCATAAGCTTAAAGAAATCCTTTTCAAAATCATTTGTACCTTTAGTTCTAAGTGCTGTGTTGTGGTCTATATATCCGTTTAAGTAAGCACTTTCAGTGAATCCTAGTATTCTGTGTACTCTTTTCAATATCAAACCTTTTTGTAAATAGAATTCTAGGTTCCTGTGGTGAACTACATAGTTAGTTTTATCTAATACTGTGGTACATAGCTTACCGTTAAAGTGTTCGGGTGCTAATGGTAAATCCTTGTGTAATTCGTGTAGTTCTTTTGGATATTCTAAGTCTACCTCATATATAGCACCCACATCTTGTCTCACCGACTTAATCGTAATCACCGACTTGATATGACTTTTCAGATGGTTGTAATACTCGATTGATTCATATTCATTCCTTTCTTTCAAATCATCCGGTATGGAAATGAATTGGAAATCATTCGCGGGTAAATTCTGCGACATCGCCCACCCATATAAATTATTTTTATCCAAATACACTAAATAATTAGATGGCTTATTCTTATTATAATCACTTGTATATTTATTATTTGCTTTTGCGTATCTTTTTATACATTGGGATACACCACCTCTTATTCCTTTTTCTATAAAGGTATACATGTCTTCCTTTGAGAATAACGGCAAGTCTACTTTCGAATGCTTTAGGAAAGCATCCCATGTTAGTCCTGGAGCTGAGAAGTAATGAAGTGGATCCAGATCATAATTATGTATACACACATTTCTGAAATTCTCCACAACGTCTGATAGAATTAACACATCACTTTTTAGGTACAACTTGGTATAATCAAGTAATGTTTCACAGTTAAATTGCTTCCATATAGATACCGCTCTTTTATAATCACTTTTGTCAATACCTTTCCCCGTCAACCTAGAATAAAAGCTTTCTATTGGTGGTAAGTTTGTACAATTCATTTTATCGAAACTATCCACGAATTCATAGGGATACACACCTTTTTTAATTATTTCTTTGAATTCATCGTCATTTTTGAAGCTGTTAGATGTGTACTTGAAATTCTGTCTTAGATGATTACAAGGTACTTTGCAATCACATGTTGCTAAATTTGCTGATAGTTTGTCTAAAGATGAAGCCATAAATCTAATTGAATCTATAAACCGCATCTCATATTTTATTTCCGTATCCGTCTTTCTTATACTTATTGATTTCGAGAATGAGATGAAACTTTCTGCACTTTCAAAAATTCCGTTATCAGGTATCAATTCTCTAACAAATAAATGAGAGTCATATTTTGATAAATTATGCATTACTACCGGGATATGCCTAGGAATCCTGTATTTCATATTACATTCAGCATGAGCAAATCCCCTATCTTCTCCTGTCATGTGGTCGTGATCAAAGTGAGGATTTTCAGTAATTTCAGTTGTACAGATGTGACAAGTCTTATTAGTTAGTTTATTCCATTTATTCACAATTTCTGCATTGGTATAAGTATGGTTTCTTTGTCTGCTTTCATATTTGTTTGCAATTTCTGTGGATACTTTTGTAACGGTTTTAACAAAATGTTTTGCAGCGTCTTCACCGAAATAATCGTAGTATTTGTTCTGGTTTGTATCAAAGGAACAGCATACCTGAAATCCGTAAGCAAATGGCTTCTGTTTGGCCACTTTTATTGTTTTCTTCCCGTTTACTTGATTGTACTCTTCGTTATAAGACTCAAAGTCGGCTATTATGCAATAAGGTACTTTCATTTGTTTTGCAATATTTTTATATTGTATACTTGAACCTTCAGGAGGCATTATAATATCAGGATCTTCGCAATTATTTTTACTTTCATGTTTTTCAAAGCATTCTTCCTTCTTAAAATGCCTTCCGCAATAAGTGCAGAGGTATGTCTTTGTTTTCTTTTTAGATATTTGAGGACCAACTAATCTGCTCAGATCCTTTACCAGTACATAATGATTATCGAAATATAATAAATTAATAACATGTTTAGCTGTTTTGCCATTGATTGTACTTTTTAGTATATGACTTCTGATAATTTTCTCTTTTTCAATTTGAAATAAACAAATCTTAATGTTGTATCTATTTTCAAATTTGTGTATATCTTTAGTATCCATTGGGAAGTTGGTAACCCCTTCGAAATCAAATTGGTTCTCATATTGCTTATATTTCGAAAGTCTCTCAGCGTTGTCCTTGGTTGGGTATAAATGTGCTAAGATGGACCAAAGAAAGCATTTTTGATCTAAATTTTTTATATTTATGCACGCTTTTTTATTTTTTACGAAATCTGGCAGTATTTTAAACGTTCCTCCCATGTAAGATTCTATTCGTGTCATCCTATAATCAATTCCTTCATACCGACTAAATTGTAGCCCAGATCGAGGGGTATTACTTAAAGAACTCAGTCTCTTGTTATTATCATCCAAATGATTATGAGTAAGAATGCTATTTTTATTTAAAATCCAAGAAGTACTGTTGTAATATACTACTACTTCTTCATCATTCTCCTGTCGATGGAAAATAACCCGAGTTACAAACTGAACT
This sequence comes from Branchinecta lynchi, assembly GCA_023053575.1. Lineage (NCBI taxonomy): Eukaryota > Metazoa > Arthropoda > Branchiopoda > Anostraca > Branchinectidae > Branchinecta > Branchinecta lynchi. Next base: position 7,703,262 of record JAKZAP010000016.1, read on the forward strand.
CTATATTGATTTATTTCGTTCATTCGCCGCTGTATATCTGCGAAAGTAAAAGCAATAAGAGTATGCTCGTCAACTCCATTACCTTGAACTGAAACGTTTACAGTGAATATATTCTCACTTTCGCTAAAAATAGTAGGCTGCTGTTCTTCTTCAGTTCTAAATAAATGATCAGGAATTAATTTTTCTACTTGGATTTTTTTCTTATTTATGAAGAGAGTTGATAAACCAATTGGTTTCTGTCTACTGTTGTCACGTCTTTCTGTTTGATCTCTTATGATATCTCTATTTTTCTGTACGGAATCTTTATGTTTGGTAATAATATTATTATAGTATTCTCCAACTCTTTTTAGTACTTCTTCTCGGTTTCCGCGAGTTGATAGGTTCTTGTTTTTCAGAAATTTCTTTAATTCGCTTGTCTCTTTTTCTTTGTTATCATTGTATTCTTGTTTTAGTTTTGTAATGGTGATATTATTTTCTTTTATCTCATCTTCCAGAATGGTTCGTAATCTCGGTTCTGGTTTGTAGTCGGATGGTCTGTTCTTATTATGAGTTCTTTCGTTTCTGCGTTCAATTTTAATTTTATCTTCAGCTATCAAAATATACTTATTAAGATGGTTTATTATATTATTTGTTATTTCATGTTTCTTAGCTCCATTTGTTTTGATTTTATTAATTTTCGCATAAGTCCGCAGTTCATTATATGTGTATAGCGATAATCTTTGTATAACCGCTTTGTTGTTTGATATAACCTTTTTACAAAGCTGAATAACCTCTGCAGTATTCATCATTTAATAGGGGAACATTTTTATTAATAAATTTCCCAGTCTGCGTTTTCTCAACCGTAAAGAAAAGCACTGGTTTTCCAAATCCTTTACTATGTATTTTCCGACGCCCTTATGGGTTTCGCACATGCTTTACTACTAGTCACGGGTTTCCTTTATTCTTTACTACTCTTGACGAAATCGGCATTTGGTTACTACTCTTGACGAAATCGGCATTTGGTTACTACTCTTTATTTTGTTAGAAATATTTTTCGAAACAATTTTATTATATTATAAATGGAAGAATTAGAAAAGAAAATGTATGTTTACCGTCGCAGTTACAAGTACTACAATCGTATAAGTAATAGCTTACTTGTATCCAAATTCCTCTTTTCAGCAGCAGGAATGTCTGCGTTTCTAGTGCTACCGCTAGCTTCTTTAAGTTTGGGTGCTGTTATCATCGAAATAATTGAAAAGCAATTAAGCATTGCTGATAGAAAAGCAGAATTTAGGACTATTTATGATTTTTATACTGAGTTGTTGTCAATGCTAAAATGCGGACAGTTAACAATTGAGGAGGTAATTCAGAGAGAAACAGAGATGCGTAAAACCTTTCGATTTTTTCCTCGCGAAAAATACATGAAACAAGTCCGTCTGAATGGCTATAAATATTGCAAGAATACATCAATAGTTCAGAAGAATGTTCCACCAGTGTGACTCTTCACACATAACCACCACCTAGCAACAAAATCTAGCTTATAACTCAATCAATGAAACACCAATTTATTGAGAAAACTTAATTCAACATTTATAGACTCAGATTATCAAAATCAATCAACACTTCATCGGATAAGAAAACTTGCGCAGGATGCTCCTTGAGTAATGAAGACAATATCTCATCCTCTTGGATCGCTTTGCGAATAGCTTTTTCATTTTCGACGATGCAATAGTACCCTTTCCCACAGAAAGCTATTCCAGAATATTCGCGGACTAATCCATACAACTGAAGATATCTTCTTATTGTTGATTTGCTTTCTCCATATTTCTTAAATCGTTCTTCAAGAAAACACTTGTATAGATTCTCAGGGTTGTCATTGAACAGTTTTTGCATGTACGCATACACTTCACCTTTTTTCGCTTTTAGTAACACTGATAAATAATCCAAATACACCTCCACTTTATTTAAATCAATAATTAAACGTTCTGCTTGTTCCAAACTGACTCCACATATTTTGCTGCTCAGCACCTTCTTGATGCTTACGTCCACTTTGAAGTTTCCAAACCTTCGCGAAGCATGTAAATTCGCTTTAATATCGGCTAAAAACTGCACGCTCTTCTCTTTTTTCTTGTCAACAGAGGAACACGCTGTCGTACGGTCTTCACCTTCGACTTCATCTGAGGCTGTGACTACCTTACTCCACAGCGAAAGGAATGTTTCTTGCTCCGATTTCTCCAGTTTGAACAACCCATTCATATACTTTTTCGGAATGGTTGCTGTTTTCTTCTGAATACCTTCGCTGTTCATCTGAAAATAAAAATCTTTTAACGACCTTGATGATTCCTTTACAGAATTTTTGAAGACCATTTGATTCCTACTTCATCTCGTGTGACACGCTTCGCAACATTATCTGACCCAGATAATTCCTTTACAGAATTTCCTACGTCATCTCGTGTGATGCGCTTCGCAACATTATCTAACCCATTAAAAATTCTTTACAGAATTTCCTACGTCATCTCGTGTGATGCGCTTCGTCATCTGATAACTCGTGTGGTATATTTGATATTTGCGTAATTTTTTGTTTCAGACGAAGCTATTCCTATCTACCTGGATATCCTTGTTTTTATCGCTAGAAAACTAAAAAATACTTACATTGGAAATTTTTTCTTTCTTCAACACCTTCTTAATCTCAACTTGTTTACAAATGTCTCCTTAACCAGATGCGCAACACTATATATATTCGCGAATCTTCTCCGCCGAGTCTTGTTATCTGCTGGAGGTGACGCATCTAAATATTCGAGAATATTCGAGAATATTTAGTGTGACGCATCTCTCACACCACAGGTGTTACGATCTGCCGGTAATTAGGAGCTTTGGATTTTTATTTAATAAAATCATCCCCTAATAAATGGAGTCCACAAAGGAAGTCTTGAATACAATCAGAATGAATAAATACAATGAGACAATCAGGAAAGAAGAACTAGTTCTAGGATTGAAATATACTATTGTTAAAATGAGAATTGCTAAGACAAAATATGGTGATAAGTTGGTTGTAGTTATTAATCATAATGACAAACCCTGTGATTTGTTTATAACACAGAAATATAATGCCATTGCTAACGAATTACTTTTAAAGAAAAATCTAGTTTTGCAACCGATTGTACGCGAAAACAAGAACAAAGAAACATATGTGGATTTAGAACTGTTTACTCAGTAATATTTGAATAAAAAAATGAAAAATGTAAAAAAAAAGAAGTAGTAGTATATTGTAGTATTTTATATGTAGTAAAGGGTAATATTCTCATTTCTTGTATCCTTTATTTTGGAAGTAAGAAAATAAAAATGTTCTTAAAAAGGGGGATAATTTGGTAAAAAGGATGTTAAAATTTAAGAAATTGATGTTAAAATGGGGTTTTGAAATTGGGGGGATGGTGAGCTAGAACCCCCTTTATATAACTACTCACAGCTGTGACGGCATTTGTCACAGGAAATCGCACCTGAATCGCACTCATGCCAAAAAATGTCGCAGAATTCTGCAACAGAGTGAGCCAGAATTCTGTGATTGGTGGGACAAGAAACACTGTACCTTATATCTCGCTACTTTCGTATTCTTTGGCAATTGCCTTTTGGCTTCACCGAGGGCTTCACATACGGTACAAAGAACCCAACAAAATGCTCTACGAACCTTTTCACTCTCGGATTCAACCACCGGCGGGGTCGGAGGGATGGGGAATCTCGAATCTTGTGGTATGTGTAAGTTGAGAACGGGTGATCCGACTGGAGTAAAACTGGATGAGGGGTAAGAAAAGATTTCCTGCCTATTCATGTGTCCGAACCGCAAAGCTCGGGGAGGGGTCCCGAAATCTGTGCGGATTACCTATAATAGGGGTCAGACTAGTGGAGCGATTGGACTGAGTTTATGTGTCCCAGACCATCCATTTTGGGGTCCAGAACGGATCCGACCACGGTGGGGGAGGGTATCCTAACTTTCCTGAAAAGTGCTCAGATTTGAGGGAGACTTGTTAGTTGATAAAAGAAAATAACTTAAAGGCCTTTTTCCGCGACACAATTGTGGGCCACACACTTCTGAGTGTTTGTCGCAGAAACATGATTGTGTGCCACAGCCCACACAGTCGAGCCACTAGAGGCGTTTTTCCGTGCTCCCACAAACAGTTTGTGGGTCGATTGTGGCTCGAAAAGAGTGTTCCCGCGTTCTTTTGTGCGGCCCACAACTGTGGTTCCGCGACCAACAAGATTTTCATGGCTCGCTTTGTGGCTAAAATTTGACAAACAACTGGCGAGGTGATTGTCGATTTTGTGGCTCGATTCTGGCGGGAAATTCAAATATAGCAGCAAAATATCACCATCACCATCATCAAACAGGACTTCCTTCCAGATTCGGAGTGAATCAATTTTTGCTGGTGTTGGTGGAATGTAAAATAAATTAAAAACAATCAGAATAAACAAAATAAAAAATAAAGTGGAT